>JABWPP010000050.1:211729826-212329826 GCA_016920855.1 Puya raimondii | reverse complement strand
AAAAGAGAGTTCTCGTGTGGAGAACAGTTTTCAAAGGCTTCTTCAATGATTGAGATTAGGGTTTCAAACTAAAGCTTCTGGGTAAGGAGCAGCTTTCTAGAATGATTGTTGCTTGTGCATTGCATCATCCTTCGCTTAAGGATTTGCTTAGATTCATACAGGTTTAAGGACTGTTAGCTGTATGAATCTCTCGTTGTGTTGATGTGCTGTTGGGATGAATGAATGGTGGTTGTGATCCTGTTGTTTGTTGTTGGACGCCGTGCAAATACAGGGAAGGCTCTGTCCGTGTGTACAGTGGACCCTGTATTTGTGGCGGGTCTGTACGTGGCGCGGGCTAGACTTTTCAAAAAAAAAAATTTAGCACGTTTTTCCGCATCTTGAACTAGCCCGGGGCGTGACAGATTAAGATGGTATCAGAGCGTAAAGGGAACAAACACTCATTCATTCATTGACTTGTAACTGAACCACTGGTTAGGCTGACCCCTAGGAAGACCTAGGATGTATAGGCGCGCGAGTTCGAGGGGTTTGTTTTCGGCTTGTGTTTTGTGGGAGTTGCCGACCCCTTTTCTCTTGCGCTGGTTTTCTGCGTTTTACAGTTGGCTTGTGGTCTTGGTAGACCTCCTCGTCCGGGTCGTGGTGGTGGGCGTGCGCCTGTGGAGCTGTCTGCTGGTTTTCTGTTTCGGGCCGTTGGGGCCGGTTCGAGTGAGGAGCTGGCAGGAGGCGGACAGCCTGGTGTGGACCGTACCCTGTGTGCTTGAGGCCGAGGCGAGGGGTCAGTTGGCGACCCTCTCCGGCATGTTCCGGCATGTTCCGGCTTGTTCCGGTAGTTTTTGCAACAGGCTACGGCAGCTGCCGCTCCAGCCCCTCCTACTCCTTCGCCGTGTTCCCCGATGACTGCAGACCCTCCTGTGGCACCCACACCGTTGTGCGACGACCGTGACGACGACAGCGACTTCGTCGGCTGTTTCGCGCGTGGACGCCGACCCCGTGTTTGGGGGTGGTGGTCACATCTGAGCGTGTTGGGGCGGATCTCCTGAGTTTTGATCTGCCCTAGTTCGCAGGCTCGTGCTGTTTCTGGTAGTGGTGGTGGAGTACCAGACAGATCCCAAGTGGCCGGGTGTTTTTCCCTTAGTGTAACCACTCATTGGTGAGTGGTGGCCCTCGTGGGCTTGGAAAACGTCACTTGGTGGATCTGTGTTGTTGTGGGGCTGTTCTCGCCCTGTCCCCACTTTCCGTGTTGAGCACGAGGGCCTCTGCGAGCGTCTCCACGGAGATGTTGTTTTGAGCGGTTTCGACCGCAGTTTGGGTGTTTTCCCCTCTGTTTTGATGGGTAGGGCGGTGAAGCCTACCCCACTGACGTCTTGCTGGTGGCATCGTCAGTATTGGTCTTTTGACCATTGGCTAGTTCTGGCGTCGAACTGACGCGTACTAGACTGAGTGGACACTGTTGAGTGTGTCGGGCGTTTGTTGGTGCCTACATAGTTTGCGGATATCCTAACGCCTAAATTTGGTGTGTTTTGGGATTCCGGGTGGTATTTGTAGGTTTCCGTGTTGCTGCGAGATCTTCCAGGTTCTTGTTGGGGATCTCACCGCGTTCGACGCTGGTTAGTCGACGCTGGTTTTTTTTTTTCCTCCGCTTTGGTACGGGTGGATTGACGACCCTTATCGCCTGTAGCCATCGGTTCGTTGTTGGGAGCCGATGACTCCTAGGGAGTTGGCTCAGGGCAGACTTTGTTTTGTGGGTCGGTCTGCTTTTCCCGTTAATCCGGTGACTCGTCTGTGACTTTGGTCCAGCTGTTGAGTGGTTGACCCGGTACCTTCGTGGTGTTGCCGACTGGTTGTTGGCTTTGACCTTAGGATATTTCGCTCTTCTTTTGATAAGTACGTTGGCTGCAGACAACGTAGTGTCGAAAGTTAGAACGAAATACCCTATCCCTTTTGGGGACTTTCTGGATTGGGTCGGTGCTTTCCCTTGCAAGACTCTTCTCGCTCCTTGTCGTCTTGCGGAAAGCTGTGTGTTGATCATCCCCGTTCTTGTGGTGAACCTTGAGCTAATCCTGGCGTGGTTTTTGCGCAGTTGATTTGCCATCACTGCCGTTGGGTTGACTCCGGCTGAGTCAGGTTGCCTTTTAGCTCGGTTTTGGGATGACGGGAGCCTGGATGTTGGCTCCGGGGTCTCTGTGCTTGTGTTCGCGTGCTGGGTTTTCGCCGCGTCTTTCGTGTAGCCGTGCTTTGGAGCGCGTGCCCGATCTTTTGGGATCTGATGTTCGGCATCGTTGGTGTTTGTATCGCTTGTTGCGATTGGAAATCCTGTACACCTGAGTGATGGACTCGCAAGATTTTCGTCGGTTGGATTGTGAGTCGAGCTTATCGAGTTGACGGTGTTGTTTTTAGTACCCTCTACCGCAGACCTTCGATCTCTTCGACCGGCTCCAGGGAGCCTCGGTTTTCTCTCGAAGTGTGTTCTGCAGCCAGGTTATCCTTAGTTGAGGATCAAGGCCGAGGACGTTGCGTTAACGGCCCTCCGGACTCGTTACGACTTTACGAGGTCACGGTTTTGCCGTTCGGTTTGACGAACGTCCCGGCAGCTTTTTGGACTTGTTGAACTGGGTTTCGACAGTTCTTGGATCAATTTGTCGTGGTTCCCTTTGACGACATACTGATCTCTTTGTAGAGTTTCCTTCTTGGTTCACATCGTGACGTGGGTTGGTTGTGTGGAAGAGCCAAGGAAGGAGGACTCTGTAATGGTTTTGACCTGTTCCGACTTCTGTGACAGACCGAGTTTAGGAACTTCCTCGGCTTGGGCGTTGATGCCGGCGATTTGTTGAGGGTTCTCCTCAAGATCGCCGCCCCTTTGAGTAGCTGTCGAGGTAAGGCGCGTTGTTTCTCTAGACTCCCGCTTGTCTGTTGAGCGCCTAGGAGCCGATGGATCCGCACTGGCAGAGAGTGCGAGCAGGTCAGAGAAGGTGACTTCGTGCTACATGCTGTTGGTCTTCCTTCGAGGATGGAGTTGTGTGCCCAGTGTTCAGGATTTGAGGTGAGAGTTTTGGCTGAGGCACACCAGTCGCCGTACACCGTTCATCCTGGAGAGACGAAGATGTACCGCGACTTGTGGCTGGTTTCTGGTTGTAACGCAGCATGTGGCACTGTGCCGGGTTTGTCAGCAGAGAAGCTTTGACCTTTGCCTGTACCTGTAGGGAAGTGGGAGCAGATCACCTTGGTTTTCGTCACCGGGTTGCCTCGTTCTCAGCGAGGTCATGTTGCGATCTGGGTTTTTGTGGAATGTTTGACGAAAACAGCTCACTTCCTACCAGTACATTCTTTCTTAGTCTCGGGATCGACTGGCGCAGCTCTACTTGGATGAGTTCGTCGGGCTGTTTGGAGTGCCAGTGTCGATCGTTTTGGATCGGGATTCTCGCTTCGTTTCCCAGTTCTGGAGGAGCTTGCAGTAGGCACTGGGGACGAGGCTCGACTTCAGCTCAGTTCAACCCTCGGAGTGTTGGGCAGTCGGAGCGAGTCTTCTAGACTCTCGGGGTATGCTCCGGGCATACGCTTTGGATTTTGGTGAGGGTGGTTCAGGTATCTTTCTTAGGTGGAGTTTGCCTTCTGCAACAGCTTCCTAGCGAGCCTTGGATTGGCACCGCACGAGGCGTTTTGTGGAAGTCGTTGTCGATCACTGTTCTGTTTGGTTGACGTGGATGAGCGTCGTGTGATTGGCCCGACAACGGTTCAGCTGAGGGAGGATCTCGGCTGCGGTGAGGTGCCTGTGAGGTTTTTGGCTCGCAATGTGAAACAGTTGAGGAATCGAAGCTTTCTGTTTGTGAGACTGCGTGGACGAGTTGCGAGGAGCGCGAGACTTCTTGGGAGCTAGAGTCTGCTTCGTGTGAGCGGTATCCGCTGTTGTTCGCGGATAGTGTGTGGGTAAGTTTTGGGGACGAAACTTCTTGTTAGGTGGGAGTGATGTGAGAATCCGAATTTTTGGGAATTTGGAATTCTCAGTGTTCCTCTCCCCCCCATTACTGTGTTTTTGCTCGGTATACGTATATAATACAGATATATATGTATATATATAGGTATATAAGTGAGTTTTGGTGGAGTTTTTTAAGTTTTCGGATTTTCGTCGCGGAGAGTGAACGGCTTAACGGCGCGATCCGTGTCGGCGTGCGACGCACGGTTTGAAAGTTATTGCATCTTTATCGCAGATCGCTCGAAGGTTACGTTTTATGTTTTCGCGATCGAGTCCCCGTTTTCGCACCTTTTCGCGCGATTTCGAATCGCAGGGGCCTGGGAGGATTTTGTTGCCTTGGGAGGGAGATTGTGGCTGAGAGGGAGGGGTAGGTAGTAGGGGGTTGGTGGAGGCTTTAATCGGATTTGACCCAACACACCCCTCTCTCTTTACTTAGTCTACACTCCACCCTCACTCTCTCTCTCCCTCTCCCTCACTCTTTCTCTTTTCCTCAGCCCCAGCCAGAGCCCGAGCTCCCCCTGCCCCTTTGGCCTCCTCCCCGAGCCTTGCCGGCCGCCGCCGGCCACCACCTGGCAGGAGCATCCCCGGCCACCCCTCTCTCCTTGTTTTCTCTTTTTCTTCTTCTTCTTCTTCTTCTTCTTCTTCTTCTTCTCTGAGGTGAGCACCCAGGGGGAACCCATGCGTGAACCCCCCTGAGGTGACTGGGCTGCTGGCGCCGCCGGAGTGCCGCCGGAGCGCCGCCGGAGCCGCCGCTGGGCTGCTGGAGCTGCTGCTGGAGGAGCTGCGGGCCGAGCATGGTGGGGCCGCGCCGTCGCCGCCTCCCGACGCCGAGAGGGTGAGCTTGGTCACCCTCGGGACCTCCGGCTCCGCCTCCTCCTTCCCCGGCCATCGCCGTGCCGCCGGAGTGCCGCCGGAGCCGCCGCGGGCTCGGTGTAGCCAGCTAGGGCATCCGCAGCTTGGGTTGCTCCGCCGCCGCCACCCGCCGCCCTTTTTTGTCGCGGTCACCTCCCAACCGACGGCCGGCGACCTCCTCTTGCCGGTGCTCGCGTCGCCGCCGGCCGCCGTCGTCGCGTTTTGTTGCCGGAGCCGCCGTGCCCTGTCTCGGGTTGCCAACCCGAGAGCAGGCTCGCTCCCCCGCGCGCCGCCGCCGCCGGTTCCTGCCGCCTCCTGAGGTGAACCCCCTCTTCCCTGTGACCCTCTAGACTGACAGTGGCCGCCGCCGGCCTTGCTTGCCGGCCGGCAGCCGGCCGGAGCTAGTTGCTCCGGCCGGGGTCTGGTTTATGCTGTTGTTGGCCGCGCCGAGGATTTTGGAGCCCCTGGTGCTTCCCGAGGCCCGGGAAGGTGAGCATGAGGATCATGGCATCTCACTGATCATCATGCTCACCTCCATTTTGGTTTTGCTCGAGCCGCTTCGTCATTCGGCCTTTGTCGGGTCATTTTGGACCTTGGCGCCCTGTTTTTTATGCAATTGCTGGGCCAGCGACTGTTCTCGTCGCAGTGGGATTGTGAGCACGGTTTCCGTGACGTCGTTACCTATCCGCTGGTGCTTGCGGAAGGTCGAGCGGACGAACGGATTGCTCGAACGGCTTAATTTAGTGCTTGTATGTATGTGTATGTTGCTTGTTTGGGGACTTTGGCGTTTGTGACAGCGTAGCGACGCTGTGGGCAGCAAGGGTAAGGTCTTGGAGACCCTGTGGACTGCTTGTCCAACCCCCTCGCCCTTCGTGTGGTTTCGGACTTGTTTCCGACGCGTTTTTCGATGAAATAATCGACAAAACGCGCGTTTCTAGTGGTGCGACTCGCTCGCTGTTTTCACAAGCGACTTGGCTTCGTCATTCAGCCTTGTTGGCTGTTCCTCAACGCTGTCCCGAAGTTCCGGGGACAGCGGTTGAGCGACGAAGGGTTCCGATGCCATTTCGGCATTTTTCGGGAACCCGGGAGGCCTTTTCGGGTGCGTTTTTGGTCGTGGCACCCCGAGCTTGTGCTCGCTGTCCCAGCACTTGGTTTTGTGTGTTTAGGGACAGCGAGGGACGTGTTCGACGTTCTAGTACCCCCTCAGGGGCTTTGTATGGTTTCGGGATCGTCCCGGTGGGTTTCCCGGGCGATCCGCCGGTGTCGGGATGTGAGAGCTTTATGTTTAGCGTCGACTTGGTGGACCTTGACCGTGTGAGTCTTTCGTAGGTCCTGTCGCGGTTCCCGAGAGCCGTCGGTGTTAGATTGGATCTTACCTACAGGTGGGTGCTTCGATCCGGAGTCGGTTCAGTGGACTACGGTGATACCTTTCTATCCCTTCTTTGGCATTACAGTTTTTAGTTCACTTGACTCCCGTAGACTCTACTTATATGCGTGCTTGGATAGTAGAGTAGTTGTAGTTGCATGGTTCTTGAGACGACCCAGTTGGTCGGTAGTGATCGCCTATTGTTCTGAGCGATCCTAGTTGTAGCTTGCATGCTCCTTAAGACGACCCAGTTGGTCGGAGGTGATCGCCTGTTGTTCCGAGCGATCCTAGTGGTGGTTTATCGGTTGCTTCTCGGCTTGTTGCCGTTCTGTGGATTGAGCATCTGCATCGATCGTCACAGCTCTTCTAGCACTTCACGTACACCGCGGTCTGATCCACCGTTTGGAGGTGTTCTTTTCCGGAAAAGGGTCGTTGAGTTTGTGCCGACCCGTGAGCCTTGATGCAGTGCGTCCAGAAGGTTTATGTGCCTATAGATGAGCAGGTGACAGTGCATGGGATGCGTCCCGGTGGTTTTAGATTGGGTTTACTTTGTGGTTTTCCCTTTGATGCATACTAGTTGCTTACAGTAGCATAGTTATTTCAGTTGTATGTTAGCCTCATACTTACTTGTGCTACTGTATACCATATCTATCTTTTGTTGACCCTCGTGCCGGTGTGTACACCTCGCCTTCGTCGGCTTGCGGTACCCACTGGGAGGGGAGACATGCGTGCATGTTCTCACCCCCCACCCCCATTACAGGTTTCAGGTGAGCAGGGTGGTGAGTGTCGGGACGCTGCGAGGCACGCCTAGATAGTAGCTCTAGAGGTTCCGACTCGTTAGGCTACATCCCCAGATTTGGTTATCACCCTACTTTCGCCTATTAGATGTCATTTGTGGTTCAGTTATTCTTTGAGCTTACTCTAGCATGCTTATGTGTTGTGAATTTACTCCTTATGATTATGTGATGATAGCATGCTTGGATTGATTGGTTGTATCCTTGTTTTCCCAGTCGTTTTATTTATCGAGCATTTTGGTTTACTACCCCTCGTGGTAGCGTCGTAAAACAAGGCTTCCGTGTGGGAAACGGTTTTCAAATGGATTTCTGATTGCTCGGTTTTGTGATTTCAAAAAAGAGAGTTCTCGTGTGGAGAACAGTTTTCAAAGGCTTCTTCAATGATTGAGATTAGGGTTTCAAACTAAAGCTTCTGGGTAAGGAGCAGCTTTCTAGAATGATTGTTGCTTGTGCATTGCATCATCCTTCGCTTAAGGATTTGCTTAGATTCATACAGGTTTAAGGACTGTTAGCTGTATGAATCTCTCGTTGTGTTGATGTGCTGTTGGGATGAATGAATGGTGGTTGTTATCCTGTTGTTTGTTGTTGGACGCCGTGCAAATACAGGGAAGGCTCTGTCCGTGTGTACAGTGGACCCTGTATTTGTGGCGGGTCTGTACGTGGCGCGGGCTAGACTTTTCAAAAAAAAAAATTTAGCACGTTTTTTTTTTCCGCATCTTGAACTAGCCCGGGGCGTGACAGATTAAGATGGTATCAGAGCGTAAAGGGAACAAACACTCATTCATTCATTGACTTGTAACTGAACCACTGGTTAGGCTGACCCCTAGGAAGACCTAGGATGTATAGGCGCGCGAGTTCGAGGGGTTTGTTTTCGGCTTGTGTTTTGTGGGAGTTGCCGACCCCTTTTCTCTTGCGCTGGTTTCTGCGTTTTGCAGTTGGCTTGTGGTCTTGGTAGACCTCCTCGTCCGGGTCGTGGTGGTGGGCGTGCGCGCCTGTGGAGCTGTCTGCTGGTTTTCTGTTTCGGGCCGTGTGGCCGGTTCGAGTGAGGAGCTGGCAGGAGGCGGACAGCCTGGTGTGGACCGTACCCTGTGTGCTTGAGGCCGAGGCGAGGGGTCAGTTGGCGACCCTCTCCGGCATGTTCCGGCATGTTCCGGCTTGTTCCGGTAGTTTTTGCAACAGGCTACGGCAGCTGCCGCTCCAGCCCCTCCTACTCCTTCGCCGTGTTCCCCGATGACTGCAGACCCTCCTGTGGCACCCACACCGTTGTGCGACGACCGTGACGACGACAGCGACTTCGTCGGCTGTTTCGCGCGTGGACGCCGACCCCGTGTTTGGGGGTGGTGGTCACATCTGAGCGTGTTGGGGCGGATCTCCTGAGTTTTGATCTGCCCTAGTTCGCAGGCTCGTGCTGATTTTTGGTGAGTGGTGGTGGAGTACCAGACAGATCCCAAGTGGCCGGGTGTTTTTTTTTTTTTTTTTGTCCTTAGTGTAACCACTCATTGGTGAGTGGTGGCCCTCGTGGGCTTGGAAAACGTCACTTGGTGGATCTGTGTTGTTGTGGGGCTGTTCTCGCCCTGTCCCCACTTTCCGTGTTGAGCACGAGGGCCTCTGCGAGCGTCTCCACGGAGATGTTGTTTTGAGCGGTTTCGACCGCAGTTTGGGTGTTTTCCCCTCTGTTTTGATGGGTAGGGCGGTGAAGCCTACCCCACTGACGTCTTGCTGGTGGCATCGTCAGTATTGGTCTTTTGACCATTGGCTAGTTCTGGCGTCGAACTGACGCGTACTAGACTGAGTGGACACTGTTGAGTGTCGGGCGTTTGTTGGTGCCTACATAGTTTGCGGATATCCTAACGCCTAAATTTGGTGTGTTTTGGGATTCCGGGTGGTATTTGTAGGTTTCCGTGTTGCTGCGAGATCTTCCAGGTTCTTGTTGGGGATCTCACCGCGTTCGACGCTGGTTAGTCGACGCTGGTTTTGTTTTTTCCTCCGCTTTGGTACGGGTGGATTGACGACCCTTATCGCCTGTAGCCATCGGTTCGTTGTTGGGAGCCGATGACTCCTAGGGAGTTGGCTCAGGGCAGACTTTGTTTTGTGGGTCGGTCTGCTTTTCCCGTTAATCCGGTGACTCGTCTGTGACTTTGGTCCAGCTGTTGAGTGGTTGACCCGGTACCTTCGTGGTGTTGCCGACTGGTTGTTGGCTTTGACCTTAGGATATTTCGCTCTTCTTTTGATAAGTACGTTGGCTGCAGACAACGTAGTGTCGAAAGTTAGAACGAAATACCCTATCCCTTTTGGGGACTTTCTGGATTGGGTCGGTGCTTTCCCTTGCAAGACTCTTCTCGCTCCTTGTCGTCTTGCGGAAAGCTGTGTGTTGATCATCCCCGTTCTTGTGGTGAACCTTGAGCTAATCCTGGCGTGGTTTTTGCGCAGTTGATTTGCCATCACTGCCGTTGGGTTGACTCCGGCTGAGTCAGGTTGCCTTTTAGCTCGGTTTTTGGGATGACGGGAGCCTGGATGTTGGCTCCGGGGTCTCTGTGCTTGTGTTCGCGTGCTGGGTTTTCGCCGCGTCTTTCGTGTAGCCGTGCTTTGGAGCGCGTGCCCGATCTTTTGGGATCTGATGTTCGGCATCGTTGGTGTTTGTATCGCTTGTTGCGATTGGAAATCCTGTACACCTGAGTGATGGACTCGCAAGATTTTCGTCGGTTGGATTGTGAGTCGAGCTTATCGAGTTGACGGTGTTGTTTTAGTACCCTCTACCGCAGACCTTCGATCTCTTCGACCGGCTCCAGGGAGCCTCGGTTTTCTCGAAGTGTGTTCTGCAGCCAGGTTATCCTTAGTTGAGGATCAAGGCCGAGGACGTTGCGTTAACGGCCCTCCGGACTCGTTACGACTTTACGAGGTCACGGTTTTGCCGTTCGGTTTGACGAACGTCCCGGCAGCTTTTTGGACTTGTTGAACTGGGTTTCGACAGTTCTTGGATCAATTTGTCGTGGTTCCCTTTGACGACATACTGATCTCTTTGTAGAGTTTCCTTCTTGGTTCACATCGTGACGTGGGTTGGTTGTGTGGAAGAGCCAAGGAAGGAGGACTCTGTAATGGTTTGACCTGTTCCGACTTCTGTGACAGACCGAGTTTAGGAACTTCCTCGGCTTGGGCGTTGATGCCGGCGATTTGTTGAGGGTTCTCCTCAAGATCGCCGCCCCTTTGAGTAGCTGTCGAGGTAAGGCGCGTTGTTTCTCTAGACTCCCGCTTGTCTGTTGAGCGCCTAGGAGCCGATGGATCCGCACTGGCAGAGAGTGCGAGCAGGTCAGAGAAGGTGACTTCGTGCTACATGCTGTTGGTCTTCCTTCGAGGATGGAGTTGTGTGCCCAGTGTTCAGGATTTGAGGTGAGAGTTTTGGCTGAGGCACACCAGTCGCCGTACACCGTTCATCCTGGAGAGACGAAGATGTACCGCGACTTGTGGCTGGTTTCTGGTTGTAACGCAGCATGTGGCACTGTGCCGGGTTTGTCAGCAGAGAAGCTTTGACCTTTGCCTGTACCTGTAGGGAAGTGGGAGCAGATCACCTTGGTTTTCGTCACCGGGTTGCCTCGTTCTCAGCGAGGTCATGTTGCGATCTGGGTTTTTGTGGAATGTTTGACGAAAACAGCTCACTTCCTACCAGTACATTCTTTCTTAGTCTCGGGATCGACTGGCGCAGCTCTACTTGGATGAGTTCGTCGGGCTGTTTGGAGTGCCAGTGTCGATCGATCGTTTTGGATCGGGATTCTCGCTTCGTTTCCCAGTTCTGGAGGAGCTTGCAGTAGGCACTGGGGACGAGGCTCGACTTCAGCTCAGTTCAACCCTCGGAGTGTTGGGCAGTCGGAGCGAGTCTTCTAGACTCTCGGGGTATGCTCCGGGCATACGCTTTGGATTTTGGTGAGGGTGGTTCAGGTATCTTTCTTAGGTGGAGTTTGCCTTCTGCAACAGCTTCCTAGCGAGCCTTGGATTGGCACCGCACGAGGCGTTTTGTGGAAGTCGTTGTCGATCACTGTTCTGTTTGGTTGACGTGGATGAGCGTCGTGTGATTGGCCCGACAACGGTTCAGCTGAGGGAGGATCTCGGCTGCGGTGAGGTGCCTGTGAGGTTTTTGGCTCGCAATGTGAAACAGTTGAGGAATCGAAGCTTTCTGTTTGTGAGACTGTGTGGACGAGTTGCGAGGAGCGCGAGACTTCTTGGGAGCTAGAGTCTGCTTCGTGTGAGCGGTATCCGCTGTTGTTCGCGGATAGTGTGTGGGTAAGTTTTGGGGACGAAACTTCTTGTTAGGTGGGAGTGATGTGAGAATCCGAATTTTTGGGAATTTGGAATTCTCAGTGTTCCTCTCCCCCATTACTGTGTTTTTGCTCGGTATACGTATATAATACAGATATATATGTATATATAGGTATATAAGTGAGTTTTGGTGGAGTTTTTAAGTTTTCGGATTTTCGTCGCGGAGAGTGAACGGCTTAACGGCGCGATCCGTGTCGGCGTGCGACGCACGGTTTGAAAGTTATTGCATCTTTATCGCAGATCGCTCGAAGGTTACGTTTTATGTTTTCGCGATCGAGTCCCCGTTTTCGCACCTTTTCGCGCGATTTCGAATCGCAGGGGCCTGGGAGGATTTTGTTGCCTTGGGAGGGAGATTGTGGCTGAGAGGGAGGGGTAGGTAGGGGGTTGGTGGAGGCTTTAATCGGATTTGACCCAACACACCCCTCTCTTTACTTAGTCAACACTCCACCCTCACTCTCTCTCTCCCTCTCCCTCACTCTTTCTCTTTTCCTCAGCCCCAGCCAGAGCCCGAGCTCCCCCTGCCCCTTTGGCCTCCTCCCCGAGCCTTGCCGGCCGCCGCCGGCCACCACCTGGCAGGAGCATCCCCGGCCACCCCTCTCTCCTTGTTTTCTCTTTTTCTTCTTCTTCTTCTTCTTCTTCTTCTTCTTCTTCTTCTTCTCTGAGGTGAGCACCCAGGGGGAACCCATGCGTGAACCCCCCTGAGGTGACTGGGCTGCTGGCGCCGCCGGAGTGCCGCCGGAGCGCCGCCGGAGCCGCCGCTGGGCTGCTGGAGCTGCTGCTGGAGGAGCTGCGGGCCGAGCATGGTGGGGCCGCGCCGTCGCCGCCTCCCGACGCCGGAGAGGGTGAGCTTGGTCACCCTCGGGACCTCCGGCTCCGCCTCCTCCTTCCCCGGCCATCGCCGTGCCGCCGGAGTGCCGCCGGAGCCGCCGCGGGCTCGGTGTAGCCAGCTAGGGCATCCGCAGCTTGGGTTGCTCCGCCGCCGCCACCCGCCGCCCTTTTTTGTCGCGGTCACCTCCCAACCGACGGCCGGCGACCTCCTCTTGCCGGTGCTCGCGTCGCCGCCGGCCGCCGTCGCCGTTTGTTGCCGGAGCCGCCGTGCCCTGTCTCGGGTTGCCAACCCGAGAGCAGGCTCGCTCCCCGCGCCGCCGCCGCCGGTTCCTGCCGCCTCCTGAGGTGAACCCCCTCTTCCCTGTGACCCTCTAGACTGACAGTGGCCGCCGCCGGCCTTGCTTGCCGGCCGGCAGCCGGCCGGAGCTAGTTGCTCCGGCCGGGGTCTGGTTTATGCTGTTGTTGGCCGCGCCGAGGATTTTGGAGCCCCTGGTGCTTCCCGAGGCCCGGGAAGGTGAGCATGAGGATCATGGCATCTCACTGATCATCATGCTCACCTCCATTTTGGTTTTGCTCGAGCCGCTTCGTCATTCGGCCTTTGTCGGGTCATTTTGGACCTTGGCGCCCTGTTTTTATGCAATTGCTGGGCCAGCGACTGTTCTCGTCGCAGTGGGATTGTGAGCACGGTTTCCGTGACGTCGTTACCTATCCGCTGGTGCTTGCGGAAGGTCGAGCGGACGAACGGATTGCTCGAACGGCTTAATTTAGTGCTTGTATGTATGTGTATGTTGCTTGTTTGGGGACTTTGGCGTTTGTGACAGCGTAGCGACGCTGTGGGCAGCAAGGGTAAGGTCTTGGAGACCCTGTGGACTGCTTGTCCAACCCCCTCGCCCTTCGTGTGGTTTCGGACTTGTTTCCGACGCGTTTTTCGATGAAATAATCGACAAAACGCGCGTTTCTAGTGGTGCGACTCGCTCGCTGTTTTCACAAGCGACTTGGCTTCGTCATTCAGCCTTGTTGGCTGTTCCTCAACGCTGTCCCGAAGTTCCGGGGACAGCGGTTGAGCGACGAAGGGTTCCGATGCCATTTCGGCATTTTTCGGGAACCCGGGAGGCCTTTTTTCGGGTGCGTTTTTGGTCGTGGCACCCCGAGCTTGTGCTCGCTGTCCCAGCACTTGGTTTTGTGTGTTTAGGGACAGCGAGGGACGTGTTCGACGTTCTAGTACCCCCTCAGGGGCTTTGTATGGTTTCGGGATCGTCCCGGTGGGTTTCCCGGGCGATCCGCCGGTGTCGGGATGTGAGAGCTTTACGTTTAGCGTCGACTTGGTGGACCTTGACCGTGTGAGTCTTTCGTAGGTCCTGTCGCGGTTCCCGAGAGCCGTCGGTGTTAGATTGGATCTTACCTACAGGTGGGTGCTTCGATCCGGAGTCGGTTCAGTGGACTACGGTGATACCTTTCTATCCCTTCTTTGGCATTACAGTTTTTAGTTCACTTGACTCCCGTAGACTCTACTTATATGCGTGCTTGGATAGTAGAGTAGTTGTAGTTGCATGGTTCTTGAGACGACCCAGTTGGTCGGTAGTGATCGCCTATTGTTCTGAGCGATCCTAGTTGTAGCTTGCATGCTCCTTAAGACGACCCAGTTGGTCGGAGGTGATCGCCTGTTGTTCCGAGCGATCCTAGTGGTGGTTTATCGGTTGCTTCTCGGCTTGTTGCCGTTCTGTGGATTGAGCATCTGCATCGATCGTCACAGCTCTTCTAGCACTTCACGTACACCGCGGTCTGATCCACCGTTTGGAGGTGTTCTTTTCCGGAAAAGGGTCGTTGAGTTTGTGCCGACCCGTGAGCCTTGATGCAGTGCGTCCAGAAGGTTTATGTGCCTATAGATGAGCAGGTGACAGTGCATGGGATGCGTCCCGGTGGTTTTAGATTGGGTTTACTTTGTGGTTTTCCCTTTGATGCATACTAGTTGCTTACAGTAGCATAGTTATTTCAGTTGTATGTTAGCCTCATACTTACTTGTGCTACTGTATACCATATCTATCTTTTGTTGACCCTCGTGCCGGTGTGTACACCTCGCCTTCGTCGGCTTTGCGGTACCCACTGGGAGGGGAGACATGCGTGCATGTTCTCACCCCCCACCCCCATTACAGGTTTCAGGTGAGCAGGGTGGTGAGTGTCGGGACGCTGCGAGGCACGCCTAGATAGTAGCTCTAGAGGTTCCGACTCGTGAGGCTACATCCCCAGATTTGGTTATCACCCTACTTTCGCCTATTAGATGTCATTTGTGGTTCAGTTATTCTTTGAGCTTACTCTAGCATGCTTATGTGTTGTGAATTTACTCCTTATGATTATGTGATGATAGCATGCTTGGATTGATTGGTTGTATCCTTGTTTTCCAGTCGTTTTATTTATCGAGCATTTTGGTTTACTACCCCTCGTGGTAGCGTCGTAAAAACAAGGCTTCCGTGTGGGAAACGGTTTTCAAATGGATTTCTGATTGCTCGGTTTTTGTGATTTCAAAAAAGAGAGTTCTCGTGTGGAGAACAGTTTTCAAAGGCTTCTTCAATGATTGAGATTAGGGTTTCAAACTAAAGCTTCTGGGTAAGGAGCAGCTTTCTAGAATGATTGTTGCTTGTGCATTGCATCATCCTTCGCTTAAGGATTTGCTTAGATTCATACAGGTTTAAGGACTGTTAGCTGTATGAATCTCTCGTTGTGTTGATGTGCTGTTGGGATGAATGAATGGTGGTTGTTATCCTGTTGTTTGTTGTTGGACGCCGTGCAAATACAGGGAAGGCTCTGTCCGTGTGTACAGTGGACCCTGTATTTGTGGCGGGTCTGTACGTGGCGCGGGCTAGACTTTTCAAAAAAAAAAATTTAGCACGTTTTTCCGCATCTTGAACTAGCCCGGGGCGTGACATCGAATCCACGACGCACACCCGAATCCACGAGCGCCAACGATCCGAATCCACGAACCGTCTTGAACACGCCGAATCCACGATGCCACTCTGTCCGGAACAAGAACAACAACGTTGATGATGGTTTATTGCTTAGAATATCATTGAAGATCTGTGGGAATAGTCTCTAAGCAACCCTCAAATTGATTCTAAAAGAATATTAGAAATTAGGAAACCATGAATCAATTTGAGAGAAGCTTGATGTAGAAGATAGGAAAACGGTCACCTACAAGCTTCTAGGGTTTCTAAAAGATAATCTGTGATTCACCACGTTTTAGAGACTCCCCCACATCATATTTATAGGTTAGAAGCAATCCGAAATAGATTAGGATTAAAAAATAGTTTTTAGAAAGGTTTGGAAGCAAACCGATTTCGACTAGGATTGAAAAACTGATTTTAGAAAGGTTTGGAACCAAATTAGGATTGCAAAGATATTTTAAGGAATCTACCATCTTATTTACATGTTTGGGAGACATTAGAATCAAAGTAGGATAGAAAAAATAACTTTCCAAAACTTCGCAACGGGTCGGGGTCCGGACCGCGGGTATGGGGTCCGGACCTTGACACTCTCCAGGCGTTTCATTGTCCGGACCTCAGCCATCAGGGTCCGGACCCGGTCTGCGAAACAGCCTGGGGTCCGAACCTCAGCCCTCAGGATCCGGACCTCATCCTCAGGGTCCGGACCCTCCCTGCGTGACAGCCAGGGAGGCGTACGGGTTCCGGACCTCATCCTCAGGGTCCGGACCTCGGAAGTTGGAAAACTTATTTTTTATATTTTAAATCAATTTTAATCCATTCTAAAGTCTTTCAAACACTTGTAAATGTTTATAAATCATCATTAAGATTATTTAAAACTTACCAAGCATCGTGAATTCATACGTGGAGTCTTCGAGTCTTTGTTCTTCGTCTTTTCTTCTTCGAACCTTCAAGACTCCGACTCACTGCACGAAATATGCCAATATAAAATCCGTAACAATCTCCCCCTTTGGCAATTTCGTGACAAAACTCAAAATTACATAAAACACTCACGATGCTTATCTCTCCAAAAAATGAAATTCATTGCCATCACCAAAACAATGAACTTCTCGCGTGAAAGATCCAAATGAAATTTAAAATTACAATTTAGTAACTCCTAACACAAACTCTATGACTTAGACAAACATGGAGTCTTGAAGTGAAAGACCTGCAAAAATTTGTATTCTCCACGAATAAAGTTAGTAGAAAAAATATCAAAATTGCTCCCCCTTTGTTCATGCAATCTCTCCCCCTATGTTTATGCGTCTAAGTCATCATTACCTCTGCGTCTAAGTCATCATTACCTCTCTCCCCCTTTTTGTCAAAAATTGCCAAAAGAAAAACACCAAAAATAGAGAGAAGTTCGAGAGAAATTAATCAAAATACAAGTTTAAAGCTTTTTCAATTTTGAAACCACTTGTATTAAAAACGTCAAACATTGTTAGTGCATGAGGAGTATAAATTCACATTGACTTCTTTCAATCCCTATTAATTTCATAAGAATTAAGAACTTTACTACACAATCATCATAATGTAGATAAAATATTATCCGATTTTTTAATTCATATAAACTTCAAAAACAAGTCATCAAAGATAATCTAAAGGCTCAAAAGCTATCAAGATGTAAACGGATTATGAAGATGACTTAAGGGATTCATCAAAGAGACATAAATTGTCGCATAAACGTTCAAAATTGAGATAAAACCAATATTGCACTGGGGAGTGGCTCTTTGAGCATCTTTCATGTATGTGGACCACCTTATAACTCCGAAAAATAAAATTTGAGACATTTTTTCCTTTTGCATACTTTTGCACATATATATTTTTTTTCGGATATGCAATTTAATTCTCATGTGGTAGCTGCACACACTAACCGGACGACCGGGGTGGTAGCTCTTTCCTCCATGTGGTGGTAGTTTTCACACTCCTTTTAAGGATGTAACTCTTTCCACATCTTTCAAAGCATACGAGTATTTCATTTTATATAATAATAACTCCCCCTCGCTTATGCAATCTCTTAGTTGAAAGAACATGTGACAACTTTTAGTCCATAAGAGAATGACTATGCATCAAATTCAACACACACAACCGAGATAGGTTAAGCTCCTAGAGATTACACATGATTGCCTAAATTTGATGAATATAAGTATTAAGAATTCTCATAATAAATTATCTTCAAATATAATAAAAATAAAGTAAAATCGATAATTAATATGAGATTAATTAGGAGTGAATGAAAGTGAACCTATTGATATTCAATGCACTATTTAATGTTCTAATCATTCAAAGAATCTAAAAATCGTAACAATGAAAGCACCAAGATGTGTAATGCAATAAACAAGAGATATGCAATAGAAACCGATCAAAGCACTACACTAAGTCAAAACAAATTAAGACTTTAGAGAAGGAAAGATATCACCTTTTCGAACCCAAACTTGTCGGATTGTTGGTTGTCTTGGTTTGTTGACGTTGGGCACGGTTTGTTTTGACTTTTGATCAACCGTGGGTCTTACCACCGCATTCCGCTTTGGAGTATTTGAGTGTTGTGGCTTTGACTTCCGGTTGACCTCGGGTACTCGACCTTTTTGATATTGCTTTTGAAACCGAGAGGCTTGTCGAGTGTTGAAAGATGCCAATAGATGTTTAGAAGATGTCGATTGAGTATTCTTATCTTTTCTAGGGCACGTCTTCTTGATGTGACCTTTCTTTCCACATCTATGACATACTTTCTCTTTTACACTTGTTGAGAGTTTGGGTGCTGAATTTTTAACCTTCTCAACATGTTTTTGCTCATATCCAAGTCCAAGATTATCCGTTTGACCCAAACCGAGCATACTATCAAGCTTTTTCGATCCGGAGGAGAATTTTAGTATGTCGGACTTGAGTTGATGGACTTGTTTGGTCAAGACTTGATTAGAGACATGAATTTCCTTATATTGTAGTTCGAGAAAGCCAACCTTTTCTTGATGCGATTTGATCGTTATCTCCGATTGGTTGAGCTTCTCTTGAAGGATTTTGTTGTTCTTCAATATGTTTTCCCTTTCCTCCGCAAGAGCTTTAGATGACTCCTTCAAGTTATTGTTTTCACTTTCAAGCTCTAACATTTGCCTCCTTAGCTTCTTGTTAAGCTTAGCCATCTTTTTCGATTCAATAAGTAGTTGATTGTATGCTTCGGCTAAGTCATCATCGTCCGACTCTCCTTCACTTGTGCCGTCATCGCTCGATGTTTCATGCAAAGAAGGAGAAAGCATATCATTAGAAATAATAGATGATAAACAAAAAGTAGAGGGAGAAGGAGAAACATGTAAAGAAAAGGCAATTGCATCATTGGTTTCCTCTTCACTAGAACTCGATTCATTAGAAGTTGAATCATCCCAAGTTCTAGCTTGTAAAGCCTTCTTTTTATAAGACTTTTTAGTGGGACAATCCGTGGAGATGTGACCGTAGCCGCGACACTTGTAACATCGGATTTCCCCTTCAATCTCATCCTTATCTTTAGGGAACTTTGCAAGCTTCTTCTCTTTAGAAGATTTAGAATGTGAAGATCCGTTAGAAGAAGGCTTGGATGTAGATCGATTTGACTTATTCTTCCGGAAATTCCGACGAAATTTCTTCGTGAGACGCTCCAATTGATGTTCAAAATCGGCGAGCGAAATTTTTTCATCGGAATCCGAGTTGTCGTCTTCCTCCTTCGTAGATTTGAGTGCAATACCTGTACTCTTAGAAGAAGACTTGGAAGAAGATTCATTAGTAGGAAAAGTCATTTCATATGTTTGTAAAGCGCCTACTAATTCTTCTACTTTCATCTCGTCCGGATGTTTTATAGTCTCAATGGCCGCAACCTTCGGACGAAATCTTTCGGGAAGAGTTCTCAAAATTTTTCTTACAACTTTAGATTTCGAGATTTTCTCTCCCAAGTTTGCGCATGTATTGACTATGTCTTGAAGACGAGTATAGTACTCAGTAAAGGTCTCATGATCGTCCATGGAAATTGAATCAAATTTACTTGTAAGCATTTGAAGTTTTTGGACCTTTACCAAGCTAGTTCCCTCATGCGTAATTTGGAGAGTATCCCAAATCTCCTTAGCCGTTTCACACGCCGGGACGCGTGAAAACTCGGTTTGAGATAAAGAATTAAATAAGGCATTAATTCCCCTACCGTTGTAAGAAGATAAATCAATCTCTTCCCTACTCCATTTATTTCGAAGTTTAGGGACGCTAACATCATCGACGATTTGAGTGGGATGAGTCCATCCAAATTCTATGGATTGCCACACTCGTTCATCGATGGCTATTAGAAAAGCTCTCATGCGAACTTTCCAATAAGCATAGCTCGTGCCATCAAAGAACGGAGGTCGATTAATGTTACCACCTTCACCCATTATGAAAGATAAAGCCTAGATCCCTCTCTGATACCAATTGTAAGATAGGGGGTGCCCTAGGATCTATCTAGAGTATATCAATCACCTAGAGGGGGGTGAATAGGTGTATAAACAAAAATCACAAATCTCAATGCGATAAAGTAAATGCGGAAAATAAAATCAGCACACCGAGATTTACGTGGGAAACTTCACTTTGGAGAAAAACCCACGGGACCAACACGCGATAACAATCCACTAAGAATAAAAGATTACAATGTTACGGATTTTATATTGGCATATTTCGTGAAGTGAGTCGGAGTCTTGAAGGTTCAAAGAAGAAGAGACGAAGTTTGAAGACTCGAAGACTCAACGTATGAATTCACGATGCTTGGTAAGTTTAAATAATCTTGATGATGATTTATAAATATTTACAAGTATTTGGAAGACATTAGAATAGGTTTTTAATGATTTATAAACAAATCGAAAAATTCATGTTACGGTGTCCGGACCCTGGAACTTGAGGTCCGGAACCCGTGAGCAGGTTATGCTGCTTCACAGACCGAGTCCGGACCCTGGAAGCTGAGGTCCGGAACCCGTACGCATACTTTCTATTTCGCAGTCCGGGTCCGGACCCTGGAAACTGAGGTCCGGAACCCGTGAGGGTGACAGACAGTTTCGCAGACCGGGTCCAGATCCTGATGGCTGAGGTCCGGACAACGAAACGCCTGAAGAGTTTCAAGGTCCGGACCCCATACCCGCGATCCGGACCCCGACTCGTCGCGATTTTCCGAAATTCTATTTTCTCAATCCTACTCTAATTCTAATGTCTCCCAAACCTGTAAATAAGATGGTAGGTTCCTTGAAATATCTTAGCAATCCTAATTTGGTTCCAAACCTTTCTAAAATCAGTTTTTCAATCCTAGTCGAAATCGGTTTGCTTCCAAACCTTTCTAAAAACTGTTTTTAATCCTAATCTATTTCGAATTGCTTCTAAACCTATAAATAAGATGTGGGGGTGTCTCTAAAATGTGGTTAAGCATAGATTATCTTTTAGAAACCCTAGAAGCTTGTAGGTAACCGTTTTCCTCATCTTCTACATCAAGCTTCTCTCAAATTGATTCATGGTGCCCTAATTCCTAATATTCTTTTAGAATCAATTTGAGAATTGCTTAGAGATTATTCCCACAGATCTTTCATGATATTCTAAGTAATAAACCATCATCAACTTTATTGTTCTTGCTCCGGACGGAGTGCGCTCGTGGATTCGGGTGGGCGTCGTGGATTCGACGTGTAGAAGGCTTCGTGGATTCGAAGTTGGGCGTCTCGTGGATTCGAGGCGTGGCGTCCGTGGATTCGGACGTGGGGCGTGGACAACCCTTTGGTGCGCGTGATCCGCTGAAGAGAAGGGAGAGGTTAAGTCCGTGGAGTCGGTAATCACCTTGTAATTCTTTACTCTTAGTGGATTGTTTTTTCGCGTGTTGGTCCCGTGGGTTTTTCTCCAAGGTGGAGTTTCCCACGTAAATCTCGGTGTGCTGATTTTATTTTCCGCATTACTTTATCGCATTGAGATTTGTGTTTTTTGTTTATACACCTATTCACCCCCCTCTAGGTGATTGATATACTCTAGATAGATCCTAGGGCACCCCCTATCTAACAATTGGTATCAGAGAGGGATCTAGACTTTATCTTTCATAATGGGTGAAGGTGGTAACATTAATCGACCTCCGTTCTTTGATGGCACGAGCTATGCTTATTGGAAAGTTCGCATGAGAGCTTTTCTAATAGCCATCGATGAACGAGTGTGGCAATCCATAGAATTTGGATGGACTCATCCCACTCAAATCGTCGATAATGTTAGCGTCCCTAAACTTCGAAATAAATGGAGTAGGGAAGAGATTGATTTATCTTCTTACAACGGTAGGGGAATTAATGCCTTATTTAATTCTTTATCTCAAACCGAGTTTTCACGCGTCTCGGCGTGTGAAAAGGCTAAGGAGATTTGGGATACTCTCCAAATTACGCATGAGGGAACTAGCTTGGTAAAGGTCCAAAAACTTCAAATGCTTACAAGTAAATTTGATTCAATTTCCATGGACGAACATGAGACCTTTACCGAGTACTATACTCGTCTTCAAGACATAGTCAATACATGCGCAAATTTGGGAGAGAAAATCTCGGAATCTAAAGTTGTAAGAAAAATGTTGAGAACTCTTCCCGAAAGATTTCGTCCGAAGGTTGCGGTCATTGAGACTATAAAACATCCGGACGAGATGAAAGTAGAAGAATTAGTAGGCGCTTTACAAACATATGAAATGACTTTTCCTACTAATGAATCTTCTTCCAAGTCTTCTTCTAAGAGTACAGGTATTGCACTCAAATCTACAAAGGAGAAAGACGACAACTCGGATTCCGATGAAGAAATTTCGCTCGCCGATTTTGAACATCAATTGGAGCGTCTCACGAAGAAATTTCGTCGGAATTTCCGGAAGAATAAGTCAAATCGATCTACATCCAAGCCTTCTTCTAACGGATCTTCACATTCTAAATCTTCTAAAGAGAAGAAGCTTGCAAAGTTCCCTAAAGATAAGGATGAGATTGAAGGGGAAATCCGATGTTACAAGTGTCGCGGCTACGGTCACATCTCCACGGATTGTCCCACTAAAAAGTCTTATAAAAAGAAGGATTTACAAGCTAGAACTTGGGATGATTCAACTTCTAATGAATCGAGTTCTAGTGAAGAGGAAACCAATGATGCAATTGCCTTTTCTTCACATGTTTCTCCTTCTCCCTCTACTTTTTGTTTATCATCTATTATTTCTAATGATATGCTTTCTCCTTCTTTGCATGAAACATCGAGCGATGAAGGCACAAGTGAAGGAGAGTCGGACGATGATGACTTAGCCGAAGCATACAATCAACTACTTATTGAATCGAAAAAGATGGCTAAGCTTAACAAGAAGCTAAGGAGGCAAATGTTAGAGCTTGAAAGTGAAAACAATAACTTGAAGGAGTCATCTAAAGCTCTTGAGGAGGAAAGGGAAAACATATTGAAGAACAACAAAATCCTCCAAGAGAAGCTCAACCAATCGGAGATAACGATCAAATCGCATCAAGAAAAGGTTGGCTTTCTAGAACTACAATACAAGGAAATTCATGTTTCTAATCAAGTCTTGACGAAACAAGTCCATCAACTCAAGTCCGACATACAAAAATTCTCCTTCGGTTCAAAGAAACTTGATGATATGTTCGGATTGGGTCAAACAAGCAAACTTGGACTTGGATATGAGCGGACATTTGTTGAGAAGGTAAAAAATTCTATTCCCAAAGTCTCAACAAGTGTAAAAGAGAAAGTATGCCATAGATGCGGAAAGAAAGGACATATCAAGAAGACATGCCATAAAAAGAAAACTCAAGTGGCATCTTCTAAGCATCTATCGGCATCTTCCATTACTCGACATCTCCCACGGTTTCAAAAGCAACATCAAAAAGGTCGAGTACCCAAGGTCAACCGAAAGTCAAAGCCACAACACTTAAATACTCCAAAGCGGAATGCGGTGGTAAGACCCATGGTTGATCAAAAGTCAAAACAAACCGTGCCCAACATCAACAAACCAAGACAACCAACAATCCGACAAGTTTGGGTTCGGAAAGGTGATATCTTTCCTTCTCTAAAGTCTTAATTTGTTTTTGACTTTGTGTAGTGCTTTGATCGATTTCTATTGCATATCTCTTGTTTATTGCATTACACGTTTTGGTGCTTTCATTGTTACGATTTTTAGATTCTTTGAATGATTAGAACATTAAATAGTGCATTGAATATCAATAGGTTTACTTTCATTCACTCTTAATTAATATCATATTAATTATCGGTTTTACTTTATTTTCATTATTTTTGAAGATAATTTATTATGAGAATTCTTAATACTTATATTCATCAAATTTAGGCAATCATGTGTAATCTCTAGGAGCTTAACCTATCTCGGTTGTGTGTGTTGAATTTGATGAATAGTCATTCTCTTATGGACTAAAATTTGTCACATTTTCTTTCAACTAAGAGATTGCATAAGCGAGGGGGAGTTATTATTATATAAAGTGAAATGCTTGTATGCTTTGAAAGATGTGGAAAGAGTTACATCCTTAAAGGAGTGTGAAAACTACACATGGAGGAAAGAGCTACCACCCCGGTCGTCCGGTTAGTGTGTGCAGCTACCACATGAGAATTGAATTGCATATCCGAAAAATATATATAAGTGCAAAAGGATGCAAAAGGAAAATATCACAAAATTTTATTTTTTCGGTGTTATAAGGTCTTCAGATTTTGAAAGGAAGTAGATTAGTAAAGGGGACTCGGACCATTTTTCATGCTTAAACATGACATGAGATGAGTCAAAAAAGCATAAAAAAATCTCTAGGAGTCTAAAATGTTAAATGTGTGATATGTGGTGGTAAGGAATTCCGTTATCAAATATAGTATTGCAAAGCAAGATCAAGTATGGGTGAAATCCCTTATTTCATTATAAGGGATTCACCGATTTATATCTTCCTTGTTAGAACTACCTTCTAATAAGGGATAGAAAGTCATATGATGCCGACTTCTCGTTCAAGGTTATGGAAGCCGTCTTCGAATAAAAATCCGACGTCGGTTTCCAAATCCGACAGTGGTTCGTAGAGAAAGGCTCAAAGAGCCACCCCTTGTGCTATTTGTTTTATCTCAAATTTGAATGTTTATGCAACAAATTTCTGTCTCTTTGTTGAATCCCTTAAGTCATCTTCATAATCCGTTTACATCTTGATAGCTTTTGAGCCTTTAGATTACTTTTGATGACTTGATTTTGAAGTTTATATGAATTAAGAAATCGTGTAATATTTTATCTACATTATGGTGATTGTGTAGTAAAATTCTTAATTCTTATGAAATTAATAGGGATTGAAAGAAGTCAATGTGAATTTATACTCCTCATGCACTAACAATGTTTGACGTTTTTAACACAAGTGGTTTCAAAATTGAAAAAGCTTTAAACTTGTATTTTGATTGATTTCTCTCGAACTTCTCTCTATTTTTGGTGTTTTTCTTTTGGCAATTTTTGACAAAAAGGGGGAGAGAGGTTAAATGATAACTTAGACGCATAAACATAGGGGGAGAGATTGCATGAACAAAGGGGGAGCGATTTTGATATTTTTTCTACTAACTTTGTTCGTGGAGAATGCAAATTTTTGCAGGTCTTTCAAGACTTCAAGACTCCATGTTTGTCTAAGTCATAGAGTTTGTTTAGAAGTTATAAAATTGTAATTTTGGATTTTATTTGGATCTTTCACGCGAGAAGTTCATTATTTTGGTGATGGCAATGAATTTCATTTGTTTTGGAGAAATAAGCATCGTGAGTGTTTTATGTAATTTTGGATTTTGTCACGAAATTGCCAAAGGGGGAGATTGTTACGGATTTTATATTGGCATATTTCGTGAAGTGAGTCGGAGTCTTGAAGGTTCAAAGAAGAAGAGACGAAGTTTGAAGACTCGAAGACTCAACGTATGAATTCACGATGCTTGGTAAGTTTAAATAATCTTGATGATGATTTATAAATATTTACAAGTATTTGGAAGACATTAGAATAGGTTTTTAATGATTTATAAACAAATCGGAAAATTCATGTTACGGGGTCCGGACCCTGGAACTTGAGGTCCGGAACACGTGAGCAGGTTATGCTGCTTCACAGACCGAGTCCGGACCCTGGAAGCTGAGGTCCGGAACCCGTACGCGTACTTGCTATTTCGCAGTCCGGGTCCGGACCCTGGAAACTGAGGTCCTGTCACGCCCCTAAAATCAACTCAACGGACCCACCTGCTCACTGTTCAGGGCGCCCAGAACATCAGCCCAGAACTGCAGCCTGGCAGCACAACCCACATGTATTCAACATGCGATAAAATCCAAATCCTAAGTCCAAATGCAGTGAAATTTGGCTCAACTCACCAGCAGAGGTTCAAGAACAAACCCTCCAAATTTCAGCCAAAACGGAGCTCGACTCGATGTCCAAAAAGCCTAAACACTGAATCATATCAACATCTGGACCCTCCTGCACATGGATCCAGAAGTTCCAGCACTTAAGCAAATCTCAAAAACAGCAAGAATTCAGGGATTCCAACGAATCTAGCTCATAGAAAGAGGTCACAAACCTCACAAAAACAGTGATGGAACAATCCAAAACCTCTCCAAAGATCCTCACAAAGATCTGGATCTAAAAATCCAAGAAATTCCATCAATGACCCAAAAATTCAGCACTTAAGCAATTACTCAAAATCTGAGCTAGAACTCACCTTTGAATCCTCAATTCAGGTGGGAAGGACCTCCAAACCAGCAAGGAAAGTGGAAGGATCAATCTTCACTTCGTAATTCCAGCTCCCAAGAGATTGGATCCAAAAGATCAAAGGAAAAACCCAAGTTTCAGCTCAAGAACACAAGAGGTCCAGTAAAACATCAACTGTAGCTTACATACCTGTCCAAATCGCGATTGGAAAGATTCCACTTCTTCCCCTGCGAGTCCTCTATCCAACAAACCAAGTTTCGTTGGATTTGGATACTTCTACACTGCACACGAGCACGAACACTCCAGGTCGACGTTGCAGTTTCAGCAGGAAACCAAGATCATCAATGGAGGAAGATGAAATTGGGAGAGAAGAGAGGGTTTCCTCTTGCAAGCTCCGAGTTCACCTTGAAGAGGGGAGAAAAGAGCCTCAGGGGAGGTCGTCCATTGCTTTTATAGACAAGGGATAAAGGTGCAGTGAGCCTCAAGAACAGAATACATCTAACCTGTACTCAGCAGGAAATTCCCAGATTCGGGCGCCCGAAACCCATGAAGTGGGCGCCCGGTTCTTCAGCCTGCACCAACTCGACCATCGGACTCTCCGCCGCGGTCCGGTGCGCCCAAACCTGGTCCGGCGGATCTCACCAACCGATCAACACGTGTCGAGCCGTTCGATACTCACGAGGTAGGATTTCCGGACTCATTTTCCGGGCGCCCGAAACATGGATCCGAAATGACTTAGTAATTTTCAGAAATGAGCGCTGCACAACTGGACGCCCAAAACAAGGCTTCTGGGCGCCCTAAAGTTCAAAAGCCCAAAACTTCAGTTTTGGCTTGCTTCGGCGCTCCGAGTCCGTTTTCGCGTCTATTTGACGCCGAAACGACTCCGACTTGTCTCGACCTTCTCCAGAAGCGTCGAACAGTCTAGGATACTACAGTCATTCCGTCAGTTAGGCCCCAGGGGTACTACATCCTTCCCCCCTACGGAAAGTTTCGTCCTCGAAACTCAAACTCAAACTCATACCTCAAGAAGACAGCTCGAAAAGGTAGGGATAGGATTCCCGCATCACCGTCTCTGGCTCCCAAGTCGCCTCACGCTCCTCGTGATTACTCCACTGCACTTTCACGTACGGTATGACTCGGTTGCGCAATTCTTTCGTCTCACGAGCAAGAATCCGCACCGGTCGCTCCTCGTACTACAGGTCCTCAGCCAACTCAAGTGGGGTGAAGTCAATCACGTGGGAGGGGTCGAACACATAACTCCTCAGGGCCGAGACATGAAACACATCATGGACTCCAGAAAGTCGCGGTGGTAGGGCAATCCTGTACGCTACCGGCCCCACTCGCTCTAACACCTCGAACGGGCCAACAAACCGTGGACTGAGCTTTCCACGAACTCCAAAACGGCGAATTCCTCTGGACGGCGAGACTTTCAGAAACACATGATCTCCAATCTGGAACTCCAAGTCTCGTCTCCTAGTATCCGCATAGCTCCTCTGTCGACTCTGGGCGGTCTCAAGACGTCGTCGAACCATCTTGACCTTCTCTTCCGCTTCCAATAGGATATCGGGACCCATAGTCTTCCTCTCACCCACATCGCTCCAATGCAAGGGCGAACGACACTTACGCCCATACAATGCCTCAAACGGCGCCATCTGGATGCTCGCTTGATAGCTATTATTGTACGCAAACTCAACCAGTCCTAAGTGTCGATGCCACCCTCCACCAAAGTCTAGGACACATGCCCTCAACATGTCCTCCAGGGTCTGAATGGTCCGCCCAGACTGACCATCTGTCTGTGGATGAAAAGCCGTACTAAACCGCAGCTGAGTACCCAGTGCTGTCTGTAGACTCCTCCAAAACTGTGAGACGAATCGTGTGTCTCGATCAAACACAATCGAGGTAGGCACTCCATGCAGTCTCACTATCTCGTCCAAGTATAACTGAGCGAGTCTGTCCCTGGACCAAGTAGTCTGCACTGATAAGAAGTGGGCAGACTTGGTCAGTCTGTCCACTATCACCCAAATAGCGTCAAAACCAGCATGTGCCCTCGGTAATCCCACGACAAAGTCCATGGCGATCTGGTCCCACTTCCACTCGGGTATTGGGAGACTCTAAAGCTTGCCAGCAGGTACTCGGTGCTCCGCCTTTACCTGTTGACAAGTCAAACACTGAGCCACAAATCTCCCAATATGGCGCTTCATTCCATTCCACCAGAAGTGTGCCTTCAAGTCCTTATACATCTTGGTTCCACCGGGGTGAACCGTATAAGGTGAGTAATGAGCCTCTCTCAAAATCTCCTCTCGGATCTCTGAATCCATAGGCACACACAGTCGGTCCCTGTACCGCAGTACTCCCGAACTGTCAACACTAAAATCCCCAGTCTGCCCACAGGCAATCTGATCTCGAATCCTCATCAAGTAGGGGTCCACACTTTGTTTCTCTCGGATCCTATCCAACAGAGTGGGTTGCAAAACCAAAGACATAAGTTTTGCAGTAACCCCAGGGGATACCACCTCAAGCTCAAGCCGCCTCAACTCCTCAAGTAACGGCGCCTGCTGAGTGATCATCATACTAAGGCTCTGCACTGATCTCCTGCTCAACGCATCTGCCACTACATTCGCCTTGCCGGGATGATACTGGATGGTAATATCATAATCCTTCAACAGTTCCAACCACCGGCGTTGCCTCAGATTCAATTCCTTCTGAGTGAACAGATACTTGAGACTTTTGTGATCTGTGAAAATCTCACAGTGCTCACCATACAGATAGTGCCGCCACAGCTTCAGTGCAAACACTACAGCTGCCAGCTCCAAATCATGCGTAGGATAATTCTTCTCATAATCCTTCAATTGCCGGGAGGCATAGGCAATTACCCTACCATGCTGCATCAACACACAACCCAAGCCACTGTGTGATGCATCACTATAAATCACAAATCCTTCACCCATAACTGGAAGGGTAAGGATGGGAGCAGACATCAGTCTCTCCTTCAGCTCCTCAAAGCTACGCTGGCACTCAGCACTCCAAACAAATCTAATCCCCTTCCTCGTCAGACGAGTGAGGGGTGTGGAGAGCTTCGCAAAGCCTTCCACAAATCGACGGTAATATCCAGCTAACCCGAGGAAACTTCTCACCTCGGTAACCGTCGTCGGTCTGGGCCAATCCCGCACAGTCTCAATCTTCTGCGGGTCCACCGCTACTCCAGTGGCCAAAATCACATGGCCCAAGAAAGCTACCTCTCGAAGCCAGAACTCGCACTTCTTCAGCTTAGCATACAACTTCTTCTCTCACAGAAGTTGCAGCACAACCCTCAAGTGCTCCTCATGCTCAGCATCGCTCCGAGAGTAGATCAAGATGTCATCAATAAACACCACCACAAACCGGTCCAAGAACGGCTTAAACACTCGATTCATCAAATCCATAAATGCGGCAGGGGCATTAGTCAATCCAAACGGCATCACCGTAAACTCATAATGCCCGTACCGGGTCCTAAAAGCCGTCTTAGGAATATCCTCGTCCTTCACCTTCAATTGGTGGTAACCAGACTGCAAGTCAATCTTCGAGAAGACACAAGATCCTTGCAGCTGATCAAACAGATCATCAATGCGCGGCAAAGGATACCTGTTCTTGATGGTCACTTTATTCAACTCTCGATAATCCACACAAAGTCTAAGTGAACCATCATTCTTCTTCACGAATAACACCGGCGCTCCCCAAGGCGATACACTGGGTCTCACAAACCTTTTATCCATCAAATCCTGAAGCTGCGCCTTAAGCTCTCTCAGCTCAGCCGGTGCCATTCGGTAGGGTGTCTTTGAGATTGGCGCAGTTCCTGGGACTACGTCAATCACAAACTCGACCTCCCTGTCTGGTGGCATCTCAGTCAACTCCGGGGGAAACACGTCCGGGAACTCACGGACTACAGAGATGTCCTCGAGCTCCGGTGCCACTGCAGATACCTCCACAACAGTCGCTAGAAATGCAGTACATCCTCGACTCATCATCTGTCTCGCTCGTGCCGACGAAATCCACGTCGCAAACAACGTGCTCCTGCAGCCTCGATACACGTACTCCTCCTGGCCTGGCTCGCGAAACGTCACGGTCCTCTCGCCACAGTCGATCGTCGTGAAGTAGCGCGTCAGCCAATCCATGCCGAGCACCACATCAAAATCCTGCAATCGCCCCAAGACCAACAGGTCTGCGGGCATCACCCAAGGTCCAAGCTGCACTGGGCAAGCTTGACAACAATCCTCCACACGCAAAACGTGCTCGGGAATCTGCACCTCTCGTGCACAAGGTAACGGCCCTATCACTAGCCCATGCAAGGATGCAAATGCTCGACTAACAAAAGAATGTGATGCACCGGTATCAAATAATGCACGAGCTCTAATGCCAGAAATTAAAATAATACCTGCCACCACATGATCCGCCGCCGTGGAGTCCTCCAGTTGAGCCGCAAAGACTCTGCCGCTCTGCGCCTGCTGCCGCCGCTCACCAAGGCGTGGTACAGAAGCCCGATCCATCTGGCTGTGACTCGGTGGAGCTTCATAGGTCTGCTGATGAACAGGGGGTGCCGATGCGATCGATGGTACAGGCGACGCTGCTCGGGGACAAGCTGCCCGCAGATGTCCGGACTGACCACACCCAAAACACCGGCCCTCACGCTGCTCACACTGTCTAGGCCAATGTGGTCCTCCGCAGATGACACATCTCGGTGGTGCTCCCCTCTGCTGCCGTCCCTGCTGACGGGATCCACCAGACCTCTGTCGCCCCGAAAACCCACGACCCTGAGAACGTGATCGTGGAGGTCTCGGCGGGCGTCTGCCGCTGGTCTGTCCCCCGTCCTCCGGAGTCGGGCGCTTCCTATCCAAACCCTGACTCAGAGGGGCTGCCTGCTCACTCGCCGTCAAGGCTCCTCGCTCCACCCATAGCGCCTGCTCGATCGACGCGTCCAAGGTCTGCAACCTCTGCGCCTGAACTAAGACAAATATCTCATGTCTCAATCCTCGCTCGAACAAATAAACTCTGTGAGCCTCATCTCTCGCAGCAAAAGGAACACAGTTCAGGAGTCTGGTAAACTCCCGGGTATACTCCTGCACTGTGCGATCTCCCTAGAGTAGACTCTTCAAATCCTCCTCGAGTTTCTGCTTCACGCTGTTAGGGAAATAGGACCCATACAGCATCCCGCAAAACTCGGTCCAACTCAAAAGCAGCGCATCCAGCGACCTGCTCGATCTCGTCCTCGTCCACCAGATGCGTGCATCACCTGTCAGGCAGTGAACTGCCAAGTGAACCCGCTCCCGCTCTGGCACGAAGAGATCCTCGAATAACTTCTCCATCTCGCCTACCCAGGCCTCCACCACCCATGGCTCGGTGTGGCTACCATCGAAACGGGGTGGATCAAACCGACAAAAACGAGCCAATCTCTCGGTCATCCGCTCCTGCTCAGCCTCCGACATCTGTCCACCCAACCGGGAAGTGTCGCCAACCGGTGCGGCCGGAACTGCCGCTGCTGGGGGTACGGCTGCAGCTGGAACGTCAGCTGGAATAGCAGGAGGTGGCTCCTGCGACTCCGTCGCTCTAGGGGCTGCACTCCAAGTGTGAGTAATGGTATCACACATCCTCCGCAAAAGTGCACTCTGCTGCCTAGCTGACTCGGCTAGCGCATTCAACTGTTCACACACATCAGGGGTGCACTAGGTCCCGCCTACTCAGGCACCACAGAAGGCGCGGGGGTAGCTCGCGTCGGGGGTCGACCTCGGTGTCGGGGAGGCGCCATGCTCACCTGCGCAACACACAGATCAGTCAACAACCACAAAACAACTCAAGACCCAATCAAGCGAAAGTCCAGAAGGTCGTCTCTTTTCCCTCGCTACTTGACGTCGTCTGCAGCCAACGCAAGTTCGCGACAGGAAAGGACACACGCCTTCGATCACTCCCTCCACTTAAGGATGAGTTCAACAGTCAAATCGATGACTTTCGCGGCAAGTCACGTCTCTCACGTCTTGCATTCCTAGGGTCTGCCATAGCCTAGGGTTTACTAAGTCCAAACGACCTATTCCTAAGCTCTGATACCACTTAATCTGTCACGCCCCGGATTACTCGTTTCCCCGGGCTCGCCAACAGATCCGCCGTATACATAGATTTTTCTATGTATACGAAGCGATAGCTAACCTGTAAACAAACATACAAGCCACTACAAGAGATATATAGAGCTGCAATAAAACATACTAATAACAAAAGCCACCTGTACATATAGAGTCCAAAATACAACAGGTCCACCACAACCAAAATAGGTACAAATCCACACTCTATGTACATGGCACAACCCAAAAAGAAACTATCTCCAGTAGGGTCCTCCTCTAGGGACAACAGGGACAGGTAGGGATCTAGCTCGCGACTCCCTTACCTCGATCCGCGGAAACAGGCGCAGCAGCCGCAACAGAAGAAGGCTCTGCAAAAAGGTGGCAACAAAGGGTGTGAGAACTACTATCAAAAGAAGTAGTCCTCAGTGGGTACCGATACCGACCTCAACGGTCCACCCACTAAGTCTACGAGACTAACAGTATAGCTGGTAGGTAAAGAATAACAAAGTAAGCTGGAATAAACTCTACAGCTATCATGCCACTACCCTACCACTATCCAAGTCAACTCTCAAGTAAGCATCACCAAAGTGATAAATCATCCCTGACCCAATCTATCGGAACCGCCCAAACGGGCTCGTCCAGCCAACTGCCTAGCCACACCGCACACTACCAAAAAGGGTAGCCAGTCCAAAACAGATCCACAATCTGTAGCGACATCAACGCAAAAGAGGCCTCACTCCGGAGCGGCACTCGGGGGAGCTACCCAGCCGAGTTAGTACGCGTATCTCTGTCGAGTACAAACAGGCTCCGGCAGCTATAGTCAAAGAACAAAGGGGTCAAAAGGGGTCAAAGAATCTAAGCTCACGTGCCCTTAGCACAATCAGAAGCTAAAACAAGAGTCTGGGTCCACCGTCAACCCCGACGGCACCCGGTAATACAGAACAGTCTAACCCTGCTGTAAATACAAGCTCGGCATCCCAGCACGAGCGTAAACTCGTCCTATAACGAACTAAGTATCCACCTCGCACTAACAGCGGTGATACAGGAACAGAAACGGCTCCTAGAGCTAAATCTGATAACAGTTCGAAAAGTGACGGTTGTATGTTCGCGAGTTTTCTCCTAAGTCAATTCCCAGTTCAGCATGTAAAGTCATGTCGATAAATTATCATAACCAAATTCAGATTTCATATAAACACATGCAAATTCACGAATTCGAGCTACTAACATGATTAAACAGATAATAAAACAGCATGCTGCACTCTCTACAACTTAGGAGGAAATCCGGCGATTTCGGTAACATCAACCCACCTCGAAAGCTATCCAACAACGGCTAGGAGTCGAGTGGAAGGCCTCCAAGCAACACCGGCCGAAATCGAGCTCAAATCTGCAACCTCGAGATTCGGACCCACCTGCTCACTGTTCTGGGCGCCCAGAACATCAGCCCAGAACTGCAGCCTGGCAGCACAACCCACATGTATTCAACATGCGATAAAATCCAAATCCTAAGTCCAAATGCAGTGAAATTTGGCTCAACTCACCAGCAGAGGTTCAAGAACAAACCCTCCAAATTTCAGCCAAAACGGAGCTCGACTCGATGTCCAAAAAGCCTAAACACTGAATCATATCAACATCTGGACCCTCCTGCACATGGATCCAGAAGTTCCAGCACTTAAGCAAATCTCAAAAACAGCAAGAATTCAGGGATTCCAACGAATCTAGCTCATAGAAAGAGGTCACAAACCTCACAAAAACAGTGATGGAACAATCCAAAACCTCTCCAAAGATCCTCACAAAGATCTGGATCTAAAAATCCAAGAAATTCCATCAATGACCCAAAAATTCAGCACTTAAGCAATTACTCAAAATCTGAGCTAGAACTCACCTTTGAATCCTCAATTCAGGTGGGAAGGACCTCCAAACCAGCAAGGAAAGTGGAAGGATCAATCTTCACTTCGTAATTCCAGCTCCCAAGAGATTGGATCCAAAAGATCAAAGGAAAAACCCAAGTTTCATCTCAAGAACACAAGGGGTCCAGTAAAACATCAACTGTAGCTTACATACCTGTCCAAATCGCGATTGAAAAGATTCCACTTCTTCCCCTGCGAGTCCTCTATCCAACAAACCAAGTTTCGTTGGATTTGAATACTCCTACACTGTACACGAGCACGAACACTCCAGGTCGACGTTGCAGTTTCAGCAGGAAACCAAGATCATCAATGGAGGAAGATGAAATTGGGAGAGAAGAGAGGGTTTCCTCTTGCAAGCTCCGAGTTCACCTTGAAGAGGGGAGAAAAGAGCCTCAGGGGAGGTCGTCCATTGCTTTTATAGACAAGGGATAAAGATGCAGTGAGCCTCAAGAACAGAATACATCTAACCTGTACTCAGCAGGAAATTCCCAGATTCGGGCGCCCGAAACCCATGAAGTGGGCGCCCGGTTCTTCAGCCTGCACCAACTCGACCATCGGACTCTCCGCCGCGGTCCGGTGCGCCCAAACCTGGTCCGGCGGATCTCACCAACCGATCAACACGTGTCGAGCCGTTCGATACTCACGAGGTAGGATTTCCGGACTCACTTTCCGGGCGCCCGAAACATGGATCCGAAATGACTTAGTAATTTTCAGAAATGAGCGCTGCACAACTGGACGCCCAAAACAAGGCTTATGGGCGCCCTAAAGTTCAAAAGCCCAAAACTTCAGTTTTGGCTTGCTTCGGCGCTCCGAGTCCGTTTTCGCGTCTATTTGACGCCGAAACGACTCCGACTTGTCTCGACCTTCTCCAGAAGCGTCGAACAGTCTAGGATACTACAGTCATTCCGTCAGTTAGGCCCCAGGGGTACTACAGGTCCGGAACCCGTGAGCGTGACAGACAGTTTCGCAGACCGGGTCCGGATCCTGATGGCTGAGGTCCGGACAATGAAACGCCTGAAGAGTTTCAAGGTCCGGACCCCATACCCGCGATCCGGACCCCGACTCGTCGCGATTTTCCGAAATTCTATTTTCTCAATCCTACTCTAATTCTAATGTCTCCCAAACCTGTAATGTCACGCCCCGCCGGTCCTTTAACACCAACTAGGTGGAAAGGATAACCGCACGGGCGCATGCCCCAGACCCGCCGAACGGATAGAGTCCTTTCTACCCGCCCAAGGCGTCACAACACAAGCTTATCCACAATGTTCCAACTAGGAACGGAGTACAAGAGTTGCACAAGAAAAGCATCAACATAAAGAAGTTCTACTTCTATTACATCACAAGGCACAATATACATGTCCAAAATTTTCTTTTCTTTCACTTTCATTCCATACATCATGTTCCAAAACTATGGAATATACAACATTCATACAAGAATGAAAATCCCCTATGCTATCATAGTCCAAAATAGGGGTACGACTCTATGCATCACCAAAATGGAAGGGCCGCTATCTAAAGAGCCAAACCCTTGCCTCGCTCCGCCGCCTCACTCGCGGAAGGACCTAGAAAATGGGGGGTGAGAACTATAAACATAGTTCCCAGTGGGTAAGGCCACCCAAGAGAGAAGCTCGACCCACCAGGTCCAAAGAAACACCATATGCATAAGTTAGATCATATATAACTATGCAACAATTATTTACATGCTTAGTAAATAAACATAAAGGATGCAACCAAATGAAATATAATTTATCATTCTCTCCTAGGTTCATCCTATTTTCCACATTGACTAAGTTCTTTTACTGGCCGGGGTGTCCCCCACGGTCCTGCAGTTACTCTGAACCAGTTGTCACCACAGGACGTACGTGCCCTCTCCCTACGACTCCGCAGTATGCGCATTCATCTTCACGCCCCATGAGAGTGGCAAACACATTGCCACGAGTACAGAGCTCAAGATCCATCTGGATTAGGCACGATGAGGTCGAACATAGCCGCAAGAGGCTGACGCCCGGGAACCCTCAATGGGGACCTTGACTACCAAGAGTGTCGAATCGTGGGCACGAGTACAGCTGCCGATCATCACCTCATAACAACCCGAAGTGTGACGCAGCAAGAGATGATTCTGATTCCGCCGCGCCAGGAAGTCGTAGCGAATTAGCCCAACGAGCTAGGACATTCTCACATCCTAATGCCTGAACGTAGTGATCAGAAGCCGAAGAGACAGCCTTCTACACTAAAACAAACATCCAAGTGAGCGAATATTGCCACGAGTACATGCTCAAATATCTCAAGGATACGAGGAATCGACAGGCCCATTGAGAGCATCTCTATTAACTTGGCCCAATAAGTGCGAATTGGCAACACGGAGTGCATTCTATTACGCCCCAAGAGTGCGAATTTGCCATGAGGATCGAAGCCGAAGAGTGCATTCTATTACGCCCCAAGAGTGCGAATTTGCCACGAGTACATGCTCCCATTCGAAGGAACGAGGATCGAAGCCCAAGAGAGCATTCTATTACGCCCCAAGAGTGCGAATTTGCCACGAGTACATGCTCCCATTCGAAGGAACGAGGATCGAAGCCCAAGAGAGCATTCTATTACGCCCCAAGAGTGCGAATTTGCCACGAGTACATGCTCCCATTCGAAGGAACGAGGATCGAAGCCCAAGAGAGCATTCTATTACGCCCCAAGAGTGCGAATTTGCCACGAGTACATGCTCCCATTCGAAGGAACGAGGATCGAAGCCGAAGAGTGCATTCTATTACGCCCCAAGAGTGCGAATTTGCCACGAGTACATGCTCCCATTCGAAGGAACGAGGATCGAAGCCCAAGAGAGCATTCTATTACGCCCCAAGAGTGCGAATTTGCCACGAGTACATGCTCCCATTCGAAGGAACGAGGATCGAAGCCCAAGAGAGCATTCTATTACGCCCCAAGAGTGCGAATTTGCCACGAGTACATGCTCCCATTCGAAGGAACGAGGATCGAAGCCCAAGAGAGCATTCTATTACGCCCCAAGAGTGCGAATTTGCCACGAGTACATGCTCCCATTCGAAGGAACGAGGATCGAAGCCCAAGAGAGCATTCTATTACGCCCCAAGAGTGCGAATTTGCCACGAGTACATGCTCACATTCGAAGGAACGAGGATCGAAGCCCAAGAGAGCATTCTATTACGCCCCAAGAGTGCGAATTTGCCACGAGTACATGCTCCCATTCGAAGGAACGAGGATCGAAGCCCAAGAGAGCATTCTATTACGCCCCAAGAGTGCGAATTTGCCACGAGTACATGCTCACATTCGAAGGAACGAGGATCGAAGCCCAAGAGAGCATTCTATTACGCCCCAAGAGTGCGAATTTGCCACGAGTACATGCTCACATTCGAAGGAACGAGGATCGAAGCCCAAGAGAGCATTCTATTACGCCCCAAGAGTGCGAATTTGCCACGAGTACATGCTCACATTCGAAGGAACGAGGATCGAAGCCCAAGAGAGCATTCTATTACGCCCCAAGAGTGCGAATTTGCCACGAGTACATGCTCCCATTCGAAGGAACGAGGATCGAAGCCCAAGAGAGCATTCTATTACGCCCCAAGAGTGCGAATTTGCCACGAGTACATGCTCCCATTCGAAGGAACGAGGATCGAAGCCCAAGAGAGCATTCTATTACGCCCCAAGAGTGCGAATTTGCCACGATTACATGCTCCCATTCGAAGGAACGAGGATCGAAGCCCAAGAGAGCATTCTATTACGCCCCAAGAGTGCGAATTTGCCACGAGTACATGCTCACATTCGAAGGAACGAGGATCGAAGCCCAAGAGAGCATTCTATTACGCCCCAAGAGTGCGAATTTGCCACGAGTACATGCTCCATTCGAAGGAACGAGGATCGAAGCCCAAGAGAGCATTCTATTACGCCCCAAGAGTGCGAATTTGCCACGAGTACATGCTCCCATTCGAAGGAACGAGGATCGAAGCCAAAGAGAGCATTCTATTACCCCCAAGAGTGCGAATTTGCCACGAGTACATGCTCCCATTCGAAGGAACGAGGATCGAAGCCCAAGAGAGCATTCTATTACGCCCCAAGAGTGCGAATTTGCCACGAGTACATGCTCACATTCGAAGGAACGAGGATCGAAGCCCAAGAGAGCATTCTATTACGCCCCAAGAGTGCGAATTTGCCACGAGTACATGCTCACATTCGAAGGAACGAGGATCGAAGCCCAAGAGAGCATTCTATTACGCCCCAAGAGTGCGAATTTGCCACGAGTACATGCTCACATTCGAAGGAACGAGGATCGAAGCCGAAGAGAGCATTCTATTACGCCCCAAGAGTGCGAATTTGCCACGAGTACATGCTCCCATTCGAAGGAACGAGGATCGAAGCCCAAGAGAGCATTCTATTACGCCCCAAGAGTGCGAATTTGCCACGAGTACATGCTCCCATTCGAAGGAACGAGGATCGAAGCCCAAGAGAGCATTCTATTACGCCCCAAGAGTGCGAATTTGCCACGAGTACATGCTCCCATTCGAAGGAACGAGGATCGAAGCCCAAGAGAGCATTCTATTACGCCCCAAGAGTGCGAATTTGCCACGAGTACATGCTCCCATTCGAAGGAACGAGGATCGAAGCCCAAGAGAGCATTCTATTACGCCCCAAGAGTGCGAATTTGCCACGAGTACATGCTCCCATTCGAAGGAACGAGGATCGAAGCCCAAGAGAGCATTCTATTACGCCCCAAGAGTGCGAATTTGCCACGAGTACATGCTCACTCATTCGAAGGAACGAGGATCGAAGCCCAAGAGAGCATTCTATTACGCCCCAAGAGTGCGAATTTGCCACGAGTACATCCATTCGAAGGAACGAGGATCGAAGCCCAAGAGAGCATTCTATTACGCCCCAAGAGTGCGAATTTGCCACGAGTACATGCTCCCATTCGAAGGAACGAGGATCGAAGCCCAAGAGAGCATTCTATTACGCCCCAAGAGTGCGAATTTGCCACGAGTACATGCTCCCATTCGAAGGAACGAGGATCGAAGCCGAAGAGAGCATTCTATTACGCCCCAAGAGTGCGAATTTGCCACGAGTACATGCTCACATTCGAAGGAACGAGGATCGAAGCCCAAGAGAGCATTCTATTACGCCCCAAGAGTGCGAATTTGCCACGAGTACATGCTCCCATTCGAAGGAACGAGGATCGAAGCCGAAGAGTGCATTCTATTACGCCCCAAGAGTGCGAATTTGCCACGAGTACATGCTCCCATTCGAAGGAACGAGGATCGAAGCCGAAGAGTGCATTCTATTACGCCCCAAGAGTGCGAATTTGCCACGAGTACATGCTCCCATTCGAAGGAACGAGGATCGAAGCCCAAGAGAGCATTCTATTACGCCCCAAGAGTGCGAATTTGCCACGAGTACATGCTCACATTCGAAGGAACGAGGATCGAAGCCCAAGAGAGCATTCTATTACGCCCCAAGAGTGCGAATTTGCCACGAGTACATGCTCCCATTCGAAGGAACGAGGATCGAAGCCCAAGAGAGCATTCGATTACGCCCCAAGAGTGCGAATTTGCCACGAGTACATGCTCCCATTCGAAGGAACGAGGATCGAAGCCGAAGAGTGCATTCTATTACGCCCCAAGAGTGCGAATTTGCCACGAGTACATGCTCCCATTCGAAGAACGAAGATCGAAGCCCAAGAGAGCATTCTATTACGCCCCAAGAGTGCGAATTTGCCACGAGTACATGCTCCCATTCGAAGGAACGAGGATCGAAGCCCAAGAGAGCATTCTATTACGCCCCAAGAGTGCGAATTTGCCACGAGTACATGCTCCCATTCGAAGGAACGAGGATCGAAGCCCAAGAGAGCATTCTATTACGCCCCAAGAGTGCGAATTTGCCACGAGTACATGCTCCCATTCGAAGGAACGAGGATCGAAGCCCAAGAGAGCATTCTATTACGCCCCAAGAGTGCGAATTTGCCACGAGTACATGCTCACATTCGAAGGAACGAGGATCGAAGCCCAAGAGAGCATTCTATTACGCCCCAAGAGTGCGAATTTGCCACGAGTACATGCTCCCATTCGAAGGAACGAGGATCGAAGCCCAAGAGAGCATTCTATTACGCCCCAAGAGTGCGAATTTGCCACGAGTACATGCTCCATTCGAAGGAACGAACGAGATCGAAGCCCAAGAGAGCATTCTATTACGCCCCAAGAGTGCGAATTTGCCACGAGTACATGCTCCCATTCGAAGGAACGAGGATCGAAGCCCAAGAGAGAGCATTCTATTACGCCCCAAGAGTGCGAATTTGCCACGAGTACATGCTCACATTCGAAGGAACGAGGATCGAAGCCCAAGAGAGCATTCTATTACGCCCCAAGAGTGCGAATTTGCCACGAGTACATGCTCCCATTCGAAGGAACGAGGATCGAAGCCCAAGAGAGCATTCTATTACGCCCCAAGAGTGCGAATTTGCCACGAGTACATGCTCCCATTCGAAGGAACGAGGATCGAAGCCCAAGAGAGCATTCTATTACGCCCCAAGAGTGCGAATTTGCCACGAGTACATGCTCACATTCGAAGGAACGAGGATCGAAGCCCAAGAGAGCATTCTATTACGCCCCAAGAGTGCGAATTTGCCACGAGTACATGCTCACATTCGAAGGAACGAGGATCGAAGCCCCAAGAGAGCATTCTATTACGCCCCAAGAGTGCGAATTTGCCACGAGTACATGCTCCATTCGAAGGAACGAGGATCGAAGCCCAAGAGAGCATTCTATTACGCCCCAAGAGTGCGAATTTGCCACGAGTACATGCTCCCATTCGAAGGAACGAGGATCGAAGCCCAAGAGAGCATTCTATTACGCCCCAAGAGTGCGAATTTGCCACGAGTACATGCTCCCATTCGAAGGAACGAGGATCGAAGCCCCAAGAGAGCATTCTATTACGCCCCAAGAGTGCGAATTTGCCACGAGTACATGCTCCCATTCGAAGGAACGAGGATCGAAGCCCAAGAGAGCATTCTATTACGCCCCAAGAGTGCGAATTTGCCACGAGTACATGCTCACATTCGAAGGAACGAGGATCGAAGCCCAAGAGAGCATTCTATTACGCCCCAAGAGTGCGAATTTGCCACGAGTACATGCTCACATTCGAAGGAACGAGGATCGAAGCCCAAGAGAGCATTTTATTACGCCCCAAGAGTGCGAATTTGCCACGAGTACATGCTCACATTCGAAGGAACGAGGATCGAAGCCCAAGAGAGCATTCTATTACGCCCCAAGAGTGCGAATTTGCCACGAGTACATGCTCCCATTCGAAGGAACGAGGATCGAAGCCCAAGAGAGCATTCTATTACGCCCCAAGAGTGCGAATTTGCCACGAGTACATGCTCACATTCGAAGGAACGAGGATCGAAGCCCAAGAGAGCATTCTATTACGCCCCAAGAGTGCGAATTTGCCACGAGTACATGCTCCCATTCGAAGGAACGAGGATCGAAGCCCAAGAGAGCATTCTATTACGCCCCAAGAGTGCGAATTTGCCACGAGTACATGCTCCCATTCGAAGGAACGAGGATCGAAGCCCAAGAGAGAGCATTCTATTACGCCCCAAGAGTGCGAATTTGCCACGAGTACATGCTCACATTCGAAGGAACGAGGATCGAAGCCCAAGAGAGCATTCTATTACGCCCCAAGAGTGCGAATTTGCCACGAGTACATGCTCACATTCGAAGGAAACGAGGATCGAAGCCCAAGAGAGCATTCTATTACGCCCCAAGAGTGCGAATTTGCCACGAGTACATGCTCCCATTCGAAGGAACGAGGATCGAAGCCCAAGAGAGCATTCTATTACGCCCCAAGAGTGCGAATTTGCCACGAGTACATGCTCCCATTCGAAGGAACGAGGATCGAAGCCCAAGAGAGCATTCTATTACGCCCCAAGAGTGCGAATTTGCCACGAGTACATGCTCACATTCGAAGGAACGAGGATCGAAGCCCAAGAGAGCATTCTATTACGCCCCAAGAGTGCGAATTTGCCACGAGTACATGCTCACATTCGAAGGAACGAGGATCGAAGCCCAAGAGAGCATTCTATTACGCCCCAAGAGTGCGAATTTGCCACGAGTACATGCTCCCATTCGAAGGAACGAGGATCGAAGCCCAAGAGAGCATTCTATTACGCCCCAAGAGTGCGAATTTGCCACGAGTACATGCTCCATTCGAAGGAACGAGGATCGAAGCCCAAGAGAGCATTCTATTACGCCCCAAGAGTGCGAATTTGCCACGAGTACATGCTCCCATTCGAAGGAACGAGGATCGAAGCCCAAGAGAGCATTCTATTACGCCCCAAGAGTGCGAATTTGCCACGAGTACATGCTCACATTCGAAGGAACGAGGATCGAAGCCCAAGAGAGCATTCTATTACGCCCCAAGAGTGCGAATTTGCCACGAGTACATGCTCCCATTCGAAGGAACGAGGATCGAAGCCCAAGAGAGCATTCTATTACGCCCCAAGAGTGCGAATTTGCCACGAGTACATGCTCCCATTCAAAGGAACGAGGATCGAAGCCCAAGAGAGCATTCTATTACGCCCCAAGAGTGCGAATTTGCCACGAGTACATGCTCCCATTCGAAGGAACGAGGATCGAAGCCCAAGAGAGCATTCTATTACGCCCCAAGAGTGCGAATTTGCCACGAGTACATGCTCACATTCGAAGGAACGAGGATCGAAGCCCAAGAGAGCATTCTATTACGCCCCAAGAGTGCGAATTTGCCACGAGTACATGCTCCCATTCGAAGGAACGAGGATCGAAGCCCAAGAGAGCATTCTATTACGCCCCAAGAGTGCGAATTTGCCACGAGTACATGCTCCCATTCGAAGGAACGAGGATCGAAGCCCAAGAGAGCATTCTATTACGCCCCAAGAGTGCGAATTTGCCACGAGTACATGCTCCATTCGAAGGAACGAGGATCGAAGCCCAAGAGAGCATTCTATTACGCCCCAAGAGTGCGAATTTGCCACGAGTACATGCTCACATTCGAAGGAACGAGGATCGAAGCCCAAGAGAGCATTCTATTACGCCCCAAGAGTGCGAATTTGCCACGAGTACATGCTCACATTCGAAGGAACGAGGATCGAAGCCGAAGAGAGCATTCTATTACGCCCCAAGAGTGCGAATTTGCCACGAGTACATGCTCACATTCGAAGGAACGAGGATCGAAGCCCAAGAGAGCATTCTATTACGCCCCAAGAGTGCGAATTTGCCACGAGTACATGCTCACATTCGAAGGAACGAGGATCGAAGCCCAAGAGAGCATTCTATTACGCCCCAAGAGTGCGAATTTGCCACGAGTACATGCTCACATTCGAAGGAACGAGGATCGAAGCCCAAGAGAGCATTCTATTACGCCCCAAGAGTGCGAATTTGCCACGAGTACATGCTCCCATTCGAAGGAACGAGGATCGAAGCCCAAGAGAGCATTCTATTACGCCCCAAGAGTGCGAATTTGCCACGAGTACATGCTCACATTCGAAGGAACGAGGATCGAAGCCCAAGAGAGCATTCTATTACGCCCCAAGAGTGCGAATTTGCCACGAGTACATGCTCCCATTCGAAGGAACGAGGATCGAAGCCCAAGAGAGCATTCTATTACGCCCCAAGAGTGCGAATTTGCCACGAGTACATACTCCCATTCGAAGGAACGAGGATCGAAGCCCAAGAGAGCATTCTATTACGCCCCAAGAGTGCGAATTTGCCACGAGTACATGCTCCCATTCGAAGGAACGAGGATCGAAGCCCAAGAGAGCATTCTATTACGCCCCAAGAGTGCGAATTTGCCACGAGTACATGCTCACATTCGAAGGAACGAGGATCGAAGCCCAAGAGAGCATTCTATTACCCCCAAGAGTGCGAATTTGCCACGAGTACATGCTCCCATTCGAAGGAACGAGGATCGAAGCCCAAGAGAGCATTCTATTACGCCCCAAGAGTGCGAATTTGCCACGAGTACATGCTCACATTCGAAGGAACGAGGATCGAAGCCCAAGAGAGCATTCTATTACGCCCCAAGAGTGCGAATTTGCCACGAGTACATGCTCACATTCGAAGGAACGAGGATCGAAGCCCAAGAGAGCATTCTATTACGCCCCAAGAGTGCGAATTTGCCACGAGTACATGCTCATTCGAAGGAACGAGGATCGAAGCCCAAGAGAGCATTCTATTACGCCCCAAGAGTGCGAATTTGCCACGAGTACATGCTCCCATTCGAAGGAACGAGGATCGAAGCCCAAGAGAGCATTCTATTACGCCCCAAGAGTGCGAATTTGCCACGAGTACATGCTCCATTCGAAGGAACGAGGATCGAAGCCCAAGAGAGCATTCTATTACGCCCCAAGAGTGCGAATTTGCCACGAGTACATGCTCACATTCGAAGGAACGAGGATCGAAGCCCAAAGAGAGCATTCTATTACGCCCCAAGAGTGCGAATTTGCCACGAGTACATGCTCACATTCGAAGGAACGAGGATCGAAGCCCAAGAGAGCATTCTATTACGCCCCAAGAGTGCGAATTTGCCACGAGTACATGCTCCCATTCGAAGGAACGAGGATCGAAGCCCAAGAGAGCATTCTATTACGCCCCAAGAGTGCGAATTTGCCACGAGTACATGCTCACATTCGAAAGGACGAGGATCGAAGCCCAAGAGAGCATTCTATTACGCCCCAAGAGTGCGAATTTGCCACGAGTACATGCTCCCATTCGAAGGAACGAGGATCGAAGCCCAAGAGAGCATTCTATTACGCCCCAAGAGTGCGAATTTGCCACGAGTACATGCTCCCATTCGAAGGAACGAGGATCGAAGCCCAAGAGAGCATTCTATTACGCCCCAAGAGTGCGAATTTGCCACGAGTACATGCTCACATTCGAAGGAACGAGGATCGAAGCCCAAGAGAGCATTCTATTACGCCCCAAGAGTGCGAATTTGCCACGAGTACATGCTCACATTCGAAGGAACGAGGATCGAAGCCCAAGAGAGCATTCTATTACGCCCCAAGAGTGCGAATTTGCCACGAGTACATGCTCCCATTCGAAGGAACGAGGATCGAAGCCCAAAGAGAGCATTCTATTACGCCCCAAGAGTGCGAATTTGCCACGAGTACATGCTCCCATTCGAAGGAACGAGGATCGAAGCCCAAGAGAGCATTCTATTACGCCCCAAGAGTGCGAATTTGCCACGAGTACATGCTCACATTCGAAGGAACGAGGATCGAAGCCCAAGAGAGCATTCTATTACGCCCCAAGAGTGCGAATTTGCCACGAGTACATGCTCCCATTCGAAGGAACGAGGATCGAAGCCCAAGAGAGCATTCTATTACGCCCCAAGAGTGCGAATTTGCCACGAGTACATGCTCCCATTCGAAGGAACGAGGATCGAAGCCCAAGAGAGCATTCTATTACGCCCCAAGAGTGCGAATTTGCCACGAGTACATGCTCCCATTCGAAGGAACGAGGATCGAAGCCCAAGAGAGCATTCTATTACGCCCCAAGAGTGCGAATTTGCCACGAGTACATGCTCCCATTCGAAGGAACGAGGATCGAAGCCCAAGAGAGCATTCTATTACGCCCCAAGAGTGCGAATTTGCCACGAGTACATGCTCCCATTCGAAGGAACGAGGATCGAAGCCCAAGAGAGCATTCTATTACGCCCCAAGAGTGCGAATTTGCCACGAGTACATGCTCCCATTCGAAGGAACGAGGATCGAAGCCCAAGAGAGCATTCTATTACGCCCCAAGAGTGCGAATTTGCCACGAGTACATGCTCCCATTCGAAGGAACGAGGATCGAAGCCCAAGAGAGCATTCTATTACGCCCCAAGAGTGCGAATTTGCCACGAGTACATGCTCCCATTCGAAGGAACGAGGATCGAAGCCCAAGAGAGCATTCTATTACGCCCCAAGAGTGCGAATTTGCCACGAGTACATGCTCCCATTCGAAGGAACGAGGATCGAAGCCCAAGAGAGCATTCTATGATTACGCCCCAAGAGTGCGAATTTGCCACGAGTACATGCTCACATTCGAAGGAACGAGGATCGAAGCCCAGTAGAGCATTCTATTACGCCCCAAGAGTGCGAATTTGCCACGAGTACATGCTCCCATTCGAAGGAACGAGGATCGAAAGCATTCTATTACGCCCCAAGAGTGCGAATTTGCCACGAGTACATGCTCCCATTCGAAGGAACGAGGATCGAAGCCCAAGAGAGCATTCTATTACGCCCCAAGAGTGCGAATTTGCCACGAGTACATGCTCCCATTCGAAGGAACGAGGATCGAAGCCCAAGAGAGCATTCTATTACAGTACATGCTCCCATTCGAAGGAACGAGGATCGAAGCCCAAGAGAGCATTCTATTACGCCCCAAGAGTGCGAATTTGCCACGAGTACATGCTCCCATTCGAAGGAACGAGGATCGAAGCCCAAGAGAGCATTCTATTACGCCCCAAGAGTGCGAATTTGACACGAGTACATGCTCCCATTCGAAGGAACGAGGATCGAAGCCGAAGAGAGCATTCTATTACGCCCCAAGAATGCGAATTTGCCACGAGTACATGCTCCCATTCGAAGGAACGAGGATCGAAGCCCAAGAGAGCATTCTATTACGCCCCAAGAGTGCGAATTTGCCACGAGTACATGCTCACATTCGAAGGAACGAGGATCGAAGCCCAAGAGAGCATTCTATTACGCCCCAAGAGTGCGAATTTGCCACGAGTACATGCTCACATTCGAAGGAACGAGGATCGAAGCCCAAGAGAGCATTCTATTACGCCCCAAGAGTGCGAATTTGCCACGAGTACATGCTCCCATTCGAAGGAACGAGGATCGAAGCCCAAGAGAGCATTCTATTACGCCCCAAGAGTGCGAATTTGCCACGAGTACATGCTCCCATTCGAAGGAACGAGGATCGAAGCCCAAGAGAGCATTCTATTACGCCCCAAGAGTGCGAATTTGCCACGAGTACATGCTCACATTCGAAGGAACGAGGATCGAAGCCCAAGAGAGCATTCTATTACGCCCCAAGAGTGCGAATTTGCCACGAGTACATGCTCCATTCGAAGGAACGAGGATCGAAGCCCAAGAGAGCATTCTATTACGCCCCAAGAGTGCGAATTTGCCACGAGTACATGCTCATATTCGAAGGAACGAGGATCGAAGCCCAAGAGAGCATTCTATTACGCCCCAAGAGTGCGAATTTGCCACGAGTACATGCTCCCATTCGAAGGAACGAGGATCGAAGCCCAAGAGAGCATTCTATTACGCCCCAAGAGTGCGAATTTGCCACGAGTACATGCTCACATTCGAAGGAACGAGGATCGAAGCCCAAGAGAGCATTCTATTACGCCCCAAGAGTGCGAATTTGCCACGAGTACATGCTCCCATTCGAAGGAACGAGGATCGAAGCCCAAGAGAGCATTCTATTACGCCCCAAGAGTGCGAATTTGCCACGAGTACATGCTCCATTCGAAGGAACGAGGATCGAAGCCCAAGAGAGCATTCTATTACGCCCCAAGAGTGCGAATTTGCCACGAGTACATGCTCATATTCGAAGGAACGAGGATCGAAGCCCAAGAGAGCATTCTATTACGCCCCAAGAGTGCGAATTTGCCACGAGTACATGCTCACATTCGAAGGAACGAGGATCGAAGCCCAAGAGAGCATTCTATTACGCCCCAAGAGTGCGAATTTGCCACGAGTACATGCTCACATTCGAAGGAACGAGGATCGAAGCCCAAGAGAGCATTCTATTACGCCCCAAGAGTGCGAATTTGCCACGAGTACATGCTCCCATTCGAAGGAACGAGGATCGAAGCCCAAGAGAGCATTCTATTACGCCCCAAGAGTGCGAATTTGCCACGAGTACATGCTCCCATTCGAAGGAACGAGGATCGAAGCCCAAGAGAGCATTCTATTACGCCCCAAGAGTGCGAATTTGCCACGAGTACATGCTCCCATTCGAAGGAACGAGGATCGAAGCCCAAGAGAGCATTCTATTACGCCCCAAGAGTGCGAATTTGCCACGAGTACATGCTCACATTCGAAGGAACGAGGATCGAAGCCCAAGAGAGCATTCTATTACGCCCCAAGAGTGCGAATTTGCCACGAGTACATGCTCCCATTCGAAGGAACGAGGATCGAAGCCCAAGAGAGCATTCTATTACGCCCCAAGAGTGCGAATTTGCCACGAGTACATGCTCCATTCGAAGGAACGAGGATCGAAGCCCAAGAGAGCATTCTATTACGCCCCAAGAGTGCGAATTTGCCACGAGTACATGCTCACATTCGAAGGAACGAGGATCGAAGCCCAAGAGAGCATTCTATTACGCCCCAAGAGTGCGAATTTGCCACGAGTACATGCTCCCATTCGAAGGAACGAGGATCGAAGCCCAAGAGAGCATTCTATTACGCCCCAAGAGTGCGAATTTGCCACGAGTACATGCTCCCATTCGAAGGAACGAGGATCGAAGCCCAAGAGAGCATTCTATTACGCCCCAAGAGTGCGAATTTGCCACGAGTACATGCTCCCATTCGAAGGAACGAGGATCGAAGCCCAAGAGAGCATTCTATTACGCCCCAAGAGTGCGAATTTGCCATAGTACATGCTCACATTCGAAGGAACGAGGATCGAAGCCCAAGAGAGCATTCTATTACGCCCCAAGAGTGCGAATTTGCCACGAGTACATGCTCACATTCGAAGGAACGAGGATCGAAGCCCAAGAGAGCATTCTATTACGCCCCAAGAGTGCGAATTTGCCACGAGTACATGCTCCCATTCGAAGGAACGAGGATCGAAGCCCAAGAGAGCATTCTATTACGCCCCAAGAGTGCGAATTTGCCACGAGTACATGCTCCCATTCGAAGGAACGAGGATCGAAGCCCAAGAGAGCATTCTATTACGCCCCAAGAGTGCGAATTTGCCACGAGTACATGCTCACATTCGAAGGAACGAGGATCGAAGCCCAAGAGAGCATTCTATTACGCCCCAAGAGTGCGAATTTGCCACGAGTACATGCTCCCATTCGAAGGAACGAGGATCGAAGCCGAAGAGTGCATTCTATTACGCCCCAAGAGTGCGAATTTGCCACGAGTACATGCTCCCATTCGAAGGAACGAGGATCGAAGCCCAAGAGAGCATTCTATTACAGTACATGCTCCCATTCGAAGGAACGAGGATCGAAGCCCAAGAGAGCATTCTATTACGCCCCAAGAGTGCGAATTTGCCACGAGTACATGCTCACATTCGAAGGAACGAGGATCGAAGCCCAAGAGAGCATTCTATTACGCCCCAAGAGTGCGAATTTGCCACGAGTACATGCTCCCATTCGAAGGAACGAGGATCGAAGCCCAAGAGAGCATTCTATTACGCCCCAAGAGTGCGAATTTGCCACGAGTACATGCTCACATTCGAAGGAACGAGGATCGAAGCCCAAGAGAGCATTCTATTACGCCCCAAGAGTGCGAATTTGCCACGAGTACATGCTCCCATTCGAAGGAACGAGGATCGAAGCCCAAGAGAGCATTCTATTACGCCCCAAGAGTGCGAATTTGCCACGAGTACATGCTCCCATTCGAAGGAACGAGGATCGAAGCCCAAGAGAGCATTCTATTACGCCCCAAGAGTGCGAATTTGCCACGAGTACATGCTTCCATTCGAAGGAACGAGGATCGAAGCCCAAGAGAGCATTCTATTACGCCCCAAGAGTGCGAATTTGCCACGAGTACATGCTCCCATTCGAAGGAACGAGGATCGAAGCCCAAGAGAGCATTCTATTACGCCCCAAGAGTGCGAATTTGCCACGAGTACATGCTCCCATTCGAAGGAACGAGGATCGAAGCCCAAGAGAGCATTCTATTACGCCCCAAGAGTGCGAATTTGCCACGAGTACATGCTCCCATTCGAAGGAACGAGGATCGAAGCCCAAGAGAGCATTCTATTACGCCCCAAGAGTGCGAATTTGCCACGAGTACATGCTCCCATTCGAAGGAACGAGGATCGAAGCCCAAGAGAGCATTCTATTACGCCCCAAGAGTGCGAATTTGCCACGAGTACATGCTCACATTCGAGGAACGAGGATCGAAGCCCAAGAGAGCATTCTATTACGCCCCAAGAGTGCGAATTTGCCACGAGTACATGCTCCCATTCGAAGGAACGAGGATCGAAGCCCAAGAGAGCATTCTATTACGCCCCAAGAGTGCGAATTTGCCACGAGTACATGCTCCCATTCGAAGGAACGAGGATCGAAGCCCAAGAGAGCATTCTATTACGCCCCAAGAGTGCGAATTTGCCACGAGTACATGCTCACATTCGAAGGAACGAGGATCGAAGCCCAAGAGAGCATTCTATTACGCCCCAAGAGTGCGAATTTGCCACGAGTACATGCTCACATTCGAAGGAACGAGGATCGAAGCCCAAGAGAGCATTCTATTACGCCCCAAGAGTGCGAATTTGCCACGAGTACATGCTCACATTCGAAGGAACAAGGAAAGAAGCCCAAGTGAGCATTCTATTAGGCCCCAAGAGTGCGAATTTGCCACGAGTACATGCTCACATTCGAAGGAACGAGGATCGAACCCCAAGAGAGCATTCTATTACGTCCCAAGAGAGCGAATTTGCCACGAGTACATGCTCCATTCGAAGGAACGAGGATCGAAGCCCAAGAGAGCATTCTATTACGCCCCAAGAGTGCGAATTTGCCACGAGTACATGCTCACATTCGAAGGAACGAGGATCGAAGCCCAAGAGAGCATTCTATTACGCCCCAAGAGTGCGAATTTGCCACGAGTACATGCTCCCATTCGAAGGAACGAGGATCGAAGCCCAAGAGAGCATTCTATTACGCCCCAAGAGTGCGAATTTGCCACGAGTACATGCTCACATTCGAAGGAACGTGGATCGAAGCCCAAGAGAGCATTCTATTACGCCCCAAGAGTGCGAATTTGACACGAGTACATGCTCCCAATCTAAGGAACGAGGATCGAAGCCGAAGAGTGCATTCTATTACGCCCCAAGAGTGCGAATTTGCCACGAGTACATGCTCACATTCGAAGGAACGAGGATCGAAGCCCAAGAGAGCATTCTATTACGCCCCAAGAGTGCGAATTTGCCACGAGTACATGCTCACATTCGAAGGAACGAGGATCGAAGCCCAAGAGAGCATTCTATTACGCCCCAAGAGTGCGAATTTGCCACGAGTACATGCTCCCATTCGAAGGAACGAGGATCGAACGAGGATCGAAGCCCAAGAGAGCATTCTATTACGCCCCAAGAGTGCGAATTTGCCACGAGTACATGCTCACATTCGAAGGAACGAGGATCGAAGCCCAAGAGAGCATTCTATTACGCCCCAAGAGTGCGAATTTGCCACGAGTACATGCTCACATTCGAAGGAACGAGGATCGAAGCCCAAGAGAGCATTCTATTACGCCCCAAGAGAGCGAATTTGCCACGAGTACATGCTCCATTCGAAGGAACGAGGATCGAAGCCCAAGAGAGCATTCTATTACGCCCCAAGAGTGCGAATTTGCCACGAGTACATGCTCCATTCATTCGAAGGAACGAGGAAAGCCCAAGAGAGCATTCTATTACGCCCCAAGAGAGCGAATTTGCCACGAGTACATGCTCCCATTCGAAGGAACGAGGATCGAAGCCCAAGAGAGCATTCTATTACGCCCCAAGAGTGCGAATTTGCCACGAGTACATGCTCCCATTCGAAGGAACGAGGATCGAAGCCCAAGAGAGCATTCTATTACGCCCCAATTGTGCGAATTTGCCACGAGTACATGCTCACATTCGAAGGAACGAGGATCGAAGCCCAAGAGAGCATTCTATTACGCCCCAAGAGTGCGAATTTGCCACGAGTACATGCTCACATTCGAAGGAACGAGGATCGAAGCCCAAGAGAGCATTCTATTACGCCCCAAGAGTGCGAATTTGCCACGAGTACATGCTCCCATTCGAAGGAACGAGGATCGAAGCCGAAGAGTGCATTCTATTACGCCCCAAGAGTGCGAATTTGCCACGAGTACATGCTCCCATTCGAAGGAACGAGGATCGAAGCCCAAGAGAGCATTCTATTACGCCCCAAGAGTGCGAATTTGCCACGAGTACATGCTCACATTCGAAGGAACGAGGATCGAAGCCCAAGAGAGCATTCTATTACGCCCCAAGAGTGCGAATTTGCCACGAGTACATGCTCACATTCGAAGGAACGAGGATCGAAGCCCAAGAGCATTCTATTACGCCCCAAGAGTGCGAATTTGCCACGAGTACATGCTCACATTCGAAGGAACGAGGATCGAAGCCCAAGAGAGCATTCTATTACGCCCCAAGAGTGCGAATTTGCCACGAGTACATGCTCACATTCGAAGGAACGAGGATCGAAGCCCAAGAGAGCATTCTATTACGCCCCAAGAGTGCGAATTTGCCACGAGTACATGCTCACATTCGAAGGAACGAGGATCGAAGCCCAAGAGAGCATTCTATTACGCCCCAAGAGTGCGAATTTGCCACGAGTACATGCTCACATTCGAAGGAACGAGGATCGAAGCCCAAGAGAGAGCATTCTATTACGCCCCAAGAGTATTTGCCACGAGTACATGCTCACATTCGAAGGAACGAGGATCGAAGCCCAAGAGAGCATTCTATTACGCCCCAAGAGTGCGAATTTGCCACGAGTACATGCTCACATTCGAAGGAACGAGGATCGAAGCCCTGAGAGAGCATTCTATTACGCCCCAAGAGTGCGAATTTGCCACGAGTACATGCTCACATTCGAAGGAACGAGGATCGAAGCCCAAGAGAGCATTCTATTACGCCCCAAGAGTGCGAATTTGCCACGAGTACATGCTCACATTCGAAGGAACGAGGATCGAAGCCCAAGAGAGCATTCTATTACGCCCCAAGAGTGCGAATTTGCCACGAGTACATGCTCACATTCGAAGGAACGAGGATCGAAGCCCAAGAGAGCATTCTATTACGCCCCAAGAGTGCGAATTTGCCACGAGTACATGCTCCCATTCGAAGGAACGAGGATCGAAGCCCAAGAGAGCTTCTATTACGCTCCAAGAGTGCGAATTTGCCACGAGTACATGCTCGCATTCGAAGGAACGAGGATCGAAGCCCAAGAGAGCATTCTATTACGCCCCAAGAGAGTGCGAATTTGCCACGAGTACATGCTCACATTCGAAGGAACGAGGATCGAAGCCCAAGAGAGCATTCTATTACGCCCCAAGAGTGCGAATTTGCCACGAGTACATGCTCACATTCGAAGGAACGAGGATCGAAGCCCAAGAGAGCATTCTATTACGCCCCAAGAGTGCGAATTTGCCACGAGTACATGCTCACATTCGAAGGAACGAGGATCGAAGCCCAAGAGAGCATTCTATTACGCCCCAAGAGTGCGAATTTGCCACGAGTACATGCTCACATTCGAAGGAACGAGGATCGAAGCCCAAGAGAGCATTCTATTACGCCCCAAGAGTGCGAATTTGCCACGAGTACATGCTCACATTCGAAGGAACGAGGATCGAAGCCCAAGAGAGCATTCTAACGCCCCAAGAGAGACGAGAGGATCGAAGCCCAAGAGTGCATTCTATTACGCCCCAAGAGTGCGAATTTGCCACGAGTACATGCTCACATTCGAAGGAACGAGGATCGAAGCCCAAGAGAGCATTCTATTACGCCCCAAGAGTGCGAATTTGCCACGAGTACATGCTCCCATTCGAAGGAACGAGGATCGAAGCCCAAGAGAGAGCATTCTATTACGCCCCAAGAGTGCGAATTTGCCACGAGTACATGCTCACATTCGAAGGAACGAGGATCGAAGCCCAAGAGAGCATTCTATTACGCCCCAAGAGTGCGAATTTGCCACGAGTACATGCTCACATTCGAAGGAACGAGGATCGAAGCCCAAGAGAGCATTCTATTACGCCCCAAGAGTGCGAATTTGCCACGAGTACATGCTCACATTCGAAGGAACGAGGATCGAAGCCCAAGTGAGCATTCTATTAGGCCCCAAGAGTGCGAATTTGCCACGAGTACATGCTCCCATTCGAAGGAACGAGGATAAGGCCCCAAGAGTGCGAATTTGCCACGAGTAGATGCTCATATGAGAAGGAACGAGGATCGAAGCCCAAGTGAGCATTCTATTACGTCCCAAGAGAGCGAATTTGCCACGAGTACATGCTCCATTCGAAGGAACGAGGATCGAAGCCCAAGAGAGCATTCTATTACGCCCCAAGAGTGCGAATTTGCCACGAGTACATGCTCATATTCGAAGGAACGAGGATAGAAGCCCGAGTGAGCATTCTATTACGCCCCAAGAGTGCGAATTTGCCACGAGTACATGCTCACATTCGAAGGAACGAGGATCGAAGCCCAAGAGAGCATTCTATTACGCCCCAAGAGTGCGAATTTGCCACGAGTACATGCTCACATTCGAAGGAACGAAAGGATCGAAGCCCAAGAGAGCATTCTATTACGCCCCAAGAGTGCGAATTTGCCACGAGTACATGCTCACATTCGAAGGAACGAGGATCGAAGCCCAAGAGAGCATTCTATTACGTCCCAAGAGAGCGAATTTGCCACGAGTACATGCTCCATTCGAAGGAACGAGGATCGAAGCCCAAGAGAGCATTCTATTACGCCCCAAGAGTGCGAATTTGCCACGAGTACATGCTCATATTCGAAGGAACGAGGATCGAAGCCCAAGAGAGCATTCTATTACGCCCCAAGAGTGCGAATTTGCCACGAGTACATGCTCACATTCGAAGGAACGAGGATCGAAGCCCAAGAGATCATTCTATTACGCCCCAAGAGTGCGAATTTGCCACGAGTACATGCTCACATTCGAAGGAACGAGGATCGAAGCCCAAGAGAGCATTCTATTACGCCCCAAGAGTGCGAATTTGCCACGAGTACATGCTCACATTCGAAGGAACGAGGATCGAAGCCCAAGAGAGCATTCTATTACGCCCCAAGAGTGCGAATTTGCCACGAGTACATGCTCACATTCGAAGGAACGAGGATCGAAGCCCAAGAGAGCATTCTATTACGCCCCAAGAGTGCGAATTTGCCACGAGTACATGCTCACCTTCGAAACGACGAGGATCGAAGCCCAAGAGAGCATTCTATTACGCCCCAAGAGTGCGAATTTGCCACGAGTACATGCTCACATTCGAAGGAACGAGGATCGAAGCCCAAGAGAGCATTCTATTACGCCCCAAGAGTGCGAATTTGCCACGAGTACATGCTCACATTCGAAGGAACGAGGATCGAAGCCCAAGAGAGCATTCTATTACGCCCCAAGAGTGCGAATTTGCCACGAGTACATGCTCACATTCGAAGGAACGAGGATCGGAGCCCAAGAGAGCATTCTATCACGCCTCAAGAGTGCGAATTAGCCACGAGTACATGCTCACATTCGAAGGAACGAGGATCGAAGCCCAAGAGAGCATTCTATTACGCCCCAAGAGTGCGAATTTGCCACGAGTACATGCACACAATCGAAGGAACGAGGATCGAAGCCCAAGAGAGCATTCTATTACGCCCCAAGAGTGCGAATTTGCCACGAGTACATGCTCACATTCGAAGGAAACGAGGATCGAAGCCCAAGAGAGCATTCTATTACGCCCCAAGAGTGCGAATTAGCCACGAGTACATGCTCAGATTCGAAGGAACGAGGATCGAAGCCCAAGAATGCATTCTATTACGACCCAAGAGTGCGAATTTGCCACGAGTACATGCTCCATTCGAAGGAACGAGGATCGAAAGCCCAAGAGAGCAGCATTCTATTACGCCCCAAGAGTGCGAATTTGCCACGAGTACATGCTCACATTCGAAGGAACGAGGATCGAAGCCCAAGTGAGCATTCTATTACGCCCCAAGAGTGCGAATTTGCCACGAGTACCTGCTCACATTCGAAGGAACGAGGATCGAAGCCCAAGAGAGCATTCTATTACGCCCCAAGAGTGCGAATTTGCCACGAGTACAAGCTCACATTCGAAGGAAACGAGGATCGAAGCCCATTCTATTACACCCCAAGAGTGCGAATTAGCCACGAGTACATGCTCAGATTCGAAGGAACGAGGATCGAAGCCCAAGAGAGCATTCTATTACGCCCCAAGAGTGCGAATTTGCCACGAGTACATGCTCACATTCGAAGGAACGAGGATCGAAGCCCAAGAGAGCATTCTATTACGCCCCAAGAGTGCGAATTTGCCACGAGTACATGCTCCCATTCGAAGGAAACGAGGATCGAAGCCCAAGAGAGCATTCTATTACGCCCCAAGAGTGCGAATTAGCCACGAGTACATGCTCAGATTCGAAGGAACGAGGATCGAAGACCAAGAGAGCATTCTATTACGCCCCAAGAGTGCGAATTTGCCACGAGTACATGCTCACATTCGAAGGAACGAGGATCGAAGCCCAAGAGAGCATTCTATTACGCCCCAAGAGTGCGAATTTGCCACGAGTACATGCTCACATTCGAAGGAACGAGGATCGAAGCCCAAGAGAGCATTCTATTACGCCCCAAGAGAGTGAATTTGCCACGAGTACATGCTCACATTCGAAGGAACGAGGATCGAAGCCCAAGAGAGCATTCTATTACGCCCCCAAGAGTGCGAATTTGCCACGAGTACATGCTCACATTCGAAGGAACGAGGATCGAAGCCCAAGAGAGCATTCTATTACGCCCCAAGAGTGCGAATTTGCCACGAGTACATGCTCACATTCGAAGGAACGAGGATCGAAGCCCAAGAGAGCATTCTATTACGCCCCAAGAGTGCGAATTTGCCACGAGTACATGCTCACATTCGAAGGAACGAGGATCGAAGCCCAAGAGAGCATTCTATTACGCCCCAAGAGTGCGAATTTGCCACGAGTACATGCTCACATTCGAAGGAACGAGGATCGAAGCCCAAGAGAGCATTCTATTACGCCCCAAGAGTGCGAATTTGCCACGAGTACATGCTCACATTCGAAGGAACGAGGATCGAAGCCCAAGAGAGCATTCTATTACGCCCCAAGAGTGCGAATTTGCCACGAGTACATGCTCACATTCGAAGGAACGAGGATCGAAGCCCCAAGAGAGCATTCTATTACGCCCCAAGAGTGCGAATTTGCCACGAGTACATGCTCCATTCGAAGGAACGAGGATCGAAGCCCAAGAGAGCATTCTATTACGCCCCAAGAGTGCGAATTTGCCACGAGTACATGCTCACATTCGAAGGAACGAGGATCGAAGCCCAAGAGAGCATTCTATTACGCCCCAAGAGTGCGAATTTGCCACGAGTACATGCTCCCATTCGAAGGAACGAGGATCGAAGCCCAAGAGAGCATTCTATTACGCCCCAAAAGTGCGAATTTGCCACGAGTACATGCTCACATTCGAAGGAACGAGGATCGAAGCCCAAGAGAGCATTCTATTACGCCCCAAGAGTGCGAATTTGCCACGAGTACATGCTCACATTCGAAGGAACGAGGATCGAAGCCCAAGAGAGCATTCTATTACGCCCCAAGAGTGCGAATTTGCCACGAGTACATGCTCACATTCGAAGGAACGAGGATCGAAGCCCAAGAGAGCATTCTATTACGCCCCAAGAGTGCGAATTTGCCACGAGTACATGCTCACATTCGAAGGAACGAGGATCGAAGCCCAAGAGAGCATTCTATTACGCCCCAAGAGTGCGAATTTGCCACGAGTACATGCTCCCATTCGAAGGAAACGAGGATCGAAGCCCAAGAGAGCATTCTATTACGCCCCAAGAGTGCGAATTAGCCACGAGTACATGCTCACATTCGAAGGAACGAGGATCGAAGCCCAAGAGAGCATTCTATTACGCCCCAAGAGTGCGAATTTGCCACGAGTACATGCTCACATTCGAAGGAACGAGGATCGAAGCCCAAGAGAGCATTCTATTACGCCCCAAGAGTGCGAATTTGCCACGAGTACATGCTCACATTCGAAGGAACGAGGATCGAAGCCCAAGAGAGCATTCTATTACGCCCCAAGAGTGCGAATTTGCCACGAGTACATGCTCACATTCGAAGGAACGAGGATCGAAGCCCAAGAGAGCATTCTATTACGCCCCAAGAGTGCGAATTTGCCACGAGTACATGCTCACATTCGAAGGAACGAGGATCGAAGCCCAAGAGAGCATTCTATTACGCCCCAAGAGTGCGAATTTGCCACGAGTACATGCTCATCATCGAAGGAACGAGGATCGAAGCCCAAGAGAGCATTCTATTACGCCCCAAGAGTGCGAATTCGCCACGAGTACATGCTCACATTCGAAGGAACGAGGATCGAAGCCCAAGAGAGCATTCTATTAGGCCCCAAGAGTGCGAATTTGCCACGAGTACATGCTCACATTCGAAGGAACGAGGATCGAAGACCAAGAGAGCATTTTATTACGCCCCAAGAGTGCGAATTTGCCACGAGTACATGCTCACATTCGAAGAACGAGGATCGAAGCCCGAGAGAGCATTCTATTACGCCCCAAGAGTGCGAATTCGCCACGAGTACATGCTCACATTCGAAGGAACGAGGATCGAAGACCAAGAGAGCATTTTATTACGCCCCAAGAGTGCGAATTTGCCACGAGTACATGCTCACATTCGAAGAACGAGGATCGAAGCCCAAGAGAGCATTCTATTACGCCCCAAGAGTGCGAATTTGCCACGAGTACATGCTCACATTCGAAGGAACGAGGATCGAAGCCCAAGAGAGCATTCTATTACGCCCCAAGAGTGCGAATTTGCCACGAGTACATGCTCCCATTCGAAGGAACGAGGATCGAAGCCCAAGAGAGCATTCTATTACGCCCCAAGAGTGCGAATTTGCCACGAGTACATGCTCACATTCGAAGGAACGAGATTCGAAGCCCAAGAGAGCATTCTATTACGCCCCAAGAGTGCGAATTTGCCACGAGTACATGCTCACATTCGAAGGAACGAGGATCGAAGCCCAAGAGAGCATTCTATTACGCCCCAAGAGTGCGAATTTGCCACGAGTACATGCTCACATTCGAAGGAAACGAGGATCGAAGCCCAAGAGAGCATTCTATTACGCCCCAAGAGTGCGAATTTGCCACGAGTACATGCTCCCATTCGAAGGAACGAGGATCGAAGCCCAAGAGAGCATTCTATTACGCCCCAAGAGTGCGAATTTGCCACGAGTACATGCTCACATTCGAAGGAACGAGGATCGAAGCCCAAGAGAGCATTCTATTATTACGCCCCAAGAGTGCGAATTTGCCACGAGTACATGCTCACATTCGAAGGAACGAGGATCGAAGCCCAAGAGAGCATTCTATTACGCCCCAAGAGTGCGAATTTGCCACGAGTACATGCTCACATTCGAAGGAACGAGGATCGAAGCCCAAGAGAGCATTCTATTACGCCCCAAGAGTGCGAATTTGCCACGAGTACATGCTCACATTCGAAGGAACGAGGATCGAAGCCCAAGAGAGCATTCTATTACGCCCCAAGAGTGCGAATTTGCCACGAGTACATGCTCACATTCGAAGGAACGAGGATCGAAGCCCAAGAGAGCATTCTATTACGCCCCAAGAGTGCGAATTTGCCACGAGTACATGCTCACATTCGAAGGAACGAGGATCGAAGCCCAAGAGAGCATTCTATTACGCCCCAAGAGTGCGAATTTGCCACGAGTACATGCTCCCATTCGAAGGAACGAGGATCGAAGCCCAAGAGAGCATTCTATTACGCCCCAAGAGTGCGAATTTGCCACGAGTACATGCTCACATTCGAAGGAACGAGGATCGAAGCCCAAGAGAGCATTCTATTACGCCCCAAGAGTGCGAATTTGCCACGAGTACATGCTCACATTCGAAGGAACGAGGATCGAAGCCCAAGAGAGCATTCTATTACGCCCCAAGAGTGCGAATTTGCCACGAGTACATGCTACCATTCGAAGGAAGAGGATCGCCAAGAGGCCCAAGAGAGCATTCTATTACGCCCCAAGAGTGCGAATTTGCCACGAGTACATGCTCGCATTCGAAGGAACGAGGATCGAAGCCCAAGAGAGCATTCTATTACGCCCCAAGAGTGCGAATTTTCCACGAGTACATGCTCACATTCGAAGGAAACGAGGATCGAAGCCCAAGAGAGCATTCTATTACGCCCCAAGAGTGCGAATTTGCCACGAGTACATGCTCACATTCGAAGGAACGAGGATCGAAGCCCAAGAGAGCATTCTATTACGCCCCAAGAGTGCGAATTTGCCACGAGTACATGCTCACATTCGAAGGAACGAGGATCGAAGCCCAAGAGAGCATTCTATTACGCCCCAAGAGTGCGAATTTGCCACGAGTACATGCTCACATTCGAAGGAACGAGGATCGAAGCCCAAGAGAGCATTCTATTACGCCCCAAGAGTGCGAATTTGCCACGAGTACATGCTCACATTCGAAGGAACGAGGATCGAAGCCCAAGAGAGCATTCTATTACGCCCCAAGAGTGCGAATTTGCCACGAGTACATGCTCACATTCGAAGGAACGAGGATCGAAGCCCAAGAGAGCATTCTATTACGCCCCAAGAGTGCGAATTTGCCACGAGTACATGCTCACATTCGAAGGAACGAGGATCGAAGCCCAAGAGAGCATTCTATTACGCCCCAAGAGTGCGAATTTGCCACGAGTACATGCTCACATTCGAAGGAACGAGGATCGAAGCCCAAGAGAGCATTCTATTACGCCCCAAGAGTGCGAATTTGCCACGAGTACATGCTCACATTCGAAGGAACGAGGATCGAAGCCCAAGAGAGCATTCTATTACGCCCCAAGAGTGCGAATTTGCCACGAGTACATGCTCGCATTCGAAGGAACGAGGATCGAAGCCCAAGAGAGCATTCTATTACGCCCCAAGAGTGCGAATTTGCCACGAGTACATGCTCACATTCGAAGGAACGAGGATCGAAGCCCAAGAGAGCATTCTATTACGCCCCAAGAGTGCGAATTTGCCACGAGTACATGCTCACATTCGAAGGAACGAGGATCGAAGCCCAAGAGAGCATTCTATTACGCCCCAAGAGTGCGAATTTGCCACGAGTACATGCTCACATTCGAAGGAACGAGGATCGAAGCCCAAGAGAGCATTCTATTAGGCCCCAAGAGTGCGAATTTGCCACGAGTACATGCTCACATTCGAAGGAACGAGGATCGAAGCCCAAGAGAGCATTCTATTACGCCCCAAGAGTGCGAATTTGCCACGAGTACATGCTCACATTCGAAGGAACGAGGATCGAAGCCCAAGAGAGCATTCTATTACGCCCCAAGAGTGCGAATTTGCCACGAGTACATGCTCACATTCGAAGGAACGAGGAACGAGGATCGAAGCCCAAAAGAGCATTCTATTACGCCCCAAGAGTGCGAATTTGCCACGAGTACATGCTCACATTCGAAGGAACGAGGATCGAAGCCCAAGAGAGCATTCTATTACGCCCCAAGAGTGCGAATTTGCCACGAGTACATGCTCACATTCGAAGGAACGAGGATCGAAGCCCAAGAGAGCATTCTATTACGCCCCAAGAGTGCGAATTTGCCACGAGTACATGCTCACATTCGAAGGAACGAGGATCGAAGCCCAAGAGAGCATTCTATTACGCCCCAAGAGTGCGAATTTGCCACGAGTACATGCTCACATTCGAAGGAACGAGGATCGAAGCCCAAGAGAGCATTCTATTACGCCCCAAGAGTGCGAATTTGCCACGAGTACATGCTCACATTCGAAGGAACGAGGATCGAAGCCCAAGAGAGCATTCTATTACGCCCCAAGAGTGCGAATTTGCCACGAGTACATGCTCACATTCGAAGGAACGAGGATCGAAGCCCAAGAGAGCATTCTATTACGCCCCAAGAGTGCGAATTTGCCACGAGTACATGCTCACATTCGAAGGAACGAGGATCGAAGCCCAAGAGAGCATTCTATTACGCCCCAAGAGTGCGAATTTGCCATGAGTACATGCTCTCCCATTCGAAGGAACGAGGATCGAAGCCCCAAGAGAGCATTCTATTAGGCCCCAAGAGTGCGAATTTGCCACGAGTACATGCTCGCATTCGAAGGAACGAGGATCGAAGCCCAAGAGAGCATTCTATTACGCCCCAAGAGTGCGAATTTGCCACGAGTACATGCTCACATTCGAAGGAACGAGGATCGAAGCCCAAGAGAGCATTCTATTACGCCCCAAGAGTGCGAATTTGCCACGAGTACATGCTCACATTCGAAGGAACGAGGATCGAAGCCCAAGAGAGCATTCTATTACGCCCCAAGAGTGCGAATTTGCCACGAGTACATGCTCACATTCGAAGGAACGAGGATCGAAGCCCAAGAGAGCATATTATTACGCCCCAAGAGTGCGAATTTGCCACGAGTACATGCTCACATTCGAAGGAACGAGGATCGAAGCCCAAGAGAGCATTCTATTACGCCCCAAGAGTGCGAATTTGCCACGAGTACATGCTCACATTCGAAGGAACGAGGATCGAAGCCCAAGAGAGCATTCTATTACGCCCCAAGAGTGCGAATTTGCCACGAGTACATGCTCAAATCATTCGAAGGAACGAGGATCGAAGCCCAAGAGAGCATTCTATTACGCCCCAAGAGTGCGAATTTGCCACGAGTACATGCTCACATTCGAAGGAACGAGGATCGAAGCCCAAGAGAGCATTCTATTACGCCCCAAGAGTGCGAATTTGCCACGAGTACATGCTCACATTCGAAGGAACGAGGATCGAAGCCCAAGAGCATTCTATTACGCCCCAAGAGTGCGAATTTGCCACGAGTACATGCTCACATTCGAAGGAACGAGGATCGAAGCCCAAGAGAGCATTCTATTACGCCCCAAGAGTGCGAATTTGCCACGAGTACATGCTCACATTCGAAGGAACGAGGATCGAAGCCCAAGAGAGCATTCTATTACGCCCCAAGAGTGCGAATTTGCCACGAGTACATGCTCACATTCGAAGGAACGAGGATCGAAGCCCAAGAGAGCATTCTATTACGCCCCAAGAGTGCGAATTTGCCACGAGTACATGCTCACATTCGAAGGAACGAGGATCGAAGCCCAAGAGAGCATTCTATTACGCCCCAAGAGTGCGAATTTGCCACGAGTACATGCTCACATTCGAAGGAACGAGGATCGAAGCCCAAGAGAGCATTCTATTACGCCCCAAGAGTGCGAATTTGCCACGAGTACATGCTCACATTCGAAGGAACGAGGATCGAAGCCCAAGAGAGCATTCTATTACGCCCCAAGAGTGCGAATTTGCCACGAGTACATGCTCACATTCGAAGGAACGAGGATCGAAGCCCAAGAGAGCATTCTATTACGCCCCAAGAGTGCGAATTTGCCACGAGTACATGCTCACATTCGAAGGAACGAGGATCGAAGCCCAAGAGAGCATTCTATTACGCCCCAAGAGTGCGAATTTGCCACGAGTACATGCTCACATTCGAAGGAACGAGGATCGAAGCCCAAGAGAGCATTCTATTACGCCCCAAGAGTGCGAATTTGCCACGAGTACATGCTCACATTCGAAGGAACGAGGATCGAAGCCCAAGAGAGCATTCTATTACGCCCCAAGAGTGCGAATTTGCCACGAGTACATGCTCACATTCGAAGGAAACGAGGATCGAAGCCCAAGAGAGCATTCTATTATGCCCCCAAGAGTGCGAATTTGCCACGAGTACATGCTCAGATTCGAAGGAACGAGGATCGAAGCCCAAGAGAGCATTCTATTACGCCCCAAGAGTGCGAATTTGCCACGAGTACATGCTCACATTCGAAGGAACGAGGATCGAAGCCCAAGAGAGCATTCTATTACGCCCCAAGAGTGCGAATTTGCCACGAGTACATGCTCACATTCAAAGGAACGAGGATCGAAGCCCAAGAGAGCATTCTATTACGCCCCAAGAGTGCGAATTTGCCACGAGTACATGCTCACATTCGAAGGAACGAGAGGATCGAAGCCCCAAGAGAGCATTCTATTACGCCCCAAGAGTGCGAATTTGCCACGAGTACATGCTCACATTCGAAGGAACGAGGATCGAAGCCCAAGAGAGCATTCTATTACGCCCCAAGAGTGCGAATTTGCCACGAGTACATGCTCACCTTCGAAAACGGGAACGAGGATCGAAGCCCAAGAGAGCATTCTATTACGCCCCAAGAGTGCGAATTTGCCACGAGTACATGCTCACATTCGAAGGAACGAGGATCGAAGCCCAAGAGAGCATTCTATTACGCCCCAAGAGTGCGAATTTGCCACGAGTACATGCTCACATTCGAAGGAACGAGGATCGAAGCCCAAGAGAGCATTCTATTACGCCCCCAAGAGTGCGAATTTGCCACGAGTACATGCTCACATTCGAAGTAACGAGGATCGAAGCGCAAGAGAGCATTCTCATACGCCCCAAGAGTGCGAATTTGCCACGAGTACATGTACATGCTCACATTCGAAGGAACGAGGATCGAAGCCCAAGAGAGCATTCTATTACGCCCCAAGAGTGCGAATTTGCCACGAGTACATGCTCACATTCGAAGGAACGAGGATCGAGGATCGAAGCCCAAGAGAGCATTCTATTACGCCCCAAGAGTGCGAATTTGCCACGAGTACATGCTCACATTCGAAGGAACGAGGATCGAAGCCCAAGAGAGCATTCTATTACGCCCCAAGAGTGCGAATTTGCCACGAGTACATGCTCACATTCGAAGGAACGAGGATCGAAGCCCAAGAGAGCATTCTATTACGCCCCAAGAGTGCGAATTTGCCACGAGTACATGCTCACATTCGAAGGAACGAGGATCGAAGCCCAAGAGAGCATTCTATTACGCCCCAAGAGTGCGAATTTGCCACGAGTACATGCTCACATTCGAAGGAACGAGGATCGAAGCCCAAGAGAGCATTCTATTACGCCCCAAGAGTGCGAATTTGCCACGAGTACATGCTCACATTCGAAGGAACGAGGATCGAAGCCCAAGAGAGCATTCTATTACGCCCCAAGAGTGCGAATTTGCCACGAGTACATGCTCACATTCGAAGGAACGAGGATCGAAGCCCAAGAGAGCATTCTATTACGCCCCAAGAGTGCGAATTTGCCACGAGTACATGCTCACATTCGAAGGAACGAGGATCGAAGCCCAAGAGAGCATTCTATTACGCCCCAAGAGTGCGAATTTGCCACGAGTACATGCTCACATTCGAAGGAACGAGGATCGAAGCCCCAAGAGAGCATTCTATTACGCCCCAAGAGTGCGAATTTGCCACGAGTACATGCTCACATTCGAAGGAACGAGGATCGAAGCCCAAGAGAGCATTCTATTACGCCCCAAGAGTGCGAATTTGCCACGAGTACATGCTCACATTCGAAGGAACGAGGATTGAAGCCCAAGAGAGCATTCTATTACGCCCCAAGAGTGCGAATTTGCCACGAGTACATGCTCACATTCGAAGGAACGAGGATCGAAGCCCCAAGAGAGCATTCTATTACGCCCCAAGAGTGCGAATTTGCCACGAGTACATGCTCACATTCGAAGGAACGAGGATCGAAGCCCAAGAGAGCATTCTATTACGCCCCAAGAGTGCGAATTTGCCACGAGTACATGCTCAGATTCGAAGGAATTCGGATCGAAGCCCAAGAGAGCATTCTATTACGCCCCAAGAGTGCGACTTAGCCACGAGTACATGCTCAGATTCGAAGGAACGAGGATCGAAGCGCAAGAGAGCATTCTATTACGCCCCAAGAGTGCGAATTTGCCACGAGTACATGCTCACATTCGAAGGAACGAGGATCGAAGCCCAAGAGAGCATTCTATTACGCCCCAAGAGTGCGAATTTGCCACGAGTACATGCTCACATTCGAAGGAACGAGGATCGAAGCCCAAGAGAGCATTCTATTACGCCCCAAGAGTGCGAATTTGCCACGAGTACATGCTCACATTCGAAGGAACGAGGATCGAAGCCCAAGAGAGCATTCTATTACGCCCCAAGAGTGCGAATTTGCCACGAGTACATGCTCACATTCGAAGGAACGAGGATCGAAGCCCAAGAGAGCATTCTATTACGCCCCAAGAGTGCGAATTTGCCACGAGTACATGCTCACATTCGAAGGAACGAGGATCGAAGCCCAAGAGAGCATTCTATTACGCCCCAAGAGTGCGAATTTGCCACGAGTACATGCTCACATTCGAAGGAACGAGGATCGAAGCCCAAGAGAGAGCATTCTATTACGCCCCAAGAGTGCGAATTTGCCACGAGTACATGCTCACATTCGAAGGAACGAGGATCGAAGCCCAAGAGAGCATTCTATTACGCCCCAAGAGTGCGAATTTGCCACGAGTACATGCTCACATTCGAAGGAACGAGGATCGAAGCCCAAGAGAGCATTCTATTACGCCCCAAGAGTGCGAATTTGCCACGAGTACATGCTCACATTCGAAGGAACGAGGATCGAAGCCCAAGAGAGCATTCTATTACGCCCCAAGAGTGCGAATTTGCCACGAGTACATGCTCATGCTCACATTCGAAGGAACGAGGATCGAAGCCCAAGAGAGCATTCTATTACGCCCCAAGAGTGCGAATTTGCCACGAGTACATGCTCAGATTCGAAGGAACGAGGAACGAGGATCGAAGCCCAAGAGAGCATTCTATTACGCCCCAAGAGAGCGAATTTGCCACGAGTACATGCTCACATTCGAAGGAACGAGGATCGAAGCCCAAGAGAGCATTCTATTACGCCCCAAGAGTGCGAATTTGCCACGAGTACATGCTCACATTCGAAGGAACGAGGATCGAAGCCCAAGAGAGCATTCTATTACGCCCCAAGAGTGCGAATTTGCCACGAGTACATGCTCACCATCGAAGGAACGAGGATCGAAGCCCAAGAGAGCATTCTATTACGCCCCAAGAGTGCGAATTTGCCACGAGTACATGCTCACATTCGAAGGAACGAGGATCGAAGCCCAAGAGAGCATTCTATTACGCCCCAAGAGTGCGAATTTGCCACGAGTACATGCTCACATTCGAAGGAACGAGGATCGAAGCCCCAAGAGAGCATTCTATTACGCCCCAAGAGTGCGAATTTGCCACGAGTACATGCTCACATTCGAAGGAACGAGGATCGAAGCCCAAGAGAGCATTCTATTACGCCCCAAGAGTGCGAATTTGCCACGAGTACATGCTCACATTCGAAGGAACGAGGATCGAAGCCCAAGAGAGCATTCTATTACGCCCCAAGAGTGCGAATTTGCCACGAGTACATGCTCACATTCGAAGGAACGAGGATCGAAGCCCAAGAGAGCATTCTATTACGCCCCAAGAGTGCGAATTTGCCACGAGTACATGCTCACATTCGAAGGAACGAGGATCGAAGCCCAAGAGAGCATTCTATTACGCCCCAAGAGTGCGAATTTGCCACGAGTACATGCTCACATTCGAAGGAACGAGGATCGAATCGAAGCCCAAGAGAGCATTCTATTACGCCCCAAGAGTGCGAATTTGCCACGAGTACATGCTCACATTCGAAGGAACGAGGATCGAAGCCCAAGAGAGCATTCTATTACGCCCCAAGAGTGCGAATTTGCCACGAGTACATGCTCACATTCGAAGGAACGAGGATCGAAGCCCAAGAGAGCATTCTATTACGCCCCAAGAGTGCGAATTTGCCACGAGTACACGCTCACATTCGAAGGAACGAACGAGGATCGAAGCCCAAGAGAGCATTCTATTACGCCCCAAGAGTGCGAATTTGCCACGAGTACATGGTCACATTCGAAGGAACGTGGATCGAATCCCAAGAGAGCATTCTATTACGCCCCAAGAGTGCGAATTTGCCACGAGTACATGCTCACATTCGAAGGAACGAGGATCGAAAGCCCAAGAGAGCATTCTATTACGCCCCAAGAGTGCGAATTTGCCACGAGTACATGCTCACATTCGAAGGAACGAGGATCGAAGCCCAAGAGAGCATTCGAAGCGCCCCAAGAGAGCATTCTATTACGCCCCCCAAGAGAGCATTCTATGCCCCAAGAGTGCGAATTTGCCACGAGTACATGCTCACATTCGAAGGAACGAGGATCGAAGCCCAAGAGAGCATTCTATTACGCCCCAAGAGTGCGAATTTGCCACGAGTACATGCTCACATTCGAAGGAACGAGGATCGAAGCCCAAGAGAGCATTCTATTACGCCCCAAGAGTGCGAATTTGCCACGAGTACATGCTCACATTCGAAGGAACGAGGATCGAAGCCCAAGAGAGAGCATTTTATTACGCCCCAAGAGTGCGAATTTGCCACGAGTACATGCTCACATTCGAAGAACGAGGATCGAAGCCCGAGAGAGCATTCTATTACGCCCCAAGAGTGCGAATTCGCCACGAGTACATGCTCACATTCGAAGGAATGAGGATCGAAGCCCCAAGAGAGCATTCTATTACGCCCCAAGAGTGCGAAGAGTGCGAATTTGCCACGAGTACATGCTCACATTCGAAGGAACGAGGAGGAACGAGGATCGAAGCCCAAGAGAGCATTCTATTACGCCCCAACAGTGGGATTTTGCCACGAGTACATGCTCACATTCGAAGGAACGAGGATCGAAGCCCAAGAGAGCATTCTATTACGCCCCAAGAGTGCGAATTTGCCACGAGTACATGCTCACATTCGAAGGAACGAGGATCGAAGCCCAAGAGAGCATTCTATTACGCCCCAAGAGTGCGAATTTGCCACGAGTACATGCTCACATTCGAAGGAACGAGGATCGAAGCCCAAGAGAGCATTCTATTACGCCCCAAGAGTGCGAATTTGCCACAAGTACATGCTCACATTCGAAGGAACGAGGATCGAAGCCCAAGAGAGCATTCTATTACGCCCCAAGAGTGCGAATTTGCCACGAGTACATGCTCACATTCGAAGGAACGAGGATCGAAGCCCAAGAGAGCATTCTATTACGCCCCAAGAGTGCGACCCCAAGAGTGCGAATTTGCCACGAGTACATGCTCACATTCGAAGGAACGAGGATCGAAGCCCAAGAGAGCATTCTATTACGCCCCAAGAGTGCGAATTTGCCACGAGTACATGCTCACATTCGAAGGAACAGGGATCGAAGCCCAAGAGAGCATTCTATTACGCCCCAAGAGTGCGAATTTACCACGAGTACATGCTCACATTCGAAGGAACGAGGATCGAAGCCCCAAGAGAGCATTCTATTACGCCCCAAGAGTGCGAATTTGCCACGAGTACATGCTCACATTCGAAGGAACGAGGATCGAAGCCCAAGAGAGCATTCTATTACGCCCCAAGAGTGCGAATTTGCCACGAGTACATACCTCACATTCGAAGGAACGAGGATCGAAGCCCAAGAGAGCATTCTATTACGCCCCAAGAGTGCGAATTTGCCACGAGTACATGCTCACATTCGAAGGAACGAGGATCGAAGCCCAAGAGAGCATTCATTCTATTACGCCCCAAGAGTGCGAATTTGCCACGAGTACATGCTCACATTCGAAGGAACGAGGATCGAAGAAAGCCCAGAGAGAGCATTCTATTACGCCCCAAGAGTGCGAATTTGCCACGAGTACATGCTCACATTCGAAGGAACGAGGATCGAAGCCCCAAAGAGAGCATTCTATTACGCCCCAAGAGTGCGAATTTGCCACGAGTACATGCTCACATTCGAAGGAACGAGGATCGAAGCCCAAGAGAGCATTCTATTACGGCCCAAGAGTGCGAATTTGCCACGAGTACATGCTCACATTCGAAGGAACGAGGATCGAAGCGAAGCCCAAGAGAGCATTCTATTACGGCCCAAGAGTGCGAATTTGCCACGAGTACATGCTCACATTCGAAGGAACGAGGATCGAAGCCCAAGAGAGCATTCTATTACGCCCCAAGAGTGCGAATTTGCCACGAGTACATGCTCACATTCGAAGGAACGAGGATCGAAGCCCAAGAGAGCATTCTATTACGCCCCAAGAGTGCGAATTTGCCACGAGTACATGCTCACATTCGATTCGAAGGAACGAGGATCGAAGCCCAAGAGAGCATTCTATTACGCCCCAAGAGTGCGAATTTGCCACGAGTACATGCTCACATTCGAAGGAACGAGGATCGAAGCCCAAGAGAGCATTCTATTACGCCCCAAGAGTGCGAATTTGCCACGAGTACATGCTCACATTCGAAGGAAGGAACGAGGATCGAAGCCCAAGAGAGCATTCTATTACGCCCCAAGAGTGCGAATTTGCCACGAGTACATGCTCACATTCGAAGGAACGAGGATCGAAGCCCCAAGAGAGGATTCTATTACGCCCCAAGAGTGCGAATTTGCCACGAGTACATGCTCACATTCGAAGGAACGAGGATCGAAGCCCAAGAGAGCATTCTATTACGCCCCAAGAGTGCGAATTTGCCACGAGTACATGCTCACATTCGAAGGAACGAGGATCGAAGCCCAAGAGAGCATTCTATTACGCCCCAAGAGTGCGAATTTGCCACGAGTACATGCTCACATTCGAAGGAACGAGGATCGAAGCCCAAGAGTGCATTCTATTACGCCCCAAGAGTGCGAATTTGCCACGAGTACATGCTCACATTCGAAGGAACGAGGATCGAAGCCCAAGAGAGCATTCTATTACGCCCCAAGAGTGCGAATTTGCCACGAGTACATGCTCACATTCGAAGGAACGAGGATCGAAGCCCAAGAGAGCATTCTATTACGCCCCAAGAGCGCGAATTTGCCACGAGTACATGCTCACATTCGAAGGAACGAGGATCGAAGCCCAAAGAGAGCATTCTATTACGCCCCAAGAGTGCGAATTTGCCACGAGTACATGCTCACATTCGAAGGAACGAGGATCGAAGCCCAAGAGAGCATTCTATTACGCCCCAAGAGTGCGAATTTGCCACGAGTACATGCTCACATTCGAAGGAACGAGGATCGAAGCCCAAGAGAGCATTCTATTACGCCCCAAGAGTGCGAATTTGCCACGAGTACATGCTCACATTCGAAGAAGGAACGAGGATCGAAGCCCAAGAGAGCCAAGAGAGCATTCTATTACGCCCCCAGAGTGCGAATTTGCCACGAGTACATGCTCACATTCGAAGGAACGAGGATCGAAGCCCAAGAGAGCATTCTATTACGCCCCAAGAGTGCGAATTTGCCACGAGTACATGCTCACATTCGAAGGAACGAGGATCGAAGCCCAAGAGAGCATTCTATTACGCCCCAAGAGTGCGAATTTGCCACGAGTACATGCTCACATTCGAAGGAACGAGGATCGAAGCCCAAGAGAGCATTCTATTTAGCCCCAAGAGTGCGAATTTGCCACGAGTACATGCTCGCATTCGAAGGAACGAGGATCGAAGCCCAAGAGAGCATTCTATTACGCCCCAAGAGTGCGAATTTGCCACGAGTACATGCTCACATTCGAAGGAACGAGGATCGAAGCCCAAAAGAGAGCATTCTATTACGCCCCAAGAGTGCGAATTTGCCACGAGTACATGCTCACATTCGAAGGAACGAGGATCGAAGCCCCAAGAGAGCATTCTATTACGCCCCAAGAGTGCGAATTTGCCACGAGTACATGCTCACATTCGAAGGAACGAGGATCGAAGCCCAAGAGAGCATTCTATTACGGCCCAAGAGTGCGAATTTGCCACGAGTACATGCTCACATTCGAAGGAACGAGGATCGAAGCCCAAGAGAGCATTCTATTACGCCCCAAGAGTGCGAATTTGCCACATGTACATGCTCACATTCGAAGGAACGAGGATCGAAGCCCAAGAGAGCATTCTATTACGCCCCAAGAGTGCGAATTTGCCACGAGTACATGCTCACATTCGAAGGAACGAGGATCGAAGCCCAAGAGAGCATTCTATTACGCCCCAAGAGTGCGAATTTGCCACGAGTACATGCTCACATTCGAAGGAACGAGGATCGAAGCCCAAGAGAGCATTCTATTACGCCCCAAGAGTGCGAATTTGCCACGAGTACATGCTCACATTCGAAGGAACGAGGATCGAAGCCCCAAGAGAGCATTCTATTACGCCCCAAGAGTGCGAATTTGCCACGAGTACATGCTCACATTCGAAGGAACGAGGATCGAAGCCCAAGAGAGCATTCTATTACGCCCCAAGAGTGCGAATTTGCCACGAGTACATGCTCACATTCGAAGGAACGAGGATCGAAGCCCCAAGAGAGCATTCTATTACGCCCCAAGAGTGCGAATTTGCCACGAGTACATGCTCACATTCGAAGGAACGAGGATCGAAGCCCAAGAGAGCATTCTATTACGCCCCAAGAGTGCGAATTTGCCACGAGTACATGCTCACATTCGAAGGAACGAGGATCGAAGCCCAAGAGAGCATTCTATTACGCCCCAAGAGTGCGAATTTGCCACGAGTACATGCTCACATTCGAAGGAACGAGGATCGAAGCCCAAGAGAGAATTCTATTACGCCCCAAGAGTGCGAATTTGCCACGAGTACATGCTCAGATTCGAAGATTCGAAGGAACGAGGATCGAAGCCCAAGAGAGCATTCTATTACGCCCCAAGAGTGCGAATTTGCCACGAGTACATGCTCACATTCGAAGGAAACGAGGATCGAAGCCCAAGAGAGCATTCTATTACGCCCCAAGAGTGCGAATTTGCCACGAGTACATGCTCACATTCGAAGGAACGAGGATCGAAGCCCAAGAGAGCATTCTATTACGCCCCAAGAGTGCGAATTTGCCACGAGTACATGCTCACATTCGAAGGAACGAGGATCGAAGCCCAAGAGAGCATTCTATTACGCCCCAAGAGTGCGAATTTGCCACGAGTACATGCTCACATTCGAAGGAACGAGGATCGAAGCCCAAGAGAGAGAGCATTCTATTACGCCCCAAGAGTGCGAATTTGCCACGAGTACATGCTCACATTCGAAGGAACGAGGATCGAAGCCCAAGAGAGCATTCTATTACGCCCCAAGAGTGCGAATTTGCCACGAGTACATGCTCACATTCGAAGGAACAAGGATCGAAGCCCAAGAGAGCATTCTATTACGCCCCAAGAGTGCGAATTTGCCACGAGTACATGCTCACATTCGAAGGAACGAGGATCGAAGCCCAAGAGAGCATTCTATTACGCCCCAAGAGTGCGAATTTGCCACGAGTACATGCTCACATTCGAAGGAACGAGGATCGAAGCCCAAGAGAGCATTCTATTACGCCCCAAGAGTGCGAATTTGCCACGAGTACGAGCACATGCTCACATTCGAATTCGAAGGAACGAGGATCGAAGCCCAAGAGAGCATTCTATTACGCCCCAAGAGTGCGAATTTGCCACGAGTACAAGCTCATATTCGAAGGAACGTGGATCGAAGCCCAAGAGAGCATTCTATTACGCCCCAAGAGTGCATTCTATTACGCCCCAAGAGTGCGAATTTGCCACGAGTACATGCTCACATTCGAAGGAACGAGGATCGAAGCCCAAGAGAGCATTCTATTACGCCCCAAGAGTGCGAATTTGCCACGAGTACATGCTCACATTCGAAGGAACGAGGATCGAAGCCCAAGAGAGCATTCTATTACGGCCCCAAGAGTGCGAATTTGCCACGAGTACGAGTACATGCTCACATTCGAAGGAACGAGGATCGAAGCCCCAAGAGAGCATTCTATTACGCCCCAAGAGTGCGAATTTGCCACGAGTACATGCTCACATTCGAAGGAACGAGAATTGAAGCCCCAAGAGAGCATTCTATTACGCCCCAAGAGTGCGAATTTGCCACGAGTACATGCTCACATTCGAAGAAGGAGGATCGAAGGATCGAAGCCCAAGAGAGAGAGCATTCTATTACGCCCCAAGAGTGCGAATTTGCCACGAGTACATGCTCATATTCGAAGGAACGAGGATCGAAGCCCAAGAGAGAGCATTCTATTACGCCCCAAGAGTGCGAATTTGCCACGAGTACATGCTCACATTCGAAGGAACGAGGATCGAAGCCCAAGAGAGCATTCTATTACGCCCCAAGAGTGCGAATTTGCCACGAGTACATGCTCACATTCGAAGGAACGAGGATCGAAGCCCAAGAGAGCATTCTATTACGCCCCAAGAGTGCGAATTTGCCACGAGTACATGCTCACATTCGAAGGAACGAGGATCGAAGCCCAAGAGAGCATTCTATTACGCCCCAAGAGTGCGAATTTGCCACGAGTACATGCTCACATTCGAAGGAACGAGGATCGAAGCCCAAGAGAGCATTCTATTACGCCCCAAGAGTGCGAATTTGCCACGAGTACATGCTCACATTCGAAGGAACGAGGATCGAAGCCCAAGAGAGCATTCTATTACGCCCCAAGAGTGCGAATTTGCCACGAGTACATGCTCACATTCGAAGGAAGGAACGAGGATCGAAGCCCAAGAGAGCATTCTATTACGCCCCAAGAGTGCGAATTCGCTACGAGTACATGCTCACATTCGAAGGAACGAGGATCGAAGCCCAAGAGAGCATTCTATTACGCCCCAAGAGTGCGAATTTGCCACGAGTACATGCTCACATTCGAAGGAACGAGGATCGAAGCCCCAAGAGAGCATTCTATTATTACTCCCCAAGAGTGCGAATACGCCACGAGTACATGCTCACATTCGAAGGAACGAGGATCGAAGCCCAAGAGAGCATTCTATTACGCCCCAAGAGTGCGAATTTGCCACGAGTACATGCTCACATTCGAAGGAACGAGGATCGAAGCCTCAAGAGCATTCTATTACGCCCCAAGAGTGCGAATTTGCCACGAGTACATGCTCACATTCGAAGGAACGAGGATCGAAGCCCAAGAGAGCATTCTATTACGCCCCAAGAGTGCGAATTTGCCACGAGTACATGCTCACATTCGAAGGAACGAGGATCGAAGCCCCAAGAGAGCATTCTATTACGCCCCGAGAGTGCGAATTTGCCACGAGTACATGCTCACATTCGAAGGAACGAGGATCGAAGCCCCAAGAGAGCATTCTATTATGCCCCAAGAGTGCGAATTTGCCACGAGTACATGCTCACATTCGAAGGAACGAGGATCGAAGCCCAAGAGAGCATTCTATTACGCCCCAAGAGTGCGAATTTGCCACGAGTACATGCTCACATTCGAAGGAACGAGGATCGAAGCCCAAGAGAGCATTCTATTACGCCCCAAGAGTGCGAATTTGCCACGAGTACATGCTCACATTCGAAGGAACGAGGATCGAAGCCCAAGAGAGCATTCTATTACGCCCCAAGAGTGCGAATTTGCCACGAGTACATGCTCACATTCGAAGGAACGAGGATCGAAGCCCAAGAGAGCATTCTATTACGCCCCAAGAGTGCGAATTTGCCACGAGTACATGCTCACATTCGAAGGAACGAGGATCGAAGCCCAAGAGAGCATTCTATTACGCCCCAAGAGTGCGAATTTGCCACGAGTACATGCTCACATTCGAAGGAACGAGGATCGAACGAAGCCCAAGAGAGCATTCTATTACGCCCCAAGAGTGCGAATTTGCCACGAGTACATGCACACAATCGAAGGAATTAGGATCGAAGCCCAAGAGAGCATTCTATTACGCCCCAAGAGTGCGAATTTGCCACGAGTACATGCTCACATTCGAAGGAAACGAGGATCGAAGCCCAAGAGAGCATTCTATTATTCCCCAAGAGTGCGAATTTGCCACGAGTACATGCTCAGATTCGAAGGAACGAGGATCGAAGCCCAAGAGTGCATTCTATTACGCCCCAAGAGTGCGAATTTGCCACGAGTACATGCTCACATTCGAAGGAACGAGGATCGAAGCCCAAGAGAGCATTCTATTACGCCCCAAGAGTGCGAATTTGCCACGAGTACATGCTCACATTCGAAGGAACGAGGATCGAAGCCCAAGAGAGCATTCTATTACGCCCCAAGAGTGCGAATTTGCCACGAGTACATGCTCAGATTCGAAGGAACGAGGATCGAAGCCCAAGAGAGCATTCTATTACGCCCCAAGAGTGCGAATTTGCCACGAGTACATGCTCACATTCGAAGGAACGATTCGAAGGATCGAAGAAGCCCAAGAGAGCATTCTATTACGCCCCAAGAGTGCGAATTTGCCACGAGTACATGCTCACATTCGAAGGAACGAGGATCGAAGACCAAGAGAGCATTCTATTACGCCCCAAGAGTGCGAATTTGCCACGAGTACATGCTCATATTCGAAGGAACGAGGATCGAAGACCAAGAGAGCATTCTATTACGCCCCAAGAGTGCGAATTTGCCACGAGGACATGCTCACATTCGAAGGAACGAGGATCGAAGCCCAAGAGAGCATTCTATTACGCCCCAAGAGTGCGAATTTGCCACGAGTACATGCTCACATTCGAAAGAACGAGGATCGAAGTCCAAGAGAGCATTCTATTAGGCCCCAAGAGTGCGAATTTGCCACGAGTACATGCTCACATTCGAAGGAACGAGGATCGAAGCCCAAGAGAGCATTCTATTATTACGCCCCAAGAGTGCGAATTTGCCACGAGTACATGCTCACATTCGAAGGAACGAGGATCGAAGCCCAAGAGAGAGATTCATTCTATTACGCCCCAAGAGTGCGAATTTGCCACGAGTACATGCTCACATTCGAAGGAACGAAGGAACGAGGATCGAAGCCCAAGAGAGCATTCTATTACGCCCCAAGAGTGCGAATTTGCCACGAGTACATGCTCACATTCGAAGGAACGAGGATCGAAGCCCAAGAGAGCATTCTATTACGCCCCCCCAAGAGTGCGAATTTGCCACGAGTACATGCTCACATTCGAAGGAACGAGGATCGAAGCCCAAGAGAGCATTCTATTACGCCCCAAGAGTGCGAATTTGCCACGAGTACATGCTCACATTCGAAGGAACGAGGATCGAAGCCCAAGAGAGCAGAGCATTCTATTACGCCCCAAGAGTGCGAATTTGCCACGAGTACATGCTCACATTCGAAGGAACGAGGATCGATCGAAGCCCAAGAGAGAGAGAGCATTCTATTACGCCCCAAGAAGAGTGCGAATTTGCCACGAGTACATGCTCACACATTCGAACATTCGAACGGAATCGAAGCCCAAGAGAGAGAGAGCATTCTATTACGCCCCCCAAGAGTGCGAATTTGCCACGAGTACATGCTCACATTCGAAGGAACGAGGATCGAAGCCCAAGAGAGCATTCTATTACGCCCCCCAAGAGTGCGAATTTGCCACGAGTACATGCTCACATTCGAAGGAACGAGGATCGAAGCCCAAGAGAGCATTCTATTACGCCCCAAGAGTGCGAATTTGCCACGAGTACATGCTCACATTCGAAGGAAACGAGGATCGAAGCCCCCAAGAGAGCATTCTATTACGCCCCAAGAGTGCGAATTTGCCACGAGTACATGCTCACATTCGAAGGAACGAGGATCGAAGCCCAAGAGAGCATTCTATTACGCCCCAAGAGTGCGAATTTGCCACGAGTACATGCTCACCTTCGAAGGAACGAGGATCGAAGACCAAGAGAGCATTCTATTACTATTACGCCCCAAGAGTGCGAATTTGCCACGAGTACATGCTCACATTCGAAGGAACGAGGATCGAAGCCCAAAGAGAGCATTCTATTACGCCCGAAGAGTGCGAATTTTTCCACGAGTACATGCCCCCATGAGTCACATTCGAAGGAACATGCTCACATTCGAAGAACGAGGATCGAAAGCCCAAGAGAGCATTCTATTACGCCCCCCCCCAGTGCGAATTTGCCACGAGTACATGCATGCTCCATTCGAAGGAACGAGGATCGAAGCCCAAGAGAGCATTCTATTACGCCCCAAGAGTGCGAATTTGCCACGAGTACATGCTCACATTCGAAGGAACGAGGATCGAAGCCCAAGAGAGCAGTCTATTAAGAGAGCATTCTATTACGCCCCAAGAGTGCGAATTTGCCACGAGTACATGCTCACATTCGAAGGAACGAGGATCGAAGCCCAAGAGAGCATTCTATTACGCCCCAAGAGTGCGAATTTGCCACGAGTACATGCTCACATTCGAAGGAACGAGGATCGAAGCCCAAGAGAGCAATCTATTACGCCCCAAGAGTGCGAATTTTTGCCACGAGTACATGCTCACATTCGAAGGAACGAGGATCGAAGCCCAAGAGAGAGAGAGCATTCTATTACGCCCCAAGAGTGCGAATTTGCCACGAGTACATGCTCACATTCGAAGGAACGAGGATCGAAACCCAAGAGAGCATTCTATTACGCCCCAAGAGTGCGAATTTGCCACCACGAGTACATTCACATTCGAAGGAACGAGGATCGAAGCCCAAGAGAGAGCATTCTATTACGCCCCAAGAGTGCGAATTTGCCACGAGTACATGCTCACATTCGAAGAAGGAACGAGATCGAAGCCCCCAAGAGAGCATTCTATTACGCCCCAAGAGCCCCAAGAGTGCGAATTTGCCACGAGTACATGCTCACATTCGAAGGAACGAAGGATCGAAGCCCAAGAGAGCATTCATTACGCCCCAAGAGTGCGAATTTGCCACGAGTACATGCTCACATTCGAAGGAACGAGGATCGAAGCCGCAAGAGTGCATTCTATTATTACGCCCCCCCAAGAGAGTGCGAATTTGCCATGAGTACATGTTCACATTCGAAGGAACAATGATCGATGCCCCAAGAGAGCATTCTATTAACGCCCCAAGACTGAAATTTTGCCACGAGTACACGTTCACATTCAAAGGAACGAAGATCGAAGCCCAAAGAGAGCATTCTATTACGCCCAAGAGTGCGAGTTTGCCACGAGTACATGCTCACATTCGAAGGAACGAGGATCGAAGCCCAAGAGAGCATTCTATTACGCCCCAAGAGTGCGAATTTGCCACGAGTACATGCTCACATTCGAAGGAACGAGGATCGAAGCCCAAGAGAGCATTCTATTACGCCCCAAGAGTGCGAATTTGCCACGAGTAGTACATGCTCACATTCGAAGGAACGAGGATCGAAGCCCAAGAGAGCATTCTATTATTACGCCCCAAGAGAGTGCGAATTTGCCACGAGTACATGCTCACATTCGAAGATTCGAGGATCGAAGGAACGAAGAAGAGAGCATTCGAAGCCCCAAGAGTGAATTTGCCACGAGCATTGCTCATTCGAAGGAACGAGGATCGAAGCCAAATAGAGCATTCTATTACGCCCCAAGAGTGCGCTTGGCCACGAGTACATGCTCACATTCGAAAGAACGAGGATCGAAGGATCGAAGCCCCAAGAGAGCATTCTATTATTACGCCCCAAGAGTGCGAATTTGCCACGAGTACATGCTCACATTCGAAGGAACGAGGATCGAAGCCCAAGAGAGCATTCTATTACGCCCCAAGAGTGCGAATTTGCCACGAGTACATGCTCACATTCGAAGGAACGAGGATCGAAGCCCAAGAGAGCATTCTATTACGCCCCCAAGAGTGCGAATTTGCCACGAGTACATGCTCACATTCGAAGGAACGAGGATCGAAGCCCAAGAGAGCATTCTAATACGCCCCAAGAGTGCGAATTTGCCACGAGTACATGCTCACATTCGAAGGAACGAGGATAGAAGCCCCAAGAGAGCATTCTATTAGGCCCAAAGAGTGCGAATTTGCCACGAGTACATGCTCACATTCGAAGGAACGAGGATAGAAGCCCAAGAGAGCATTCTATTACTCCCCAAGAGTGCGAATTCGCCACGAGTACATGCTCACATTCGAAGGAACGAGGATCGACGCCCAAGAGAGCATTCTATTACGCCCCAAGAGTGCGAATTTGCCACGAGTACATGCTCATGGAACGAGGATCGAAGCCCAAGTGAGCATTCTATTACGCCCCTAGAATGCGAATTTGCCACGAGTACATGCTCACCTTCGAAGGAACGAGGATCGAAGCCCAAGAGAGCATTCTATTACGCCCCAAGAGTGCGAATTTGCCACGAGTACATGCTCACATTCGAAGGAACGAGGATCGAAGCCGAAGCCCCCAAGAGAGCATTCTATTACGCCCCAAGTGCGAATTTGCCACGAGTACATGCTCACATTCGAAGGAACGAACGAGATCGAAGAAGCCCAAGAGAGCATTCTATTACGCCCCCCAAGAGTGCGAATTTGCCACGAGTACATGCATGCTCACATTCGAAGGAACGAGGATCGAAGACCAAAGAGAGCATTCTATTAGGCCCCAAGAGTGCGAATTTGCCACAAGTACATGCTCACATTCGAGGAACGAGGATCGAAGCCCAAGAGAGCATTCTATTACGCCCCAAGAGTGAACGAGTATATGCTCACATTCGAAGGAACGAGGATCGAAGCCCCAAGAGAGCATTCTATTACGCCCCAAGAGTGCGAATTTGCCACGAGTACATGCTCACATTCGAAGGAACGAGGATCGAAGCCCAAGAGAGCATTCTATTACGCCCCAAGAGTGCGAATTTGCCACGAGTACATGCTCACATTCGAAGGAACGAGGATCGAAGCCCGAAGAGAGCATTCTATTACGCCCCAAGAGTGCGAATTTGCCACGAGTACATGCACACATTCGAAGGAACGAGGATCGAAGCCCAAGAGAGCATTCTATTACGCCCCAAGAGTGCGAATTTGCCACGAGTACATGCTCACATTCGAAGGAACGAGGATCGAAGCCCAAGAGAGCATTCTATTATATTACGCCCCAAGAGTGCGAATTTGCCACGAGTACATGCTCACATTCGAAGGAACGAGGATCGAAGCCCAAGAGAGCATTCTATTATACCCCAAGTGTGCGAATTTGCCACGAGTACATGCTCACATTCGAGGAACGAGGATCGAAGCCCAAGAGAGCATTCTATTACGCCCCAGGAGTGCGAATTTTTGCCACGAGTACATGCTCACATTCGAAGGAACGAGGATCGAAGCCCAAGAGAGCATTCTATTATGCCCCAAGAGTGCGAATTTGCCACGAGTACATGCTCACATTCGAAGGAACGAGAGATCGAAGCCCCCAAGAGAGCATTCTTCTATTACGCCCCAAGAGTGCGAATTTGAGTACCACAGAGTACATGCTCACATTCGAAGGAACGAGGATCGAAGCCCAAGAGAGCATTCTATTACGCCCCAAACGTGCGAATTTGCCACGAGTACATGCTCACATTCGAAGGAACGAAGAGATCGAAGCCCAAGAGAGCATTCTATTACGCCCCAAGAGTGCGAATTTGCCACGAGTACATGCTCACATTCGAAGGAACGAGGATCGAAGATCCCCCCAAGCCCAGAGAGCATTCTATATTACGCCCCAAGAGTGCGAATTTGCCACGAGTACATGCATGCTCACTTTCGAAGGAACGAGGATCGAAGCCCAAGAGAGCATTCTATTACGCCCCAAGAGTGCGAATTTGCCACGAGTACATGCTCACATTCGAAGGAACGAGGATCGAAGCCCAAGAGAGAGCATTCTATTACGCCCCCCAAGAGTGCGAATTTGCCACGAGTACATGCTCACATTCGAAGGAACGAGGATCGAAGCGAAGCACAAGAGAGCATTCTATTACGCCCCACGAGTGCGAATTTGCCACGAGTACATGCTCCCATTCGAAGGAACGAGGATCGAAGCCCAAGAGATCATTCTATTACGCCCCAAGAGTGCGAATTTGCCACGAGTACATGCTCACATTCAATTCGAAGGAACGAGGAACGAAGATCGAAGGAAAGAGAGCAAGAGAGCATTCTATACGCCCCAAGAGTGCGAATTTGCCACGAGTACATGCTCACATTGAACGAGGATCGAAGCCCAAGAGAGCATTCTATTACGCCCCAAGAGTGCGAATTTGCCACGAGTACATGCTCACATTCGAAGGAACGAGGATCGAAGAAGTCAAAGAGAGCATTCTATTACGCCCCAAGAGAGTGCGAATTTGCCACGAGTACATGCTCACATTCGAAGGAACGAGGATCGAACGCCAAGAGAGCATTCTATTACGCCCCAAGAGTGCGAATTTGCCACGAGTACATGCTCACATTTGAAGGAACGAGGATCGAAGCCCAAAGAGAGCATTCTATTACGCCCCAAGAGTGCGAATTTGCCACGAGTACATGCTCACATTCGAAGGAACGAGGATCGAAGCCCAAGAGAGCATTCTATTACGCCCCCAGAGTGCGAATTTGCCACGAGTACATGCTCACATTCGAAGGAACGAGGATCGAAACCCAAGAGAGAGAGCATTCTATTACGCCCCAAGAGTGCGAATTTGCCACGAGTACATGCTCACATTCGAAGGAACGAGGATCGAAGCCCAAGAGAGCATTCTATTACGCCCCAAGAGTGCGAATTTGCCACGAGTACATGCTCACATTCGAAGGAACGAGGATCGAAGCCCCAAGAGAGCATTCTATTACGCCCCAAGAGTGCGAATTTGCCACGAGTACACATGCTCACATTCGAAGGAACGAGGATCGAAGCCCAAGAGAGCATTCATTCTATTACGCCCCAAGAGTGCGAATTTGCCACGAGTACATGCTCACATTCGAAGGAACGAGGATCGAAGCCCAAGAGAGCATTCTATTACGCCCCAAGAGTGCGAATTTGCCACGAGTACATGCTCACATTCGAAGGAACGAGGATCGAAGCCCAAGAGAGCATTCTATTACGCCCCAAGAGTGCGAATTTGCCACGAGTACATGCTCACATTCGAAGGAACGAGGATCGAAGCCCAAGAGAGCATTCTATTACGCCCCAAGAGTGCGAATTTGCCACGAGAGTACATGCTCACATTCGAAGGAAGGAACGATCGAAGCCCAAGAGAGCATTCTATTACGCCCCAAGAGTGCGAATTTGCCACGAGTACATGCTCACATTCGAAGGAACGAGGATCGAAGCCCAAGAGAGCATTCTATTACGCCCCAAGAGTGCGAATTTGCCACGAGTACATGCTCAGATTCGAAGGAACGAGGATCGAAGCCCAAGAGAGCATTCTATTACGCCCCAAGAGTGCGAATTTGCCACGAGTACATGCTCACATTCGAAGAAAACGAGGATCGAAGCCCAAGAGAGCATTCTATTACGCCCCAAGAGTGCGAATTAGCCACGAGTACATGCTCACATTCGAAGGAACGAGGATCGAAGCCCAAGAGAGAATTCTATTACGCCCCCCCAAGAGTGCGAATTTGCCACGAGTACATGCTCACATTCGAAGGAACGAGGATCGAAGCCCAAGAGAGCAAGCCCAAGAGAGCATTCTATTTACGCCCAGAGTGCGAATTTGCCACGAGTACATGCTCACATTCGAAGGAACGAGGATCGAAGCCCAAGAGAGCATTCTATTACGCCCCCCCAAGAGTGCGAATTTGCCACGAGTACATGCTCACATTCGAAGGAACGAGGATCGAAGCCCAAGAGAGCATTCTATTACGCCCCAAGAGTGCGAATTTGCCACGGGTACATGCACACATTCGAAGGAACGAGGAACGAGTATCGAAGCCCAAGAGAGCATTCTATTACGCCCCAAGAGTGCGAATTTGCCACGAGTACATGCTCACATTGGAAGGAACGAGTATCGAAGCCCAAGAGAGCATTCTATTACGCCCCAAGAGTGCGAATTTGCCACGAGTACATGCTCACATTCGAAGGAACGAGGATCGAAGATCGAAGCCCAAGAGAGCATTCTATTATTACCCCCAGAGAGTGCGAATTTGCCACGAGTACATGCTCACATTCGAAGGAACGAGGATCGAAGCCCAAGAGAGAGCATTCTATTACGCCCCAAGAGTGCGAATTTGCCACGAGTACATGCTCACATTCGAAGGAAGAACGAGGATCGAAGCCCAAGAGAGCATTCTATTGCGCCCCAAGAGTGCGAATTTGCCACGAGTATATGCTCACATTCGACGGAATGAGGATCGAAGCCCCCAAAGAGCATTCTATTAGGCCCCAAGAGTGCGAATTTGCCACGAGTACATGCTCACATTCGAAGGAACGAGGATCGAAGCCCAAGAGAGCATTCTATTACGCCCCAAGAGTGCGAATTTGCCACGAGTACATGCTCACATTCGAAGGAACGAGGATCGAAGCCCCAAGAGAGCATTCTATTACGCCCCAAGAGTGCGAATTTGCCACGAGTACATGCTCACATTCGAAGGAACGAGGATCGAAGCCCAAGAGAGCATTCTATTACGCCCAAAGAGTGCGAATTTACCTCGAGTACATGCACACAATCGAAGGAACGAGGATCGAAGCCCAGAGCATTCTATTACGTCCCAAGATTGCGAATTTGCCACGAGTACAAGCTCACATTCGAAGGAACGAGGATCGAAGCCCAAGAGAGCATTCTATTACGGCCCAAGAGTGCGAATTTGCCACGAGTACATGCACACAATCGAAGGAACTAGGATCGAAGCCCAAGAGAGCATTCTTACGCCCCAAGAGAGCGAATTTGCCAAGTACGCCACGAGTACACGAGTGCTCACATTCGAAGGAACGAGGATCGAAGCCCAAGAGAGCAGCATTCTATTACCCCAAGAGTGCGAATTTGCCACGAGTACATGCTCACATTCGAAGGAACGAGGATCGAAGAACGATCGAAAGAGAGAGCATTCTATTAGGCCTCAAGAGAGCGAATTTGCCACGAGTACATGCTCACATTCGAAGGAACGAGGATCGAAGCCCCAAGAGATCATTCTATTGGGCCCCAAGAGTGCGAATTTGCCACGAGAGCATGCTCACATTCGAAGGAACGAGGATCGAAGCCCAAGAGAGCATTCTATTATGCCCCAAGAGTGCGAATTTGCTAAGAGTACATGCTCGCATTCGAAGGAACGAGGATCGAAGCCCAAGAGAGCATTCTATTACGCCCCAAGAGTGCGAATTTGCCACGAGTACATGCTCACATTCGAAGGAAAGAATCGAAGGATCGAAGCCCCAAGAGAGCATTCTATTTTCGCCCCAAGAGTGCGAATTTGCCACGAGTACATGCTCACATTCGAAGGAACGAGGATCGAAGCCCAAGAGAGCATTCTATTACGCCCCAAGAGTGCGAATTTGCCACGAGTACATGCTCACATTCGAAGGAACGAGGATCGAAGCCCAAGAGAGCATTCTATTACGCCCCAAGAGTGCGAATTTGCTACGAGTACATGCTCACATTCGAAGGAACGAGGATCGAAACGAGGATCGAAGCCCAAGAGAGCATTCTATTACGCCCCAAGAGTGCGAATTCGCCACGAGTACATGCTCACATTCGAAGGAACGAGGATCGAAGCCCAAGAGAGCATTCTATTACGCCCCAAGAGTGCGAATTTGCCACGAGTACATGCTCACATTCGAAGGAACGAGGATCGAAGAAGCCCAAGAGAGCATTCTATTACGCCCCCCAAGAGTGCGAATTTGCCACGAGTACATGCTCACATTCGAAGGAACGAGGATCGAAGCCCAAGAGAGCATTCTATTACGCCCCAAGATTACGCCCCCCAAGAGTGCGAATTTGCCACGAGTACATGCTCACATTCGAAGGAACGAGGAAAGAAGCCCAAATGAGCATTCTATTAGGCCCCAAGAGTGCGAATTTGCCACGAGTACATGCTCACATTCACATTCGAAGGAACGAAGATCGAAGCCCAAGAGAGCAGCAGCTTCTATTACGCCCCAAGAGTGCGAATTTGCCACGAGTACATGCTCACATTCGAAGGAACGAGGATCGAAGCCCCCAAGAGAGCATTCTATTACGGCCCCAAGAGTGCGAATTTGCCACGAGTACATGCTCACACATTCGAAGGAACGAGGATCGAAGAAGCCCAAGAGAGCATTCTATTACGCCCCAAGAGTGCGAATTTGCCACGAGTACATGCTCACATTCGAAGGAACGAGGATCGAAGCCCCCAAGAGAGCATTCTATTACGCCCCAAGAGTGCGAATTTGCCACGAGTACATGCTCACATTCGAAGGAACGAGGATCGAAGCGAAGCCCAAGAGAGCAGAGCATTCTATTACGCCCCAAGAGTGCGAATTTGCCACGAGTACATGCTCACATTCGAAGGAACGAGGATCGAAGCCCAAGAGAGCATTCTATTACGCCCCAAGAGTGCGAATTTGCCACGAGTACATGCTCACATTCGAAGGAACGAGGATCGAAGCCCAAGAGAGAGCATTCTATTACGCCCCAAGAGTGCGAATTTGCCACGAGTACATGCTCACATTCGAAGGAACGAGCATCGAACGACAAGAGAGCATTCTATTACGCCCCAAGAGTGCGAATTTGCCACGAGTACATGCTCACATTCGAAGGAACGAGGATCGAAGCCCAAGAGAGCATTCTATTACGCCCCAAGAGTGCGAATTTGCCACGAGTACATGCTCACATTCGAAGGAACGAGGATCGAAGCCCAAGAGGGCATTCTATTACGACCCAAGAGTGCGAATTTGCCACGAGTACATGCTCACATTCGAAGAAACGAGGATCGAAGCCCAAGAGAGCATTCTATTACGCCCCAAGAGTGCGAATTTGCCACGAGTACATGCTCACATTCGAAGGAGAGCATTCGAAGGAGAATTTGCCACGAAGCCCAAGAGAGAGCCCATTCATTATTACGCCCCAAGAGTGCGAGTGCGAATTTGCCACGAGTACATGCTCACATTCGAAGGAACGAGGATCGAAGCCCAAGAGAGCATTCTATTACGCCCCAAGAGTGCGAATTTGCCACGAGTACATGCTCACACATTCGAAGGAACGAGGATCGAAGCCCAAGAGAGAGCATTCTATTACGCCCCAAGAGTGCGAATTTGCCACGAGTACATGCTCACATTCGAAGGAACGGGGATCGAAGCCCAAGAGAGCATTCTATTACGCCCCCAGAGTGCGAATTTGCCACGAGTACATGCTCACATTCGAAGGAACGAGGATCGAAGCCCAAGAGAGCATTCTATTACGCCCCAAGAGTGCGAATTTGCCACGAGTACATGCTCACATTCGAAGGAACGAGGATCGAAGCCCAAAGAGAGCATTCTTTTACGCCCCAAGAGTGCGAATTTGCCACGAGTACATGCTCACATTCGAAGGAACGAGGATCGAAGCCCCAAGAGAGCATTCTATTACGCCCCAAGAGTGCGAATACACCACGAGTACATGCTCACATTCGAAGGAACGAGGATCGAAGCCCAAGAGAGCATTCTATTACGCCCCAAGAGTGCGAATTTCCCACGAGTACATGCTCACATTCGAAGGAACGAGGATCGAAGCCCCCAAGAGAGCATTCTATTACGCCCCAAGAGTGCGAATTCGCCACGAGTACATGCTCACATTCGAAGGAACGAGGATCGAAGCCCCAAGAGAGCATTCTATTACGCCCCAAGAGTGCGAATTTGCCACGAGTACATGCTCACATTCGAAGGAACGAGGATCGAAGCCCAAGAGAGCATTCTATTACGCCCCAAGAGTGCGAATTTGCCACGAGTACATGCTCACATTCGAAGGAACGAGGATCGAAGCCCAAGAGAGCATTCTATTACGCCCCAAGAGTGCGAATTTGCCACGAGTACATGCTCACATTCGAAGGAACGAGGATCGAAGCCCAAGAGAGCATTCTATTACGCCCGAAGAGTGCGAATTTGCCACGAGTACATGCTCACCTTCGAAGGAACGAGGATCGAAGCCCAAGAGAGCATTCTATTACGCCCCAAGAGTGCGAATTTGCCACGAGCATGCTCACATTCGAAGGAACGAGGATCGAAGCCCAAGAGAGCATTCTATTACGCCCCAAGAGTGCGAATTTGCCACGAGTACATGCTCGCTTTCGAAGGAACGAGGATCGAAGCCCAAGAGAGCATTCTATTACGCCGCCCCAACAATGCGAATTCGCCACGAGTACATGCTCACATTCGAAGGAACGAGGATCGAAGCCCAAGAGAGCATTCTATTATGCCCCAAGAGTGCGAATTTGCCACGAGTACATGCTCACATTCGAAGTAACGAGGATCGAAGCCCAAGAGAGCATTCTATTAGGCCCCAAGAGTGCGAATTTGCCACGAGTACATGCTCACATTCGAAGGAACGAGGATCGAAGCCCAAGAGAGCATTCTATTACGCCCCAAGAGTGCGAATTTGCCACGAGTACATGCTCACATTCGAAGGAACGAGGATCGAAGCCCAAGAGAGCATTCTATTACGCCCCAAGAGTGCGAATTGCCACGAGTACATGCTCACATTCGAAGGAACGAGGATCGAAGCCCAAGAGAGCATTCTATTACGCCCCAAGAGTGCGAATTTGCCACGAGTACATGCTCACATTCGAAGGAACGAGGATCGAAGCCCAAGAGACATTTCTATTACGCCCCAAGAGTGCGAATTTGCCACGAGTACATGCTCACATTCGAAGGAACGGGGATCGAAGCCCAAGAGAGTATTCTATTATGCCCCAAGTATGCGAATTTGCCACGAGTACATGCTCACATTCGAAGGAACGAGGATCGAAGCCCAAGAGAGCATTCTATTACGCCCCAAGAGTGCGAATTTGCCACGAGTACATGCTCACATTCGAAGGAACGAGGATCGAAGCCCAAGAGAGAGCATTCTATTACGCCCCAAGAGTGCGAATTTGCCACGAGTACATGCTCACATTCGAAGGAACGAGGATCGAAGCCCAAGAGAGCATTCTATTACGCCCCAAGAGTGCGAATGCGCCACGAGTACATGCTCACATTCGAAGGAACGAGGATCGAAGCCCCCAAAGAGCATTCTATTACGCCCCAAGAGTGCGAATTTGCCACGAGTACATGCTCACATTCGAAGGAACGAGGATCGAAGCCCAAGAGAGCATTCTATTACGCCCCAAGAGTGCGAATTTGCCACGAGTACATGCTCACATTCGAAGGAACGAGGATCGAAGCCCAAGTGAGCATTCTATTACGCCCCAAGAGTGCGAATTTGCCACGAGTACATGCTCACATTCGAAGGAACGAGGATCGAAGCCCAAGAGAGCATTCTATTACGCCCCAAGAGTGCGAATTTGCCACGAGTACATGCTCCCATTCGAAGGAACGAGGATCGAAGCCGAAGAGTGCATTCTATTACGGCCCAGAGTGCGAATTTGCCACGAGTACATGCTCACATTCGAAGGAACGAGGATCGAAGCCCAAGAGAGCATTCTATTACGCCCCAAGAATGCGAATTTGCACGAGTACATGCTCACATTCGAAGTAACGAGGATCGAAGCCCAAGAGAGCATTCTATTACGCCCCAAGAGTGCGAATTTGTCACGAGTACATGCTCCCATTCGAAGGAACGGGGATCGAAGCCGAAGAGTGCATTCTATTACGCCCCAAGAGTGCGAATTTGCCACGAGTACATGCTCACATTCGAAGGAACGAAGCCCCAAGAGAGCATTCTATTACGCCCCAAGAGTGCGAATTTGCCACGAGTACATGCTCACATTCGAAGGAACGAGGATCGAAGCCCAAGAGAGCATTCATTCTATTACGCCCCAAGAGTGCGAATTTGCCACGAGTACATGCTCACATTCGAAGGAACGAGGATCGAAGCCCAAGAGAGCATTCTATTACGCCCCAAGAGTGCGAATTTGCCACGAGTACATGCTCAGATTCGAAGGAACGAGGATCGAAGGATCGAAGCCCAAGAGAGCATTCTATTACGCCCCAAGAGTGTGCGATTTGCCACGAGTACATGCTCACATTCGAAGGAACGAGGATCGAAGCCCAAGAGAGCATTCTATTACGCCCCAAGAGTGCGAATTTGCCACGAGTACATGCTCACATTCGAAGGAACGAGGATCGAAGCCCAAGAGAGCATTCTATTACGCCCCAAGAGTGCGAATTTGCCACGAGTACATGCTCACATTCGAAGGAACGAGGATCGAAGCCCAAGAGAGCATTCTATTACGCCCCAAGAGTGCGAATTTGCCACGAGTACATGCTCACGTTCGAAGGAACGAGGATCGAAGCCCAAGAGAGCATTCTATTACGCCCCAAGAGTGCGAATTTGCCACGAGTACATGCTCACATTCGAAGGAACGAGGATCGAAGCCCAAGAGAGCATTCTATTACGGCACAAGAGTGCGAATTTGCCACGAGTACATGCTCACATTCGAAGGAACGAGGATCGAAGCCCAAGAGAGCATTCTATTACGCCCCACATTCGAAGGAACGAGGATCGAAGCCCAAGAGAGCATTCTATTACGCCCCAAGAGTGCGAATTTGCCACGAGTACATGCTCACATTCGAAGGAACGAGGATCGAAGCCCAAGAGAGCATTCTATTACGCCCCAAGAGTGCGAATTTGCCACGAGTACATGCTCACATTCGAAGGAACGAGGATCGAAGCCCAAGAGAGCATTCTATTACGCCCCAAGAGTGCGAATTTGCCACGAGTACATGCTCACCTTCGAAGGAACGAGGATCGAAGCCCAAGAGAGCATTCTATTACGCCCCAAGAGTGCGAATTTACAACGAGTACATGCTCACATTCGAAGGAACGAGGATCGAAGCCCAAGAGAGCATTCTATTACGCCCCAAGAGTGCGAATTTGCCACGAGTACATGCTCACATTCGAAGGAACGAGGATCGAAGCCCAAGAGAGCATTCTATTACGCCCCAAGAGTGCGAATTCGTCACGAGTACATGCTCACATTCGAAGGAACGAGGATCGAAGCCCAAGAGAGCATTCTATTACGCCCCAAGAGTGCGAATTTGCCACGAGTACATGCTCACATTCGAAGGAACGAGGATCGAAGCCCAAGAGAGCATTCTATTACGCCCCAAGAGTGCGAATTTGCCACGAGTACATGCTCACATTCGAAGGAACGAGGATCGAAGCCCAAGAGAGAGCATTCTATTACGCCCCAAGAGTGCGAATTTGCCACGAGTACATGCTCACATTCGAAGGAACGAGGATCGAAGCCCAAGAGAGCATTCTATTACGCCCCAAGAGTGCGAATTTGCCACGAGTACATGCTCACATTCGAAGGAACGAGGATCGAAGCCCAAGAGAGCATTCTATTACGCCCCAAGAGTGCGAATTTGCCACGAGTACATGCTCACATTCGAAGGAACGAGGATCGAAGCCCAAGAGAGCATTCTATTACGCCCCAAGAGTGCGATTTAGCCACGAGTACATGCTCACATTCGAAGGAACGAGGATCGAAGCCCAAGAGAGCATTCTTATTACGCCCAAAGAGTGCGAATTTGCCACGAGTACATGCTCACATTCGAAGGAACGAGGATCGAAGCCCAAGAGAGCATTCTATTACGCCCCAAGAGTGCGAATTTGCCACGAGTACATGCTCACATTCGAAGGAACGAGGATCGAAGCCCAAGAGAGCATTCTATTACGCCCCAAGAGTGCGAATTTGCCACGAGTACATGCTCACATTCGAAGGAACGAGGATCGAAGCCCAAGAGAGCATTCTATTACGCCCCAAGAGTGCGAATTTGCCACGAGTACATGCTCACATTCGAAGGAACGAGGATCGAAGCCCAAGAGAGCATTCTATTACGGCCCAAGAGTGCGAATTTGCCACGAGTACATGCTCACATTCGAAGGAACGAGGATCGAAGCCCAAGAGAGCATTCTATTACGCCCCAAGAGTGCGAATTGGCCACGAGTACATGCTCACATTCGAAGGAACGAGGATCGAAGCCCAAGAGACATTTCTATTACGCCCCAAGAGTGCGAATTTGCCACGAGTACATGCTCACATTCGAAGGAACGAGGATCGAAGCCCAAGAGAGCATTCTATTACGCCCCAAGAGTGCGAATTTGCCACGAGTACATGCTCACATTCGAAGGAACGAGGATCGAAGCCCAAGAGAGCATTCTATTACGCCCCAAGTGTGCGAATTTGCCACGAGTACATGCTCACATTCGAAGGAACGAGGATCGAAGCCCAAGAGAGCATTCTATTACGCCCCAAGAGTGCGAATTTGCCACGAGTACATGCTCACATTCGAAGGAACGAGGATCGAAGCCCAAGAGAGCATTCTATTACGCCCCAAGAGTGCGAATTTGCCACGAGTACATGCTCACATTCGAAGGAACGAGGATCGAAGACCAAGAGAGCAATCTATTACGCCCCAAGAGTGCGAATTTGCAACGAGTACATGCTCACATTCGAAGGAACGAGGATCAAAGCCCAAGAGAGCATTCTATTACGCCCCAAGAGTGCGAATTTGCCACGAGTACATGCTCACATTCGAAGGAACGAGGATCGAAGCCCCAAGAGAGCATTCTATTACGCCCCAAGAGTGCGAATTCGCCACGAGTACATGCTCACATTCGAAGGAACGAGGATCGAAGCCCAAGAGAGAGCATTCTATTACGCCCCAAGAGTGCGAATTTGCCACGAGTACATGCTCACATTCGAAGGAACGAGGATCGAAGCCCAAGAGAGCATTCTATTACGCCCCAAGAGTGCGAATTTGCCACGAGTACATGCTCACATTCGAAGGAACGAGGATCGAAGCCCAAGAGAGCATTCTATTACGCCCCAAGAGTGCGAATTTGCCACGAGTACATGCTCACATTCGAAGGAACGAGGATCGAAGCCCAAGAGAGCATTCTATTACGCCCCAAGAGTGCGAATTTGCCACGAGTACATGCTCACATTCGAAGGAACGAGGATCGAAGCCCAAGAGAGCATTCTATTACGCCCCAAGAGTGCGAATTTGCCACGAGTACATGCTCACATTCGAAGGAACGAGGATCGAAGCCCAAGAGAGCATTCTATTACGCCCCAAGAGTGCGAATTTGCCACGAGTACATGCTCACATTCGAAGGAACGAGGATCGAAGCCCAAGAGAGCATTCTATTACGCCCCAAGAGTGCGAATTTGCCACGAGTACATGCTCACATTCGAAGGAACGAGGATCGAAGCCCAAGAGAGCATTCTATTACGCCCCAAGAGTGCGAATTTGCCACGAGTACATGCTCACATTCGAAGGAACGAGGATCGAAGCCCAAGAGAGCATTCTATTACGCCCCAAGAGTGCGAATTTGCCACGAGTACATGCTCACATTCGAAGGAACGAGGATCGAAGCCCAAGAGAGCATTCTATTACGCCCCAAGAGTGCGAATTTGCCACGAGTACATGCTCACATTCGAAGGAACGAGGATCGAAGCCCCAAGAGAGCATTCTATTACGCCCCAAGAGTGCGAATTTGCCACGAGTACATGCTCACATTCGAAGGAACGAGGATCGAAGCCCAAGAGAGCATTCTATTACGCCCCAAGAGTGCGAATTTGCCACGAGTACATGCTCACATTCGAAGGAACGAGGATCGAAAGCCCAAGAGAGCATTCTATTACGCCCCAAGAGTGCGAATTTGCCACGAGTACATGCTCACATTCGAAGGAACGAGGATCGAAGCCCAAGAGAGCATTCTATTACGCCCCAAGAGTGCGAATTTGCCACGAGTACATGCTCACATTCGAAGGAACGAGGATCGAAGCCCAAGAGAGCATTCTATTACGCCCCAAGAGTGCGAATTTGCCACGAGTACATGCTCACATTCGAAGGAACGAGGATCGAAGCCCAAGAGAGCATTCTATTACGCCCCAAGAGTGCGAATTTGCCACGAGTAAATGCTCACATTCGAAGGAACGAGGATCGAAGCCCAAGAGAGCATTCTATTACGCCCCAAGAGTGCGAATTTGCCACGAGTACATGCTCACATTCGAAGGAACGAGGATCGAAGCCCAAGAGAGCATTCTATTACGCCCCAAGAGTGCGAATTTGCCACGAGTACATGCTCACATTCGAAGGAACGAGGATCGAAGCCCAAGAGAGCATTCTATTACGCCCCAAGAGTGCGAATTTGCCACGAGTACATGCTCACATTCGAAGGAACGAGGATCGAAGCCCAAGAGAGCATTCTATTACGCCCCAAGAGTGCGAATTTGCCACGAGTACATGCTCACATTCGAAGGAACGAGGATCGAAGCCCAAGAGAGAGCATTCTATTACGCCCCAAGAGTGCGAATTTGCCACGAGTACATGCTCACATTCGAAGGAACGAGGATCGAAGCCCAAGAGAGCATTCTATTACGCCCCAAGAGTGCGAATTTGCCACGAGTACATGCTCACATTCGAAGGAACGAGGATCGAAGCCCAAGAGAGCATTCTATTACGCCCCAAGAGTGCGAATTTGCCACGAGTACATGCTCACATTCGATTCGAAGGAACGAGGATCGAAGCCCAAGAGAGCATTCTATTACGCCCCAAGAGTGCGAATTTGCCACGAGTACATGCTCACATTCGAAGGAACGAGGATCGAAGCCCAAGAGAGCATTCTATTACGCCCCAAGAGTGCGAATTTGCCACGAGAACATGCTCACATTCGAAGGAACGAGGATCGAAGCCCAAGAGAGCATTCTATTACGCCCCAAGAGTGCGAATTTGCCACGAGTACATGCTCACATTCGAAGGAACGAGGATCGAAGCCCAAGAGAGCATTCTATTACGCCCCAAGAGTGCGAATTTGCCACGAGTACATGCTCACATTCGAAGGAACGAGGATCGAAGCCCAAGAGAGCATTCTATTACGCCCCAAGAGTGCGAATTTGCCACGAGTACATGCTCACATTCGAAGGAACGAGGATCGAAGCCCAAGAGAGCATTCTATTACGCCCCAAGAGTGCGAATTTGCCACGAGTACATGCTCACATTCGAAGGAACGAGGATCGAAGCCCAAGAGAGCATTCTATTACGCCCCAAGAGTGCGAATTTGCCACGAGTACATGCTCACATTCGAAGGAACGAGGATCGAAGCCCAAGAGAGCATTCTATTACGCCCCAAGAGTGCGAATTTGCCACGAGTACATGCTCACATTCGAAGGAACGAGGATCGAAGCCCAAGAGAGCATTCTATTACGCCCCAAGAGTGCGAATTTGCCACGAGTACATGCTCACATTCGAAGGAACGAGGATCGAAGCCCAAGAGAGCATTCTATTACGCCCCAAGAGTGCGAATTTGCCACGAGTACATGCTCACATTCGAAGGAACGAGGATCGAAGCCCAAGAGAGCATTCTATTACGCCCCAAGAGTGCGAATTTGCCACGAGTACATGCTCACATTCGAAGGAACGAGGATCGAAGCCCAAGAGAGCATTCTATTACGCCCCAAGAGTGCGAATTTGCCACGAGTACATGCTCACATTCGAAGGAACGAGGATCGAAGCCCAAGAGCGTTCTATTACGCCAAAGAGTGCGAATTTGCCACGAGTACATGCTCACATTCGAAGGAACGAGGATCGAAGCCCAAGAGAGCATTCTATTACCCCCCAAGAGTGCGAATTTGCCACGAGTACATGCTCACATTCGAAGGAAACGAGGATCGAAGCCCAAGAGAGCATTCTATTACGCCCCAAGAGTGCGAATTAGCCACGAGTACATGCTCACATTCGAAGGAACGAGGATCGAAGCCCAAGAGAGCATTCTATTACGCCCCAAGAGTGCGAATTTGCCACGAGTACATGCTCACATTCGAAGGAACGAGGATCGAAGCCCAAGAGAGCATTCTATTACGCCCCAAGAGTGCGAATTTGCCACGAGTACATGCTCACATTCGAAGGAACGAGGATCGAAGCCCAGAGAGAGCATTCTATTACGCCCCAAGAGTGCGAATTTGCCACGAGTACATGCTCACATTCGAAGGAACGAGGATCGAAGCCCAAGAGAGCATTCTATTACGCCCCAAGAGTGCGAATTTGCCACGAGTACATGCTCACATTCGAAGGAACGAGGATCGAAGCCCAAGAGAGCATTCTATTACGCCCCAAGAGTGCGAATTTGCCACGAGTACATGCTCACATTCGAAGGAACGAGGATCGAAGCCCAAGAGAGCATTCTATTACGCCCCAAGAGTGCGAATTTGCCACGAGTACATGCTCACCTTCGAAGGAACGAGGATCGAAGCCCAAGAGAGCATTCTATTACGCCCCAAGAGTGCGAATTTGCCACGAGTACATGCTCAGATTCGAAGGAACGAGGATCGAAGCCCCAAGAGAGCATTCTATTACGCCCCAAGAGTGCGAATTTGCCACGAGTACATGCTCACATTCGAAGGAACGAGGATCGAAGCCCAGTAGAGCATTCTATTACGCCCCAAGAGTGCGAATTTGCCACGAGTACATGCCCAGATTCGAAGGAACGAGGATCGAAGCCCAAGAGAGCATTCTATTACGCCCCAAGAGTGCGAATTTGCCACGAGTACATGCTCACATTCGAAGGAACGAGGATCGAAGCCCAAGAGAGCATTCTATTACGCCCCAAGAGTGCGAATTTGCCACGAGTACATGCTCACATTCGAAGGAACGAGGATCGAAGCCCAAGAGAGCATTCTATTACGCCCCAGAGTGCGAATTTGCCACGAGTACATGCTCACATTCGAAGGAACGAGGATCGAACGCCAAGAGAGCATTCTATTACGCCCCAAGAGTGCGAATTTGCCACGAGTACATGCTCACATTTGAAGGAACGAGGATCGAAGCCCAAAGAGAGCATTCTATTACGCCCCAAGAGTGCGAATTTGCCACGAGTACATGCTCACATTCGAAGGAACGAGGATCGAAGCCCAAGAGAGCATTCTATTACGCCCCAAGAGTGCGAATTTGCCACGAGTACATGCTCACATTCGAAGGAACGAGGATCGAAGCCCAAGAGAGCATTCTATTACGCCCCAAGAGTGCGAATTTGCCACGAGTACATGCTCACATTCGAAGGAACGAGGATCGAAGCCCAAGAGAGCATTCTATTACGCCCCAAGAGTGCGAATTTGCCACGAGTACATGCTCACATTCGAAGGAACGAGGATCGAAGCCCAAGAGAGCATTCTATTACGCCCCAAGAGTGCGAATTTGCCACGAGTACATGCTCACATTCGAAGGAACGAGGATCGAAGCCCAAGAGAGCATTCTATTACGCCCCAAGAGTGCGAATTTGCCACGAGTACATCCTCAGATTCGAAGGAACGAGAATCGAAGCCCAAGAGAGCCTTCTATTATACGCCCCAAGAGTGCGAATTTGCCACGAGTACATGCTCACATTCGAAGGAACGAGGATCGAAGCCCAAGAGAGCATTCTATTACGCCCCAAGAGTGCGAATTTGCCACGAGTACATGCTCACATTCGAAGGAACGAGGATCGAAGCCCAAGAGAGCATTCTATTACGCCCCCCAAGAGTGCGAATTTGCCACGAGTACATGCTCACATTCGAAGGAACGAGGATCGAAGCCCAAGAGAGCATTCTATTACGCCCCAAGAGTGCGAATTTGCCACGAGTACATGCTCACATTCGAAGGAACGAGGATCGAAGCCCCAAGAGAGCATTCTATTACGCCCCAAGAGTGCGAATTTGCCACGAGTACATGCTCACATTCGAAGGAACGAGGATCGAAGCCCAAGAGAGCATTCTATTACGCCCCAAGAGTGCGAATTTGCCACGAGTACATGCTCACATTCGAAGGAACGAGGATCGAAGCCCAAGAGAGCATTCTATTACGCCCCAAGAGTGCGAATTTGCCACGAGTACATGCTCACATTCGAAGGAACGAGGATCGAAGCCCAAGAGAGCATTCTATTACGCCCCAAGAGTGCGAATTTGCCACGAGTACATGCTCACATTCGAAGGAACGAGGATCGAAGCCCCAAGAGAGCATTCTATTACGCCCCAAGAGTGCGAATTTGCCACGAGTACATGGTCACATTCGAAGGAACGAGGATCGAAGCCCAAGAGAGCATTCTATTACGCCCCAAGAGTGCGAATTTTGCCACGAGTACATGCTCACATTCGAAGGAACGAGGATCGAAGCCCAAGAGAGCATTCTATTACGCCCCAAGAGTGCGAATTTGCCACGAGTACATGCTCACATTCGAAGGAACGAGGATCGAAGCCCAAGAGAGCATTCTATTATTACGCCCCAAGAGTGCGAATTTGCCACGAGTACATGCTCACATTCGAAGGAACGAGGATCGAACGCCAAGAGAGCATTCTATTACGCCCCAAGAGTGCGAATTTGCCACGAGTACATGCTCACATTTGAAGGAACGAGGATCGAAGCCCAAAGAGAGCATTCTATTACGCCCCAAGAGTGCGAATTTGCCACGAGTACATGCTCACATTCGAAGGAACGAGGATCGAAGCCCAAGAGAGCATTCTATTACGCCCCAAGAGTGCGAATTTGCCACGAGTACACATGCTCACATTCGAAGGAACGAGGATCGAAGCCCAAGAGAGCATTCTATTACGCCCCAAGAGTGCGAATTTGCCACGAGTACATGCTCACATTCGAAGGAACGAGGATCGAAGCCCAAGTGAGCATTCTATTACGCCCCAAGAGTGCGAATTTGCCACGAGTACATGCTCACATTCGAAGGAACGAGGATCGAAGCCCAAGAGAGCATTCTATTACGCCCCAAGAGTGCGAATTTGCCACGAGTACATGCTCACATTCGAAGGAACGAGGATCGAAGCCCAAGAGAGCATTCTATTACGCCCCAAGAGTGCGAATTTGCCACGAGTACATGCTCACATTCGAAGGAACGAGGATCGAAGCCCAAGAGAGCATTCTATTACGCCCCAAGAGTGCGAATTTGCCACGAGTACATGCTCACATTCGAAGGAACGAGGATCGAAGCCCAAGAGAGCATTCTAATACGCCCCAAGAGTGCGAATTTGCCACGAGTACATGCTCACATTCGAAGGAACGAGGATGGAAGCCCAAGGGAGCATTCTAATACGCCCCAAGAATGCGAATTTGCCACGAGTACATGCTCACATTCGAAGGAACGAGGATCAAAGCCCCAAGAGAGCATTCTATTACGCCCCAAGAGTGCGAATTTGCCACGAGTACATGCTCACATTCGAAGGAACGAGGATCGAAGCCCAAGAGAGCATTCTATTACGCCCCAAGAGTGCGAATTTGCCACGAGTACATGCTCACATTCGAAGGAACGAGGATCGAAGCCCCAAGAGAGCATTCTATTACGCCCCAAGAGTGCGAATTTGCCACGAGTACATGCTCACATTCGAAGGAACGAGGATCGAAGCCCCAAGAGAGCATTCTATTACGCCCCAAGAGTGCGAATTTGCCACGAGTACATGCTCACATTCGAAGGAACGAGGATCGAAGCCCAAGAGAGCATTCTATTACGCCCCAAGAGTGCGAATTTGCCACGAGTACATGCTCACATTCGAAGGAACGAGGATCGAAGCCCAAGAGAGCATTCTATTACGCCCCAAGAGTGCGAATTTGCCACGAGTACATGCTCACATTCGAAGGAACGAGGATCGAAGCCCAAGAGAGCATTCTAATACGCCCCAAGAGTGCGAATTTGCCACTAGTACATGCTCACATTCGAAGGAACGAGGATCGAAGCCCAAGAGAGCATTCTATTACGCCCCAAGAGTGCGAATTTGCCACGACTACATGCTCACATTCGAAGGAACGTGGATCGAAGCCCAAGAGAGCATTCTATTACGCCCCAAGAGTGCGAATTCGCCACGAGTACATGCTCACATTCGAAGGAACGAGGATCGAAGCCCAAGAGAGCATTCTATTACGCCCCAAGAGTGCGAATTTGCCACGAGTACATGCTCACATTCGAAGGAACGAGGATCGAAGCCCAAGAGAGCATTCTATTACGCCCCAAGAGTGCGAATTTGCCACGAGTACATGCTCACATTCGAAGGAACGAGGATCGAAGCCCAAGAGAGCATTCTATTACGCCCCAAGAGTGCGAATTTGCCACGAGTACATGCTCACCTTCGAAGGAACGAGGATCGAAGCCCCAAGAGAGCATTCTATTAACGCCCCAAGAGTGCGAATTTGCCACGAGTACATGCTCACATTCGAAGGAACGAGGATCGAAGCCCAAGAGAGCATTCTATTACGGCCCAAGAGTGCGAATTTGCCACGAGTACATGCTCACATTCGAAGGAACGAGGATCGAAGCCCAAGAGAGCATTCTATTACGCCCCAAGAGTGCGAATTTGCCACGAGTACATGCTCACATTCGAAGGAACGAGGAACGAGTATCGAAGCCCAAGAGAGCATTCTATTACGCCCCAAGAGTGCGAATTTGCCACGAGTACATGCTCACATTCGAAGGAACGAGGATCGAAGCCCAAGAGAGCATTCTATTACGCCCCAAGAGTGCGAATTTGCCACGAGTACATGCTCACATTCGAAGGAACGAGGATCGAAGCCCAAGAGAGCATTCTATTATACCCCAAGAGTGCGAATTTGCCACGAGTACATGCTCACTTTCGAAGGAACGAGGATCGATGCCCAAGAGAGCATTCTATTAGCGCCCCAAAGAGTGCGAATTTACCACGAGTACATGCTAACATTCGAAGGAACGAGGATCGAAGCCCCAAGAGAGCATTCTATTACGCCACAAGAGTGCGAATTTGCCACGAGTACATGCTCACATTCGAAGGAAGAGGATCGAAAGCCCCAAAGAGAGCATTCTATTACGCCCCAAGAGTGCGAATTTTGCCACGAGTACATGCTCACATTCGAAGGAACGAGGATCGAAGCCCAAGAGAGCATTCTATTATGCCCCAAGAGTGCGAATTTGCCACGAGTACATGCTCACATTCGAAGGAACGAGGATCGAAGCCCAAGAGAGCATTCTATTAACGCCCCCAAGAGTGCGAATTTGCCACGAGTACATGCTCACATTCGAAGGAACGAGGATCGAAGCCCAAGAGAGCATTCTATTACGCCCAAGAGTGCGAATTTGCCACGAGTACATGCTCACATTCGAAGGAACGAGGATCGAAGCCCAAGAGAGCATTCTATTACGCCCCAAGAGTGCGAATTTGCCACGAGTACATGCTCACATTCGAAGGAACGAGGATCGAAGCCCAAGAGAGCATTCTATTACGGCCCAAGAGTGCGAATTTTCGCCACGAGTACATGCTCACATTCGAAGGAACGAGGATCGAAGCCCAAGAGAGCATTCTATTACGCCCCAAGAGTGCGAATTTGCCACGAGTACATGCTCACGTTCGAAGGAACGAGGATCGAAGCCCAAGAGAGCATTCTATTACGCCCCAAGAGTGCGAATTTGCCCACGAGTACATGCTCACATTCGAAGGAACGAGGATCGAAGCCCAAGAGAGCATTCTATTACGCCCCAAGAGTGCGAATTTGCCACGAGTACATGCTCACATTCGAAGGAACGAGGATCGAAGCCCAAGAGAGCATTCTATTACGCCCCAAGAGTGCGAATTTGCCACGAGTACATGCTCACATTCGAAGGAACGAGGATCGAAGCCCATGAGCCAGAGAGCATTCTATTACGCCCCAAGAGTGCGAATTTTGCCACGAGTACATGCTCACATTTCGAAGGAACGAGGATCGAAGCCCAAGAGAGCATTCTATTACGGCCCAAGAGTGCGAATTTGCCACGAGTACATGCTCACATTCGAAGGAACGAGGATCGAAGCCCAAGAGAGCATTCTATTACGGCCCAAGAGTGCGAATTTGCCACGAGTACACATGCTCACATTCGAAGGAACGGAGGATCGAAGCCCAAGAGAGCCATTCTATTACGCCCCAAGAGTGCGAATTTGCCACGAGTACATGCTCACATTTGAAGGAACGAGGATCGAAGCCCAAGAGAGCATTCTATTACGCCCCAAGAGTGCGAATTTGCCACGAGTACATGCTCACATTCGAAGGAACGAGGATCGAAGCCCAAGAGAGCATTCTATTACGCCCCAAGAGTGCGAATTTGCCACGAGTACATGCTCACATTCGAAGGAACGAGGATCGAAGCCCAAGAGAGCATTCTATTACGCCCCAAGAGTGCGAATTTTGCCACGAGTACATGCTCACATTCGAAGGAACGAGGATCGAAGCCCAAGAGAGCATTCTATTACGCCCCAAGAGTGCGAATTTGCCACGAGTACATGCTCACATTCGAAGGAACGAGGATCGAAGCCCAAGAGAGCATTCTATTACGCCCCAAGAGTGCGAATTTGCCACGAGTACATGCTTACATTCGAAGGAACGAGGATCGAAGCCCAAGAGAGCATTCTATTACGGCCTAAGAGTGCGAATTTTGCCACGAGTACATGCTCACATTCGAAGGAACGAGGATCGAACGCCAAGAGAGCATTCTATTACGCCCCAAGAGTGTGATTTTGCCACGAGTACATGCTCACATTTGAAGGAACGAGGATCGAAGCCCAAAGAGAGCATTCTATTACGCCCCAAGAGTGCGAATTTGCCACGAGTACATGCTCACATTCGAAGGAACGAGGATCGAAGCCCAAGAGAGCATTCTATTACGCCCCAAGAGTGCGAATTTGCCACGAGTACATGCTCACATTCGAAGGAACGAGGATCGAAGCCCCAAGAGAGCATTCTATTACGCCCCAAGAGTGCGAATTTGCCACGAGTACATGCTCACATTCGAAGGAACGAGGATCGAAGCCCAAGAGAGCATTCTATTACGGCCCAAGAGTGCGAATTTGCCACGAGTACATGCTCACATTCGAAGGAACGAGGATCGAAGCCCAAGAGAGCATTCTATTATTACGCCCCAAGAGTGCGAATTCACCACGAGAACATGCTCACATTCGAAGGAACGAGGATCGAAGACCAAGAGAGCATTCTATTACGCCCCAAGAGTGCGAATTAGCCACAAGTACATGCTCAATTCGAAGGAACGAGGATCGAAACCCAAGAGAGCATTCTATTACGCCCCAAGAGTGCGAATTCGCCACGAGTACATGCTCACATTCGAAGGAACGTGGATCGAAGCCCCAAGAGAGCATTCTATTTTGCCCCAAGAGTGCGAATTTGCCACGAGTACATGCTCACATTCACATTCGAAGGAACGAGGATCGAAGCCCAAGAGAGCATTCTATTACGCCCCAAGAGTGCGAATTTGCCACGAGTACATGCTCACATTCGAAGGAACGAGGATCGAAGCCCAAGAGAGCATTCTATTACGCCCCAAGAGTGCGAATTTGCCACGAGTAGACATGCTCAGATTCGAAGGAACGAGGATCGAAGCCCAAGAGAGCATTCTATTACGCCCCAAGAGTGCGAATTTGCCACGAGTACATGCTCACATTCGAAGGAACGAGGATCGATGCCCAAGAGAGCATTCTATTACGCCCCAAGAGTGCGAATTTGCCACGAGTACATGCTCACATTCGAAGGAACGAGGATCGATGCCCAAGAGAGCATTCTATTACGCCCCAAGAGTGCGAATTTGCCACGAGTACATGCTCACCCTTCGAAGGAAACGAGGATCGAAGCCCAAGAGAGCATTCTATTACGCCCCAAGAGTGCGAATTTGCCACGAGTACATGCTCACATTCGAAGGAACGAGGATCGAAGCCCAAGAGAGCATTCTATTACGCCCCAAGAGTGCGAATTTGCCACGAGTACATGCTCACATTCGAAGGAACGAGGATCGAAGCCCCAAGAGAGCATTCTATTACGCCCCAAGAGTGCGAATTTGCCACGAGTACATGCTCACATTCGAAGGAACGAGGATCGAAGCCCAAGAGAGCATTCTATTACGCCCCAAGAGTGCGAATTTTCCACGAGTACATGCTCACATTCGAAGGAACGAGGATCGAAGCCCCCAAGAGAGCATTCTATTAGCCCCCAAGAGTGCGAATTTGCCACGAGTACATGCTCATATTCGAAGGAACAAGGATCGAAGCCCAAGAGAGCATTCTATTACGCCCCAAGAGTGCGAATTTGCCACGAGTACATGCTCACATTCGAAGGAACGGGGATCGAAGCCCAAGAGAGCATCTATTACGCCCCAAGAGTGCGAATTTGCCACGAGTACATGCTCACATTCGAAGGAACGAGGATCGAAGCCCAAAGAGAGCATTCTATTACGCCCCAAGAGTGCGAATTTGCCACGAGTACATGCTCACATTCGAAGGAACGAGGATCGAAGCCCAAGAGAGCATTCTATTACGCCCCAAGAGTGCGAATTTGCCACGAGTACATGCTCACATTCGAAGGAAGGAGGATCGAAGCCCCAAGAGAGCATTCTATTAAGCCCCAAGAGTGCGAATTTGCCACGAGTACATGCTCACATTCGAAGGAACAAGGATCTAAGCCCAAGAGAGAGCATTCTATTACGCCCCAAGAGTGCGAATTTTTTGCCACGAGTACATGCTCACATTCGAAGGAAACGAGGATCGAAGCCCAAGAGAGCATTCTATTACGACGCCCCAAGAGTGCGAATTTGCCACGAGTACATGCTCACATTTGAAGGAACGAGGATCGAAGCCCAAAGAGAGCATTCTATTACGCCCCAAGAGTGCGAATTTGCCACGAGTACATGCTCACATTCGAAGGAACGAGGATCGAAGCCCAAGAGAGCATTCTATTACGCCCAAGAGTGCGAATTTGCCACGAGGTACACAAGCCTCACATTCGAAGGAACGAGGATCGAAGCCCAAGATGAGGCATTCTATTACGGGCCCCAAGAGTGCGAATTTGCCACGAGTACATGCTCACATTCGAAGGAACGAGGATCGAAGCCCCAAGAGAGCATTCTATTACGCCCCAAGAGTGCGAATTTGCCACGAGTAACCAATGCACCAGATTCGAAGGAACGAGGATCGAAGCCCAAGAGATGAAATACATTCTATTACCCCCAAGAGTGCGAATTTGCCACGAGATACATGCACACAATTCGAAGGAACGAGGATCGATTATCCCAAGGAGAGCATTCTATTAGAGCGCCCCAAGAGTGCGAATTTCTGCCCACGAGTACATGCTCACTCCAACGAAGGAACGAGGATCGAAGCCCAAGAGAGCATTCTATTACGCCCCCCAAGAGTGCGAATTTTGCCACGAGTACATGCCAGCATTCGAAGGAACGAGGATCGAAGCCCCAGAGAGCATTCTATTACGCCCCAAGAGTGCGAATTTAGCCACGAGTACATGCTCAGAATTCGAAGGAACGAGGATCTAAGCCCAAGAGAGACGCATTCTATTACGCCCCAAGAGTGCGAATTTAACCACGAGTACAGCCTCAGATTCGAAGGAACGAGGATCGAAGGCCCAAGAGAGCATTCTATTATGCCCCAAGATAAAACCCCATGAGAGCGTTCTATTACGCCCAAAGAGTGCGAGTTTGCCACGAGTACATGCTCAGATTCGAACGAACGAGGATTGGAACCCATGAGAGCTTTCTATTGCGCCTAAGAGTGCGAGCTTGGCACGAGTACATGCTCAGATTCGAACGAACGAGGATTGAAACCCATGAGAGCGTTCTATTACACCCAAAGAGTGAGAGCTTTCCACGAGTACATGCTCAGATTCGAACAAACGAGGGTTGGAACCCCATGAGAGCTTTCTATTGCGCCTAAGAGTGCGAGCTTGCCACGAGTACAGGCTCAGATTCGAACGAACGAGGAATGAAACCCCATGAGAGCGTTCTATTGCGCCAAAGAGTGCGAGCTTGCCACGAGTACACGCTCAGATTCGAACGAACGAGGATTGATACCCCATGTGAGCGTTCCATTGCGCCTAAGAGTGTGAGCTTGCCACGAGTACATGCTCAGATTCGAACGAACGAGGATTGAAACCCCATGTGAGCGCTCTATTACGCCCAAAGAGTGCGAGCTTGCCACGAGTACATGCTCACATTCGAACAAACGAGGATTGGAACCCCATGAGAGCTTTCTATTGCGCCTAAGAGTGCGAGCTTGCCACGAGTACATGCTCAGATTCGAACGAACGAAGATTGAAACCCCATGAGAGGTGCATGCTCAGATTCGAACGAACGAGGATTGAAACCCCATGAGAGCGTTCTATTACGCCCAAAGAGTGCGAGCTTGCAACGAGTACATGCTCAGATTCGAACGAACGAAGATTGAAACCCCATGAGAGGTACATGCTCAGATTCGAACGAACGAGGATTGAAACCCTATGAGAGCGTTCTATTACGCCCAAAGAGTGCGAGTTTGCCACGAGTACTCAGATTCGTACGAACGAGGAATAAAACCCCATGAGAGCGTTCTATTACGCCCAAAGAGTGCGAGTTTGCCACGAGTACATGCTCAGATTCGAACGAACGAGGATTGGAACCCATGAGAGCTTTCTATTGCGCCTAAGAGTGCGAGCTTGGCACGAGTACATGCTCAGATTCGAACGAACGAGGATTGAAACCCATGAGAGCGTTCTATTACACCCAAAGAGTGAGAGCTTTCCACGAGTACATGCTCAGATTCGAACAAACGGGGGTTGGAACCCCATGAGAGCTTTCTATTGCGCCTAAGAGTGCGAGCTTGCCACGAGTACAGGCTCAGATTCGAACGAACGAGGAATGAAACCCCATGAGAGCGTTCTATTGCGCCAAAGAGTGCGAGCTTGCCAAGAGTACACGCTCAGATTCGAACGAACGAGGATTGATACCCCATGTGAGCGTTCCATTGCGCCTAAGAGTGTGAGCTTGCCACGAGTACATGCTCAGATTCGAACGAACGAGGAATGAAGCCCAAGAGAGCATTCTATTACGCCCCAAGAGTGCGAGCTTTGCCACGAGTACATGCTCAGATTCGAACGAACACGAGGATTGAAACCCGCAATAGAGCGTTCTAATTGGCGCCAAAGAGTGCGAGCTTGCCACGAGTACATGCTCAGATTCGAACGAACGAGGATTGAAACCCCATGAGAGCGTTCTATTACGCCAAAGAGTGCGAGCTTGCACGAGTACACATGCTCAGATTCGAACGAACGAGGATTGAAACCGCCCTGGGGGAAGTAGTGCGAGCTTGCCACGAGTACATGCTCAGATTCGAACGAAAGAACGAGGATTGAAACCCCATGAGAGCGCAGTTCTATTACGCCCAAAGAGTGCGAGCTTGCCACGAGTACATGCTCAGATTCGAACGAACGAGGATTGAAACCCCATGAGAGCGTTCTATTTAGCGCCCAAAGAGTGCGAGCTTTGCCACGAGTACAGTATGCTCAGATTTCGAAACTTTGAAGCGAACGAGGATTGAACCCCATGAGAGCGTTCTATTTAGACGCCAAAGAGTGCGAGCTTGCCACGAAGTACAGCTCAGATTCGAACGAAACGAGGATTGAAACCCCATGAGAGCGTTCTAATTGACGCCCAGAAGAGTGCGAGCTTGCCACGAGTACACAGCTTCAGATTTCGAACGAACGAGGATTGAAACCCCATGAGAGAGCGTTTACTATTAACGCCCAAAGAGTGCGAGCTTTGCCACGAGTACATGCTCAGATTCGAACGAATACGAGGATTGAAACCCCATGAGAGAAGTTCTATTGCTATTGCCCAAAGAGTGCGAGCTTGCCACGAGTACAATGCTCAGATTCGAACGAACGAGGATTGAAACCCCAACGAGAGCGTTCTATTACGCGCCAAAAGAGTGCGAGCTTGCCACGAGTACATGCTCAGATTCGAACGAACGAGGATTGAAAACCCCATGAGAGCGTTCTATTAGCCAGCCTAAGAGTGCGAGCTTGCCACGAGTACATGCTCAGATTCGAACGAACGAGACGATTGAAACCCCATTGAGAGCGTTCTATTACGCCCAAAGAGTGCGAGCTTGCCCACGAGTACATGCTCAGATTCGAACGAACGAGGATTGAAACCCCATGGAGAGCGTTCTATTACGCCCCAATAGAGTGCGAGCTTTGCCACGAGTACATGCTCAGATTCGAACGAACGAGGATTGAAACCCCATGAGAGTACATGGAAATTAGACAACGAGGAAAAGTCAGATGAAAGTCATTCTATTAACGCCCAAAGAGTGCGAGCTTTGACGCACGAGTACATGAGCCAGATTAACGAAAACGAAAATTCGAAAGACCTAAGTAGAGCGTTCAAACGCCCCTCGTAAGAGGTGCGAGCTTGCCACGAGTACATGCGTCAGATTCGAACGACAAGCAACGAGGATTGAAACCCGGCATCATGAGAGCGTTCTATTACGCCTAAGAGTGCGAAGCTTGCCACGAGTACATGCTGCAGATTCGAACGAACGAGGATTGAAACCCCATGAGAGCGTTCTATTAACGCCCCAAAGAGTGCGAGCTTGCCACGAGTACATGCTCAGATTTCGAACGAACGAGGATTGAAACCCCATGAGAGCGAGTCTATTTGCCTAAGAGCGCGAGCTTGCCACGAGTACATGCTCAGATTCGAACGAACGAGGATTGAAGCCCCATGAGAGCGTTCTATTACACGCCCAAAGAGTGCGAGCTTGCCACGAGTACATGCTCAGATTCGAACGAACGAGGATTGAAACCCCATGAAGAGCGTTCTATTGATAACCCCTAAGAGTGCGAGCTTGCCACGAGTACACTGCTCAGCGATTCGAACGAACGAGGATTGAAACCCCATGAGAGCGTTTATATATACGCCCAAAGAGTGCGAGCTTGCCACGAGTACATGCTCAGATTCGAACGAACGAGGATTGAACCTCATGAGAGCGTTCTATTAACCGCAAAGAGATGAGAGCCACGAGTTAGCTAACGAATTCGCCCCACAAAGCCTCATGAGAGCCAGGCAAAGAGTGCGAGCTACGAGTACATGCTCAGATTCGAACGAACGAGGATTGAAAGACCCATGAGAGCGTTCTATTAGAGTGCGAGCTTGCCACGAGTACATGCTTCAGATTTTCGAACGAACGAGGATTGAAAACCATGAGAGAGCGTTCTATTACGCCCAAAGAGTGCGAGCTTGCCAACGAGTACATGCTCAGATTCGAACGAACAGGATTGAAACCCCATGAGGAGCGTTCTATTAACCTTAACGCCAAAGAGTGCGAGCTTGCCACGAGTACATGCTCAGATTCGAAAATACGAACGAGGATTGAAACCCCCATGAGAGCGTTCTATTGCCCCTAAAGAAGTGCGAGCTTGCCCACGAGTACATGCTCAGATTCGAACGAACGAGGATTGAAACCCCATGAGAGCGTTCTATTACGCGCCAAAGAGTGCGAGCTTGCCACGAGTAGTTGCTCAGATTCGAACGAACAGGATTGAAACCCCATGATGAGCGTTCTATTACGCGCCTAAGAGTGCGAGCTTGCCACGAGTACAGCTCAGATTCGAACGAACGAGGATTGAAACCCCCATGAGAGCGTTCTAATACGCCCAAAGAGTGCGCTAGCTTGCCACGAGTACATGCTCAGATACTCAGAAAGCGAACGAGGAATGAAACCCCATGAGAGCGTCTATTATGCGCCACAGAGTGCGAGCAACAAGCCACGAGTAACATGCATCAGATTCGAAAACGAACGAGGATTGAAACCCCACCCCATGAGAGCGTTCTATTGCGCCCAAAGAGTGCGAGCTTGCCACGAGTACAAGCTCAGATTCGAACGAAACGAGGATTGAAACCCATGAGAGCGTTCTATTTAGCCTAAGAGTGCGAGCTTTAGCCACGAGTACATGCTCATTCGAAAACGAACGAGGATTGAAACCACATGTGAGAGCGTTCTATTATATGCGCCCAAAGAGTGCGAATTGCCACGAGTACGATGCTCAGATTCGAACGAACAGGATTGAAACCCAATGAGAGCGTTCTATTGTACGCCCAAAGAGTGCGAGCTTGCCACGAGTACATGCTCAGATTCGAACGAACGAGGATTGAAACCCCATCGCATGAGAGCGTTCTATTACGCCAAAGAGTGCGAGCTTGCCACGAGTACATGCTCAGATTCGAACGAACGAGGATTGAAATCCCCATGAGAGCGTTCTATTACGCCTAAAGAGTGCGAGCTTGCCACGAGTACACATGCTCAGATTCGAACGAACGAGATTGAAACCCAATCATGAGAGCGTTCTATTACGCCCTAAGAGTGCGAGCTTTGCCACGAGTACATGCTCAGATTCGAACGAACGAGGATTGAAACCCCATGAGAGCGTTCTATTGCCCAAAGAGTGCGAGCTTGCCACGAGTACATGCTCAGATTCGAACTAACGAACCGAGGAGAACTTGAAACCCCATGAGAGCGTTCTATTAACGCGCCTAAGAAGGAGCTTGCCACGAGTACACATGCTCAGATTCGAACGAACGAGGGATTGAAACCCCATTAGAGAGTGTTCTAGTTACGCCCAAAAGTGCGAGCTTGCCACGAGTACATGCTCAGAATTCGAAACGAACGAGGATTGAAACCCCATGAGAGCGTTCTATTACGCCAAAAGAGTGCGAGCATTGCCACGAGTACATGCTCAGATTGAAACAAACGAGGATTGAAACCCCCATGAGAGCATTCTATTACGCCAAAGAGTGCGAGTTGCCACGAGTACATGCTCAGATTCGAACAGAACGCAGGATTGAAAACCCCGTGAGAGCGTTCCTATTAACGCCAAAGAGTGCGAGCTTGCCACGAGTACATGCTCAGATTCGAACGAAACGAGGATTGAAACCCCATGAGAGCGTTCTATAAATACGCCTAAAGAGAGTGAGAGCTTGCCACGAGTACATGCTCAGATTCGAACGAACGAGGATTGAAATCCCGTGAGAGCGTTCTATTACGCCAAAGAGTGCGAGCTTGCCACGAGTACATGCTCAGATTCGAACGAACGAGCATTGAAACCCCATGAGAGCGTTCTATTACGCCCAAAGAGTGCGAGCTTGCCACGTACTCTCAGATTCGAATGAACGAGCATTGGAACCCCAAGAGCGTAGCGTTCTAATACTGCGCCCTAAGAGTGCGAGCTTGCCACGAGTACATGCTCAGATTCGAACGAACGAGGGCATTGAAACCCCATGAGAGCGTTCTATTACGCCCAAAGAGTGCGAGCTTGCCACGAGTACAATGCTCAGATTCGAACGAACGAGGATTGAAACCCCATGAGAGCGTTCTATTGCGCCCTAAGAGTGCGAGCTTGCCACGAGTACATGCTCAGATTCGAACGAACGAAGGATTGAAACCCCATGAGAGCGTTCTATTATACGCCCAAGAGTGCGAACTTGCCACGAGTACATGCTCAGATTCGAACGAACGAGGATTGAAACACATGAGAGCGTTCTATTACAGCCCAAAGAGTGCGAGCTTGCCACGAGTACATGCTCAATTCGAACGAACGAGGATTGAAACCCCATGAGAGCGTTCTATTACGCCCAAAGAGTGCGAGCTTGCCACGAGTACATGCTCAGATTCGAACGAACGAGGATTGAAACCCCATGAGAGCGTTCTATTGCGCCCAAAGAGTGCGAGCTTGCCACGAGTACATGCTCAGATTCGAACGAACGAGGATTGAAACCTCGTGAGAGCGTTCTATTACGCCAAAGAGTGCGAGCTTGCCACGAGTACATGCTCAGATTCGAACGAACGAGGATTGAAACCCCATGAGAGCGTTCTATTGCGCCCAAAGAGTGCGAGCTTGCCACGAGTACATGCTCAGATTCGAACGAACGAGGATTGAAACCCCGTGGGAGCGTTCTATTATACCCAAAGAGTGCGAGCTTGCCACGAGTACATGCTCAGATTCGAACGAACAAGGATTGAAACCGCATGAGAGCGTCCTATTACTCCTAAGAGTGCGAGCTTGCCACGAGTACATGCTCAGATTCGAACGAACGAGGATTGAAACCCCATTAGAGCGTTCTATTGCGCCCAAAGAGAGCGAGCTTGCCACGAGTTCATGCTCAGATTCGAACGAACGAGGATTGAAACCCCATGAGAGCGTTCTCTTGTGCCTAAGAGTGCGAGCTTGCCACGAGTACATGCTCAGATTCGAACGAACGAGGATTGAAACCCCATGAGAGCGTTCTATTGCGCCCAAAGAGTGCGAGCTTGCCACGAGTACATGCTCAGATTCGAACGAACGAGGATTGAAACCCCATGAGAGCGTTCTATTGCGCCCAAAGAGTGCGAGCTTGCCACGAGTACATGCTCAGATTCGAACGAACGAGGATTGAAACCCCATGAGAGCGTTCTATTGCGCCCAAAGAGTGCGAGCTTGCCACGAGTACATGCTCAGATTCGAACGAACGAGGATTGAAACCCCATGAGAGCGTTCTATTGCGCCCAAAGAGTGCGAGCTTGCCACGAGTACATGCTCAGATTCGAACGAACGAGGATTGAAACCCCATGAGAGCGTTCTATTGCGCCTAAGAGTGCGAGCTTGCCACGAGTACATGCTCAGATTCGAACGAACGAGGATTGAAACCTCGTGAGAGCGTTCTATTACGCCAGAGAGTGCGAGCTTGCCACGAGTACATGCTCAGATTCGAACGAACGAGGATTGAAACCCCATGAGAGCGTTCTATTGCGCCCAAGAGAGTGCGAGCTTGCCACGAGTACATGCTCAGATTCGAACGAACGAGGATTGAAACCCCGTGAGAGCGTTCTATTACGCGCCAAGAGTGCGAGCTTGCCACGAGTACATGCTCAGATTCGAACGAACGAGGATTGAAACCCCATGAGAGCGTTCTATTGCGCCCAAAGAGTGCGAGCTTGCCACGAGTACATGTTCAGATTCGAACGAACGAGGATTGAAACCCCGTGAGAGCGTTCTACTACGCCAAAGAGTGCGAGCTTGCCACGAGTACATGCTCAGATTCGAACGAACGAGGATTGAAACCCCATGAGAGCGTTCTATTGCGCCCAAAGAGTGCGAGCTTGCCACGAGTACATGCTCAGATTCGAACGAACGAGGATTGAAACCCCATGAGAGCGTTCTATTACGCCCAAAGAGTGCGAGCTTGCCACGAGTACATGCTCAGATTCGAACGAACGAGGATTGAAACCCCATGAGAGCGTTCTATTGCGCCTAAGAGTGCGAGCTTGCCACGAGTACATGCTCAGATTCGAACGAACGAGGATTGAAACCCCGTGAGAGCGTTCTATAACGCCAAAGAGTGCGAGCTTGCCACGAGTACATGCTCAGATTCGAACGAACGAGGATTGAAACCCCATGAGAGCGTTCTATTGCGCCTAAGAGTGCGAGCTTGCCACGAGTACATGCTCAGATTCGAACGAACGAGGATTGAAACCCCGTGGGTGCGTTCTATTATACCCAAAGAGTGCGAGCTTGCCACAAGTACATGCTCAGATTCGAACGAACGAGGATTGAAACCCCATGAGAGCGTTCTATTGCGCCTAAGAGTGCGAGCTTGCCACGAGTACATGCTCAGATTCGAACGAACGAGGATTGAAACCCCGTGAGAGCGTTCTATTATGCCCAAAGAGTGCGAGCTTGCCACGAGTACATGCTCAGATTCGAAAGAACGAGGATTGAAACCCCATGAGAGCGTTCTATTGCGCCTAAGTGTGCGAGCTTGCCACGAGTACATGCTCAGATTCGAACGAACGAGGATTGAAACCCTATGAGAGCGTTCTATTGCACCCAAAGAGTGCGAGCTTGCCACGAGTACATGCTCAGATTCGAACGAACGAGGATTGAAACTCCATGAGAGCGTTCTATTGTGCCTAAGAGTGCGAGCTTGCCACGAGTACATGCTCAGATTCAAACGAACGAGGATTGAAACCCCGTGAGAGCGTTCTATTATGCCCAAAGAGTGCGAGCTTGCCACGAGTACATACTCAGATTCGAACGAACAAGGATTGAAACCGCATGAGAGCGTTCTATTACTCCTAAGAGTGCGAGCTTGCCACGAGTACATGCTCAAATTCGATCGAGCGAGGATTGAAACCTCGTGAGAGCGTTCTATTACGCCAAAGAGAGCGAGCTTTCCACGAGTACATGCTCAGATTCGAACGAACGAGGATTGAAACCCCATGAGAGCGTTCTATTGCGCCTAAGAGTGCGAGCTTGCCACGAGTACATGCTCAGATTCGAACGAACGAGGATTGAAACCTCGTGAGAGCGTTCTATTACGCCAAAGAGTGCGAGCTTGCCACGAGTACATGCTCAGATTCGAACGAACGAGGATTGAAACCCCATGAGAGCGTTCTATTGCGCCCAAAGAGTGCGAGCTTGCCACGAGTACATGCTCAGATTCGAACGAACGAGGATTGAAACCCTATGAGAGCGTTCTATTGCACCCAAAGAGTGCGAGCTTGCCACGAGTACATGCTCAGATTCGAACGAACGAGGATTGAAACCCCATGAGAGCGTTCTATTGCGCCTAAGAGTGCGAGCTTGCCACGAGTACATGCTCAGATTCGAACGAACGAGGATTGAAACCCCGTGAGAGCGTTCTATTACCCCAAAGAGTGCGAGCTTGCCACGAGTACATGCTCAGATTCGAACGAACGAGGATTGAAACCCCATGAGAGCGTTCTATTGCGCCTAAGAGTGCGAGCTTGCCACGAGTACATGCTCAGATTCGAACGAACGAGGATTGAAACCCCGTGAGAGCGTTCTATTATGCCCAAAGAGTGCGAGCTTGCCACGAGTACATGCTCAGATTCGAACGAACGAGGATTGAAACCCCATGAGAGCGTTCTATTGCGCCTAAGAGTGCGAGCTTGCCACGAGTACATGCTCAGATTCGAACGAACGAGGATTGAAACCCCGTGAGAGCGTTCTATTACGCCAAAGAGTGCGAGCTTGCCACGAGTACATGCTCAGATTCGAACGAACGAGGATTGAAACCCCATGAGAGCGTTCTATTGTGCCCTAAGAGTGCGAGCTTGCCACGAGAACATGCTCAGATTCGAACAAACGAGGATTGAAACCCCATGAGAGCGTTCTATTGCGCCCAAAGAGTGCGAGCTTGCCACGAGTACATGCTCAGATTCGAACGAACGAGGATTGAAACCCCATGAGAGCGTTCTATTACGCCAAAGAGTGCGAGCTTGCCACGAGTACATGCTCAGATTCGAACGAACGAGGATTGAAACCTCGTGAGAGCGTTCTATTACGCCAAAGAGTGCGAGCTTGCCACGAGTACATGCTCAGATTCGAACGAACGAGGATTGAAACCCCATGAGAGCGTTCTATTGCGCCTAAGAGTGCGAGCTTGCCACGAGTACATGCTCAGATTCGAACGAACGAGGATTGAAACCTCGTGAGAGCGTTCTATTACGCCAAAGAGTGCGAGCTTGCCACGAGTACATGCTCAGATTCGAACGAACGAGGATTGAAACCCCGTGAGAGCGTTCTATTGCGCCCAAAGAGTGCGAGCTTGCCACGAGTACATGCTCAGATTCGAACGAACGAGGATTGAAACCCCATGAGAGCGTTCTATTGCGCCCAAAGAGTGCGAGCTTGCCACGAGTACATGCTCAGATTCGAACGAACGAGGATTGAAACCCCATGAGAGCGTTCTATTGCGCCCAAAGAGTGCGAGCTTGCCACGAGTACATGCTCAGATTCGAACGAACGAGGATTGAAACCCCGTGAGAGCGTTCTATTTTGCCCAAAGAGTGCGAGCTTGCCACGAGTACATGCTCAGATTCGAACGAACGAGGATTGAAACCGCATGAGAGCGTTCTATTGCGCCTACAAGTGCGAGCTTGCCACGAGTACATGCTCAGATTCGAACGAACGAGGATTGAAACCCCGTGAGAGCGTTCTATTACGCCCAAAGAGTGCGAGCTTGCCACGAGTACATGCTCAGATTCGAACGAACGAGGATTGAAACCCCCGTGAGAGCGTTCTATTATACGCCTAAGAGTGCGAGCTTGCCACGAGTACATGCTCAGATTCGAACGAACGAGGATTGAAACCCCGTGAGAGCGTTCTATTGCGCCTAAGAGTGCGAGCTTGCCACGAGTACATGCTCAGATTCGAACGAACGAGGATTGAAACCCCATGAGAGCGTTCTATTGCGCCCAAAGAGTGCGAGCTTGCCACGAGTACATGCTCAGATTCGAACGAACGAGGATTGAAACCCCATGAGAGCGTTCTATTATGCCCTAAGAGTGCGAGCTTGCCACGAGTACATGCTCAGATTCGAACGAACGAGGATTGAAACCCCATGAGAGCGTTCTATTATGCCCAAAGAGTGCGAGCTTGCCACGAGTACATGCTCAGATTCGAACGAACGAGGATTGAAACCCCGTGAGAGCGTTCTATTATGCCCAAAGAGTGCGAGCTTGCCACGAGTACATGCTCAGATTCGAACGAACGAGGATTGAAACCTCGTGAGAGCGTTCTATTACGCCAAAGAGTGCGAGCTTGCCACGAGTACATGCTCAGATTCGAACGAACGAGGATTGAAACCCCATGAGAGCGTTCTATTGCGCCTAAGAGTGCGAGCTTGCCACGAGTACATGCTCAGATTCGAACGAACGAGGATTGAAACCCGTGAGAGCGTTCTATTGCGCCTAAGAGTGCGAGCTTGCCACGAGTACATGCTCAGATTCGAACGAACGAGGATTGAAACCCCATGAGAGCGTTCTATTGCGCCCAAAGAGTGCGAGCTTGCCACGAGTACATGCTCAGATTCGAACGAACGAGGATTGAAACCCCGTGGGAGCGTTCTATTATACCCAAAGAGTGCGAGCTTGCCACGAGTACATGCTCAGATTCGAACGAACAAGGATTGAAACCGCATGAGAGCGTCCTATTACTCCTAAGAGTGCGAGCTTGCCACGAGTACATGCTCAAATTCGATCGAGCGAGGATTGAAACCTCGTGAGAGCGTTCTATTACGCCAAAGAGAGCGAGCTTGCCACGAGTACATGCTCATATACGAACGAACGAGGATTGAAACCCCATGAGAGCGTTCTATTGTGCCTAAGAGTGCGAGCATGCCACGAGTACATGCTCATATTCGAACGAACGAGGATTGAAACCCCATGAGAGCGTTCTATTGCGCCTAAGAGTGCGAGCTTGCCACGAGTACATGCTCAGATTCGAACGAACGAGGATTGAAACCCCATGAGAGCGTTCTATTGCGCCCAAAGAGTGCGAGCTTGCCACGAGTACATGCTCAGATTCGAACGAACGAGGATTGAAACCCCATGAGAGCGTTCTATTGCGCCCAAAGAGTGCGAGCTTGCCACGAGTACATGCTCAGATTCGAACGAATGAGGATTGAAATCCAATGAGAGCGTTCTATTGTGCCCAAAGAGTGCGAGCTTGCCACGAGTTCATGCTCAGATTCGAACGAACGAGGATTGAAACCCCATGAGAGCGTTCTATTGCGCCTAAGAGTGCGAGCTTGCCACGAGTACATGCTCAGATTCGAACGAACGACGATTGAAACCTCGTGAGAGCGTTCTATTACGCCAAAGAGTGTGAGCTTGCCACGAGTACATGCTCAGATTCGAACGAACGAGGATAGAAACCCCATGAGAGCGTTCTATTGCGCCCAAAGAGTGCGAGCTTGCCACGAGTACATGCTCAGATTCGAACGAACGAGGATTGAAACCCCGTGGGAGCGTTCTATTAAACCCAAAGAGTGCGAGCTTGCCACGAGTACATGCTCAGATTCGAACGAACGAGGATTGAAACCCCATGAGAGCGTTCTATTGAATTTTAGATATCTATTTAAAAATTATAGGCTTTAGTTCACATGTTTAATAGAATATGCCGTAAAACAAATTTTATTTGGGGATTAGATGTTCCACTTTTAGAATACATTGACATAAGCTATGTATCGAAAAAGAAAAGGGGGGCAAATTAGCGCCTCCCCGCAAGTGAAACTTTCCATTTTTAGGCTATTAACGAGAGTTACTATTTCCTACTTTATCTAAAATGGAAAGCCTCGGCGATTTTACCAAAAACGGAAAGAACCATTAATTGGTGTTATAAGCGGAATCGGAGCTGGCCCATTTATTACTGGGCTCAACGTGCGGGCCCATTTATTTAGATCCTGCTCCAGAGGATTTCCCCTTTCATCTAAGAGGAGTTGTGATGGCCCATCACCCAGCTCAGCCCAATAACCCATTTTAGCCCATATCCCCTTTTTTTCCTAGGTAAATATGCATGAAGCCCCCCTCAAGTATTGGCCATTTTTTAAATAGACCTTTTAACTATTTTTCTTTTTATTGAGACCCCACCCTCCACTTCTTTTTTCTTTTTTTAATATTAGATTATAATATATTTAAATTTATTTGACCAAAATCACTCGAAAAAAAAAACAAAAGCTAAAAGGATCTCAGTCAAAAAACAAAACAAAAAAAAAAGAAATCAAAGTTGAGGAAGTTTAGTACATTATAATATTCAAAGTATACTATGCAGTACACTATAATATACATAGTACAGTATAATACAGAAGTATACGGGTAAATGGGCCTAGGAATCGCCCACGCATGGAGCGAGGTGGGCTTTGATTACAATATATTTGGACTTAATAGGCCGAAATTTCTTAATGGGCCGGGTAAGGCCCCGCGCGGGTTGGCCTATTTTCCGTTTTCAGTAAAATTGCGGGACTTTCCATTTTAGGTAAAGTCGAAAATAGTGAGTTTCGTTAGTAGCCCGAAATGGAAAGTTTCACTATAATTGTGAGAATTCGAATTTAGAAATTTAGAATTTTGTGTTCCTCTCCCCTGATACTGTGTTTTTTTATCAGTATACGTATATATATATAGGTATTTATATGTATATATGTATATATGTGAGTTTTAGTGAGTTTTATAGTTTTTGGATTTTCGTCGCGGAGAGTGAACGGCTTAACGGCGCGAACCGGAGTGAGGGTGGGGGGGGGGGGGGGGGGGTGGGGGGGGGGGGGGGGGGGGGGTTGGGGGGGGGGGGGGGGGGGGGGGGGGGGCTTCTTCTTCTCCTGCGGTGTGCACCCAGGGGGGGGGGGGGGGCGTGGGCTTCCCCTGAGGTGGCACGACCGCCGGAGTGGGGAGCCGCCGCCGGGGGCCGCCGCCGGGGGGCCGCCGGAGCCAGTGCAAGCTCTGGCCGAGAGCAGTGCTGGCCGAGCTTGGTGGGGCTGCGCCGCCGCCGCCTCCTGACGCCGGAGGGGGGTGAGCATGGTCACCCTCGGGACCTCCGCTGCCGGACCCTGCCTCCCCGGGGGGGCCGTGCCGCCGGAGCGCCGCCGGAGCCACCGCAAGCCTCGGCGGGGGGCTAGGGCATCCGCAGCTTGGGGTTGCTCCGCCGCCGCCGCCCCCCCCCGCCGCCTTTTTTGTCGCGGTCACCGGGGGACGACGGGGGGGGGGGACCTCCTCTTTCCGGTGCTCGCGTCGCCGCCGGCCGCCGTCGTCGGGCCCGTTGCCGGCGCCGCCGTGCCCTAGCCTCGGGGGTGGGGGGGGGGAGAGGGGGGGGGGGGGGGGTCTTCTTCGACGCCGCCGCGCCGCCGCCGCCGCCCCCCGCCGTTGCCTGAGGTGAGCCCCCTTCTCCTTGGGTCCCCCGCACTCACCCCTGGCCGCCGCCGGCCATGCATGTCGGGGCAGCCGGCCGGGGGGGGGGTGCTAGCTGCTAGCCAGGCCAGGGGTCAGTTTGTGTGGCTTTTGGTTTTGGGCGCTTGTGTGAGCTTCCTGTTGCCTCCCGGAGCTCAGGAAGGTGAGCACGATGATCGCGGCAATGCGCTGATCATCATGCTCACCTCAAATCTGGATTTGGTTGAGCCGTTTGGGTGTTTTCGGGGGGGGTCGGGCCATTTTTGCCCTTTGTTGCGATGTTTTTATGGCTTTTTCCCGGACTGCGACTGTTCCTGGGGTGTCGCAGTGAGGCTGTGAGCATGGCCTCCGTTACATCGTTGCCTATCCGCTGGTACTTGCGGAAGGTAGTGCGGATGTACGGTTCGCTCACACGGCCTTAGTTATGCTTGCTTTGTGCGCGCGCTCACTATTTTTTATGGGATTTCTCGGCCCGCGACTTGTCCTGTCGCAGCGGGGCTGTGAGCACGGTCTCCGTGACGTCGATGCCTATCCGCTGGTACTTGCGGAGGGGGGGAGGGTGGGAGTGGAACGGTTTTTGCTCGAACGGCTTATTTTAGCGCTTGTATGTATGTATATTGTGCTTGTTTTGGGGACTTAGGCGCTTGTGACAGCGTTATGACGCTGTGGGGGGTTTTTTTTTTGGGATGGTCTTGAGGACCCTGTGGACTGGTTGTGCAACCCCCTCGCCCTTCGTGGAGTTTCGGATTCATTTTCGACGCGTTTTTCGATGAAATAATCGGCGAAACGCACGTTTCTAGTTGTGCGACTCACTCGCTGTTTTCGCGAGCAACTTGGCTTCATCGTGTAGCCTCGTTGGCTGTCCCTCATCGCTGTCCCGAAGTTTCGAGGACAGCGGATGAGTGATGTGGGGTTCCGGTGCCAAATCGGCACTTTTCGGGAACCCGGGAAGCCTTTACGAGTGCGTTTGATGTTCGTGGCACCCCGAGGTTGTGCTCGCTGTCCCGTCACTTGGTTTTAGTGTGTTCGGGGACAGCGAGGGACCTTGTTGGCTGTTCGGTACCCCTCTGGGGCTTTGTGTAGTTTCGGGATCGTCCCGGTGGGTTTCTGGGCGATCCGTCGGTTTTGGGATGTGAGAGCTTTGTGTTTAGCGTCGACCTGGTGGACCTTGACCCTGTGAGTCTTTCGTAGGTCCTGTCGCGGTTCCCGAGAGCCGTCGATGTTAGATTGGATCTTACCTACAGGTGGGTACTTCGATCCGGAGTCGGTTCAGTGGACTACGGTGATACCTTTCTATCCCTCCTTTGCTTTACAGTTATTAGTTCACTTGACTCCCATAGACTCTACTTATATGCGTGCTTGGATAGTAGAGTAGTCGTGGTTTGCATGATACCTGAGACGACCCAGTTGGTCGGTAGTGATCGCCTGCTGTTCTGAGCGATCCTAGTTGTAGTTGCATGGTTCTTGAGACAACCCAGTTGGTCGGTTGTGATCGCTTGTCATTCTGAGCGATCATAGTTGTGGCTTGCATGTTCCTTGAGACGACCCAGTTGGTCGGAGGTGATCGCCTGTTGTTCCGAGCGATCCTAGTTGTGGTTTATTGGTTGCTTCTCGGCTTGTTGCCGTTCTGTGGATTGAGCATATGCATCGATCGTCACAGCTCTTCCCGCACTTCACGTACACCGCGGTCTGATCCACCGTGTGGAGGTGTTCTTTTTTTCCGGAAAAGGGTCGTGAATTTCTACCGACCCGTGAGCCCCGAGCATTGCGTCGGGATGGATGGTGCCGTTGGATTGAGCAGGTTGACAGTGCCAGGGCCACGTCCCGGTGGCTATAGATTGGGTTTACTTTGTGGTTATCCCCTTTGATGCATACTAGTTGTTTACAGTAGCATTGTTATTTCAGTTGTATGTTAGCCTCATATTTACTTGTGCTACTGTTTACCATATCTATCTTTTGTTGACCCTGACCCTCGTGCGGTGTGTACACCTCGCCTTCGTCGGCTTGCGGTACCCACTGGGAGGGGGACATGTGTACATGTTCTCACCCCCCCACCCCCGTTGCAGGTTTCAGGTGAGCAGGGTGGTGAGTGTCGGGACGCTGCGAGGCACGCCTAGATAGTAGCTCTAGAGGTTCCGACTCGTGAGGCTACATCCCCAGATTTGGTTATCACCCTACCTTCGCCTATTAGATGTCATTTGTGGTTCAGTTATTCTTTGGGCTTACTCTAGCATGCTTATGTGTTGTGAATTTACTCCTTATGTTTATGTGATGATAGCATGCTTGAGTTGGTTGTTGTATCCATGTCTTTCGATCGTTTCATCTATCGCATGTTTTGGGCTTTCTACCCCTCGTGGTAGCGTTGTAAAATAAAGGTTTCCGTGTGGGAAACGGTTTTCAAATGGATTTCTGATTGTTTTTTTTTTTTTTTTTTGGTGATTTCAAAAGAGAGTTTTGGTCGTGTGGAGAACAGTTTTCAAATGATTCTTGAATGATTGAAATTAGAGTTTCAAATAAAGCTTCTGGGTAAGAAGTAGCTTTCTAGAATGATTGTTGCTTGTGCATTGCATCATCCTTCGCTTAAGGATTTGCTTAGATTCATACAGGTTTAAGGACTGTTAGCTGTATGAATCTCTTGTTGTGTTGTTGTGCGGTTGGGGGGGAATGAATAGTGGTTGTGATCCTGTTGTATGTTGTGGACGCCGTGCAAATACAGGGGAGGTTCTGTCCGTGTGTACAGTGGACCCTGTATTTGTGGCGGGTCTGTACGTGGCGCGGGCTAGGCTTTCAAAAAAAAAATTGGCTCGTTTTTCCGCATCTTGAACTAGCCCGGGGCGTGACAATAATATTAAGCCCGGCAAGTGAAACTTTCCATTTCGGGGCTATTAACGAGAGTTACTATTTTCGACTATACCTAAAAAGAAAAGTCCCGCCATTTTACCACAAACAGAAGGTTAAAACGAGCAGAGATGGGGGCCAAGCGGGGCCCATAAGATAAAATGGATCCAATAACCTCACTTAATAAAAAATGGATACGCTATACAAATAAAATGGGCCTTAACGGGCCGTCCAAGGGTACAGTACGGTTCGCCCATCGCATTGTTGCCATTTCAGATAAAATTGCTGGGCTTTCCATTTTAGGTAAAGTCGAAAATAGTAACTCTCGTGAATTGCCCAAAATGGAAAGATCACTATTGGGGCCGAAAATATGTACTGCGTCACAAGTTTTTTTTCCCCCTTTTTCTTTTTTTTAAATTATAAAAATAACGCATAAAATTTTTATTTTTATTTTATTTTTCTATTCGGGAGTAACGATGAAAAAGGGATGATTGCTGAATGGAAAATTTTGAGTGAGCAACAGCAAAATGGGAAGATTCACCACAAGATTTTTTTTTTTTTTCTCTTTTTAATCAGATTGTACATAACTAGAAGAGAGTAAACTTTTAAAATTTTGATTTTTATATTTTTTAGAGGGTTTAGGGTTTAGGTACAGCTTAGGGCGTAGAGGCTTGGGGCTTAGGGCTTAGGGTTTTTAGGGTTTAGGGTTTATGGTTTTAGGGTTTAGGGGTTAGGGTTTAGGGGTTTAGGGTTAAGGGTTTTAGGGGTTAGGGTTTAGGGGTTTGGGGTTTGGGGTTTGGGTTTTGGGGTTTAGGGTTTAGGGGTTTTAGGGTTTAGAGTTTAGCGTTTGGGGTTTGGGGTTTTGGGGTTTTGGGGTTTAGGGTTTAGGGTTTAAGGGTTTAGGGGTTTAGGGTTTAGGGGTTTAGGGGTTAGGGGTTTAGGGTTTAGGGTTTAGGGTTTTGGGGTTAGGGTTTAGGGGTTTAGGGTTTATGTGGCATGGCTAGGGTTTAGGGTTTAGGGTTTTAGAGTTTAGGGGTTTTTAGGGTTTAGGGTTTAGGGTTTAGGGTTTAGGGTTTAGGGTTTAGGGTTTAGGGTTTCGAAGCCTTTTGATTTTGCAGCACACAGTCAACTAATTAAAAACCTAATTTGTGCCATCAAGTTCTTTCAAATTGATGTATTAATTTGATATCTGTTTATTTTATTTTGCTCTTCTAAAAGGCTTCTAAAAGAAAAGCTTTTAGTAGGTTTAATGAATATATATGCGTTGTAATGCGCCGGTCCGTTCATTTTTTCAGTATGATGAGATGGATGGCTCATCCTCTGTTTTGCTGCATCCGCCATACATGCATGAGACATTGTGACACCCCAGATAGTCCTATATAGAAGATATAATAGACTAACCTCTCAACCCGACTTAAGCATTTTGGATGGTGGCTAGGCCCAAGAGGTTGAGAGAGTTGAGCGTGCTAGGACGGGAGTAGTCCTAGGATGGGTGACCCCCTGGGAAGTCCGGGGCGTCACAGTTGGTATCAGAGCCAATTACCAGCCGGAAGTGTGAGATGAGTCTCGGTTGAGCCAGGTGTTGTTTTGGATAGAGTATGGCTCCCCAGGATTTATGGGTAGAGTGCGGCTCCCCCGGTTTAGGCTAGCGAGATGAGTCTCATACCGCCTGGTACTTGTGAGTCGGAGCCTGACGTGGACGTCAGGACTTAAAGAGGGGAGATTATGACACCCCAGATAGTCCTATATAAAAGATATAATAGGGCTAACCTCTCAACCCGGCTTAAGCATTTTGGATGGTGGCTAAGCCCTAGAGGTTGAGAGAGTTGAGCATGCTAGGACGGAAGTAGTCCTAGGATGGGTGACCCCCTGGAAAGTCCGGGGCGTCACAGACATTGTGCTATATTAGTTTCTTATTAGGTTCCAATCGTGTGTATAATTTCAGGATTTCTTTCATATGATAACTTAGTTTTTGGATTGGGTGTGAGCTAATGTTAGAGAATGGATTGAAGCAAGCAGGCGAGAAATAAAAGGGAAAAAAAAAAATGAAACAAAGCTGAGATTTAGATCAGAAATATTCTAAGGTAATTGTGTGGCTAGAATTTTGTTGAAAAAAAGTAAATTAGAAAATACACATTTACAAAAAAGAAAATAAGATGTGTAGTTAGAGGATCCTGGCACCCTCGTCAAGTTCATATGAAAAAAACTTAAATCAAACTAATGCATCTAAAGATTGTCAAACTAATTTCTTGCCAAACGAGATTTTGCGCAAAATACTAAGTAAACAAAATTGGATCTAGACAAAGCCATTATAGTTTCTGTGATATGGATTTTTTTTACAATATGCATTCAAAATTAAAATTAAAATTAAAATTAAAGTTAAACCCTTAAACCCGAAACCCCGAAACCCTTGAACCCGAAACCCTTAAACTCGAAACCCGAAACCCTTAAACCAGAAACCCTTAAACCAGAAACCCCAAAACCCGAAACCTAAAACCCTAAAACCTGTAACCCGGAACCCTATAACCCGAAACCTGTAACCCTAAACCCCAAACCCCAAACCCCAAACCCCCCAAACCCCAAACCCCAAACCCAAACCTCATGGGTAATTGTGTGGGTGCTTTGAAGTGTGGTTATTATTAATTGCTATCATTATACCCGGTATATATAATTTAGGTCATGCTTTCTCTTTCTCAGCTTATCTTTAGGCCAATGCTACTTGCATCTAAAAATTTGTGTGTCGTGGTACGGTAAAAATATCTATATTTTAAAATTATACCAAGCAACTGTTCCTATTATTCTATTATTCCAGTCCAACAATCCAAACTCTAAATCCTAGCCAATCATTCATCCCAGCTAAGGATCATTTTCATACATGGTGCCTATGGACATATGATGGCTGCAAGGCAAGGACCTAGCCTCCATGCCTATGATAATAGGACCCCAGACTCATATCATCACTCAATTATTATGCTGCAAATGTAATCCCGGAATTGAGTCAAACAATGTGTCAAAAAGAATTAGAGTTTTAAAACAATAAAATGAACTGCCCAGATAGCAAGACATGAATCAGTACATAAACAACATATGCATTCATCAAACTACCTAAATTGGAGTTTTGGTGAGAAAAATTAAGTAAATGGACAGCAAATCAACATTGATATGGGTAGGCACAAACATAAAGATGACTTACGCACCGCGTAAGTCTTAGGTCTCTTGTTGTAGACTTGCATCATCGCAATGGTATAGGCCAGAGGATAAAATGTTCAGCAAAACCAACCCCAAAGTAGATGTCTAGTAGCAAGCTGAATAGCAGTAGAGAAAGATAAGATCTGTAAACAACCAGCATGTATACTGAAGAGAAACTAATTAAAAATAACGTCTAGGATGGCATATTGAAGGACAGTATAGTTAGATTCAACAAAAAACCTGCATATACAGTCATCAACCTAACTCAAAAAGAGAGGTCAAGGATGGCAAGCTGAATTACCGGGAGCAATACAAGATTCGGTAAATAACTGGCCCATATACTAATCAAACTAACAAAAAATTGACGTGTAGGATGAATATGGATATCCAGACTTTTAATATTATTATTTTTATTATTTTTATATTTTTATATTTTTTAAATCTGTCCGGTCCAATTTTGCCCATTCGGCCCGTCCAAATCCCTTTTCTCCATAGTCGATCTCTCTTCTTTACTCTAGTTTATTGCTAATCAAGATACGAAGGGATAATTAATACATGTTGTGAAAAAATAAGATGGTCTTTTGTGTTATACGTTTATTTTATAATAAGTCATATATTAAAATTACATATTTAATATATGAAGAAATAAAGTTAGAAAATAAAGTAGGGAAATTTCATTTCAAAAGTGCAACTTTCATCTCAAAGAGTGTAACGTTGATTTAAAACAGTGCACTTTTTTTATAAAATAATGTAATTTATTTTAACAGTGGTAATAGCTAGTTTTTCAAAGAGAAAAAAAATTTCTTTAGTTTTTTTACTTTTTATTCTTATTTTTTTTCCTTTCACTCCTTGAAGATGGGCGCGTCCTTTCTCCTCACCCTTACGAGCGGCGAGCACCTCCTTGCCTATGACCTTATCGCTTTCGTCCGCTCCGCCCTTACCTGTGCCCGCTCTGAGCTCTCCTTCTCCGACACCGGCGTCGATGCCGGTGCTGGCGGAGGAAAAAAAGACGACGCTGCCCTCTCTATCGTCGCCGAGGGCTGCCGGCGCCGGCGAAAGCGGAGGTGGAGGTATTTCTCATTCATTGTATATGTGCATATTAATGTACATTATTATCCAAATAATATCACATATCCGATTTATATTCGAATCCGAAAAAATATCCAATCATATCCGAATCCGTTTTTAGTGGATATGGTAATAAAATTTAGAATCCGACACATATCCGTCCCCGAATCCATATCCAAAAAAAAATATGGATACGAATGTGGTTTCATGAAATATCCGACCATATCCGATCCATTTTCACCCCTAACTCAGAAACAAATGTCTAGGATGGCAAAACGAGGATGACAAACTTAACGTATAGCAGAACAGATATAGTCATCAAACTAACTGAGAAATAGATGCCTAGGATGGCAAACTGAACTACCATGACAGCACAATAAGATTCAGCAAGTAGGCAGCATATGTAAACTCACCAAACTCAAAAATAAATGCTAGAATGGCAAACTGAACTAGCAGAAAAACAAATAACATTCAGTAAAATAACTAGCATATGCGCTTATCAAACTAACATAAAAATACATGTCTAGAACTAGAATGGCAAATTAAACTAGCAGGACAACAAAGTAAGATTGACCAAATAACCAGATTATATGCTCATCAATCCAACTCAAAAATAGATGTCTAGAATGTCAAACTAAAGTAGTAGGACAGTAAAAGAAGATCCAGCAATTTAACAATGCTATGGGTACAATCGACACTGGCTAAAAGATAACTAATTACTAATGTACGGCATAGCGGATGCAACAGGTGGAATCTGTGCCACCATTCCCAATGTTACTAAGTCTCTTTTGTAGGCTTACAACATCACCGTGGTGTATGCAGGAGGATAAAGGTGTCAAGGTGAAACAGTTTTCAACAAATAACCAACACATATGTTCAAAAAACTAACTTAAAAACTCAAAATAGATGCCCAAGATAGTAAACTGAATATAGAGAGAGAAAATAAGATACAGGAAAGAACCAACATACACACTAAAAAAACTAACTGAAACATAACGTCTAGGACTAAGATAGCATACTGTAGGACGGCACGGTTAAGGTGGATTTCAAACTTGATTGCAATCATTAAAAAAAATCCATGTAAAACGTACTCCATGTGTGATGCATGAGAATATGTGATGCGATCCTTGTGAAAGGTGAAACGATGCATATACGAAGTAATGCTGGTGAAACAATGAATGTGAATATATGATGCGAGTGACATGATACATGTGAAATAGTGCATATGAAGCGATGCTGGTGAAATGATGCATTTGAGTAGGTGATGCATGTGAAATGATGCAGGTGAAAGTGATGCTGGTGAAATGATGCACTTGAGTACATGATGCATGTCAAATGATGCAGGTGAAAGTGATGCTGGTGTGAAGCACTTGAGTACATGATGCATGTAAAGTGATGACGGAGGAAAAGAAAAAGGAAAGTAGTTGGCGAATGGATAAATATAGAAAACGGTGAATCATTCACCGCCTTTAGTAGGCCTCCGAGGTAGAATGCGGTGAACGATTCACCGCCTTTACGAGGTTAGTTTGCCAAATACAAATTTGGCATGATTATTTCGTAAATTATAAAATTTTAAAAAGGTTATTTTGTAAAAAAGTGTATATATTATCACTTAAAAAAGGACCATAAAAAATTTGCCCTATTTCAAATCAATTGCAACTTGTACCCTATTTCAAATCAATTGCAACTTGTGCCCTTTTTCTGATCAAGCATACCATCTGATATAGAAGAATGGCACACCAAATTCATGGGCTCTAAAAATCCCTATAACTGATTACGTCTTGAAAGGAAGGATCTCCAGCCACTCATCTAGGATAGATGATTAGTTAGGAGAGACCTAGCCCGGGGCGTGACATTGCACCTACTAACAATTTGACAAGAATTGCATATCTGATATTCCAAAATTTAGGATGGCATCTATGTAATTGTAAGTCTTTAGAGAGGCATTCAGTTAATCTTCTCTTTAGAATTTTAGCCTTCTAAGGCTTTAGGATTTGTAAGTTTAGGGTTTTAGAGCATTGGAAGCTAGCTAGGGTTTAGGGCAAGGTTCAAAGTGCCAGCCGGCACGGGCCCGTGCCGCCCGTGCCGTACATGGGGGGTCTCAGACCTCCGCAAGTGCCGCGCGAGACAAAGCGGCACGCTGCTGCGTGCCGTGGGTGCCGTGCCGCTCGTGCCGGTTTATTTTTTTTTTGCCTTTTTGGTTTTTTTTTTTTGATTTTTTGGTTTTTTTTTTCTTTTTTTTTTGTTCTTTGGGGAACCAAGAAACATCCGGATACCCCACATCCTCCAAAATATTGCAAATCGAAGATCTACTTGTTAGGTAAATCAAAAAATTTATAATTTAATTTTTTCGTTTATCAATATACGGGCAAATTTTTAATTTACATCGGCCCTCGCCCTCCGCTTCCACCACAGACATCCATTTTTTCTTCACAATTTATTTTTTCAAAATTTATCGCACCGCGAAACTTTTGGGGAATTAGGGGAACAAAATCGAACTCAGTAAACAAATTTTGAGGCATATCAAACATAAAAATTTATTTTTGCGCTAGAAGATTGAAAATACTGATAAAATTAAAAGCTAAATTAAATCAATTGATACTTAAATTTATTTCATTTATTTAAAATTAAAATTTTTTCTTCATTTTTTTGATAGATCTACTAATTTTTTGAAAAATTAATTTAAAATAATTTTTTCAAATACTTTTAAAAATATTTTTTATATATTTTATAAAAGAAAGACTGTAATATGGTCAAAAGAAAGATGTCTTTGTATTTTTAAAATTCTAACCTGTAAAAAATTTTATTCTGCATCAGGTATAGTTGTACTTTACATACAAAAAAGTTTACAAGTATGTTAATTGATGAATATAGTAAGCTATATGTCACGCCCCGCCGTGCCTTAGCACCAAATAGGTGGAAGGATAAAACGCACGGGCGCATGACCCAGATCCGCCGAACGGACAGAGTTTCCCCTGTACGTCCAAGGCGTCACAACCAGTATAATTCAAGAGGTTCCAAACAGGAACAGAATTCATACAAAGATTGTATAAGGAAAGCATCATAAACTACTATGCTATTACAAGCATTCGCAATACAACCACATATTACAATTTTGTGTCTTTGTTCATTCTTCCCAAATACAATCATATTGTTCTTACATTTTCTTTTCGTTCGAATACCCCTAAATTTTTGCGCAGTAGAGGGTACTTCTAATCTGGTCACAGTGGTAGGACGCTAACTACTGAGTTACGCCCTTCCCTCGCGCCGCCGCGCCGCTCACGTGAGGACCTGAAACAACAGTGGGATGAGAACTATATAAAATAGTTCCCAGTGGGTAAGGCCACCCAAGAGAGGAGCTCGACCCACCAGGTCCAAAGGAAGCATACGAGCATGGGTTAGTACATATACATAACCAATAAGCATATAACTTTATAACATATGAAAGTAACATGCTATGCTTCAACAAATGCGATAATGAAATCCATGCAATATATTTTTAAATGCTATTCCACTATCCATTTCATAACCAATCTGCTCCTAAGGTTCATTTACCTTAGCTAAGCCATGCTCGACTTGCCTTCGAGTTCAATATTACCGGGTTACCACCCTCCTAAGGTTTACTTACTTTAGTTAAACCTTAACCGACTCACACTAGAGTCAACATCCTTGGGTCACCACCCAACTAAGGTTACATATTTAGTTAACCTTAACCGACTCACACTAGAGTCAACATCCTTGGGTCACCACCCAACTAAGGTTACATATTTAGTTAACCTTCACGAACTCACTCTTGAGTTGAATATCCTTGGACCGCAGCCCAGCTAAGGTTTACTTATTTAGTCAAACCTTCACGAACTCACTCTTGAGTTAAATATCCTTGGACCGCAGCCCAGCTTGAAGTTTACTTATTTAGTCAAACCTTCACAAACTCACTCTTGAGTTAAATATCCTTTGGACCGCAGCCCAGCTTGACTTTACCACCTGGCGGCGAAATAGTCGCACCCGCCGAACAATGGATTCAGTCAATCGGCGGCGAACCGTCGCACTCGCCGAACAATGGCCTCAATCACCGGGCGGCGAACCGTCGCACTCGCCACTGGTGTCTAGCCTCCTGGCGGCGAAATCGTCGCACCCACCAGCTGATACAAAGATCACACGTCACCAGATCTGGGATTCCGGAATCCACTTTCACATCACAAGGGTTCATCATTACCCTATGACACAACCCTCTGCGGGGTTCATATACCTGTGTCCAAGTGGTCAACCTACCACCATATTTTCCAACCTATGTTCGATAACACTAGGTTCAATGGTCTTGTTTAAGTGATCTTCCTATCACTATGCGCCTCAACCTAGGTTCAATAACTCTAGGTTCGCATACATTCCAACCTAGGTTCAATGACGCAAGGTTCATTACCGTTCAACCTATGTTCAATGACACTAGGTTCTTTACCGTTCAGCCTATGTTCAATGACACTAGGTTCTTTACCGTTCAACCTATGTTCAATGACACTAGGTTCTTTACCGTTCAACCTATGTTCAATGACACTAGGTTCGATGTCCTGTTCAAGTGATCTTCCTATCACTATGTTATCTCAACCTAGGTTCAATACTCTAGGTTCACATACATTCCAACCTATGTTTAATAACACTAGGTTATGTACTATCACAATCCAACCTATGTTTAATAACACTAGGTTTAACATGCATGCATAATCTCTCAAGTATGTATATTATCATGAAATACTTAGATTCTTTTACATGCAAAGTGAGCCCATGGCTCAAATCATTTAATATATAATTCTATGCCAACATGCACATTATGGTTCGTTCTTATCCTAGTTGTCCATATCTAGAATTTTCCATTCACATGACCTCTAGCCCAATTTGGACTATGTCAAATTCTCTAACATGTAGAGAAACTAGCTCCCCGCTAGGTTCACATCTAGGCACACACATGTCCATTTGTGACAAGGTGTTCCACATGCCTACAATTCCAATCCGTGGTAGGTAATGATATTAACATCATATGATCTACTCATTCATATATATATATACCATATGCAATTAACCTACCAATACATGCATCAAGTAAAATAATTTATACTTTACTCTTTCGACATGGAAGTGACCTAATCACTTCGGTAAACACAAACCCACCTCACACTCTTCCGATTGCTTGTAGACACTTGCAATCGGGCTCTTTTCCACTTGGCCTCAAGCTTGGTCTTCAAGCTCCTAGCCCTAACACATGTGAAGGATTCGTTAATCCGAGTCGAACTCATAACGATCTCATCTCTCCAACTCATTCGAAATGGAGTTGTCCCACATGTTCTACTAACCCCAAACTAGGGTTCTAAAGGGTCAAAACATTTTTAAAACCCTCCACAAGAAAATCCCTCTTTCAACCTAGGGTTTTCCAAAACTCATGGCAAAACCCAAAATCTTTTGCTAATCTCTACAATTTGTAGTCTAGATTAGCCAAGGGTCTCCAAAACCTCATTTCTTAGTCTTAATCCGAAACCCTAGCTACGAAATCCAAGAACTTACCTCGGATCCGCGAGCTCACCAAGCCACCATGCATGCACGAGCTCGAGTCTCCACTCCTCCAAGCTTTCCAAGCTTGATCTCCACCAAGATCTCCACTTTGGAGGAGAGAAAATGAAGAAGAGAAGAGAGGGAGGAGAGCCTCTCTCTCAAGGTGTGTATTGCTGTAATTTCAGAGGAGAAAGGGGAAGGGTTACCCTATATACAAGCCTCCCCAAGTGAAATTACCAATTTACCCTTGAAAAACAGCATTCTGCACATTGCATTCCGGTATACGGGTTGGCATACCGGTATACGGGTTGACATACCGGTACATCCTGCGGAATTCCGCAAAAACCCGAGAGCTGTTTTTTTACTGTTTCGAACATCGCATACCGGTATCCCTATTCGCATACCGGTATGCCTACTGTTTCGTGCATCACATACCGGTATACTATTTCACATACCGGTATACCACTGCAGAATTCACAATTTCAGCAGTTCTAGCTTCCCGAAGTCCGTTTTCGCGCCTCTTTGCACCGAAAACACTTCGCATGTGTTCTAAACTTGGCCAGAGCCTCACGCATAGCCTCTCATGCTATTTTTCCACCGGAACTCCATAATTTGTAGAAGTTCGGTGTACTACATTCCTCCCTCCTTAAAAAGAGTTTCGTCCGCGAAACTAAGATCACACCTCGAATCTATTTACCAATTAGATGAGGGTATCATTTGTTCCTCGCGTTCCCTGGGTTCCTGTTCCCTCAGGAATACATTCCATAGTCTACGGGTCTTATATTTCCCGACATTGCATAAGGAGTATGTCTCGTTACCCATCCTTACTAGGTCAACATCACATCACCTTCGCGATGTTTCCGCTCGAACACTTTGTTCGTAATCTCAATTTCACTTCACCGACAATGCCAGACTTGGCAATTGGTGACTTCACCAATCAGGTGAAAGATATGACTGAGCGTCCGTTCCTCAGGTCACAATCATAATTCTCTTACCCACGACCAATGCTCTTATGCTCTCAGAGCCGTCGGTCAAACCGCTTATCTCGGTTTACAGCAAATGGTCCACAGACCAAAGCTCTCACGTAGGCCTACTGCCTAAACCTATCTCAACGTCGCGTAACATCTTTTGCTCGCAAACGTACATCCAATCGTTCCTCGGCGGAGTCCTCACTTAGGACTTGCGCACATACTCCAACCAGGAGTAACCAAGACCCCAAACCCCTACTGAGTCCTAGAGTTGGGTCATAATCACACTCTCGGTGTATTACCATTCATATGGTCTCACAAGTGGCATTCCACGCCCTCGGGTCATCGCTTGGACTACCGCCCCGACCATAAATCTCTGCCCTACCCTCAGGTCTCGGGCTGCTGTCTCACACAGCTGACTGCGCCTGTCCCTAAGGCCCCCAGGCTCCACAGTCCACAATGGTCCGAGCACGGATCGTCCCCAAGCAATACCCGAATACCGTCGCTACACGTGTCCCGCACGCTATACCAAGCGACAACAGTCTGTACCGGCTCCTAAGCACCTAGTGCGAGCCACTAGCCCTCAAGCGGTTCTTGGCCTCCTTCACACTTAGTAATGCCCAAGTGCTACTGCCAACCACCCTCACGGCTAACTAGGAACTAATACTCCATGAGTACTTACACTCGAGCGTTCCACGCTACTATGTCTGTTCGCGTTATTCACCAGCACTAAGCTACCACGCTTATGCTCACTCGCATTGCGAGTACCACAACCTATCTCAATTTGAGATACCGTAAGGCCCACTCGCCCAGTTTTGGCGATTACCTTACCCATCCACAACCATCATCGTTCCTCTATAACGATGCTCGGAATCTGCGAACTATTAAGACGTCCTCAACGTCATAACTCGATTCTTGCAATTGGCCACTCACATTGCCCTAACATCGAGAATCAGTTCGCCAACAATCATTGTTGCCTCGAGCCGTCAACTAGGCGCAACACCCGCAATTTGCCGGTATTCATCAAAATCTCTCGCCGCTCCAGCGGCAATACGTGCTTGCACGACACGAGCATAGCTGGGTATCTATCCTTACCCATAACCTTGGTCCTGGCTACAATTGCATTTGCATCTTAGTAACAGACCACAACAATTGCATGTAATGCTCCGGTGTCACATTATGCTCTACATATGTTTTCAGCAATCAAAACATACCTGCTACGACGCCGTCGACAGCAGTAGATTCCATCACCTGAGTCGCATACCCATGGCCACTGGGTGCCCGACGCGAACCCTCAGGTTGTCTTAACATCAACGCATGCTCCCCAGACCTCACCGCAGGTGGCATACCCGCGAACTGTCTTGGAGCAGAAGAGGCCGTCGCAAGTGTCAGGGCTCGGCTATCCTCCTGCAGGCACTCATCCCGCGTATGGCCCGGTTGCCCACATCTGAAGCACTTGCCCTCCCGCTGATCACACTGTTGTGGGTGATGAGGGCCCCCACAAATAACACAACTCGCCGAGGACCGAGTATGGTAGGTCCCCGAGGCACGAGATCGTCGACGTGAACGGGTCGAGGCTCGCCTGGAACTCGACTGTCCACCAAATTTACTCGATGATCGTCCCATCTCTATTTCCTTGTCATAACACTCGCGCTCCTCTTGCACGAATGCATTTCCCTGTTCCACCCACAGGGCCCGGTCCAGCACCTCAACAAAGGTTTGCAGTTTGAAGGGATGCACAACCTTAAAAATCTCAGGCCGAAGCCCGCGCACGAAGCAATCGGCTTTGTCCTTGTCATCCCGTATCACATAAGGGATACAATTTACAATGCGAGAGAACTCTCTCTCGTACTCTCTCACCGAGCGATCGCCTTGTTTCAGCTTCCTGAATTTTTCCTGAAGCTTTCTCTTCTCACTATCAGGGAAGTAGGCAGAGAACACCAGTCCTCGAAATTCCTCCCAAGTCACTGGAGGGAGACTAGGAGATCGGTTTCGCCGGACTCCCTTCCACCACGCCTTTGCCGACCCTTGCAAGCAGTGTGCGGCAAAATGCACCTTATCTCGCTCCAAGGTGTACAAGTCCTCAAACAGGGACTCCATAGCATCGACCCATTTTTCAACGGTCCACGGGTCTATTTCCTCCCCGTCGAAGGTAAGCGGATTGAATTCTTTAAACGTCATGAGGGCAGCCAAAGCCCGCTCCCTCTCCGCCTCCAATTCCACAGAATCAGGGGCCCAGGCACCAACATCTATTTGTGAGGTACCCGTCGCGGCTCCTGATGGTACACGACGTGCTAATCGCTCCACAGTCTCTTGGAGTCTCCTGATCCGTTCTTCCTGGCGCACGGCAGCCTCCTGCTGTCGCTGTGCCATCTCAGCTTGTTGTTGCACCACTCCAACGAGTGTGGCCAACTGTTCACGAAGCTCCGGGTCTCCACTTGGCCCAGATTGCACAGGGACCCCACTAGGTCCATCACGTGTTGATCCCATCGGAGATTGCCCACGTGACGCCATCGTATCCTGAAACACGACAACTTCCGTCAGTATCCTCGACCTCCTAGGTCAAGTATAAACACGATTCCAAATTACGGAGACAAATTAGGCGAAAGTTACACAAGGGCGCCTATTCTCATCCCTCGGGTTCATGTTGTCGCGCGCCAACATGAACACACTTAGCTGAGAATAAACCACACCTTAAATCTACCTCCAACATCTTATTAGAGGCATAACCAATATACGACCCAATCGATTACTCTTTCGCCGCACATCACAAGTCCTCGTCTCTCACGAGTTTACACTCCTAGGGTCCTTTCCATCCTAGGGTTTCTTAGGTCCACCTAGACCGTTTCTACTCTCTGATACCACCTCAATCTGTCACGCCCCGCCGTGCCTTAGCACCAAATAGGTGGAAGGATAAAACGCACGGGCGCATGACCCAGATCCGCCGAACGGACAGAGTTTCCCCTGTACGTCCAAGGCGTCACAACCAGTATAATTCAAGAGGTTCCAAACAGGAACAGAATTCATACAAAGATTGTATAAGGAAAGCATCATAAACTACTATGCTATTACAAGCATTCGCAATACAACCACATATTACAATTTTGTGTCTTTGTTCATTCTTCCCAAATACAATCATATTGTTCTTACATTTTCTTTTCGTTCGAATACCCCTAAATTTTTGCGCAGTAGAGGGTACTTCTAATCTGGTCACAGTGGTAGGACGCTAACTACTGAGTTACGCCCTTCCCTCGCGCCGCCGCGCCGCTCACGTGAGGACCTGAAACAACAGTGGGATGAGAACTATATAAAATAGTTCCCAGTGGGTAAGGCCACCCAAGAGAGGAGCTCGACCCACCAGGTCCAAAGGAAGCATACGAGCATGGGTTAGTACATATACATAACCAATAAGCATATAACTTTATAACATATGAAAGTAACATGCTATGCTTCAACAAATGCGATAATGAAATCCATGCAATATATTTTTAAATGCTATTCCACTATCCATTTCATAACCAATCTGCTCCTAAGGTTCATTTACCTTAGCTAAGCCATGCTCGACTTGCCTTCGAGTTCAATATTACCGGGTTACCACCCTCCTAAGGTTTACTTACTTTAGTTAAACCTTAACCGACTCACACTAGAGTCAACATCCTTGGGTCACCACCCAACTAAGGTTACATATTTAGTTAACCTTAACCGACTCACACTAGAGTCAACATCCTTGGGTCACCACCCAACTAAGGTTACATATTTAGTTAACCTTCACGAACTCACTCTTGAGTTGAATATCCTTGGACCGCAGCCCAGCTAAGGTTTACTTATTTAGTCAAACCTTCACGAACTCACTCTTGAGTTAAATATCCTTGGACCGCAGCCCAGCTTGAAGTTTACTTATTTAGTCAAACCTTCACAAACTCACTCTTGAGTTAAATATCCTTGGACCGCAGCCCAGCTTGACTTTACCACCTGGCGGCGAAATAGTCGCACCCGCCGAACAATGGATTCAGTCAATCGGCGGCGAACCGTCGCACTCGCCGAACAATGGCCTCAATCACCGGGCGGCGAACCGTCGCACTCGCCACTGGTGTCTAGCCTCCTGGCGGCGAAATCGTCGCACCCACCAGCTGATACAAAGATCACACGTCACCAGATCTGGGATTCCGGAATCCACTTTCACATCACAAGGGTTCATCATTACCCTATGACACAACCCTCTGCGGGGTTCATATACCTGTGTCCAAGTGGTCAACCTACCACCATATTTTCCAACCTATGTTCGATAACACTAGGTTCAATGGTCTTGTTTAAGTGATCTTCCTATCACTATGCGCCTCAACCTAGGTTCAATGACTCTAGGTTCGCATATATTCCAACCTATGTTCAATAACACTAGGTTCATTACCGTTCAACCTATGTTCAATGACACTAGGTTCTTTACCATTTAACCTATGTTCAATGACACTAGGTTCTTTACCGTTTAACCTATGTTCAATGACACTAGGTTCTTTACCGTCCAACCTATGTTCAATGACACTAGGTTCGATGTCCTGTTCAAGTGATCTTCCTATCACTATGTTATCTCAACCTAGGTTCAATACTCTAGGTTCACATACATTCCAACCTATGTTTAATAACACTAGGTTATGTACCATCACATTCCAACCTATGTTTAATAACACTAGGTTTAACATGCATGCATAATCTCTCAAGTATGTATATTATCATGAAATACTTAGATTCTTTCACATGCAAAGTGAGCCCATGCACTACACCAAAAGCTACCTTTTGTGGCAATTTAAATAGCCGGAAAAAGTATAATAAGTGCCGGGAAAAGTTTTTCCCGACAGTTTCTTTTGGCACTCGCAAGTGCCGGCTAAAAGTCCGTCGGCAATTAATTTGCCGGCACTTTTTACTAACAACCGGTAAATGTTAAAACAGCTGGCACATTAAACTGCCACCAATAAAAATCTATGATGGTACTCATAAGTGCCGGCAATATTATTTTTTTCGGCACTCCGAAGTGCCCACTTTTCTCTTTTAACTGGCATTTTATTCTGCCAGCAAAGGTTTAAGGGCACTTGATAAATGCCGACAATATTATTTCTTTCGGCACTTTTCGGCACTGAAAAGTGCCGGCTGTTTTCTTTTAACTGGCAATTTATTCTGCCATCGACACAAAAAAGTGCCAGCAAAAGGTCGAATTTGTGATGCATTAATTACCCACAAAAGTGCCGGCAAAAGGACGAATTTGTGGTGCATTATCATATTATGTAATTAGATGAGTAAAGATTTATACATTAACAATTAAATAATAATTTTATAAGCCAAAATAAGTATATCATATTAACACAAAAAAGTATGAACGATATTTACACACATACAAATGAAAATAACAAGGTCAAACACAGTTTCTCACAAAAAAGTATTTAAACACAAGAAAATGACATCATCCCACAAATTGTAGTAGCTAAACCCAAGTACAAAATGACAACTTTTAAAAGTTTTACAAAAAATCAGTTTCGATATACGTCCATGGTAAACAAAAAAGCTAATAATTGAGTCTCACAACTCCGATCACATATTCTTTTGGTAGACAAAATGAAGGAGTCGAAGTGTTGTGATCGATCAATAGATTGCTTCACCTCACTGGCTTAACCTGCATTAGAGAAAAAATAAAATAAAAAATTTAATATTTAATCACGTGGGTCTCAGCAGTGGGACTGGTGGAATTCACTATCGTGGCAGCCGATGCCTCGTTCCAAAGCTTCTTAAGGCTCTTCTTATGCAACCCACTCTGCCAAAAACTTTTGTTATTTACAATCAAATCCGTAACTTTGTTATTTATTCTATTAAATTTTTGTTCTACAAAGACATTAAACTCTTTTAAAAATCATCATGCTAGCACTAGACAAATGTTGCACTATTTCAATGTATATTTTTTAAGATGAAAAAAGAAAAATCTCTAAACCTCCAATTGGAATATAAATAGAAATCTTCTTATCTGCTTCTACATATAAGATGATCAAATGGAACCTGACATCAAATTGAACCTGACCCAAACACATGAGCATGCATACCCGTGCACACAAGCAAATACATTCACATGCACAAAGTATACTGATTCTTCAGCACAAATTTGGCTCTAGCATGTTATTCTACTTAAAAATCAAGTGCAATAAGCCTTCAACTGATCTCCAACATAGCTCAAGAGGTATTAGTCCTTGCTCAAATAGATCTTTATATGTCGACTAAGTATACATTTTCTTGTAGTATACATTCGATTCCCCCTCCCAAAAAAAAGAGGTTTAGTTTCCTTCAGAATATATGCAAAAGAAGAAAACTATTCATGATATAGTTCTACTCACAAATAAGATTCGGAATTTATTCCTGCACAATTGATAAACCTTGCTGAAAAAAAATATATACAACAAATCTATAGACAACCAAATATCTATTTGATGAGAGGTCTAATAAACATAGAATTTTCATTCCAAATGTTAAGGTCACAAACCACAAGGGGCATTGTAACCAGTACAGGTAAACAGGATACATTGTTAGCCTCTAAGTTCTGAGCGGATCCAATTGGTGCTCATGCTTGCCTAAAGTAAAAGATGGTCCTGTTATTCAACAAAGCAAAAAGCAAAAAAAACAAGGTAGTAGTTTGAATCTACTAAGCTTATATTATTTAAACATGTCTCAATCAGAGTTAACAATATTTTTTTAATTCTTTTGCAATAAAATATTGTGTACTCTATTAGAATATTTTTCAATGGCTTGAATTGTCTATAAGTTTCTTTATAAAAACCATTTATAAAATAAAACTTTAAAGAGTCCAGTTATTCACTTCAATACACTTTATACACTTTTGCTCTATTACAATAAGAGAAAAAGTAGATTGAAAGATAGTGATTTTTTTCGAGAAAAATGTAAAATACTTGCTTTTTTTATTCTTTAAAAATAAATCCAGTTAAAAATATAAAATAATTAGGATTCAAATTTGAGACCTTAGGTACCGATCATCAAACTCTCAGTTAAGTTTTTCACTATACCCCAATAAATATTTTATTCATTTAAATTGCATAGAAAGATAGCTTTCTAAACACTCAGTATTTGGGTATTCATATAATCATCCAAAATAAGGCCAAAGTGATCATAGATTTGTATAGTATGTAACCCACCACATAGCGACACCCAAGATCGTAAGCATAAATTAATATGTACGGAGACTCCTCAACTATAGGCCATTATGAAATAGAACCCTAAACTTCAAAAAAAAAAAAAAAAAAACAGATTCTATAGTAAATTAAATTAAAAATTTTGTTAAATTTGATGACGCAGTTAAATATTACAGTGTATTAATCCAGTTTTATTCTCTATAAAATAGTTTAAACTACTAAAATTGAAGTAACTATCAACTAATTTAATAAACTTCTGCTAAAATTACTCCCAATTTCATGAAAGGATTTTTTTTCCAACATATGTCATAATTGATGTAAGTCCTACACATTTTCATCAAAATAATTCAAAAAATAAATCCAAACCCATTCAGAAAATCAAATAATAAAGTTTCAAAAAATTAGCATCGGCAAAGCGGTGAAGAACCTGATCCTCTGAAGAACTTGATCCTCCCACGCCACAAGGGAAGCGACCGTGGCGGACAACGAGAAGGGGAATATTATGGCAGACGGCGGCTAACGCGGAAGGAATGGGGCCGGAGAGGCAGGGGAACGCGGCGGCGTCGCAAGGCGATGCGGTGATCTCCCAGGAAGAGAAGGGATTGTCGTCGGGATTGTTGTCGATTGAGAGAGAGTATAGAGAAAAAGAAGAGAGGTTGGAGAAGAATTAATTAAGTTTGGGGGATGGACGTGGGAAATAGGGTTTTTCAGGGTGACCTAGCGAGGGATTTTAATTCGAAGTGGGCTTTTTTTTCGTTACGCGCGCGCAAAGCCAAAAAAAAAACCGCGTGCTTAGTTGCCGGCGGTTTTTTTTCATTATGGTATCTAATGTGACCGTGTGAATTCTAAAAAAAAAATTAAGTAGGGTTACTAATTAATTAATCAATGGCAGTTTTAAAAAGTGCCACTGATAATTAATTTATTAGGGCAATTATTTAAAAGTGCCACCAATAATTAGTTTTTACTGACTTTTTTCATAAGAGCCACCAAAATAGTGCCACCAAAAATGATTTGTGGTGTAGTGATGGCTCAAATCATTTAATATATAATTCTATGCCAACATGCACATTATGGTTCGTTCTTATCCTAGTTGTCCATATCTAGGATTTTCCATTCACATGACCTCTAGCCCAATTTGGACTATGTCAAATTCTCTAACATGTAGAGAACTAGCTCCTCGCTATGTTCACATCTAGGCAAACACATGTCCATTTGTAACAATGTGTTCCACATGCCTACAATTCCAATCCATGGTAGGTAATGGTATTAACATCATATGATCTACTCATTCATATATATATACCATATGCAATTAACCTACCAATACATGCATCAAGTAAAATAATTTATACTTTACTCTTTCGACATGGAAGTGACCTAATCACTTCGGTAAACACAAACCCACCTCACACTCTTCCGATTGCTTGTAGACACTTGCAATCGGGCTCTTTTCCACTTGGCCTCAAGCTTGGTCTTCAAGCTCCTAGCCCTAACACATGTGAAGGATTCGTTAATCCGAGTCGAACTCATAACGATCTCATCTCTCCAACTCATTCGAAATGGAGTTGTCCCACATGTTCTACTAACCCCAAACTAGGGTTCTAAAGGGTCAAAACATTTTTAAAACCCTCCACAAGAAAATCCCTCTTTCAACCTAGGGTTTTCCAAAACTCATGGCAAAACCCAAAATCTTTTACTAATCTCTACAATTTGTAGTCTAGATTAGCCAAGGGTCTCCAAAACCTCATTTCTTAGTCTTAATCCGAAACCCTAGCTACGAAATCCAAGAACTTACCTCGGATCCGCGAGCTCACCAAGCCACCATGCATGCACGAGCTCGAGTCTCCACTCCTCCAAGCTTTCCAAGCTTGATCTCCACCAAGATCTCCACTTTGGAGGAGAGAAAATGAAGAAGAGAAGAGAGGGAGGAGAGCCTCTCTCTCAAGGTGTGTATTGCTGTAATTTCAGAGGAGAAAGGGGAAGGGTTACCCTATATACAAGCCTCCCCAAGTGAAATTACCAATTTACCCTTGAAAAACAGCATTCTGCACATTGCATTCCGGTATACGGGTTGGCATACCGGTATACGGGTTGACATACCGGTACATCCTGCGGAATTCCGCAAAAACCCGAGAGCTGTTTTTACTGTTTCGAACATCGCATACCGGTATCCCTATTCGCATACCGGTATGCCTACTGTTTCGTGCATCACATACCGGTATACTATTTCACATACCGGTATACCACTGCAGAATTCACAATTTCAGCAGTTCTAGCTTCCCGAAGTCCGTTTTCGCGCCTCATTTGCACCGAAAACACTTCGCATGAATACTAAACTTGGTCGGAGCCTCACGCATAGCCTCTCATGCTATTTTTCCACCGGAACTCCATAATTTGTAGAAGTTCGGTGTACTACACTATACATAGCAAATATTCATAATTATTTGATTAAATCTTTCAAAATAATATTATAAGAGCTTATTGGAACCAAAAAAACTGAAATAAGTCCGTGCCAAAGCGTGCCAGTAGGAGGTCATGCGTATCCATCGGCACGCAAGCGTGCCCGTACCGTACCGTGCCAGGGACAGAGCGGCACGCCCCCGTGCCACGGCACTTTAAACCTTGGTTTAGGGTTTCAAATTTACAAGACAGCAAAAAATATTCAGCAGATTACTAGCATATACAATCATGAAACGGTCTCAAAAACAAATGTCTACAATGGCAAACTAAGGATGGCAAACTGAACACAAATAGTACAGCGCAACAAGGTTCAGTGACATGGCACGTAAACAACATAAATATCCATCAGACTACCTAAGTTGGAGTTTCAGTGAGAAAAATTAAGTAAACGGTCAGCAAATTAACAATGATATGAGTAGGCACAAACATAAAGAGGAAGATGTATATCTCACCACTACGTCGAACAGGCACTAGACCAACATTCAACGATCTAGAATATAATGCCACAAATGACAATACCAAAACAAACTAAATCATATCAGTACTTAGAACCCATTTGGCCTAGCTTCTATTTCAACTTTCGACTGCAGCAACCTATGCTAAAACATTTGACAAACGAAATAGTTTCGATCTTTGCTATGTTCGAAAGTTGTATGTGTTTGCAAGCCTCAAAAGTAGAAAACATGCTTAAAAGGAAACCCATTCTTTATCAATAAACAAGCTTTCTGATTCAGCTACACATGGTCACCTAAAAAAAAAAAACCTTCCCAATGTTGTTAGTTCTCTTTTTCTAGGCTTACATAAACAGCACGGTATAGGCTGGAGGACCCATTTTCTTCCTCGTTTGCAATCGTGTATTTTTGAATTTTACTTTTTCAATAAAATTTCTAGATTGGGATACTGATTGTTTCATTTTTCCTTTCCTTTTTATTTCTCTCCCTCTTGCTTTGGTCATTCCCATTCTCCAACAGCAGCTCACACCCAATCCAAAAACTAAGCTGCTATCTAGAAAAAATACTTGAATTTATACACGTTAATATTGTCTTATTTTTCTTTTCCCTTTTATTTCTCTCCCTCTTGCTTTAGTCATCCCCATTCTCCAACAGCAGCTCACACCCAATCCAAAAGCAGCCAAGCTGCCATCTGGAAAAAAATACTTGAAATTATACACGTTTGGAATCTAATTTATATCGAATATGAAACTAATATTCTTAACACAGTGACAAAATGTCTCATGCACGTATGGCGAATGCAGCAGACAGAGGTTGTGACACCCGTCCCATCATACTACCAAAATGAACTGACTGGGCGCATTTAACGCATGTATTCATTAAATTTACTGAAAGTTTGACTCTTAGACGCCTTTAAAAAGATCAAAATGAAGTAAACAGACAGCCAATTATAATGATAACATAGGCAGTAGATGTTTTCATTGTACTGACTGAAAAATAGATGTTTAAGAGAGCAGATTGCACTAAATAGCAAGATACGATTCAGCATATAAATCGTATACTTGCATCAAAATAAGTATTGGACGTTTACGTGAACAAATAGAACTAAACAACAAGACATGATTCAGCACATAACTTGAATATTATTTCCCAAACTGAAAATTTGAGCTTTATTGAAAGCAGAATGAGCTAAATGGACAAGATGTAATTCATCACACAACTAGTCAACAAACTAACTCATAATTTGGAGTTCACGAGAGAAAACAGAACAATTTAGAGAGCAAAATATGATTCAAGTTATTCAACACAACCAGCATATATATTAACCATAACGCATATATATATATTAATCAAATTGATTAAGTATTTGTGTCAGCGGAGCAATGTAGTCTAATTAGATCGCAATAAAAAATTCAGCATTAACCAGCATATGCTCATGATGCTAACCGATGATCAGAGTTTTGAGGGAGCAAACTGAAATTTCAGGCTTAAAAAGTATGATTGGCCCTTATGAATATAAGCGACCACAAACAAAGATCCTCAGCTCCATGCCTATATTACTAGGACCCCAGCCTCAGATCACAGCTATTATAATTAAACCGGAATTGTAGTCTTGCAACCACATCGTGTAAAAAAGAGTACGTAATTAAGATGAAAAAGAACTAGCAGATAGCATGATATGATCCGGCACATATACAACACATAAATTCATCAAACTAACTAAATTGGGGTTTTTAGAAGAGCAAAATGACTGAATAGACATCAAATTAGTAACTCATCACATAAATTTTATCAACCTAACTGCAACTTAGCGGTTTAAGAGAACAACATGAACTGAGCAGCAAGATATGATTCAGCACTATACAGCATATATCTTCATCGAACTGAATATTACAGCTTTAAGAGCAAAATGAACAAACTAGACAGCAAAATAAAATTCGATCAGCATATATACAATGTATAATATCATCATCTAGCTAAAAAATAGAGGCATTTGAGAGAAAACTAAACTAGCTGGGGTGCAAGATATGATTCAGCACGTACACAACACATATTCCACCGAAGTAACCAAAAATATATGTTTCGGGGAGCAAAATGAACTGAAAAATTGTCGCTTAAACAGGACCATAAAAATATTGCCCTATTTCCAATCAAGTGGAACATGTGTTCTATTTCAAATCAATTGGGAAATATGGCGAAACTCAAAAACATTAAGTACAAACTTCCTTAGACTTGTTATATACCTAACAACAGATCAACATACTGTCCTATATAGAAGTATGGCACGCCAAATCCATGAAACATGCCATATCCTGTGAATTTAATTTATCTAGTTCCCATGCATTCATGGGAAGAAACAAGGAGAGCCAAATGATGGAATATGATTTGTTATTAATAACTAAGCCTACAGATAAAAATTATGGGAAGTAACCTTTTTATCAACTTCTACTCTTAAAACATATGACTTTGTTAAAGATTTGTATCTGAAATTACAGGTGGACTAAAGCTTTACAAATTATTGTTAAAGATTTCCATAATTATCAGACTGGGATTGTAGCCTCAGAGTTGAGACAAAATTGTCTAGTTTTAGAGGTTTATGACAGAACAAAATTTGGGAGCAGCATATGATTTAGCTGTCACGCCCCGGGCTAGTTTAGATGCGGAAAACGGGTCAATTTTTTTTTTTTTGAAAGTCTAGCCCGTGCAGTGAACAGACCCGCCACAAATACAGGCATCTCTGTCAACGCGGACAGAGCCTCCCCTGTATTTGCACGGCGTACCAACAACATACAACAGGATCACAATCACACTTACATTCACGATAAATCAGACAATACAACATCGAGTACATTTGCATTCAGCTATCCCTACATGCCTCTAAGCACACCTTAGGCGAAGGATGATGCAATGCACAGTACAACAGGCATCCTATTAAAATTGCTTTCCACTCGAAAGCTTTGTTTTTGAACTCTAATAAGCATCGAAAGAAATCCATGAAAACCTTTTAAAACTGTTCCAATACGGAACCTTATTTTGAAAACCAGCTACCTCGATGGGTAGACACCCACACGATAAAACCGAATCGAATGCTAATAACGAAAACGAGAACCCAATCTCATACATAACAAGTCATGATCTTATACAAGTTATAAGCATGCAATAATCATCTTGGTCAGCTAACTGAACCAGTTTAATTATTTCTAAGACTAATACAAGTAAAGAGATAACCGGGTAGGGACCGCTAATGCAGTCTAGCTAGATCGTCCTCACATCGCACCACGAACTGGCTCCTCGCCCGATCCACCTGAAAAACAGGGAGTGAGAAACCTGTGAGAATTCGAATTTTTGAAATTTGAAATTCTGTGTCCCACTCCCCTGTTACTGTGTTTTTGATCTGTATACGTATATATATATAGGTATTTATATATATATATATGTATATAAGGATTTTTTAGTGGATTTGATTATTATTGGTTTTTCGTCGCGGAGAGAGAACGGCTTAACGTCGCGTTCCGGAGTCCGATTCTGGCGATCCAAAATGCTAAGTTCGATGTCTCGGCAGTGCTGAACGCAATGGCGCGATCCGTGTCGGCGTGCGACGAACGGATTGAAAGTTATTGCATCTTTATCGCTGAGCGCACGATGGATTTGATTTTTGTTTCGCGATCGGGTCCCCGTTTCCGCACCGTTTCGCGCGATTTCGAATCGCAGGGGGCCTGGGGGGATTTTGTAGCTGCTGTGGAGAGGGGACAGCTGCTGGGAGGGGTTGGTGGAGACTTTTGAGCCACCCACTCCCTCTCTTTGTCCACTCCAACACTCCACCTCTCTCCCTCTCTCTCTCTCCCTCTATCTCTCTCTTTCCCTCAGCCCAGGCCAGAGCCCGAGCTCCCCCTGCCCCTTGGCTTCCTCCCCGAGCAATGCCGGCCGCCGCCGGCCGCCGCCTGGCCGGAGCAGCCCCGGCCAGCTCTCTCTCTCCCTTTTTCTCCTTTTCTCCTTCTTCTTCTTCTTCCTCTTCTTCTCCCTGCGGTGTGCACCCAGGGGAAACCCATGCGTGGGCTTCCCCTGAGGTGGCATGACCGCCGGAGTGGAGGGCCGCCGCCGGGAGCCGCCGCCGTGGGCCGCGGGAGCCACTGCAAGCACTGGCCGAGAGCAGTGCTGGCCGAGCTTGTTGGGGCCGCGCCGCCGCCGCCTCCCTACGTCGGAGAGGGTGAGCTTGGTCACCCTCGGGACCTCCGCCACCGATCCCTGCCGTCCCGGCCGCCGGAGTGCCGCCGGAGAGCCGCCGGAGCCGCCGCCAGCCTCGGCGAGGCCGCTAGGGCACCCGAGGCCGCGCCAGCACCGCCGCCGCAACCCGCCGCCCTTTTTTGTCGCGGTCACCTCCCAACCGACGGCCGGCGACCTCCTCTTGCCGGTGCTCGCGTCGCCGCCGGCCGCCGTCGCCGTTCGTTGCCGGCGCCGCCGTGCCCTAGCCTCGGGTTGCCAACCCGAGAGTAGGGCTTCTCCCCGCGCCGCCGCCGCCGGTTCCTGCCGCCACCTGAGGTGAGCCCTCACTTCCTCACCTCCCCCGCACTCACCCCTGGCCGCCGCCGGCCATGCTTGTCCGCCGGCAGCCGGCCGGAGCTTGTTGCTCCGGCCGGGGGGCCATTGTTGGGTTGTTTTGGCCTTTTTGAGTTGTATGAGCTTCCTGTTGCCTCCCGGAGCTCAGGAAGGTGAGCATGATGATCGCGGCGATGCGCTGATCATCATGCTCACCTCAGATCTGGCTTTGGTTGAGCCGTTGCGCCGTTCGGCCTTTGTCGGGCCATTTTTGCCTATTGTTGCACTGTTTTTGTGCACTTTCCCGGACTGCGACTGTTCTTGTCGCAGAGGGGCTGTGAGCATGGCGTCCGTGACATCGTTTCCTATCCGCTGGTGCTTGCGGAAGGTCGTGCGGATGTACGGCTTGCTCACACGGCCTTAGTTAAGCTTGCTTTTGTGCGCGCGCTCACTGTTTTTATGGAATTTCCCGGCTTGCGACTGGTCCTGTCGCAGTGGGACAGTGAGCACGGTCTCCGTGACGTCGCTACCTATCCGCTGGTGCTTGCGGAAGGTCGAGCGGACGAACGGATTGCTCTAGCGGCTTATTTTAGCGCTTGTATGTATGTTTATTGTGATTGTTTTGGGACTTAGGCGCTTGTGGCAGCGTAGCGACGCTGTGGGCAGCAAGGGGATGGTCTGGAGGACCCTGTGGACTGGTTGTCCAACCCCCTCGCCCTTCGTGGAGTTTCGGATTTGTTTCCGACGCGTTTTTCGATGAAATAATCGGCGAAACGCACGTTTCTAGTTGTGCGACTCACTCGCTGTTTTCGCGAGCGACTTGGCTTCATTGTTTAGCCTTGTTGGCTGTTCCTCATCGCTGTCCTGAAGTTCCGAGGACAGCGGATGAGTGATGTGGGGGTTTCGGTGCCAAATCGGCACTTTTCGGGAACCCGGAAAGCCTTTACGGGTGTGTTTGATGTTCGTGGCACCCCGAGCTTGTGCTCGCTGTCCTGTCACTTGGTTTAGTGTGTTCAGGGACAGCGAGGGACCTTGTTGGCTGTGTGGTACCCCTCGGGGGCTTTGTGTGGTTTCGGGATCGTCCCGGTGGGTTTCCCGGGCGATCCGTCGGTTTCGGGATGTGAGAGCTTTGTGTTTAGCGTCGACTTGGTGGACCTTGACCCTGTGAGTCTTTCGTAGGTCCTGTCGCGGTTCCCGAGAGCCGTCGGTGTTAGATTGGATCTTACCTACAGGTGGGTACTTCGATCCGGAGTCGGTTCAGTGGACTACGGTGATACCTTTCTATCCTTTCCTTTGTATTACAGTTTTTAGTTCACTTGACTCCCGTAGACTCTACTTATATGCGTGCTTGGATAGTAGAGTAGTTGTAGTTGCATGATACTTGTGACGACCCAGTTGGTCGGTAGTGATCGCCTGCTGTTCTGAGCGATCCTAGTTGTAGTTGCATGGCACTTGAGACGACCCAGTTGGTCGGTTGTGATCGCCTATTTGTTCCGAGCGATCCTAGTTGTAGTTTGCGTGGTTCTTGAGATGACCCAGTTGGTCGGTGGTGATCGCCTGTTTTTCTGAGCGATCCTAGTTGTGGCTTATTGGTTGCTTCTCGGCTTGTTGCCGTTCTGTGGATTGAGCATTCGCATCGATCGTCACAGCTCTTCTAGCACTTCACGTACACCGCGGTCTGATCCACCGTTTGAGGCTGTTCTTTTCCGGAAAAGGGTCGTTGAGTTTGTGCCGACCCGTGAGCCTTGATGCAGTGCGTCCAGAAGGTTTATGTGCCTATAGATGAGCAGGTGAAAGTGCATGGGATACGTCCCGGTGGTTTTAGATTGGGTTTACTTTATGGTTTTCCCTTTGATGCATATTAGTTGTTTACAGTAGCATAGCTATTTTCAGTTGTATGTTAGCCTCATATTTACTTGTGCTACTGTTTACCATATCTATCTTTTGTTGACCCTCGTGCCGGTGTGTACACCTCGCCTTCGTCGGCTTGCAGTACCCACTGGGAGGGGAGACATGTGTACATGTTCTCACCCCCCACCCCCGTTGCAGGTTTCAGGTGAGCAGGGTGGTGAGTGTCGGGACGCTGCGAGGCACGACTAGATAGTAGCTCTAGAGGTTCCGACTCGTGAGGCTACTTCCCCAGATTTGGTTATTCCCCTACCTCCATTTGATAGATGTGATGTGTGGTTCAGTTACCCCGTTGTAATTCTAGCATGCCTATGTGTTGTGAATTTACTCCTTATGATTATGTGGTGATAGCATGCTTGGATTGATTGGTTGTATCCTCGTTTTCCCGTCGGTTTATTTATCGAGCATTTTGGTTTTCTACCCCTCGTGGTAGCATCGTAAAACAAGGTTTCCGTGTGGGAAACAATTTTCAAATGGATTTCTGATTGCTCGATTTTGTGATTTCAAAAAGAGAGTTCTCGTGTGGAGAACAATTTTCAAATGATTCTTGAATGATTGAAATTAGGATTTCAAATAAAGCTTCTGGGTGAGAAGCAGTTTTCTAGAATGACTGTTGCTTGTGCATCGCATCATCCTTCGCCTAAGGATTTGCTTAGATTCATACAGGTTTAAGGACGGTTAGCTGTATGAATCTCTCTGAGTTGTTGTGCTGTTGTGATGAATGAATGGTGGTTGTGATCCTGTTGATTGTTGTTGACGCCGTGCAAATACAGGGGAGGTTCTGTCCGTGTGTACAGTGGACCCTGTATTTGTGGCGGGTCTGTACGTGGCGCGGGCTAGGCTTTCAAAAAAAAAAAAAATTGGCACGTATTTTCCGCATCTCGAACTAGCCCGGGGCGTGACAGATTAAGATGGTATCAGAGCGTAAAGGGAACAAACACTCATTCATTCATTAACTTGTAACTGAACCACTGGTTAGGCTGACCCCTAGGAAGACCTAGGATGTGTAGGCGCGCGAGTTCGAGGGGTTTGTTTTCGGCTTGTGTTTTGTGGGAGTTGCCGACCCCTTTTCTCTTGCGCTGGTTTCTGCATTTTTGCAGTGGGCTGTGGTCTTGGTAGACCTCCTCGTCCGGGTCGTGGTGGTGGGCGTGCGCCTGAGGAGCTGTTTGCTGGTGTTCTGTTCCGGGCTGTTGTGGCTGGTTCGAGTGAGGAGCTGGCAGGAGGCGGACAGCCTGGTGTGGACCGTACCCTGTGTGCTTGGGGCCGAGGTGAGTGGTCGGTTGGCGACCCTCTCCGGCATGTTCCGGCTTGTTCCGGTAGTTTTTGAAGCAACAGGCTACGGCAGCTGCCGCTCCAGCCCCTCCTACTCCTCCGCCGTGTGCCCCGATGACAACAGACCCTCCTGTGGCACCCACACCGTTGTGCGACGACCGTGACGACGACAGCGACTTCGTCGGCTGTTTCGCGCGTGGACGCCGACCCCGTGTTTGGGGGTGGTGGTCACATCTGAGCGTATTGGGGCGGATCTCCTGAGTTTTGATCTGCCCTTGTTCGCAGGCTCGTGCTCCTTCTAGTGGTGGTGGATCTGTGTTGTTGGGCTGTTCTTGCCCTGTCCCCACTTTCCGTGTTGAGCACGAGGGCCTCTGCGAGCATCTCTACGGAGACGGTGTTTTGAGCGGTTTCGACCGCAGTTTGGGGGTTATCCCCTCTGTTTTGTTGGGTAGGGCGGTGAAGCCTACCCCTCTGACGTCTTGCTGGTGGGATCTCAGTGTTGGTCTTTCGACCATTGGCTAGTTCTGGCGTCGAGTTGACGGTGTTGTTTTAGTATCCTCTACCGCAGACCTTCGATCTCTTCGACCGGCTCCAGGGAGCCTCGGTTTTCTCGAAGCATGTTCCGCAGCCAGGTTATCCTTAGTTGAGGATCAAGGCCGTGGACGTTGCGTTAACGGCCTTCCGGACTCGTTACGGTTTTACGAGGTCGCGATTTTGCCGTTCGGTTTGACGATCGTCCCGGCAGCTTTTTGGATTTGATGAACTGGGTTTTCGGCAGTTCTTGGATCAACTTGTCGTGTTCTCCTTTGACGACATACTGATCTATTCGAGGAGTTTCCTTCTTGGTTCGCTTTGTGACGCAAGCTGGTTTTGTGGAGGAACCAAGGAAGGTGGACTTTGTAGTAGTTTGTCATGTTCCGACTTCTGTGGCAGAGTTTAGGAGCTTCCTCGGCTTGGGCGTTGTTGCTGGCGATTTGTTGAGGGTCCTTCTCAAGATCGCCGCCCCTTTGAGCATGCTGTCGAGGAATGGCGCGTTGTTTCTGTAGACTCCCGCCTGGTTGATGAGCTTCTTGGACCTGATGGACTGTTTGGCCCGTGCCCCTATCTTGGCATTGTCGCAGCCTGGTGAGGTTGCTGCGGTCTTCTGCGATGCATCCTGGATAGGATTGGGGTGCGTGCTTTTTCAGCATGAGAAGGTTATCGCTTATGCTTCGTGCTGGTTGATGGACTAGGAAGAGATCTATCTGGCGCTCGATCTCGAGTTAGCAGCAGTGGTGTTCGCTCTCAAGCTTTGGAGACACTACCTGAATGGAGCGCATTGTGAGATCTTCACGGATCCCCAGAGTCTGTTGTATCTCTTCAAGGGGCCGTCTCTTTTGATCACCGACCAGGAGCGATCGGTGGTGGAGTTTCGTCGACCAGAGTTGGAGACCTTACCTTGTGGAGCTACCGCACAGTGTGGTCTTTGGAGGTGCTACCCACCTTGTCGGATCAGATTTTTGATGGGCAGTCGATGGATCCGCACTGGCAGAGAGTGCGAGCAGACGCCGAACAGGGCAGAGATGATGACTTCGTGCTACATGCGGTTGGTTTTCCTTCGAGGACGGAGGTGCGTGCCCAGTGTTCAGGATATGAGGTGAGAGTTTTGACTGAGGCACACCGGTCGCCGCACATCGTTCATCTTAGGAGGGACGAAGATGTACCGCGACCTGAGGCAGAGTTTCTGGTTGTAGCTCAGCATGTGGCACTGTGCCAGGTTTGTCAGCAAGTGAAGGCTGTGCATCAGCAGAGAAGCTTCGACCGTTACCTGTACCTGTAGGGAAGTGGGAGCGGATCACCATGGTTTTCGTCACCGGGTTGCCTCGTTCTCTGCGAGGTCATGTTGCGATCTGGGTTTTTGTGGATTGTCTGACGAAAACAGCTCACTTCCTACCGGTACACTCGAATCAGTTTCGGGATCGACTGGTGCAGCTCTACTTGGATGAGTTCGTCGAGCTGTTTGGAGTGCCAGTGTCGATCGTTTTGGATTGGGATTCTCGCTTCGTTCTCCAGTTCTGGGGGTGCTTGCAGTAGGCACTGGGGACGAAGCTCAACTTCAGCTTAGTTTACCACCCTCAGAGTGTTGGACAGTTGGAGCGAGTCTTCTAGACTCTAGAGGTTATGCTCCGGGCACGCGTTTTGGACTTTGGTGAGGGTTGATTCAGATATCTTCCGTTGGTGGAGCTTGCTTTCTCTACAGCTTCCTGGCGAGCATTGGATTGGCACCGTGCGAGGCTTAGTGTGGAAGTCGTTGTCGATCACGGTTTTGTTTGGTTGACGTGGGTGAGCGTCGTGTGATCGGCCCGACAACGGTTCAGCTGAGTGGGGACCTCAGCTGCGGTGAGGTGCCTGTGAGGTTTTTGGCTCGCAGTGTGAGACAGTTGGGGGATCGGAGCTTTCTGTTTGTGTGACTGCAATGGACGAGTCGCGAGGAGCGTGAGACTTCTTGGGAGTCTGCTTCGCGTGAGAGGTATCCGCTGTTGTGCGCGGATGGTGTGTGAGTAAGTTTCGGGGACGAAACTTCTTGTTAGGTGGGAGTGATGTGAGAATTCGAATTTTTGAAATTTGAAATTCTGTGTCCCACTCCCCTGTTACTGTGTTTTTGATCTGTATACGTATATATATATAGGTATTTATATATATATATATGTATATAAGGATTTTTTAGTGGATTTGATTATTATTGGTTTTTCGTCGCGGAGAGAGAACGGCTTAACGTCGCGTTCCGGAGTCCAATTCTGGCGATCCAAAATGCTAAGTTCGATGTCTCGGCAGTGCTGAACGCAATGGCGCGATCCGTGTCGGCGTGCGACGAACGGATTGAAAGTTATTGCATCTTTATCGCTGAGCGCACGATGGATTTGATTTTTGTTTCGCGATCGGGTCCCCGTTTCCGCACCGTTTCGCGCGATTTCGAATCGCAGGGGGCCTGGGGGGATTTTGTAGCTGCTGTGGAGAGGGGACAGCTGCTGGGAGGGGTTGGTGGAGACTTTTGAGCCACCCACTCCCTCTCTTTGTCCACTCCAACACTCCACCTCTCTCCCTCTCTCTCTCTCCCTCTATCTCTCTCTTTCCCTCAGCCCAGGCCAGAGCCCGAGCTCCCCCTGCCCCTTGGCTTCCTCCCCGAGCAATGCCGGCCGCCGCCGGCCGCCGCCTGGCCGGAGCAGCCCCGGCCAGCTCTCTCTCTCCCTTTTTCTCCTTTTCTCCTTCTTCTTCTTCCTCTTCTTCTCCCTGCGGTGTGCACCCAGGGGAAACCCATGCGTGGGCTTCCCCTGAGGTGGCACGACCGCCGGAGTGGAGGGCCGCCGCCGGGAGCCGCCGCCGTGGGCCGCGGGAGCCACTGCAAGCACTGGCCGAGAGCAGTGCTGGCCGAGCTTGTTGGGGCCGCGCCGCCGCCGCCTCCCTACGTCGGAGAGGGTGAGCTTGGTCACCCTCGGGACCTCCGCCACCGATCCCTGCCGTCCCGGCCGCCGGAGTGCCGCCGGAGAGCCGCCGGAGCCGCCGCCAGCCTCGGCGAGGCCGCTAGGGCACCCGAGGCCGCGCCAGCACCGCGCCGCCGCAACCCGCCGCCCTTTTTTGTCGCGGTCACCTCCCAACCGACGGCCGGCGACCTCCTCTTGCCGGTGCTCGCGTCGCCGCCGGCCGCCGTCGCCGTTCGTTGCCGGCGCCGCCGTGCCCTAGCCTCGGGTTGCCAACCCGAGAGTAGGGCTTCTCCCCGCCGCCGCCGCCGCCGGTTCCTGCCGCCACCTGAGGTGAGCCCTCACTTCCTCACCTCCCCCGCACTCACCCCTGGCCGCCGCCGGCCATGCTTGTCCGCCGGCAGCCGGCCGGAGCTTGTTGCTCCGGCCGGGGGGCCATTGTTGGGTTGTTTTGGCCTTTTTGAGTTGTATGAGCTTCCTGTTGCCTCCCGGAGCTCAGGAAGGTGAGCATGATGATCGCGGCGATGCGCTGATCATCATGCTCACCTCAGATCTGGCTTTGGTTGAGCCGTTGCGCCGTTCGGCCTTTGTCGGGCCATTTTTGCCTATTGTTGCACTGTTTTTGTGCACTTTCCCGGACTGCGACTGTTCTTGTCGCAGAGGGGCTGTGAGCATGGCGTCCGTGACATCGTTTCCTATCCGCTGGTGCTTGCGGAAGGTCGTGCGGATGTACGGCTTGCTCACACGGCCTTAGTTAAGCTTGCTTTTGTGCGCGCGCTCACTGTTTTTATGGAATTTCCCGGCTTGCGACTGGTCCTGTCGCAGTGGGACAGTGAGCACGGTCTCCGTGACGTCGCTACCTATCCGCTGGTGCTTGCGGAAGGTCGAGCGGACGAACGGATTGCTCTAGCGGCTTATTTTAGCGCTTGTATGTATGTTTATTGTGATTGTTTTGGGACTTAGGCGCTTGTGGCAGCGTAGCGACGCTGTGGGCAGCAAGGGGATGGTCTGGAGGACCCTGTGGACTGGTTGTCCAACCCCCTCGCCCTTCGTGGAGTTTCGGATTTGTTTCCGACGCGTTTTTCGATGAAATAATCGGCGAAACGCACGTTTCTAGTTGTGCGACTCACTCGCTGTTTTCGCGAGCGACTTGGCTTCATTGTTTAGCCTTGTTGGCTGTTCCTCATCGCTGTCCCGAAGTTCCGAGGACAGCGGATGAGTGATGTGGGGGTTTCGGTGCCAAATCGGCACTTTTCGGGAACCCGGAAAGCCTTTACGGGTGCGTTTGATGTTCGTGGCACCCCGAGCTTGTGCTCGCTGTCCTGTCACTTGGTTTAGTGTGTTCAGGGACAGCGAGGGACCTTGTTGGCTGTGTGGTACCCCTCGGGGGCTTTGTGTGGTTTCGGGATCGTCCCGGTGGGTTTCCCCGGCGATCCGTCGGTTTCGGGATGTGAGAGCTTTGTGTTTAGCGTCGACTTGGTGGACCTTGACCCTGTGAGTCTTTCGTAGGTCCTGTCGCGGTTCCCGAGAGCCGTCGGTGTTAGATTGGATCTTACCTACAGGTGGGTACTTCGATCCGGAGTCGGTTCAGTGGACTACGGTGATACCTTTCTATCCTTTCCTTTGTATTACAGTTTTTAGTTCACTTGACTCCCGTAGACTCTACTTATATGCGTGCTTGGATAGTAGAGTAGTTGTAGTTGCATGATACTTGTGACGACCCAGTTGGTCGGTAGTGATCGCCTGCTGTTCTGAGCGATCCTAGTTGTAGTTGCATGGCACTTGAGACGACCCAGTTGGTCGGTTGTGATCGCCTATTTGTTCCGAGCGATCCTAGTTGTAGTTTGCGTGGTTCTTGAGATGACCCAGTTGGTCGGTGGTGATCGCCTGTTTTTCTGAGCGATCCTAGTTGTGGCTTATTGGTTGCTTCTCGGCTTGTTGCCGTTCTGTGGATTGAGCATTCGCATCGATCGTCACAGCTCTTCTAGCACTTCACGTACACCGCGGTCTGATCCACCGTTTGAGGGTGTTCTTTTCCGGAAAAGGGTCGTTGAGTTTGTGCCGACCCGTGAGCCTTGATGCAGTGCGTCCAGAAGGTTTATGTGCCTATAGATGAGCAGGTGACAGTGCATGGGATACGTCCCGGTGGTTTTAGATTGGGTTTACTTTATGGTTTTCCCTTTGATGCATATTAGTTGTTTACAGTAGCATAGCTATTTTCAGTTGTATGTTAGCCTCATATTTACTTGTGCTACTGTTTACCATATCTATCTTTTGTTGACCCTCGTGCCGGTGTGTACACCTCGCCTTCGTCGGCTTGCAGTACCCACTGGGAGGGGAGACATGTGTACATGTTCTCACCCCCCACCCCCGTTGCAGGTTTCAGGTGAGCAGGGTGGTGAGTGTCGGGACGCTGCGAGGCACGACTAGATAGTAGCTCTAGAGGTTCCGACTCGTGAGGCTACTTCCCCAGATTTGGTTATTCCCCTACCTCCATTTGATAGATGTGATGTGTGGTTCAATTACCCCGTTGTAATTCTAGCATGCCTATGTGTTGTGAATTTACTCCTTATGATTATGTGGTGATAGCATGCTTGGATTGATTGGTTGTATCCTCGTTTTCCCCCCCCTCCCGTCGGTTTATTTATCGAGCATTTTGGTTTTCTACCCCTCGTGGTAGCATCGTAAAACAAGGTTTCCGTGTGGGAAACAATTTTCAAATGGATTTCTGATTGCTCGGTTTTGTGATTTCAAAAAGAGAGTTCTCGTGTGGAGAACAATTTTCAAATGATTCTTGAATGATTGAAATTAGGATTTCAAATAAAGCTTCTGGGTGAGAAGCAGTTTTCTAGAATGACTGTTGCTTTTGCATCGCATCATCCTTCGCCTAAGGATTTGCTTAGATTCATACAGGTTTAAGGACGGTTAGCTGTATGAATCTCTCTGAGTTGTTGTGCTGTTGTGATGAATGAATGGTGGTTGTGATCCTGTTGATTGTTGTTGACGCCGTGCAAATACAGGGGAGGTTCTGTCCGTGTGTACAGTGGACCCTGTATTTGTGGCGGGTCTGTACGTGGCGCGGGCTAGGCTTTCAAAAAAAAAAAAAATTGGCACGTATTTTCCGCATCTCGAACTAGCCCGGGGCGTGACAAAACCTCAACGAGGTTTCCCAGTGGGTATACAACTGAGCCACAGGGGCATGTCGTAACCACTGAGAAACAAAGGAGATACGATAACAATATAATCAGAGATCTACAGTAGCTATGTCAGTATGAACAGAATAAATGATCAAAACGCTACTGTACAGGAAAAGCTAAGCTGTATATGCATCAATGGAAAGAAACTCCAAATACCCAATCTGGTGCTTGCCATATTGGTCTGCAGATCTCAAGCGTTGCCCTATTGGTCCGCAGACCTCAAGCGGTGCCCTATTGATCCGCAAACCTCATGCGTGCCTGTCACTTTGCTTGCACCCGATCTAACTCATGCGCCCGCAGGTCGACTCATCCGGATAGTACACCTCTGATCGGTGGCCAAACCGAACTGGTGTCATGAATACACGCTGTGCAGTGACGGATCATGCGATATGCTCAATAAATAGTCGGCAAGAAGCCGATATCTGGCCGAAGCCACAGGCGAAAGGAACGCCTCATCCTGATCAATAGATCAAATCCATGTCGGCAAGAAGCCGATACCTGGCCGAAGCCACAGGCGAAAGGAACGCCGCATCCTGATCAAACAGATCAAATCCAAACCGGCAAGAGGCCGGTACCTGGCCGAAGCCACAACAGATCGAAACACACGACAAGAGAGTCGATGTGTTGCCTGGACAAGAAGTCCATATCTCAACAATGCATAATCCTGCTCTACATGTCCATGACCACAAATATACTATGCAACTAAGGTAAGTATGAACGAATGCTGTAAACAAGGAATCGACATGTAGAGCTATATCAAAGAAAGGACAGGGAATAGCGATACCGACTACTCCGTAGGCTCACCCACCTGTCGTACTCGCGTCGGGAACCTGGACGCGAAGCAGATCAACCGGACCTACGATAGGTCCACGAGTCAGAGATATGTCCCTAAGGACTTCACGTATGCATCTCACACAAATCCCAAAACCCGAGACTCGGTTTCCCAAACCGATCTCCCAACAACAACACCGGAAGTCCCGAAATCGCACCGGGACGCCCTCGGGACACACGAACAGTCCCGAAAGATACCGACTCACTCCACGAGTCAACTGCTGCCCCAAAACACATCCGTTTGGGTGTCTTGGCAGCAAGCACAAGATCAAACATCGAAACGATTATCGTCGGACAATCGTTCCGATCCGGGTTCCCGTAAGTGTCGATTTCGACACCGGAACCCACTGCCGCTCACCGGGCATCTCCGAATACACGAGATGACCGAGACAACCAGCCAACAAGGCTCAGGGGCAGCCCACAAGTCACACACATTGCGTCGGAAGTTTCCGAGCCGAAAACCACGTTTCGCCGACGGATTTCGTCGGGAAACGCTCCGAAAACTCTTTTTCGGACGAACGAAGGGCAACGGACCTTGGACAACCAGTCCAAAGGTCACACGTAGTTCATACCTACTGCCCACAGGACCCACCCGATGCACAATTGCATAAAGGTCCTCAACTCTCCATAAAATCACATAATTTTATGTGATTTAACGAACACGATGGGTCGATACCACAGGCTGAGCATTTTCGGGGTCAACCGAGACACTTACTGACAGGTCTCGACGTGCCGGAGACCGTGCTCGCACTTCGGAGCACAACCGGACACTGTGGAGCGCGCGGGTGCGACGCGAACTACAGCGATCTATGCGCACTAGAGAGAAGTTATGGACTGATACCTTTATCCGAGCATCTTCGAGGCCTGCCGAGACACATCCTGCTAGGTCTCGACAATACGGAAGCCGTGCTCGCTGTCCGGAGCACGGCGGACGGCCGAGGAGCATGCTGGATCAACCGGAATCTCAACTAGAACCACGGTACGGGAGCGACATTAAAGAACTTGAGGTTCCAAGCCTCGCTGACAGAGGAACAGGTGAGCACGGTGTTCAGCATCATGCCCGGATGCTCGGGCTCACCTTCCAAGGTGTCGGGGGTGCTCCGGGGGTCGCCGGAACAGTGAGGCGACCCCAAAACAAGCCCCAGCTCGGGCTAACCCGAGAGCAGGGAACCAGCACCGGCCGGCGGCGGCGGCCACGACGGCGACTGAGCCGGCAGAAGGATGGTGTGGGCGGCCTGGGACAACCACCCCAGGTGTCCGCCGGCGGCAGGGAGCAGCGCCGGCGGCGGGCGGCGATGCCCTAGCCGCGGAGGGGCAAAGCTAGGGCAGCCCAGCTTCGGCAAACGGCGGCTCCGGCGACGGCGTGGTGACAGCAGGGGAATGCGGACGTCGGGGGCACTCGGGTGTGGGCGCGGCAGCCGGCGGAAAGCGGCGGCGGTTACGGCGCGCGAGGGAAGCTCGGCCGCATGGGTTTGGTCCGGTACAGAGATGGCCGCGGCGGCGGCGCGCGCACGCGACAACGTCGGCGACCTCTCAGGTCGAGTGCGGTGACGCCAGGGAGGCCGGGGCTCGGGTTGGCCGACAGCGGAGGGCGGCGGTGGCGGCGCTGGCACAAACCGAGCCCGCACGGGCTAGGGCTCGGGTTCCAGAGGTTCAGCGGCCACGGCGGCGCACGGCGCAACCGGCGGCGACGGCGCCGGTTCGGATCGGACGCGGCGATGCCGGAGGGCCGAGGAATGTCGACCGGGGGTCGCGGGAGGCGGCGACGGTGGTGCTGGGGCAACACGAGCCCGCACAAGCCTGGCTCGGCCCAGATCCGCCGGGCTGTAGGAGTAGCGGCGGCGCCGGGGATGGCAGCGGGACGCGCCGGGGGTCGGGGCGACGCCGGCCACCACAGGGATCAAGGTGATGCCTTCCTGGGTGGATCTAACCCGCGGATGAGAAGAAAAGGAGAGGGAGTTGAGATAGGTGGAGGTGATGGAATGGTTGGCAGCAGCTCCCTGCCGGCGGCGGCTGGCCGGCGGCGGCGGTGGCGGCTGCGCGCAGGGAGGTGCACAAGGGTGAGGGAGGCGGCTAGGGTTCGTGTGGAGGGTGGAGATGGGCTTAGGGTTAGGGTTTCATGAAGAAAACCCTAAAAGCAATATGTATAGGTTTGCCATTTTGCGCATAAGTCCACCGAAAATCCTGAATTCCTCATGGGTCCCCCACAGCACGCGTAAATCGCACGTGAGCACCTCCACGCCAAGTTTCACGCGAATTGATCCATAAAATATTGGGACTTTTGCAAAATTACCATTTTGTGAACTTCGACCCCTTCGCAAACAAGATGGAACTCCAAGAGATCCGTTCAACGGATTTGCAAACGGATGGCACCAGCGCGTTCAGCACTGCCGAATTATCGAACTCACGATTTTGTTTCATTCGATTTGATTGTCGATTCATGACAAACCCATTGTCAATCCGATCCATCTATACATCATGTATATAACAACCAACATCGCTTATAAATCTCCTCGATTAGCGAACTCGCGACCAAAATCCATCGACACTAACTTTCTTTCACATGATAGATCCCTGTCAGAGGATTCATATGCAAAACGGAGCTACTACGGTAAGCTTTGCGAGGCTAAAACAATGAAGTATAAAAGTCCACTTTTCGACAAGGTCCAGTTTTCTTGAAAACTGTGCATCAAATCCAAAATATGTTAGTGCCATTGAGTCCAGAGTAGTCGGACGGTTGAAAACGAGCTATTGGACCACTATGAACGGAGTCCGATACACTCCGGAATCCATCTCTAATCATCGACCTATCCGGAAAACCAGAGTTACTATTCACTTAAGTGAATTTTCGAGATCGCGTAACTCTTTCATTTTAAATCATTTTCTCCCGAAACTTGACGAGTGATTATGTAATTAAAATACACACATAAACATCGTCAACGGAGAGTTAAATTAAATATGAGAAAAATCTCGGTTCTTACATCATTCTCCCCTTAAAAGAAGTTTCGTCCCCGAAACTCGATTACATTTACCCCTCAAGTAAATGTGGACAACATTTCCGCATAATCGGTTCAAGCTCCCGTAACGCTACGCGTTCTCCAAGATTGGCCTATTGAACTTTAACATACGGGACGCTCCGGTTCCGTAGCTATTTCTCCTCACGTGCTAATATCCTCGTCGGAGTCTCACCGGAGGTCAGATCCTCCCGAAGCTGAATAGTCATCGGACTGCTGACAAGGGATGGATCAGAACTACACTTCTGAAGTATGGACACGTGGAAGCTATCATATACTTGGGCGAGACTCGGAGATAGAGCCAATTTGTACGCCACCGGACCAACGCGCCCCCAGATCTCAAACGGTCCCACATATCTCGGGCTAAGCTTGCCCCTCAAACCGAACCGTTTGATCTCTCTGGACGGTGAAACTCTTGAGCAGAACATGCTCGCCGATCTGAAACTCTAGGTCACGACACCGATGGTCCGCGTAGCTCAATTGCCGACTCTGTGCAGTCAATAATTGCTCTCCAGCAATGTGAATCTTGTCTCTACGCCCACCACTAAGTCCGGTCCGATTATCCGGCGCTCTTCGATGTCGTCCATACTGATAGGGGACCGACATCGACGCCCATATAAAGTCTCATACGGTGCCATTCCAATGCTCGCCTGATGACTGTTATTATAGGCGAACACCACCAGCGACAGGTACTTGAACCACCCGTCACCATGATCCAGGACGCATTCATGTAGCATCTCCTCAAGAGTCTGGATAACTCGTTCAGACTATCCGTCATTCTGGGGATGGAAAGTCGTACAGAAGTTCAACCTCGTACCCAAAGCTTGTTGTACAACACTCTTCAAAAATTGGGATAATAGTTCTTCACTTAGAAATTCAAGATCCACCCAAATCTGGTCTACGTAGCAGTAACTAATTCGACTACGTCAAAGGTTCATGCAGGAAAATCCCGAGACAACACCATAAGTCTGGAGTATGTATTCAAAGTCTGAAACGATGCAATCCAACTTACCAACAACGTCAACCTGCTCACTATGAGCGAATCTATATCACTGTCCCAAAATCTGCGTCGATAACATCCGACTTGGAGACTACAGTCTCCCACCAGTTTGAGATACATCCAGAACGAAATCAAACTTTTAGCTTCTCAAACCCACTAACGGTATTACGACATTCCTTGGTCCGATACCAAACCATGCGCCTAGTCCAAAAGGTCTAAGGCTTTCACAACTAGTTGAGTTCTACAAGTGAGCCAGCAACAGGTACATACGGTTCGACATGAAGGTCCACGGTGTCCGCAATAAGGTTGCGAATCGGTACTCATTATCAAATCCCTCAGTGGTGCTCAACATCTGTCTCCACGAAACCCGGTCGCTGAAATCTGCATGGGACCAGCGATGCAATGTTCCAGACCACATCTGATGTCTGTCTCAACGAGACCCAGAGACATCAATCATCAAGTGACCAGAAGAGCAATCCACTTTCATAATTATCCGTGTTTAACCGCGTCATGTACCTAGCATTCAAGCATCTGCATCATCTTCTGAGCCAAAGGCCAGGCTCAGTTCACGTGCCCAGCAAAGTTTACACCTTTTAGGAATGCAATATAAATTGCAACTGAGGGCGCATTGTCCCTTTAACTACGCGAGACCTGGCTACTGGTTCGTATACAACCAGACCATCACCAAAGTACATATCATTGGTGAGGTAACTCATCACTTTACGTAACCTTGTCTAAGGCTGACCCAGAATATACTGCGTGGTCGGAGGTGACCATGATTCTAACCTCTGCATGAGATCATCCATAAAGGTTGTCTACACGGGAAAACACAATGTCCCAATCCAAATACTCCCAAAGGGGGTAGGGCATTTCATCCTAACTTTTGACAATACGTTGTCTGCAGCCAACGCATTTATCAAAAGAAAAGCGAAATACCGTATGATCCATCTCCAACGCCACGTTGGAGAAGTGACACCAGCACGAAGTCATCCACTATCGCCATGCTGCACAAAAGTGCACCACGACACTAACAAATATCGACAGCTTACTCTTAAGGTTTTCCAATTATCCTATAGAGTATCATTTATATGCCATAAGCATACATATACCACGTGCCATCCCATATCACACTGATTTAGGTATTGGGATTGCCGCACACAACGTGGACACCACAGAGACCTAACATTGAAGCTAAGTCTTATCTAGTCTTGGCTTACACCACTAGGCGCAAAGATCACTTGAAGATCAAACGACTGCTCTGACGAATCCACCAACTTATTTCAACGATCCATACTTGGGTTCGCTCCTCACTCAGTGACATACGTCACCATTAGAGGATATAGTAGGGTAGACGTCACGATTCTACCCACCAAGGCTAAAGAAACCCTACTCACGCCGTAACCGTACAAGCGGTCGGTGAACAAACCTCGGGCCGCGCATTTGCAACCCACGCTATACTTGCGGTCAAGCCCGCATCGTCATCTCCACAGAGATGCATGCAACCGCATATGAGCTCTAAATAGGGAGGAGTAGGCCCTAAAGCCATACTCATAGAGTCTGAGGATACAATATACACACTGCAATCGCCCAAGCGGTTGTACTTCAATGCTCAAACTGTACTCACACAGTTCCATCGACTATTGTGGCAGTAACCGCACACAGTATCGTCTCCGTAGAGATGCCCGCAGTGGACCTCGTGCTCTACATGAAAAGTGGGGCCAAGAAATCACGGCTCAGCCGTCAGCTAAGGCCCAGCAGATGCCACTGCCTGGAACCTCAATGTCCACCTTTGTCTCGAGTGGTTTTACCAGGTGCACATCACCCTACCACTCGATATCTGTCTGCTAATCCGCCACCACTCCCAGTAGAGACACAAGTCTGCACCGCAACTGCAAAACAAACACGGGGTAACGAAACAACAAAAGACCTCGAGTTAATAAAACTCGACCAACTTACCGGGACTCAATCCCACAACCCCGTGCTCTCACGTGCTTATAAACCTTAGGTCTTCCTAGGGTCATCCTAACCAGTGGTTCAGTTAGATAGCTTGTGAATATAATTGTGATTGTTCACTCTCTGATACCATCTTAATCTGTCACGCCCCGGGCTAGTTTAGATGCGGAAAACGGGTCAATTTTTTTTTTTTTTGAAAGTCTAGCCCGTGCAGTGAACAGACCCGCCACAAATACAGGCATCTCTGTCAACGCGGACAGAGCCTCCCCTGTATTTGCACGGCGTACCAACAACATACAACAGGATCACAATCACACTTACATTCACGATAAATCAGACAATACAACATCGAGTACATTTGCATTCAGCTATCCCTACATGCCTCTAAGCACACCTTAGGCGAAGGATGATGCAATGCACAGTACAACAGGCATCCTATTAAAATTGCTTTCCACTCGAAAGCTTTGTTTTTGAACTCTAATAAGCATCGAAAGAAATCCATGAAAACCTTTTAAAACTGTTCCAATACGGAACCTTATTTTGAAAACCAGCTACCTCGATGGGTAGACACCCACACGATAAAACCGAATCGAATGCTAATAACGAAAACGAGAACCCAATCTCATACATAACAAGTCATGATCTTATACAAGTTATAAGCATGCAATAATCATCTTGGTCAGCTAACTGAACCAGTTTAATTATTTCTAAGACTAATACAAGTAAAGAGATAACCGGGTAGGGACCGCTAATGCAGTCTAGCTAGATCGTCCTCACATCGCACCACGAACTGGCTCCTCGCCCGATCCACCTGAAAAACAGGGAGTGAGAAACCTCAACGAGGTTTCCCAGTGGGTATACAACTGAGCCACAGGGGCATGTCGTAACCACTGAGAAACAAAGGAGATACGATAACAATATAATCAGAGATCTACAGTAGCTATGTCAGTATGAACAGAATAAATGATCAAAACGCTACTGTACAGGAAAAGCTAAGCTGTATATGCATCAATGGAAAGAAACTCCAAATACCCAATCTGGTGCTTGCCATATTGGTCTGCAGATCTCAAGCGTTGCCCTATTGGTCCGCAGACCTCAAGCGGTGCCCTATTGATCCGCAAACCTCATGCGTGCCTGTCACTTTGCTTGCACCCGATCTAACTCATGCGCCCGCAGGTCGACTCATCCGGATAGTACACCTCTGATCGGTGGCCAAACCGAACTGGTGTCATGAATACACGCTGTGCAGTGACGGATCATGCGATATGCTCAATAAACAGTCGGCAAGAAGCCGATATCTGGCCGAAGCCACAGGCGAAAGGAACGCCTCATCCTGATCAATAGATCAAATCCATGTCGGCAAGAAGCCGATACCTGGCCGAAGCCACAGGCGAAAGGAACGCCGCATCCTGATCAAACAGATCAAATCCAAACCGGCAAGAGGCCGGTACCTGGCCGAAGCCACAACAGATCGAAACACACACGACAAGAGAGTCGATGTGTTGCCTGGACAAGAAGTCCATATCTCAACAATGCATAATCCTGCTCTACATGTCCATGACCACAAATATACTATGCAACTAAGGTAAGTATGAACGAATGCTGTAAACAAGGAATCGACATGTAGAGCTATATCAAAGAAAGGACAGGGAATAGCGATACCGACTACTCCGTAGGCTCACCCACCTGTCGTACTCGCGTCGGGAACCTGGACGCGAAGCAGATCAACCGGACCTACGATAGGTCCACGAGTCAGAGATATGTCCCTAAGGACTTCACGTATGCATCTCACACAAATCCCAAAACCCGAGACTCGGTTTCCCAAACCGATCTCCCAACAACAACACCGGAAGTCCCGAAATCGCACCGGGACGCCCTCGGGACACACGAACAGTCCCGAAAGATACCGACTCACTCCACGAGTCAACTGCTGCCCCCCCAAAACACATCCGTTTGGGTGTCTTGGCAGCAAGCACAAGATCAAACATCGAAACGATTATCGTCGGACAATCGTTCCGATCCGGGTTCCCGTAAGTGTCGATTTCGACACCGGAACCCACTGCCGCTCACCGGGCATCTCCGAATACACGAGATGACCGAGACAACCAGCCAACAAGGCTCAGGGGCAGCCCCAAGTCACACACATTGCGTCGGAAGTTTCCGAGCCGAAAACCACGTTTCGCCGACGGATTTCGTCGGGAAACGCTCCGAAAACTCTTTTTCGGACGAACGAAGGGCAACGGACCTTGGACAACCAGTCCAAAGGTCACACGTAGTTCATACCTACTGCCCACAGGACCCACCCGATGCACAATTGCATAAAGGTCCTCAACTCTCCATAAAATCACATAATTTTATGTGATTTAACGAACACGATGGGTCGATACCACAGGCTGAGCATTTTCGGGGTCAACCGAGACACTTACTGACAGGTCTCGACGTGCCGGAGACCGTGCTCGCACTTCGGAGCACAACCGGACACTGTGGAGCGCGCGGGTGCGACGCGAACTACAGCGATCTATGCGCACTAGAGAGAAGTTATGGACTGATACCTTTATCCGAGCATCTTCGAGGCCTGCCGAGACACATCCTGCTAGGTCTCGACAATACGGAAGCCGTGCTCGCTGTCCGGAGCACGGCGGACGGCCGAGGAGCATGCTGGATCAACCGGAATCTCAACTAGAACCACGGTACGGGAGCGACATTAAAGAACTTGAGGTTCCAAGCCTCGCTGACAGAGGAACAGGTGAGCACGGTGTTCAGCATCATGCCCGGATGCTCGGGCTCACCTTCCAAGGTGTCGGGGGTGCTCCGGGTCGCCGGAACAGTGAGGCGACCCCAAAACAAGCCCCAGCTCGGGCTAACCCGAGAGCAGGGAACCAGCACCGGCCGGCGGCGGCCACGACGGCGACTGAGCCGGCAGAAGGATGGTGTGGGCGGCCTGGGACAACCACCCCAGGTGTCCGCCGGCGGCAAGGAGCAGCGCCGGCGGCGGGCGGCGATGCCCTAGCCGCGGAGGGGCAAAGCTAGGGCAGCCCAGCTTCGGCAAACGGCGGCTCCGGCGACGGCGTGGTGACAGCAGGGGAATGCGGACGTCGGGGGCACTCGGGTGTGGGCGCGGCAGCCGGCGGGGGAAAGCGGCGGTTGCGGCGCGCGAGGGGAAGCTCGGCCGCATGGGTTTGGTCCGGTACAGAGATGGCCGCGGCGGCGGCGCTCGCACGCGACAACGTCGGCGACCTCTCAGGTCGAGTGCGGTGACGCCAGGGAGGCCGGGGGGGCTCGGGTTGGCCGACAGCGGAGGGCGGCGGTGGCGGCGCTGGCACAAACCGAGCCCGCACGGGCTAGGGCTCGGGTTCCAGAGGTTCAGCGGCCACGGCGGCGCACGGCGCAACCGGCGGCGACGGCGCCGGTTCGGATCGGACGCGGCGATGCCGGAGGGCCGAGGAATGTCGACCGGGGGTCGCGGGAGGCGGCGACGGTGGTGCTGGGGCAACACGAGCCCGCACAAGCCTGGCTCGGCCCAGATCCGCCGGGCTGTAGGAGTAGCGGCGGCGCCGGGGATGGCAGCGGGACGCGCCGGGGGTCGGGGCGACGCCGGCCACCACAGGGATCAAGGTGATGCCTTCCTGGGTGGATCTAACCCGCGGATGAGAAGAAAAGGAGAGGGAGTTGAGATAGGTGGAGGTGATGGAATGGTTGGCAGCAGCTCCTGCCGGCGGCGGCTGGCCGGCGGCGGTGGCGGCTGCGCGCAGGGAGGTGCACAAGGGTGAGGGAGGCGGCTAGGGTTCGTGTGGAGGGTGGAGATGGCTTAGGGTTAGGGTTTCATGAAGAAAACCCTAAAAGCAATATGTATAGGTTTGCCATTTTGCGCATAAGTCCACCGAAAATCCTGAATTCCTCATGGGTCCCCCACAGCACGCGTAAATCGCACGTGAGCACCTCCACGCCAAGTTTCACGCGAATTGATCCATAAAATATTGGGACTTTTGCAAAATTACCATTTTGTGAACTTCGACCCCTTCGCAAACAAGATGGAACTCCAAGAGATCCGTTCAACGGATTTGCAAACGGATGGCACCAGCGCGTTCAGCACTGCCGAATTATCGAACTCACGATTTTGTTTCATTCGATTTGATTGTCGATTCATGACAAACCCATTGTCAATCCGATCCATCTATACATCATGTATATAACAACCAACATCGCTTATAAATCTCCTCGATTAGCGAACTCGCGACCAAAATCCATCGACACTAACTTTCTTTCACATGATAGATCCCTGTCAGAGGATTCATATGCAAAACGGAGCTACGGTAAGCTTTGCGAGGCTAAAACAATGAAGTATAAAAGTCCACTTTTCGACAAGGTCCAGTTTTCTTGAAAACTGTGCATCAAATCCAAAATATGTTAGTGCCATTGAGTCCAGAGTAGTCGGACGGTTGAAAACGAGCTATTGGACCACTATGAACGGAGTCCGATACACTCCGGAATCCATCTCTAATCATCGACCTATCCGGAAAACCAGAGTTACTATTCACTTAAGTGAATTTTCGAGATCGCGTAACTCTTTCATTTTAAATCATTTTCTCCCGAAACTTGACGAGTGATTATGTAATTAAAATACACACATAAACATCGTCAACGGAGAGTTAAATTAAATATGAGAAAAATCTCGGTTCTTACATTAGCATTATATTTTTATCAAACTATAAAATATCTTAGGTTTAGGGAAGCAACATGTGCTAGCTGGGTCAGAAGAAATAATTCAGCCTCCAACCGGCTACAATAGTAATGAAATTAGAGGTTTGGGAGAGCAAAATGAAATAACAGGCAACAAAAGCGTAAGTACCGCATAAGTAGCATGTATACTAAATTTTAATAAGAAAGTTTACTAAAGCGTAAGTACCACATAATTGCTTCTTCATTTATACTTGCATATCCGAATGCACACTTTCAACAAATCTTACGCTATCGTCACTCAAAGAGAATTATTAAAAGCCTTTGGGTTTCACAATTTGAGACTCCACATATGTTAGAAACTAGGCATTAACTGCTTTTTTGTTTAAATTCCCAAGTGTCTTCCCTTTGCAAAAGAAATGAAAGCTCTGAGTTGAAAACTTGTTCCAGAATAGCATAAGCTCTAAAGTACAGCAAAAGCTCCAAACTTTTCTTTTCAAAATGCTCGAGTAGAGGATCTTGTAGCTAAAAGCAGAGGCAAAATTTAGGTCTCACACTATGTCAAAGGGGCACTAGACCAACCATCCAATGATCTAGAAAACAACGCCATAAATGACATTGCAAAAACGGACCACATAAAGTCGGTATTTAGTACCCATTTGGCCTAGCTTTTGCTTCTACTTCAGCTCAAGCCACCTACACTAGAACATTGGAGAAACGAAAAAGTGTGGAGCTTTTGCTATGTCTGGAAATGTAATATGCTTACAAGCCTCAAAAGCCAAAAATAGACTTTGAAAGGTTTTGACAAGAAAAGACACAAGAAAGAAGTTAGTGTCGCTTCAAATTGCACTGCTTAACAACACTAAGGGCATGTTTGGTTCATGATTGGAATTGGAAAGGGAAATGGAATTGGATTGCTTTGGAATGGGAAATGGAATGATGAATCATCCAAAAATGTTTGGTTCATTATTGGAATGGAAATCGGAATGAGCCTCTATGATTTTGATGGGGGGTTTTGATTAAGAGAGATGAAGGGAGAGAAGGAGGTGTTTATAAGAGAGGATTTTGGATAATTTACTTTGGAATGGGTCAATCCGGGGTTCAAAGCCGGATTGGGCCATAAATGGATTTGGCCATTCCCATTCCGGAGTGGAATGGGAATCGGAATCCGATTCCTGTGAAACAAACAACAACTATCGGAATCGACGAATCCCATTCCGATTCCATAGTCTAAAGTAGGTGAACCAAACATGCCCTAATTGAAACCGAAAACACCTTGCAATCGGGGTAAATAGACACAACACATCTCCTAGCAACTTACCAAAAATCAAATTTTCATCCTCCAAACCCAACATAAATTTGATGCTTAAAATTTTCAATATCAAAGTCGTTATATTTTCTATACTAGCAATTCATTTTTGCTAAACCAATTTCAGATATTAAATTTCACACATACACCTACTTAGGAAACTATATTCAAAATCTCCTAAATTAATATATCAATTCTTATAATTAATCGTCCTCCTTAAGAGAATTCACAATAGCAAATTTGTAAGACTCGCTCTCCAATATCAAAGTCTATAAAGAGTTACAGTCACACATCCTTTAGACAACAAATAATAAGATGATATCATCTTCAGATCATAATAGATTAGAAATTAGTTCATAATTAAGAATTACTTGATTTAATCTGTAAGGTTATCGGAAAACACCATTCCTTTAAGGAACCCTCAAAATCTAATATTACCCAAAAAAATTTACCTAATCATTCCAAAAAAGCATTCAGGGTGTTCGTACTAAAATTCACACTTTAAGATTCCACGTATTTTAGAAACTATCCAGCAACTATCTTTTCGTGCAACTTCTCTCTAAAGGCGCCTTAATTATATACGGCCAATGTTACCCTCAGACAGCACCTTCCACTTGAAGAAAGAAACTTATCTACATAACGTGCAGTGACATTTATGTGCCACATATAAGTACTTATCTACTATGGCCGTTATATCTTACTTGCGCCTAAGTTTGTCAAACATGAAGCTCGATCCTTACAATTTAGTCCTATCCCTAATTATCTAACTTTGGTGAATTACCCATTTTGATGCTATTTATGAATTTTGTGAGTAATTTTAAAAAGGAAAGCACCATGATACAATTGGGCGATGTAAGGCCTATCAAGGAAAATCAGCCCAAGAAGCTCACTTTGCTTATTTGACATTGCGGTATATCTTGAAAAATGTAAGGCTGCAAACATCGAAATAAATAATATGAGGTCAGTCTCAAACTAATGCAGTTGGAGAATGGATATCTCTTGAACACATGGACTAATGGCAAGTAATGAGGCCATATGTAGCTTGCCGCTAAGCATCATTGCAATAAGTTGGGACAATAAGTTGGGACAGTAATAACAACCTTTAAGACAGATTTCCCTAAGTAAACTTCTGCTGCTTCCTTCTTCGCTTGGTGAGGACAAATGCACCAATCTGACAGTGCCCATTAGGCGAAAATTGGAAATTTTTCATGCTTGGGCCGTTGAAAGGCCAATTTGTCTCCGTGTGATAGACTCGACGCATATTGTATAAATTTAGCCCGATACTTTCGTAGGCCAGGTTGAATCGTAGTTTTATGCGAGTTTCCATCAACAAGGTAAAAGCTAGTTAAAGTCTACCTCTAAATTAAACACCGTGGGCTATTTGTAGTACCATTGGTCTCTCGACCAGTATAGGTCTGTCTAATTGAAGTGGACTATTGCATAGATTTGGCCAATATAGCATATATTTGGTCCACTTATGAAACTGTGAGTCAGAAGACAAAATTAGAGAGATTGTGCAGGTGGTTATAGCAAGTGGTGATGGAAGAATGAATAGATGCATGAGTTGAAAAGATAAATAGTGATTAATGAGGAACACTACTTGCCAATTAGAGCCTGTCGGAAGTGATTTTTTGTAAACTTAAGTCAAAGTTTGCACTACACCTTGGGAGAAAAGGACCCAATGCCGCTTGTCATCCGTCTGGTACAACAAGATCAAATTTTTACCCTCTAAACCCAAAAACACAAATTTTCACTAGCATAGTAGTTAAATTTTACATACATTTAATGCATTTCCAGTAAACCCATTTCAAAATATTCAATTTAATGAAAATACTCAAAAAGCTCATCGTCCTCCTTTAGAGAATACAAAAGCAACACATCTTTACATAGGGTCAACTAAATAGACATCTATCCTATATTGTCAAGTCTATAGTCATAGTTTTGTGTAATGTTGATTATATACAGTCGATGCTGCCCTCTGAAGACACATTCTACTTTAAGGAAGAAGGTAATTTTCATGACGTGCATTGAAGACACATCCTACTTTAAGAAAGAAGCTAATTTTCATGATGTGCATTGTAATTTCTCCTTAGATATTGAAGCGATCTAAATCGGACTTTTTTATAAAATAACCTTTTAAAATTTTATAATTTGTAAAATAATCCTATCAAATTTAAATTTTACAAAATAACCCTGTAAAGGCGGTGAATCATTCACCGCATTCAGAATATCTTGTACGGCTATTAAAGGCGGTGAATGATCCACCGTCTTATTTACACTTATCCGTTCAACAACCACTTTCCCTTTTCCTCCTCTCCTTCTAAAGGCGGTGAATCGTTCACCGTCTTTAAAAGGCTTGAAATTTTTTTGAATGCGGTGAATAATTCACCGCGTTTAAAGGATTAGTTTTCCAAATAAAAATTTAACACGATTATTTCGCAAATTACCAAATTTTACAAAGTTATTTTATAAAAAAGTCCATCTAAATCAATTCTCAAGCAACTACCCAGTACAGTCATTATGTCTTACTAGAGCCACTACAGTCCTTATACCTTAGTACCCAAAATTCACCAAATATAAGCCCCAGTTAAAAAGATGATCCTGATGCAGAGAAGAACTTTTGGGGCTACTAAGCCTACGAGACATTTTTTACAATATGAAACATTTTAATTGTAAAAACAGGCAGTAAGAATTTTTATATTTAAGACTAAGCGTAAACGGTGAATAATTTACCGCTTTTAGAAAGCGGTGAATCACCGCTTTCAGATAACTTATATGTTTTTCTATCTGAACTCCGAAAAATATACAATATTAAACTTTAAAAATAATTTTAATAGGTTGAAGAAAGCGGTGAATGATTTGCCGCATTTAGAAAGCGGTAATTCATTTGCCGCACATGCCTAATTTTGTAAATAAATCTTTTACCAAACTATTTTTATAATTATAATATTTTTTAAGCTTACTAATAAAAAAATCCCCAAAGAATGGAACTGGAAGGCGGTTTCAAGAAATTGAATGTGTTCTGTCACGCCCCGCCGGCCCTTTAACACCAACTAGGTGGAAAGGATAACCGCACGAGCGCGTGCCCCAGACCCGCCGAACGGATAGAGTCTTTTCTAACCGCCCAAGGCGTCACAACACAAGCTTTCCACAAGGTTCCAACTAGGAACGGAATACAAGAGTTGCACGAGGAAAGCATCAACAATATGAAGTTCTACTTCTATTACATCACATTACACATTTATACATGCCAAATTTGTTTCTTTTCATTCCATACAACATGTTCCAAAATATGGAATATACAAAATGTATACATGTAATACAAATCCCCTATGCCATCATAGTCCAAAATAGGGGTATAACTCTATGCATCACCAAAATGGAAGGGTCGCTATCTATAGAGCCAAACCCTTGCCTCGCTCCGCCGCCTCACTCGCGGAAGGACCTGAAAAACGTGGGGTGAGAACTATAAACATAGTTCCCAGTGGGTAAGGCCACCCAAGGGAAGAGCTCGACCCACCAGGTCCAAAGAAATACCACATGCATAAGTTAGATCATATATATAACTATGCAACAATATTTACATGCTTAGTAAATAAACATAAAGGATGCAACCAAATGAAACATAATTTATCATTCTCTCCTAGGTTCATCCTATATTCCACATTGACTAAGTTCTTTTACTTGTCATTTACTTATGGTTGCGGAATGGCCGTCGCACCATAGTTGTTTCAACATTCGAGGAGTGAAATCGTCACCTCCTATTCGAGTAGCGAAATCGTCGCATATTCGGGATAGCGAAATCGTCGCATACCCCCTTCGACACCGCCAATCCATGGCGCGGTAGCGAAATCGTCGCACACCCGAGATAGCAAAATCGTCGCACATCCATGTCGGCACCGCCAAATCGTGGCACGGTAGCGAAATCGTCGCCTACCCGGGATAGCAAAATCGTCGCACATCCCCTTTGTTCTCGTTTCTTGCTTGACAACCCAAGTTCCATAATCTTAGATTCAAGTCACTAAGTCTCACCTATGTTTAATAACACTAGGTTTACTTTCTTGTTCTCAACCTAGGTTCCATGACTCTAGGTTTCAATTCCATATCCAACCTATGTTCAACAACACTAGGTTAAATTTCTCACATGTTCCAACCTATGTTCAATGACACTAGGTTCAACTCTCACATGTTCCAACCTATGTCCAATGGCACTAGGTTCAACTCTCACATGTTCCAACCTATGTTAATAACACTAGGTTTAATCATACATGCAACCATACTACAAGTATTCATAATTGAGTTATACTTGAAATAAACATCATGCAATAGGAGTTCATTATTCTACCTATCATGATTTCTATCATTGCCAACATGCAAGTTCTAGGGTTCACATACATATACCATTTTGTTCTTAAATGGATAATTTACCCTAGACATGGAAGTGACCTAATCACTTCGGTAAACACAAACCCACCTCAAGAGCTTCCAAATCTTGTGTTCTTCAAGCTCCTAAGTGTCCAAGCTTGGAGTTCTTGCTTCAACCCAAGCTTCAACAAGAAAAAGGTTCGTTACTCATTACGAACCCTAAATCCATCTCAAAATACGAAATCAAGTGTTCTAACATGATTTCCTATGCCTCAATTGCAATTATCGAAGGTCCAAATATTTTTAGAACCCTTCATTGCAAAAGCCCTCATTCTACCTAGGGTTTGCATGCATGCAAGCCAAACCCTAGATTTCGTGGCCAATCTCCCACCATTTGTGATCTAGATTGCCAAGGGTTCCCAAAAACCTCTTTTCAAAGAATCAAATCCAAGGTTTGAACCCAAAACATGAGGTACTAACCTTAACCACGAAATCCCCAAGCTTCTTCTTGCACCAAGAAGCTTCTTTTCTCCTTTGGAAGCCTTTTCCAAGATCAATCCACCTTTTCTCCAAGTTTTTGGAGAGATCTCTAGAGAGAGAAAGTGGGAGAGATGGAGAGGTGAAGTGGAGATGAAGAACTCTGAGAAAGGGGAGTGTTTCCAGCCTTTCAAATAGCCCCACGAATGTGAAAGGACTAAAATACCCTTCTCCACACATAACACCCTCAAACAGCCAACTCTGTACATTGTATACCGGTATGTGTACATACGCATACCGGTATACCTCAGGGTTTCTGCAGAACCCGAGAGCTGCTTTCACTGTTTCGACCATCGCATACCGGTATCCCATTTTCGCATACCGGTATACTCCGGAAAATTCTGCAAAACCCGAGAGCTGAGGTTCTCGGTTTCAACACGGCATTCCGGTATACCCATTTCTCATACCGGTATACCCCGGGAAATTCTGTAAACCCGAGAGCTGGGTTTCTCGGTTTCTCATGGCATTCCGGTATACCATTTTACATACCGGTATACCAAGCTCCAATTTCGGTATTGGAGTCCACATACCGGAATCCAATGCAGACTTTACCAATTTTGCAGTTTTAACTTATCGAGGTCCGTTTTCACGCCTCTTTTGCGCCGAAAACACTTCGCATAAGTCCTAAACTTGGTCGAAGCCTCACATATAGCCTCTTATGCCATTTTCTCACTAGAACTCTACAATTTGTAGAAGTTCAGTACGATGCACTGAAATTCAGTGTACTACATTCCACCCCCCTTAAAGAGAGTTTCGGCCGCGAAACTAAAATCATACCTCAGCTGGACTCAGCGAAGAGGTAAGGAAACCGCTCTTTCATTGAGCTTTCCAATTCCCATGTAGCCTCGCGCTCACCGTGATTTGTCCATTGTACTTTCACATAGGGAATTTCACGGTTCCTCAAACTTTTCACCTCGCGATCCATGATACACAAGGGAAACTCCTCATAAGTCATATCCTCATGGAGTTCCATAGGCACATACTCAAGGACGTGCGCCGGATCATATACATACTTGCGGAGGGTCGATACATGGAACACATTGTGTACCCCCGCAAGTTTTGGCGGCAAAGCTAGCCGATATGCCACGGATCCCACACGCTCCAAAACCTCATAAGGTCCAATGTAACGGGGACTCAACTTACCCCGAACACCAAATCGCTTCACCCCTCTCATGGGTGAGACCTTCAAGAAGACGCGGTCTCCTACCGCGAACTCCAAATCTCGTCGACGTCGATCGGCATAACTCTTTTGTCTAGATTGCGCCGTCGACAAGCGTTCGCGTGCCAAGCGGACCTTTTCCTCCGCTTCACGCAACACGTCCGGTCCTAAGACCCTTCTCTCGCCGACTTCACTCCAATGAATAGGAGAGCGGCATTTTCTTCCATACAAAACCTCAAAAGGTGCCATACCGATGCTAGCTTGATAGCTATTATTGTAAGCAAATTCAGCCATCGGTAGATGAGTAGGCCACGCACCTTTGAAGTCCAACACGCATGCTCGTAGCATATCCTCCAAAATCTGAATTGTCCTTTCCGATTGACCGTCAGTTTGAGGGTGAAATGCTGAACTAAAGTCGAGCCGTGTACCCAAAGCTTCTTGCAAGCTTTTCCAAAAGTGCGATGTAAAACGGGGGTCTCGATCTGAAACTATCGAGGTCGGAACCCCGTGCAACCGCACAATCTCGTCGAGGTAGACTTGCGCCAACTTGTCCCCCGACCAAGTGGTGTGGATAGGCAAAAAGTGCGCCGATTTCGTCAAACGATCCACCACCACCCATATCGCGTCGTGGCCACCTAACGATCGAGGTAAGCCCACAACAAAATCCATTGCGATATTTTCCCACTTCCAAACTGGGATTGGCAATCCTTGCAATTTTCCCGCCGGAAAGCGACGCTCGGCCTTTACTTGTTGGCATACTAAGCACTGTGCCATAAAGCGTCCAACATCAAGTTTCATCCCCGGCCACCAATAATGCAATTTGAGATCCTTATACATTTTGGTGCCGCCCGGGTGAATCGCATAGGGAGAAGTGTGAGCTTCTTTCAAGATCTCCCCCCGAATGTCCTCAACTTTTGGCACGCACAATCGATTTCGGAATCGAAGTGCGCCCCTCGAGTCCACATGAAAATCACCGGCGCGTCCGCTCTCGATAGCACCCCGCACCCTTTGGAGCTCCGGATCACCGGATTGTTTTTCCTTTATTCTCTCCAACAAGGTCGGCCACACCTCGAGATTCATAAGTTTAGCGGGAACGCCCGGGGCCACGATCTCCAAATCGAATCGGCCCATTTCCTTAATCAACGGCATTTGTCCCGTCATCTCGATTGCAAGGTTCTCCACGGATTTTCTACTGAGCGCATCGGCCACCACATTGGCTCTACCGGGGTGGTACAAGATGGTTAAGTCGTAGTCTTTTATCAACTCCAACCACCTCCGCTGCCTCAAGTTCAACTCCTTTTGAGTGAATAAATATTTTAAACTTTTGTGATCCGTGTACACCTCACAATGCTCACCGTATAAATAGTGTCTCCACAACTTAAGTGCGAAGACCACCGCCGCGAGCTCTAAGTCGTGGGTGGGGTAATTTTGCTCATAACCCTTTAGTTGTCGAGAGGCATATGCTATAACTTGTCCTCTTTGCATAAGCACACACCCAAGACCACGCCGTGATGCATCACTACACACCACAAAACCCTCCCCCGCTATCGGCAAGGCGAGGACCGGAGCCGATGTCAACCTTTCCTTTAGCTCCTTAAAGCTTTGGTCGCATTCCTCGCTCCAAATATACTTGGCCCCCTTGCGGGTAAGACGCGTTAGTGGACCGGAGATTTTTGAAAATCCCTCCACGAACCGCCGATAGTACCCCGCAAGACCCAAGAAACTTCGCACTTCCGTGACATTGGTCGGGCGAGGCCAATCCTTGACTGCCTCCACTTTCATAGGGTCCACAGATGTAGAATCCTGATTTTGTAGTTTAGACGTTGCGTAGACTGCCGATTAATGTGTGAACATGAAATTGGGACGATGTGGATCCGTTTTGATTGAAATTGATGCAAAAACAAATGAATTAGGCCAATTATGCATGTTGAGGACTAAAGTGCAATTAGAGAAATTAGTGGACTAAGTTGCAAAAGGGCAACTTAGTGGAATTCCACTAAGCCCTCATCTCATTCTCTCCCTCTCTCTAGATGTTTCTCTGCAGGGAGCTTTTCCTGCAGGGAAAAGAAAGAAAGAAAAGAGAGAGAAGAGAAAGAGAAGAAGAAGAAGAATAAGAAGTTGAAGAGGAAGGGTTTTGAAGATCGAATTCGGCACGAAATCCGCATAGGTTTCTCCATGTATCTTTTTCTTCCTCCCACTTTCTCTCTTTCCTTTTCCTTCTCTCTCTCTTTCTATCTCTCTCCCTCTCTGAGCTGTAGAGCAGTAGCAGCAAGCAAGCTGCTGCTGCTGACTGCAGGGCAGCAGCACTGCTGCTGCTACGAGCAGAGCAACAGCAGCAAACTGCTGCTGCTGCTGACTGTAAGACATCAGCAGTAGCTGCTGCGACCACTGTAGTAACAGCAAGCTGCTGCTGCTGACTGCACAGCAACAGCAAGCTGCTGCTGCTGCTGACTGCACAGCAGCAGCAAGCAGCAGCTGCTGCTGACTGGCAGCAGCAGTAGCTGCAGCTGCAGTTACAGCAGCAGCAAAAGCTGCTAGCTGCGACTACAGGAGCAGGAGCAGTGCAGGAAGAACAAAAAGGAAAATGAAAAAGAATTGAAAGAAAGAGAGAGGGGGGAAATTGAAAGAAAGAAAAAGAATTGAAAGAAAGAAAAAGAAAGAAGGAGAGAAAAGTGAAAGATGAAATGGAATTGAAAATCGGCAAAGTTCGCAACACTAAACTTCAAATTGACACTTACAGGGTGGTTAGGAATGTGAACACAAGCTCTCCGCATGTTCGATTAGTCGCGATTTAAGATAAATGACATTCAATTTGTGGAAATTAAGCACGAATAGAAAAGTAGCTTTTTGACCGCCATTTCGGATGTTTTGTTTTGTTTAGTGCTTTTGGCGACCTTGAGCCGAGGGATGAGCACGTGGATGCCGGATTACCTGCTTAAGCCGATGCGGCATGTTGAGGTGGGTACCGAGTCGTCGAAAATGACGGATTTCCCTCTATGTCTATTTGAATGCACAGGCATATATATAAATCATTTTGATTCTCAGACTCGCTTAGAAGCCCAATTTCCTCCTCATGAGCGTTTATGTGATTTTTCGATGACATAACGTATGCTCTATTTATGATTTTAGTTGTCGGTAAAAATGATATAAGTTGAATAGTCTATTCCCTGATTGAAGCTAATGTTGGCCACACCTGTCCTATCGTGAAATACATAGTAGAGGACAAGGGTTCGTGAAACTTTTGTGGCTAGATCTTCGGACATCTTGGCATTGAATTGAGCCCCTCGAATCATTTCCTATCAGCATTGAGTAGAGACCACTGAATCAATTCTTGTGATTCTTAATCATTTCATTATCTCATAGTTGGGTTATGATGACCACTAGCAAGATTTCGTATTTGACATTTTAACTTAGGTCGGGGGAGGCCAGTCGACAGTTTATACATTTTGATGAATCCCTATTACCTTCGAGTTATCCGAGCCACCTGTCATCTATACATCTTGTTTAGCTATAGAGAGAGCATTTGACTTTGTTGAGTACTGTGATATTGTTACATTTGGCTCCAGTATCTCCATTGAGTAGTATGCATATTCTATCGTGGCATTTGACTTACTATTTAACCCTATGATTATACTGAGGACATTGGATTGCATTGTGATATTGTTGACCTATTGTTTCCTTCATGACTCCTCTGAGGACATTGGATTTGCATTGTGACATTGTTGACTATGATCTAGACCATAGCCTGCAAGGCCACTTTGAGCTTGACAGTATATGAGCTATGAGCTATGTGATATGTTACTCGGTAGGGGTCTGTAGTACCCCTGGGGCCTAACTGACGGAATGACTGTAGTACCTTAGACTGTTCGACACTTCTGGAGAAGGTCGAGACAGGTCGGAGTCGTTTCGACGTCAAATAGACGCGAAAACGGACTCGGAGCGCCGAAATAAGCCAAAACTGAAGTTTTGGACTTTTGGAGTTTCGGGCGCCCAGATGCCATGTTTTGGGCGCCCAGATGTTCAGCGCTGGTTTTCTGAAAAATGCTGAAAATGGCTAAGTCATTCCGGATTCGGTATTGGGCGCCCGGAAAGTGAGTCCGGAAATCTACCTCGTAGTCATCGACCGTCTGACACGCACGTCGTGTAGTTGGTGAAACCGCCGGACCAGGTTTAGGCGCACCGGACCGCGGCGGAGAGTCCGATGCTCACAGGTTGAAGAACCGGGCGCCCACTTCCTGAGTTCCGGGCGCCCGAATGTGCAGAATCCTGCTGAGGACAGGTTAGTTGTATTTTGTTCTTGAGGCTCATTGCACCAATCCAGAGGTCTATATAAGATGTGGATGGCCTCCCCTGAGGCTCTTTTCCTTCCTCTTCATGCTGAACTCGGAGCTAGCAAGGAGAACCTCCCTTCTTCCCCCCAATTTCATCTTCCACCATTGATGAGCTTGGTTTCCTGCTGGAACTGCAGCGTCGACCTGGAGCGTCTTGGCTCGTGTGCTGTGTAGGAGTGTCCAAATCCAACGAAACTTGGTTTGCTGGATAGAGGACTCGCAGAGGAAGAAGTGGAATTCTTCCAATCGCGATTTGGACAGGTATGTAAGTTACAGTTGTTGTTTTACTGGACCCCCTCGTGTTCTTGAGCTGAAACTTGGGTTTTTCCTTTGATCTTTGGATCCGATCTCTTGGGAGCTGGATTTTCGAAGTGTGGATTGATCCTTCCACTTTCCTTGCTGGTTTGGAGGCCCTTCCCACCTGAATTGAGGATTCAAAGGTGAGTTCTAGCTCAGATTTTAGAGAATTGCTTAAGTGCTGTTTTTTTGGGTCATTTATCGAAATTCTTGGATTTTTAGATCCAAATCCTTGTGAGGATCTTTGGAGAGGCTTTGGATAGCTCCATCACTGTTTTTGAGAGGTTTGTGACCCTTTTCTATGAGCTAGATTCGTTGGAATCCCTGAGATTTTGCTGTTTTTGAGTTTTGCTCAAGTGCTGGAATTTCCGGATCCATGTGCAGGAGGGTCCAATAGTGAATCCGGTTTAGTGCATGGACCTTTTGGGCATCGAGTCGATCTCCGATTTGGCTGAAATTTGGAGGGCTTGTTCTTGAACCTGTGCTGGTGAGTTGAGCCAATTTTCACTGCATTTGGACTTAGGAATTGGATTTTATCGCATGTTGATTACATGTGGGTCGTGCTGCCAGGCTGCATTTCTGGGCTGGTTTTCTGGGCGCCCAGATCTGTGCGCAGGTGGGTCCGAATCCTGAAGTTGCAGTTTTGATCTCGGTTTCAGCCGGCGTTGTTTGGAGGTCTTCCACTCGACTCCTAGCCGTTGTTGGATAGCTTTGAGGTGGGTTGATGTTACCGAAATCGTCGGATTTCCTCCTAAGTTGTAGAGAGTGCAGCATGCTGTTTAATTATCTGTTTAATCATGTTAGTAGCTCGAATTCATGAATTTGCATGTTTATTATGAAATCTGAATTTGGAGCATGAGTAGATAATTTATTGACATGACTTTACATGCTGAACTGGGAATTGACTTAGGAGAAAACTCGCGAACATACAACCGTCACTTTTCGAACTGTTATCAGATTTAGCTCTAGGAGCCGTTTCTGTTCTTGTATCACCGCTGTTAGTGCGATGTGGATACTTAGTTCGCTGTAGGACGGGTTTACGCTTGTGCTGGGACGCCGAGCTTATAATTACAGCAGGGTTAGGCTGTTTAGTGTTGCCGGGTGCCGTCGGGGCTGACGGTGGACCCAGACTCTTGTTTTAGCTTCTGTTTGTGCTGAAGGCACGTGAGCTTAGAGTCTTTGACCCCTTTTGACCCCTTTTGTTCTTCGATTTCGCCTGCCGGAGCCTGTTTGTGCTCGACAGAGATACGCGTACTAACTCGGCTGGGTAGCTCCCCCGAGTGCCGCTCCGGAGTGAGGCCTCTTTTGCGTTGATGTCGCTACAGACCGCTAGTTCTGTTCTGGACCGGCTACCCTATTGGTAGTGTGCGGTGTGGCTAGGCAGTTGGCTGGACGAGCCCGTTCGGGCGGTTCCGATAGATTGGGTCAGGGATGACTTTTCACTTTGGTGATGCTTACTTGAGAGTTGACTTGGATAGTGGTAGGGTAGTGGCATGATAGCTGTAGAGTTTATTCCAGCTTACTTTGTTGTTCTTTACCTACCAGCTATACTGTTAGTCTCGTAGACTTAGTGGGTGGACCGTTGAGGTCGGTATCGGTACCCACTGAGGACTACTTCTTTTGATAGTAGTTCTCACACCCGTTGTTGCCACCCTTTTTGCAGAGCCTTCTTCTGTTGCGGCTGCTGCACCTGTTTCCGCGGATCGAGGTAAGGGAGTCGCGAGCTAGATCCCTACCTGCCCCTGTTGTCCTAGAGGAGGACCCTACTGGAGATAGTTTATTTTTGGTGTTATGCCATGTACATATACTGTGGACTTGCACCTATTTTGGTTGTGGTGGACATGTTGTATTTTGGACTCTATATGTACAGGTGGCTTTGGTTATTAGTATGCTTTATTTTCAGCTCTATATATCTCTTGTAGTGGCTTGTATGTTTGTTACAGGTTAGCTATCGCTTCGTATACATAGAAAAGTCTATGTATACGGCGGATCTGTTGGCGAGCCCGGGGAAACGAGTAATTCGGGGCGTGACAGGGTCGCTCCCCTCGAGTGCCACTCCGGATTGCTGGCTGGTGTTAGTGAAACAGTAGCCTAGTTTTGAGGGTGCTGTCACACTCATGAGAGTGTGACCTCATACTAGGCGGGCGCAGGCTTGACCGGACGAGCGAGCCGGTCGTTGCGATTGGGTATGATTACAGTACTTGTTGTTGTAGTGATGTTGATACATACACTGTTTAGTTACCTCCCTTTTTCGCATTACCTGGATAGAGATCTATTTACAGTATTTATGGTTATTCAATTATTGTTGCCTGACACTTCTCTATGCAGGTCATAGCCAGGTAGTTACTTACTGTACCTTACCTTTATCTGTTCGGATCATTTACTTGTTTAGATTATTGCTAGTTTTCCTTTTAGTTACTCGTTACTACAGATTTTACTGTTCCTTCTTTCGTCTGGCCTCCAGTAGACCTAGTGGGAAGGTCGTGGTTATCGCCGACCGTACCCACTGGGAACTACTTTTCAGTAGTTCTCACACCTTGTTGTGGTTTGTTTTTGCAGGGGTACGTATACTGACGGCTGATCGAGGTGAGGGAGATCGCGTAGTAGATAGCATCCTATACCAGCATGTCTATACTTTAGAAAACCACCAGATAGAGTGCGACGTTGTACTGCATTCTTGTATTGGCGAGGGCTAGGCCTCTTTTCCTTGTATTTTGGTTAAGGTTGAGTTTTTATTTAATGTAGTACATGATGTGCAGTAGTTTAGCGTGTAGTTAGTGCTCTGATACATGCCGCTTGTTTTTTTTTTTCCGTAATGTGAATATGGCATAGATGATTTCTTAAATCGCTTGGGAACTATTGATTTTGTTGTCGCTTCGCTCGGACAGGGAAAACTCTGTTCGTTCGGCGGATCTGTTCGCGCCCTGTAGTCTTCCGCCGCGAGCTCGGGGCGTGACAGATTTAGGTGGTATCAGAGCATAGGAATAGGTCATGTGGACCTAGGAACCTTAGGATTCGGTGAACCTTAAGAGTTAGGACGTGAGTAACGTGAATTATGGCGAAAGTCACTAGATTGGGTCGAGTACACTCTGCAAAAGGAACTGAAGAGTGATTGAAGGATACGCCTCTTTCTTGCTGGATAATTATGTTGGCTGCAGACAACATAATGTCACAGAAGAAAGAGTGAGGTCCTTCTGGACTTTCGCTTGATTGGGTCTTTCTGGTACGCCGTTTGTGCTGATTGCTGCGTGTTTTGTTTTAGGCACTTTTGACGACTTGGCGTGGACAATTATAATATAGGCCGCACTTGCCCTACTCGTAAGGTTGAAGCTGATCAGACAAGGTCGAGAACACAGCAAGATTGCTGGATGGACTTTGTGCCCTAGCTTGGAGGGGCTTTACAAGGGAATCATTACAAGGCAATGGCGAAAAGTGATCAGTAAAGGATGTAACTGGGTTGTTCAGTCTAGGGAGGATCGTCTTGGTAAGGTGTCATTCAGTGGCATTAAGCTTGTTGGTGGAATACAGACAGGTGCAGTTACAAGATCAGATGCTGTGTATTCTTTCTGGAGGGCTGCATCAATCGCAGACCTACGGAGGCAGCTAATATAGTGGTTGAAGCGATGCAATGAGGTTTGGTTGAGTAGAAAATTCTTTTGGGTTCGCGCAAACGTGTAATCGGTGCGAGCAAACTTTAAACAGGCATAACTTTTCGCTCAGGTGTCCATTTTCAGCGTGCAACCCCAATTCGGCTCCTCACAAAGGGGCGACGGGTGTACGTGCCCAAGTGGGGCAACCTTCGCCGCGAGCTCATCAAGGAGTGTCATGACTCCAAGTGGGCGGGCCACCCGGGTCAGAAGCGGACCCTGGCGTTGCTCGAGGCCGCCTACTTTTGGCCGCGGATGCACGAAGACGTCGAGGCCTACGTGCGAACCTGCTTGGTGTGTCAACAAGATAAAGTTGAACACCATCGACCTGGCGGACTCCTCGAGCCGTTGCCTATGCCTAGCCGTCCATGGGAGAGCATCTCGATGGACTTCATCTCCGCCTTACCAAAGGTAGGGGAGCTCGGGTCCATTCTGGTGGTGGTTGATCGTTTTTCCAAGTACGGGACCTTCATCGCTGCACCGACCGATTGCACGGCTGAAGAAGCGGGACGCCTCTTCGTCAGCTACATCGTCAAGCTTTGGGGGATCCCCGCGACCATCATGAGCGACCGTGACCCCAGGTTTACTGGCAAGTTTTGGACCGAGGTGTTCAAAATCTTGGGGTCCGAGTTGCTCTTCTCCACCAGTTTTCAACCGCAGACGGACGGGCAAACGGAGCGTGTGAACGCTCTGTTAGAGGAGTACCTGCGGCACTATGTGAGTGCCAACCAGAAGGATTGGGTGCATCACCTCGATGTCGCCCAGTTTTCCTACAAACTTGCGGCGCAGCGAGTCTACAGGCTGCAGCCCATTCGAGTTAGCCATCGGGCGACAGCCGCTCGCCCCTCACACGGCTGCTGCGGGAGAGCAGTTTCGCAGCCCTGTTGCTCTTCAATTTACCTCTAACTTGCAGAAAAAAGGTGAAATTGCGAGGGCAAACTTGGAGAAAGCGGCTCGACGGATGAAGAAGTGGGCTGACGAAAAGCGTCAACCTCGGGAGTTCGCCGAGGGAGACCGCGTGATGGTCAAGTTTCACCCGCAGCAGTTCAAGGTCCTGCACAAGGTGCACAAAGGACTGCTGCGCAAGTACGAAGGCCCATTTACCGTCGTCAAACGAGTGGGCAAAGGCGCCTACAAGCTGCAGCTGCCCGCGAACCTCAAAATCCACCCCGTCTTCCATGTTAGCAGGTTGAAACTGTACAACGAAGACGTGGAGGATCCGAGCCGCGGTGTGTCGCAGCGAGCGCCTGCGACGATGGTCACTTCGTTCGACAAACAAGCTGAGTCCATCCTGGACACTCGGCTGATTCGGCGACGTGGAGTTCCGCCGAGTCCTGAGTACTTGGTCAAGTGGAAGAATCTCCCCTACGGCGAGGCTAGTTGGGAGAAGGCGGACACACTTTGGCAATACCAAGCACTCATCGACGAGTTCCAGACGCAGCGCGCGACGAGGACGCCTGCGCATTAGGTGGGGGAGAGTGTCAGGGACTTAGAAAAATTCTGCGCAGCCCGGTCCCTGGCCCAACTCCGCAAGCTGAAAACGGGTCAAAACGGGTTGACGGTGAAGACCCGAACCCGACCCGCTTCGAGTCAATGAAGAGAATGTGTATGTGTTGTAATCCTCTTTTCTAAGTAATTGAGAGTACTTAGTTTTTTTGGGTTAACTTCTACTTGTCTCTTTTATTCCCTTTGCAAATACTTAGTCGTAGGACGCAAAGCGCTTTTCACAAGCCATAATAATTAATAAGTGCCAAAATTCCAATCTAGTAAACAGGAATAATGCTTTTCACATAAAAGCAAAGAATCGAACCCTTTAATTAGGTAAAGTTGTTCAGGGGTAAATCAAACAAAAGTAGTGGCACAGTAATGTTGAGAAATGAGAGATGAGATGACGAGTGCGTGACCAGGCTTATTGGAGCGGAGGCCCTTCTCGAGGTCGATGCTCCACTCCATGGCGCACGCCGCTGTTATCTTATCCATCAGCTCTTCTTCCCCCCCACCCCCTCCTCAACTTACGACACGAAGTGAGAAGACGATGCGAGGAAGAAGCGAGCGAGGGTTCTATATTATCTATTTCTAGGGGGGGAAGGGCGAGAGAGAGAGAGAGAGAGAGAGAGAGAGAGAGAGAGAGAGAGAGAGGGACGAAGGCGGGAGGGCGGGAGATGGACCGACCGGCGCCTTTTGGGCCGCGCCCGGGTTGCTCTGGGTGGGGTCGGACTTGGCCCGCATACGTGCATTGTCATTAGGATATATTTATATGTCATGCACACTTCGTGGGCTTCATATGGGGTGAATTTCATTGAGAAATAGATCCGCCTGGCTCATTGAGAAATGGGGTGGTTTTGGGTGCCCAGATGCTTGAGTGCTTGTTCGTGAATCCGCTGAGGTCATTTCGGCGGATCAGTGTTAGGGCGCCCCGGAAGTGAGTCGAAGGTTTCGTGAATATCGATCCTTGTGACCACGTGTGACAGTGGTAGGTGGAGTTCCGCCGGACCACGTCAGGGTACACCAGACCACGAGGCGGGACGATTTCGAAGTGTGGTCGAGTGAAGGCTGAAGATCTGGGCGCCCACGTCTTGGGTTCTGGCGGCCCCGATGTTGGTTTTTCAGCTTTGGCAGGTTAGCAGCCTTTTTGTTCTTGAGGATTTGTACCCTATCCCTGATGCTTATAAAAGAGGGTGGACGACCCTTGAAGCTCCTTCTGCTTCCCTCTCTTGGTGAACCCTGGAAAATGCAGGGAACCCCTCCAACTCCTCAAATTTTCATCTTTTTCCCATTAATAGGCTTTGGATTCCTGCAGAACAGCAGCGTCGAACTGTGGCGTTTCAGCTCGTGTGCAGTGTAGGAGTGTCCAAATCCTACAAAACTTGGTTTGTTTGGATTGTTGGACTCGTAGAGAAAGGTGTGGATCCTTCCAATCCATTATGGTCAGGTATGTAACGCCTGCCGTTGTGTTTTACTGGACCCTTGTGATTCTTGAAAACTAAAAACTTTGGATTTTTCTTTGACAATGGATCCAAATCTCTATGGAGCTGGATTTGAAGTGAGGATTGGTTTTTCCTCATCCCCTGTGGTTTGGAAGTTCTTCCCACCGAAATTTGAGAATTTTCTAAGGTGAGTTTTAGCTCAGATTTAGAGATTTAGTTAAGTGCTGAATTTTTGATAGTTGATAGATTTCTTGTGATTTTTGAATCAGATTTTGTTTGGAAGCTTCCATGATGGATTTGGAGTGATCCCTCATTGTATTTGGAGCGTGGAGAACCAATTCCCTGAGCTAGGACAATGTTGGAATTCAGGAATTTAAGCTAGGATGTGTATTTGCCTTAGTTGCTGAACTCTGGATGCAGGTTTCTGGGCATCCAGAAGTTGGGTCTGAATTCCTTGCAATAGGTTTTTTGGGAGATCGATTCGAACTCGCTTTTGCGGAAATTGGTGGAATTGTTCTTGAGCCCCTGCTGTGAGTTCGGGTAAAATTTTCACTGCCATTTGGACTTAGGATTGGATTTTAATCGTATGTTGAAACCCCTATTGGTCCGTGCTGCAGGCTGCAGTTCCGGGCTGATGATCTGGCGCCAGAACTTGAGCAGGGAGGCATCCGAATCTGTTTTGGCTGGGTTTGAGTCCGGTTTCAGCTGGCTTTGATGGAGTCTTCCACTGACTCTAGCCTTTGTTGGATAGCTTTTGAGGTGGGTTGATATTGCCGAAAACTTCGAACTTCTTCCTAAGTTGTAGAGAGTGGCCAGCATATGTATTTTATTATCAGATTTTTTATGGCAGTAGCTCGAATTCATGGAATTTCGTATGTGTTTATAGGAAATCTGAATTTGGAGCGTAAATTAAAGTTATTTTTCATTTCTACTTACTATTTTATTATCCTATTATATGTCATCCAACTCAAACTTGAGTCAATCAAGAGCGGATTCACTGCTTTCATCTTGGCGTTAGGTGGTGAGATTGTCGCCCACCCCCGGCCATATGTCCACCACTTATGAAGTCGCTCCATTCTTAGTATTAGCCGGCATACAGCGCACCCCCGACCATAGGAATTGTTGGAAGCGAGTTCAATCATCTCACCTATCACCTTGGTACTAAATGGCACTCCGTACACCTACGACCGTAGGCTTATAGGCATCAATTCATCCCCTTGGCATTAGGTGGCATTCCGCACACCTCCGACCGTGGGTTGTTAGGATTTTCAGAATTTCTTCTTTCATAGTCTCAAGGTCCATTGTTTTCATCCTACATTGTCAACCTCCCTAGGTTCGTCCAAGTAGTATTCTACCAACTATATTTTCAACCTATGTTCCAATAGCACTATGTTTTCTACATTCATATGTTGAGTTCTCTAATGACCCTAGAGAAGTCAATCTACTATTTAGTCCACAATATAGGTATGCAAAATAGTCATGCATGCATTCATTCATCTCATGAGAATTAGTTACTCTAAATTTACAAATATCACATGCATGCACATTCTCTCATGCAAAGATAGTAAAATTAACTATTCCAATTAGCATATGCCTCTAACATTCATATCTAGCAATTTAACTACCATTCAACTATAAATAACTTAATTTAGTTATTGCACCCTAGACATGGAAGTGACATAATCACTTCGGTAGAGCATCACTTCGGTAGAGCACAACCCACCTTAGCACACTCCTAATTGCTTGTAGTCACTTGCAATTAGGCATTTCTTAGGCTACTAGCTTAGCTTCAAGCTTTCTTGCCCTAGAACAACAAAAATGGTTCGTTACCTCTTTCGAATCCCTATATAATTTTATTTCTTGAAATCAAGTTGTCCCACATAATTCCCAAACCTCCAATTAGGGTTTAGAAAGGTCAAATAATTTTTAAACCTATCAACAACAAAAACCACAATTTAACCTAAGGTTTTCTAAAACTATGGCAAAACCCCAAATCTCATGGCAAATTCTCACCATTTATGGTTTAGATTTGCCTAGGATTTGCTAAAATTCGAAAACCAATGATTAAACCTAAAATCCTAACTCAAAACATTAAGAATTTACCTCTAACCCAAACTCTCTAAGCTCCTTCTTGCTCCAAGAAACTCGTTTTTCACCTCCAATGCCTTTTCTTAGATCAATCCCTCCAAATCTCCAAGTTTTGGAGAGTTCTCTAGTGTGTGAGAGAGAAGAAGAGAGTGAGAGGGGAAGAAAAAGGCTTTTTCTCTTGTGTGGGCACGTGGGGGAAAAAGGCTGAGATGCCCATTTGAATGGTTGCTGCTACAATTGCCAAAAACCCCCCGAACTGCACTTTTAGCCAGCGTAGGTTCCGCATCCTGAAGTAAGATCTGGACCTCGTACCTCACTTTTTCACTCTGCACAGGCAAGGTTCGGACCCTACTTCAAGCTCCAGAACCCACACCCAAACTTCAGAATTTCGCAGCCAAGGTTCGGATCCTCCGTCAAGGTCCGGACTTTGATACTCTTGGCCCGTACAGAAAGTATCAACGTCCAGATCCTCAAGTCAAGGTCCGGACCCCGATCTCGAGTCCAACATCTTAGAAATGCTTTTTTTTCCAAAAAAATTTATTTTCGCTACTTAGAGCTCTAATTCACTTCTAATCATTTCGAAATCCCCGAAACTCATTTCCAAGTATGTCTAAATCATTTCTCAACTGTGCTTTGTCTAAATTGGCCAAAGTTCAGTATAGGATACCGAAATTTGGTACACTACATTATTGCTATTTTTTCTGCAAAGCTCTCTGTGCAGATTGCAGTTTCTGATCGAGGTAAGAGACCACAGCATAGTTAGCGTCTTCCATCTAAGTCTGCAATTAGAGGAGGACCCGATAGTTGCAGGTTTTGAGAGTGGTACTATACATACTGGATTGGCTTGGCTAGCTCTTCTTGTATTTATTTTTAGTTGCGACAGATGGATGATGTATTATTTTGGAGTCGTTGTATTGTTTTGGAGTTGTTGTATTATTTGTGAGATGATGTATGTACAGTGTAGCCTCTTTTATGCTAGTTACTTTCTTTTTCTAACTCTGATACTTATAGTTGTAGTCGATTATATATGCTTTATAGGTTTAGACACTTCGCGTGCACGAGACTTCCCGTGTATGCGGCGGATCTGTTGGTAAGTTTGGATTTCACTGCAACCTAGGGCGTGACATTCAATGAATCCAATAATCGAAGACATGGACAATCAGCTCACAATTTGTGATGAATTTTCAATATTAGCTATACTGATCTAACAATAATTAATTAAAATCAGAAAAAATCATACCATATTTCTACGTCGGTAGCAAAAATCTAATAAATCGAGAGAGCACAACAGTTAGGACCGGAAAAATGTGAAAAATGGATCGGATAGTCTCTAATCCGTATCCATATTTTTGCATCATATTGGGATTCCAATGCATGAACATGGATGTAGATATGGGTTTGATATTAGATGGATACATATGTAAATAAGATATTTAATAAATATAGGGAACTTAAAGGAAAAAATTTCTAATTTTTAATAAATATATAGAATTAAAAGCAAAAAAGGGAAAAAAAAATTCTCACTGGAAATTTGAATCTAAATCCAAGTTGGATAGCACAATTATTTCTGACCCATAGATGATAATTTTTGTATCCGGAATCGGTCCTGAATCCGAATCTAAATCAGACAGTAAAATTCTAACCCATATAAGGATCATTTTTGGTTTTGGAGTCGGGTTGGAATGTATAATATTCTATTGTTTTCACCCATATGCATTTTTATCTAGAAAACACAACTAAAGGGTGTATAATGTTTATGCATTTTTATCTAGAAAACATAATTAAAAGGTGTATAATATTTATCCCATCCATAGGGTGCAAGTGCAACATTGCTATTTTCATCCTTGGGGACAATTCTGTGGGTGAATGATTCATCGCTTTTAGAAGGTTAGTTTGCCAAATAATAATTTGGCACGATTATTTCGCTAATTATTAAATTTTATAAAGTTATTTTATAAAAAAGTCCGTATTGAACGCTTTCCAAGCTGCAAAAACCGAAACTGCATGAACCAATAGATTTGTACCCTTTCCAAACAATTGTGTGGAGAGACTTCGAGAAAGAGCCAGAGAGATCAAGTTCGACGAGGGAGCACGCCTGTGAGTTCTTTTCTCCCTGCGTACCCTTTTTCTCTTCTTCCTTTTCTCTTTCTTTTGTATTTTTTGGGTTTCCCTCAAGTGATTTTTGTTCCAAGAATCCATCGCATGTTTCCTTGTTGGGACGAAACTCTTTTATCTGGTTTTGGGATTTCCAATGCAAGCCTCTTGATTGCCTTGCTTCATGTTTTGTTGGTTCAGTTCCTACGATTATCTAATCGATTTATGGCACAATTGCGGAAATCTCTAGGGTTAGTCCATTAGGGTTTCTTAGGGCTGAATCCTAGAGCACGGTTCCTTTTCGTTTCGGAGCGATCACTAAGGAATGACAAAATTTCAGCTGGTAGAATAAGTTCTGTTTAGTCGGGGAAACAACAAAATTAGGGCTTTTTTGATATTCTTGCCATTTCCTTACTTTTTTATAACAAAAATTTCATATGATTGGATGTCTCTCATCATTGGCAACTTGCAATTCAGCATGGTTATTAATAAAAAGAAAAAAAAGAAGTTACTGCTTAGTTTTTTTCAAATTCCCCCACCCACCCCCCCCCCCCCCCCTTCTTGTTGCAGGAAATGCCAGTAGATGTATGGTTTGCAATCAGCAATACCATCCACCTGCACACTCTATTGCGTAAAATTTGTGTTTACCGAAAATAAAATGAAAAAAATGGCAAAAATAGTAAAGAAAGCCATTTGTAATTTCTGTGCTCTTCCCAAAAAATGAACTCTTTCACTATTATTCCAGGAGGTCATAATCTCCATACGCAGAATGCAACACATTGTTTCAGCATATGGAGAAATCAGTACCTGAACGTGGCCTATAGACTAACCAATGCAGGAAAGCCTTATGTTGGCCTTTACAAATAGCTGTTGGTGTGTATTAGAGCAGATATAAACCACAAGAGCCTCGTCGAGGAGTATGTGATTCGGTTTTAGATTGTTGCTGCTTTTAGATAACATGCTAGCTAGACTAGTCTAGGCAGTCGTTTTTCTGACTTAGATGCACGAAACTCTCTACTAGAATGGACTGCTAGTACCCCATAGATTAGTTGGACCACCTTGGAATCCTAGTGCATTACAATTCTGTTGCTATTTATATAGGAGCTGCTCTAGCTGAATATTTTATGAACGACGAATGCATTCTTTGGTAATTTATGATGATATTTTAAGATGAAAGAAGATAAAACCATTTCTCTGGACTCTTTTTCAAATTCAGCATTCAAGTTGGTCAGTAGAGACAGGTGGTTAATCAAAGAATTCCTTTTCCAAAATCCAATTTAAATTAGGGCCATCTTCGATCCAAAAGAGAAGACATAGGTCATTTCTAACTAGATTTCGAACATCAATTTGTCCCTTTATTCGATTCTTCAATTTTCCAACTACTAGTTAGCCATCACATTAGGCAACCACCTACGTGCCTAAATCAACTCAAGCATCTCTCCTAGAACTGCCTAGTGCTATCCTTAGCTTTTTTTTTTCTCGGAAGGAAGTTGTGAATTGCTGGGTTGGGTATACGTTTAGCAAGTTTGGAAAGCTTTCTCCTTTTTCTTGTTGGCTTCTTTAAAGTTACCATGAATTACAATTCTAGGTCAAACACTGACTTCATAATTTTAGGTCAATTATTTGAGTTTGAATGACAGTAAAAGGGTCTTCTTATGATTAAAAAAAGGCTCAACAAGTGGCATCATTATTTCATCTATGCTACTTTTCGTTGCTAATTGATAATTAATTGCCTAGGATGCTGTCTATTGGCCTAATAGAGTGGATGTCGATTTGGAAATACTAGTATAAAGTTATAAATCCAGATGGATCGTATTACTCTTTAGTGAACAACATACGGCCAACAAGCTGATGAAGCAAACAAATGCAACAAAAAGCAAACTATGAATAATCAGATAAGCAAATATACTGATGTATAAGCTATTGATGGAAAAGATATATTGTTGCATGGTTATACCTGGTCACACCTTTGGTTTATCATGATCTGCTTGAGGTATTTATTACAGTGTTGGAAGCAGTTTCTAAAAGCTGATTCAATCGTACTTATGTTGATACTAGTCAACATAGCTTCACTTAGAAAATGCTTGGAATTCATTAGGTAGCAGCTGTGCTTATATGCTGATGTATGATCATGAACTGAGATATCAAGTGGCATCTCATGGTTTTATCTCCGAGTATGAATGGAAGGAAGAGGTTCACCACTATATTGTTTCTATTAAAACCTGAAGCTACTAAAGCTAGGAACCTTTTTTTTCTTTATTGCAATTTGAAATGTGTTCCTTGATTCTCAATAGCTAGTCAATAAGGGCTTGTTTGGATCTCAGAACAGGTTATTTGGTATTAACTTGTGCGATATGAGGATTTTCCTTTTTTATTGTAGTTTAGTAGTTTGCTTTTAGTTCTTTGCAAGGTATGACAATCATGATTTTGTTCGGATGATATATTCCACCTGGAAGATGATTTATAATATCTGGGAAGAAGGACCTTGAGCCCTAATATAAAAATTACTGCATTTCCTTGAATAAACAAAAGAGGTGTGTCAAACAAGATTTTCTTGAATCCAATTAGGTAGACATCTCATTTCATGTAAAAATTACTGCATTTTCTTGAATAAACGAAAGAGGTGTGTCGAACAAGCTTTTCATGCATCCAATCAGGCCCCCTAAATTCTTTGACAGAGGTGTATGATGTCATTTATCTACTTCTTGCAGAGTTTTATTCTTGGCTTTTTTACTGTGTCAATTGCACCATTAGAGAAGTTTTCCATTTTGATATCTAACCTTTTTGCGTGGTAATTTGTGTCCTAAGTTCAGTCTGACCACATTGGACATATTACAGAAATGCTGTCCAAGAAAGCTCTAGCAGTCTTATTTTTTTTTCTAATTATATTTCCTGAACGGCTTTTTGCTGAAGTTAGAAGCAGAAACTTTCAAATTCTTATTCTGTTGTGGCGCCTAGAAGCTGATTAACTTTTCAAATCCAGCCAAAAGGTCTAAACATTTTACTTATTAAGTGCCATACTTTGTTTTTTTTCTTTTCTAGAGCTGTCTAAAAAATCTAGTGAAAAAAGGTACTTAATTGGTGCACTTGACATATAAATAGCAGAACACGTGAAGTGCTAATAATAATTATGACTTTACACATAAAAATGATGTTATCTCCATTTCTTTGGGATTGATATGAATATTTGGAAATGCAGTGCTAATAATGGTTCTACCACTATATTGTTTTTTATGAGGCTTCGGAATGTGTAACATCTTTTGGTTGACTGTATGCAGGTCCTGCTGAATATGGATCAGATGGATCAAGATGAGGGTCATAATAACCTCAATCTGACTGAAGGTCAACTTAGAAAGCCTAAAAATTTGAGCAGATGGGCTAAAACTCAAAATGAGGACAAGAGAGCTGCTGTTCATGATGAAATCGCAAGAGTCAACCAGCTACCATCCAACAGTAGCTATGCGGTGCACCGCATGAGGGTGCTAAACAAGCTTCTGGATCTGATGTCAATCCAAGTAAGAAGAAAATATCTGTTTTCATTCTTAAACTCACATATTTCTTTGGTGCATAAACATATTTTAATTCTGCCAAATCAGCTGTCAAATCTGTTTATGTTAATACTTTTTCATCATTAGGATCATTAGGTGTTTAATATTGTATCACATAGATTAAGCCCGTTTTAATCTGATATTTGTGCATAGGTTGGGCAAAAATGATTTTCAGGAGTCAAATCTAGTAGGAAGAAATATTTCATGCTTTAAATTTGGTTGACAATTATGCTCTGATGCCGTTCAAAACTTTCAAATTTTACATGCATATTGCTATATTGTTCAAAAAGAAATATGCTTCTGCAGAATATCTTGTGTTATATGGAAATTCTGGTCCAATTTTGGGGTACTTTGTAGTTGTTTGGTAAATGAAAGCCAAAGTCAAAGGGTTATTTTTTTTTTCCTCAATCCGGACAAACCATGCTCCTTTCTTGCTTTTCTCCTAATTGTCCGCTGCAGCTTTTATACCATGTTAGCCTTTACGTGAGTCTTCATCAATCAATAACAAGAAAGATATCCGACTTGTAACTGGAAACTTGATACTAATTCCAAGTATTTTAATTTTTCTTTTCCATATTATAGAAATTGTGGATGGTAGAATTTGTTCTGATAATTCTTGGTGTGTTGGTGGAGAATGATTTGTCGGTAATGGCGAAACCTAGGAAGTCAAATAAAATTTAAGAGAGTCTTCCACTATTTGATTGAGATTGTTGAGGAGAATCAATTTTAATGGTACAAATTAACATCTGTTCATTTCTACGTTATACAGCCTTTTAATTTGTAGGAGGCAAAGGTAGTACATATATTACTATGATGACTTCTATGACTTCGAGATAGAAATATGCTATTTTTTCTGCATCTAGATTCATTGATAGTTAACATTTCTTTTGGTTAATATCAACTTTTAATGAGTTTGACATTCTTGATTCTTGTATTCTTCCTCTCTTCTCTGTCTTCTCCAAGCTATCACAACCAAGGTTGTAAATAGCGGATAGCGGGTACATAGCGTTTGGAGAGTCTCATAGCGGAAAGCGGATAGCGGGTGCCATAGCGGGCGCTATGAACCCATAGCGGATTTCATAAAAGCAAATTTAATATGTTTATATTCCTTATAAAACATACATATAATTTTGAAGAAAAGACAACTAATCATTCTTTTTTTTAGTATTGCAAGCCTATATCTATTTAATGTCATTATCTATTAAGAATCTAAGATTAACTTTAAAATATTTAGCAAACAAAAAAGACATAAAACTTGAAAATCTATAATCCATTAACAATCTAAACAATTTGTAAATGGATGTCAAAAAAGATATCTTAGGTAAATAATTATCTTCCAAACCCTTAGAAACAGGGTTTGATCTTTATATTTCATTTAGAATCCGACATGATAAGCTACTTTAACCCGCTTGCACTTTTTAAAGGTTTGGGCTCATAGCGCCCGCTTTCCAACTGCTTTATAGCGGCCGCTTTAGCGGGCCCTATGCCGCTAAAGCGGCCGCTATGAACCCAATCCGCTATATACCGCTTTATGTATTATAGCCTAGCGGTAGCACATAAAATCCGCTATAGCGGCCGCTATTTAAAACACTGATCACAACTTCGACTATTAGCGGTAAGTCGGGATATCAATGGGTACAAATACTCAAAATTTTATTTGAATCCGAACCCGAACGGGGTGTATTTAACTGATGCTAAACGGGGATGGCTTTGTTTATGGGTACGAGAAAACTAAAACCTGTCAGTTTTGGGTTTGGTTATGATATTTGCTTGTACGTGAACCGAACCTAACCCAAACCCAAACCCGAAACCGATTTTATATTATATTTGTATATTCATTATTCCACTTATATGAACCAACCTACTGCAAACCCTTTTTCCAAATCCTAATTCCCAATTTCCTATTGTGAACCCTTCCCAAAATCCCTCTCCCTCCTCCCTTTATTCCCCTCCTTTGTTGTGCCCCGGCCTTACCCCTCTTTTGCCGCCGCTGCGCCCAGCCATTCATCCCCCTCTTTCACCATTGCTGCCTCCTCGCCCTCCCTTCCTGGACGGTAACCCCGTCTTCCTCGTCGACAACAAACCCACTTCTTATATTATGTCTACATTGCTGACTACTTCTATCCCGAATAGGGTGTGTTTAACCGATGCTAAACAAGGATGGCTTTGGTTGTAGATATAAGAAAACAAAAACCCGGCAATTTTGGGTTTAGTTATGGTCTATGTATCACGGACGTGGCTATAGGCTTCGCATGTCCATGTCTGACACTTGCGTGTTCATGTTGGACTCGTGTTCGACGCAGATACGCCATGGACGCGCGTCCATGGTACATCCCATTAAAAAATATATGTATTTTTTTTATGCATATATAATGGAAGATGATAAATATTTTGGTTTTTTTGATGAATGCATACAAACTTTTTTGGACGGTACAAATAAATTATGTAGTGGAGAATTTCTTTTCTTAAAATATATGAACTAAGAATTTTATCAACTTTTATTCGTATGAGAAATGTAGCAATCTTTTTCGAAAAATTAATATTTTATATATAATAATTATATATTATTATATTAATAATATTATCTTTTATTATGAATGGGATTTAAAGGCAAAATAGCCTATATAAGAGAAAGAGTGGTATATAAGAGAGAGTGGTTCACTTGACTTCAAGCTGGGGAAGGCAAGTAACTTCTTCCACTAGTGGGACATGTCCAGAAGGGCTTTTCTTTGCTCTTCTTTCGTGGATTCCTTTTCATCGAGAGATGCGGCATTACCGCTGTTGTCTCTACGCTTTTTTGCCTATCTTACTCTTTCTCGAGGGATAGATGCAGATTATCCGACAAAGCTATCATTAACATCTGAAAACGATTTTCTTCACAGGTCGAGAGAAACCAAAAATTTCCTTTGTAAGGCTCGTAACTGAACTCTTGCTTTTGTTGAAAAGTCCATACTGAATGTCCGAGTTCGTCATTGTCTTACCTGCTTTCCTTATGCCTACTTATCTAAGCCCTAGCAATGGATCCATGTTCATGTTCTATTTTTTTTGAAACTGTCGAGTCGCCGTCTCATAATCGTGTCGTGTCTTGTATCTCGTTTCTGTGTCTGTGGCACCTAAGTTATGGTTTTTGTTTATACCCGAACCAAACCCAAACCTGAACCCGAATTCGCAACAGGTTATATATGTATATATATATATATATATATATATATATATATATAGAGAGAGAGTAGGGCTACTATACTCTTATGAGTATAAAGCTCTTTGTACTCATAAATTGTTTTCAATAATGGAGTTTCTGAATCGACGATCCACACCTTAAATATGATCTAGAGCATTTGAAACTTCTAGAAAATGAATTTCGCAATTTTTCAACACTATAATTTAGTCCATCAAGCGGACATAAAATGAACGGTCAAAATTGAACGACATCCTAAACATAGATGATCTAATCTTTCAATTTAAGATCGGAGTTATTGATCCTTATCTTAGGTAGTGAATAGAATTTTCTATCAAAACTTCAATCAATTTTGATTCTTTTACACCGTTCAACTAGCAAGTATCCCATACCAGCTGTTAAAAGTTATCAATTTTGAGATCTTTTGATCATAAGGTAAATGATGTCAAAAAATTATGAAGTTTGATTTCTAGAAGTTTCAAATACTCTAAATCATGTTTAACGGTATGGATCGTCGATTCAGAAGCTCTATCATCGAAAACAACTTATGAGTACGAAGGCGATCGTACTCACAAGAGTATAGTAGCCGGACTATATATATATATAGAGAGAGAGAGAGAGAGAGAGTTGAGCTGGAATGCTATCGGTAGCAAACGGGCTCCGTTGCCACCTATTTGTTTTCGATGATGGAGCCTCCAATCGACGATCGGCATCGTTGAACATGATCTAGACCAGTTGAAGTATCTACAAATCAAATTTCATGCTTTTTCGATATTGTTCTCTTGTCCATCAAGTAGACAAAAAAATAAACGGCTGAAGATGAATATCTTTTAAAAAGTAATGATAGGAGTCTTGTAATCAAGATCAAAAGTATAGATCTTGTTTTAAATGGTTTAAAGAATTTTCTAACAAAAATTCAATTGATTTAGATATCTTTACACCGTTAAACGAGAAAACGTCTCATATCGACCATTAAAATTATAAAATTTGAAACCCTTTGATCATTAGGCCAATGATGTCGAAAATATTTGAAATTTTGTTTCTAGATGCTTTAAGTGGTCTAGATCATGTTCAACGGTACCGATCGTCGATTTGGAGGCTCCATCATCGAAAACAAATGGGTGGCAACGGAGCCTGTTTGCTACCGAGAGCATTCTAACCGAACTCCATATATATATATATATAGAGCTAGGCTGGTATACTATCGGTAGCACGGAGGCCTCCGTGCTATCAAGTTGTTTTCAATGATGCGGCTTCCAAATCAACGATCGGCTCCGCTAGACTTGATCTATACTACTGGAAGTATTTGGAAACTAAATTTCATAATTTTTCGACATTATTTGGCTAGTGATCAAAAGGTTTCAAATTTGACAATTTTAATGGTAGATGAGATGCGTTTGTGAATTTAACGGTGTAAAACAATCCAAATCTGATGAAATTTTTATAGAAATTTTTTTGAACTATTTAGAGTAAGATCAGTACCTCTGATCTTAAATTTAAATCTTTTATCATCATTTTTTATGAGATTTTTATTTTCAACCGTTTATTTTTTGACTACTCGTTTGATAGGTAAATGATATCGAAAAATTATGAAATTTAGTTTCTAAATACTTTCAATAGTATAGATCAAGTCTAACGGAGCCGATCGTTGATTTGAAAGCCGCATCATTGAAAACAACTTGGTAGTACGGAGGCCTCCGTGCTACCGATAGTATACCAGCTGGACTCTCTATATATATATATATATATGGAATGGAGCTCCTATGCTTTTAAAAGCACCAAGTCATTGGTGCTTATAGGTTTTCGGCCTTTGGATGAAGATTTGTAGGGTTAGGATAATAGTGGTCCCCTAGAGTTGAGTGGTGGTTGGTGGAATAGCATAATCTAAGGGGTGAAATTGGTCAAAGGGATAGATCTAAAGGTCGAAAACTTCCAAGCACCAAGTACTTGGTGCTTTTAAAAGAACCATAGCTGGACTCTCTCTCTCTCTCTCTCTCTCTCTCTCTATGTGTGTGTGTGTGTGTTGTGTGCCTGCCCGTAATTCCACTTATATGAACCAACCTACTGTGAACCCTTTCGAAATTCTAATTCCTAATTTCCTACTATGAACTCTTGCCACAATCTCTTTGCCCTTTTCGTCCCTCATTACTTTTTTTTTTGGCCGTGCCCGTACATTAACCCCCTCTTCTGCGCCGCTACGCCCTGCCCCTCATCCCCTTTTTTCATTGTTACTGCCTCCTTGCCCTTCCCCTCCTGGCTAGTAACCTCGTCTTCGTTGATAACGACACTCACGTCTCCTGCTGTGTCGTCTAACTCGCCGATTTCTTCCGCCGTGACCTCCTTCCGCTCCGACATCGACTCACCCCACCTTGGCCCTCTCCATCTGCCTTTCTCCTTCTTCGCCTGTTTTTCCTGTTGCCTGTTAGTTTCTTTGTAGGGTTCTACTCCATCTCCTTCCTCATCCTTATCTCTCTGTCCTCTCATTTTTAATTACTCATATTTAAATTGATTTTTTTTTTAAAAAAAAAAATTGGGTAGAGACAAAGGTTGTTTTTGTGTAGGATTAATGCTATTCTTTGGTGTTCATTGAGGAATGGGAAAATCGCATATTCCTAGTCGTATAGATTGCTAATAATAGATATTATTTTTTTTTTCCGGCAAATCTTGTTTTATATCTGGTTTCTTATGCAATTTCACGGTTTGAGTTTGAAATATTATGAAAATAGTGGAATTTGACCGACTATGATAGATATTATTTTTTTGGCCAATCTTGTTTTATATCTGGTTTCTTATGCAAGTTCATGGTTTGAGTTTGAAATATTATGAAAATAGTGGAACTTGACTGACTATCAAAACAGTTGAATTATTTTAGGTTCGGGTTTTCGTGTTCAGTTTCAGGTTTCCCTCTTTTTTTTGTCGATTTTGGTTTTGGTATGAATTTTCAAAACCCGACAGTTTCCGGTTCAGTTTCCGTTGTCGGGTTTGGTTTTGGATTTTTGAAAAACCGCCCCGAATTCGACCGTTGACATCTCTAGCTGTAGGTAGTTAATTATTGGTGGCAAACAAGTGGAGAAGTCTCACATGCTTGTAGTGATTGCTTGGATGCTGTTAGTTATGCTCTCATCCCCTTGCTCGGATCCTGTTAGTAACTGTCGGTAATTGATATCATGTTAGACAGCTCCTCATTTCTCCCATTTGGATGGACAAATGGCTCTTGCTTTCTTCCATGTAACCTAATTGAACACCCTTTTGCTCCTAATTGATCGTGCCACCTCACTTTATGACTCAAACGTTTCTCTTTCTATTGTTCAATCTGATTTTGTTCAGGAGATTTCACTGACTTCTAGTATGCTGACCTAGATGTAGATAGCTGTTTGGAAAAATCTGTCAAATCTATCACAGCGCTTTTATATTTCAATTATGCTCTACACAAGCTCTATAATCATATTTCAATTGTGATTGTTTGCCTTATTATTAATTAGCCGTCAATCCACATGTTCCGCAGTTCATATTTGATTTTATGTTATGATATATAGATAGTTGACATAAGTTGAGCATTCTAATAAAGAGAGAAGCCAGATATAATGATACATATAAAATTGGGATAAAATACCGTTCAGAATTCTTAGTTTAATACTGGGTACCTCTTTTATTGGGTTGAGAGAGGCGAAATTTATGACGATGTCATTTTATAATGAAAGACTGGTGCCCGTTCAACTACTGGCGCCATACCAAACACACTTAACCTCTCCTTGGTTCTTTCTTAATTGTTACTTTTGATTGATGGAACTATGAAAAATAAAGAGAAAAACATGAAGGGGTTAATATTGCATTATGAAATATTACTCGGAGAAGATGTAATCCATAAATGTTAACCTTGTACTAAACATGCACTAAACATTAGAAGCACTTAATGAGATCTAAATGAATGTGAAAGGGCTGTCGACCCTGCATATTTCACTCCACCTCCTGTTCCACTGGGCAAATCTGGGACAACTTCTCTCGGTCTCTGCTTTTAGGTATGCTGTATTATGGTAAATATAGTTATTTGGTTGTTAGTACTAAACCACCATAGCTACAGTGGTAAGTTACTTCGTTATGTTGTTCTCCTCCCAGAATCAAACAATGGCACCTTTAAATAGAGTTTGTGGTATTTGGGGTCTGGGGGAGCTTACTGGCTGTCCCCAAAAGAAGAACAAAAACAGACCAGATACACTAAATAATTCTCACTGCAAATCTCTAGGATAATTGCATGGAAATTGCAATATCTAATTTATATGCAATGTAGCCTTGGTCTTATACTCTCATTTTTCTTTCTTTGCAGAGGACCGTCTACCAAGATGAGGAGTTGGAGCTCCTTTTTGCAAGCCTTAATATCTAATGCTGATCTAAGCCAGCTTTTTCGATGCATAAGTAAGCTAGAATTTGGTTTTAATTTTTACCTTCGGTTGGTGCAGTAATGTCACTTAAAAAATTACCAGTGCCCGTAGCTGCCTACTTCTTGTTCTCCCACGGCATCGGTTCCAAGTCATCCTAGCAAATGTTATCTATATTGCCATTTACATTGCTTATCTTGCCAAGCTCCTAGAATGATAATCTTACTCTTGTGAGGCATAACCCAGTTGTTTGCAGGCAAGGTAACTGCTTTTGAGCTTTGATCTTGTGCTTCTGTTATGTAGAATATTTGTCGGTGTGTACTGTAGCAAGTTATAACAGAAATGGTTTGCTGTAGAAATGCTCTACTCTTTTCCAACTGTTTTTTTTAACCGAGCTTGTAAATATATGCGTCTTTTTATTCCGACATTTCCTCATTTCTTTTACTTATCGGGTATTTTAGTTGCTTTAGATTATCTCATGTAGATACTTTTTGGAACTTTCTTTCGAGCTTGCCGCGAGTGAATCTTTTCCCCAGCAATTCTGGAAGCAGTAGGCAATGGCGCTAAAGCTTTTTTTTTTTTTTTTTTTTTTTTTCGTCCTCATTTTCGAGATAAAAAAGGCATAAAGTTGTACTAATTCTGTAGCTTCTGATCTCCTAGTGGTTTGTAATTATTGAAGAAGGTTATGTACGTGATAACTATTCTATTTAGAGGTGAGCACATTTTTAAGGTATCGGTATCGTTTGGTTCGGATGTAAGTAAGACCTGTTTATTTTTGAAATAGGTAAAAGTTTAGGTATAAGTAGGAGTTAAATAAGTTTTTGTTTGGATAAAAATTAGATTATTATTAGGTATAAAAAAAGTGTTTGGATGAATAAAGTGGAATGAGAAGAATAGTGACCGGTTATGAATTCAAAATGACAAGAATACTCCTCTTTTAAACCCAATTTAAAAATAAATATTATTTCTAAATAAATTAAATAAAAATTTTGTACCAAAATATTTGAAATCTAATTATCTAAATTAGATGTAATTAATTTTATTTAAATTTTTAGTACAATCATGTATCAAAATTATAATATATTGCAAAATTAGGATATTCATTTTAGTAGTTGTAAATTAAATAAAGATAGAATTGTTTAAGCACATCTGTATAAGAAATTTTATTAGCAACTTTTAAAAATGTATAGTAAATCGTAGTAATTAATCTAGCACATATATAAGTGCTAATATAGGACCGGCGCTTCCTTGTGATTAAGTAGATTATATATAATTTATATAAATATTTTTATAAAAAATAAATATATAGTTAAATAGATTGCGATTATTTTATCTATATACTTTTATGAAAATTTAAGTAGAATGTAATATAAAACTTAACGGGGAGGGGAGGGAGTTAATACGATAGGGAAAGAGCACACAATATATACAACAGGCAGTCTTACCATTTGTACTGTCAGGTTGTAATTTTTAGAAAACAAAGTTTTCAAACTTTTTGTAGAAAACCAAATTAGCAGTAAACATTTTTTTAAAAATATGAGGAATTACAATCGACTTCTAAGCGAAGAAAAATATTACTTAATTTATGCAAAAGGGGTTATGAGGTTTTGAAAGCTTTAAATTTGGTTTGAAACAACAACCTGCCCAAGCTTGTCCTCGTCATTTGATACCGTTCGCTCTTGGAGCGGCAGATAATGGCGGAGCCACACACTAGTATATACCTAGAAGTCAAAAGAAGGCATTAAGACATGGTAGCCAATGACAGCGGTATTGAATCTATAAAGAGATTGATGCAGCAACTACATTAGGAGTATATGAGCCATACACCAGTATATGAGCATTAACAGTGGCGTTGAATCTATAAAGAAATTGATACAGCGAACATTAGGAGTATAGAAACAAAAGAATATTATGTAGTCTCAAACTCAAGTCAAGGTGTTATCCACCAAGAATTGGCTCTTCCACAAATAACCTACAGTTGAAGGGGTCTTCATACATTCCTACCAAATCAAAACCAAAGTTACAAAATATAAATTGAAAAAAAGTAAAAAAAAAAAAAAGAAAGAAAAAAGATCGTGCATCATCGTTCATTAGGTTTTTTTTCGCACCCTGCTCTCTTCCCCACTTCCCTTATTTTGTCACCTCATTCTCGTTCATGGAATCCTTTGCATAGAGAAGTAAAAGCTCCTCCTCCTCCTCTTCGTCTTCATCTTCGGCGAGATTGGGGGCGACGAACATCGCGGGGCGGCAGGAGGGCCTGCTGATGTGGGTGGGGGGGGGGGGCGTGCCGCCGCCCTCGCGCGGATCCCGCATCACCATGGCCGTCTCCGTGGGGATCCTCCTCGTCTACGTCTTCACCTTCCTCCACTCTGACGGCTTCTTCCTCCGCTCCTCCGGTTCCCTTTCCTCCTACATCCGCACCATCAAGGTACGTATATGCAACTTCTATCCAAAAGGAAGAGGTACATATATGCAGCTTCGATTGAGAGAGAGAGAGAGAGAGAGAGAGGGAGAGAGGTAAAAAATGATAATATTGACGAGGGGAGAAAAAGGAGGAGAGAGAAGGGAGGAAGAGAGGCCGCATCGGATGGGGGAGAGAGGGGGAAGGGATAAGATCGAGAAGGGAAGAAAAAGGAGAAGAGAGAGAAGGGAAGAACGAGAGGCTGGGGGGGTAGAGAGGAGAGAGAGAGAGAGGTAAGAGAAAGGGAGGGTGAGAAAAAAGGACAAATTTTCTTTTGAATCCTGAGAAGACTCTCAGAAAGAGAGAGGGGGGAGGTGAGTGTGGGAGAAAGCGCCACGTGGAACTTTAGAACCGCCAATTAATATATTTGTACGGATTGATATTTGAAAATTAATTTTCATATTACAAGATGATAATTAATTAATCATCTCGAACCGAATAATTAATTAAGCATACACAGCAAGTTCGGAAGTTTTGATAGATTTTACAGAATATATCTAACTATACCGTCATTTTTATACATCCAAAACATGCCATCAATTATATACAATTAAAATATTTGTAAATCAACAATATTTCTAAGCATGTACTCATATCTAAACATGTGGTCTTCAAATACAAGGATATATTTAGACATGAAAACAATCGATTGTAAACATATAATTATTTGTAAACAATAACAGCAACAAACATGAATATTTTAACAAAGAAAACTAATAGTGCTTAGCTATAGGGTTTAATTATAATTGTTCTACAAAGTATTAATAATGCGTTAAAATTTAAAATTTTACAATCCAAATTAATTTTTACTATTCCATAATTGGTTGGTGATAGTACTACAAAGATTGTCACCACGTCTTGAGTCATTTGATCCTACAAAATTAGTTGGGTCTTCGTCTTCATTTTCTGGAGGCAGTGGGTCTATCTCTATGTTAAAATATATGTCATTTTCTTGTTGTCGTCGAATAAAATTATGTATCACGAAACATGGCAAAGCAATCAGATATTGGACTTTATAGAAAAATGGTGTTGCGTGATTTAGAATCTTGAACCGCTTCTTTAAGATGCTAAATGTCTTCTGATGACATTTCTTAAGTGAGCATACTGATGAGTATACAAGTCTAGTGGATTTCATTGTGTGCGGGCACGTGTGTTACCATCAAATTGACGGAAATGGTAACACTCTCCTCTATAGGACGTAATGAATCTATCTGTATTTGCGTACCCGAAATCTACAAAGTAATATTTATCTACGAACATTGAAAAATAATGTTATCACAAAAATTGTTATCAGTAATAATTATAAATTTAATAAGAAACAAGTATTAGGCAATAGCCTTCTGGAACTATAAAACCACCACATTTACAAACCTATCAAAATGCTCTCATTTCTGCTGCAGAACCTTCCCAACCAATGCATATAAATAAAAAGTGATGATCAAAAGAGACTGTAGCGATCATATTTGAGATGTAAGCCCTTTGCGACATCAAAAACGTGATTGATTGCTCTTTTGGAAAACCACGGAAATGTGTTCCGTCTGTCGCACCAATTGCATTGTACAAGTCAACATGCATCAAATTTAATAATTAGAATAAAAGTATATTGAATAAGAAGTAATTATGCATATATTTATGAGAATTAACCTTGAAAGAATGAAAATTTAGATTATCCCTTATTCTTGGAGCACTAAAGCATTATGGTAGATTTAGGTTTTCATCTTTCAACATCACAATATCTCATAGCACATTATTGAAATGTCTACTAATTACTTTTCACGGATGTTGGAATGTTTCCGCGATCACCCTATTAGCCATACCATGACCTAAACAAAATAAAAAATTGCTAACTGCTCATCAGCAGTCATATTCCTAGTGCTATTTATCAGCCCCCTTCCAACTTGCTCATTGCGGAGCGCAATGAATGTAGTAGTCGTCATTCGAAAGTGATGGTAGCCTCTCTCTGGACGACCAATCAAAATATCACAAATCATCTGATGGCAAGTAAAAGATCGTGTACGACATTATTGCTTGTACAATGTATTACGAAATGTCATGTACCCTTGGTCAATGATCCCAATAGTTATCATCGTCATCTAAGATTGTCATAACTCACCTATCACTGCTGCAAGAAATGCAATGTCACATCAAATAGATATTGCAAATTATAACACGAGCAGTTGACATGACATAAATAAGCAAATTTCTAAGCCTAACATAATACAATAGAAAACTTCACGAAACATAACACAAGCATTTATCATGACTAGAAAACTTCAAGAAACATAATACAATAAAATATATAACCTCCACAAATAGATAAACCACATTTCTAAGTCTAACATATAGATAAGCATGACAATTAGATAAACCACAAGCGTAAACTGGACATATAGATAATGAGTACTAATACACAATCGACCTGCATAAAGACAACATAGACATAATCAAGACAAACTAACATCAACCAACATTAGGACATTGTTCTATAGCCTAGGAAAATATTGCTTATACGGTAGGTTTTGCATTGGCACTTGGCGGTCCACCCACATAAATGCAAGCTCGTCATTCATGGTCATGAATAGTTGTCTATTCTTGTCGTCTTTTAATGCATCACATGCAGCCAAGACCCGTTCAATGGTCATTCCCGGCAGATTATAAACTCTGTTCATGCACTCATCAATCGAATGAATATTTGATCGATTGGTAATCTCATGCTAATAAAGTTGGCGTACAAGATCAAGTTTTTATTTGTCTATTTCAACCATCTGCTACCATTTCACTCCTTATGTCACTTTTTCCTTTGACCAGCTAATGAAGATGCATGTTGCATGGAGGATTGGAGGCTGGTGGGTATTGAGCTCTTTTTCCAGCAGAGCTATGACTAGATCCACTAGCACTCTGTACAGTATTTGTTTGCACTAGGGTAGGGCTAAGAGAACGTGAGTATTATTGGCTATGACGTTGACATTCATAGGTGAGCTTGATGATCTTGCTTCAAAGGGACTGGATAAGAGATTAATTGTTGACATTCGAGCTCCAAGACAGTATCGTCCTCACCAGGGGAAGATGAGGATGAGCTATCAATTGAAGGAGCCGCCGTTATTCCTGAGGTAAATCCATATCTTCTAGTGGTAGTAATCTTTTCCGAAAGGAACTCAACATCCTTATAGGCTGAAAATGATTTATCCCTACACTTCATACAGGCCGGATTCTCTTGAATAAAGGTTATTAACACTTTCATACTATAATAATATGCTATCCAAATAAACTGAAATCAACATAGTCAAGTTATACTGCTATTAGAGCCTCCCAGTCACTTGGATCACCTGTTGTGGATATTTTGTGTACATAATCCCAGCCCCACCCACTTTTATTTGCAAAACTGTGGTAGGTCATGTAGGTTCTCTTTAGAAAACTTGAGGCCATTCTTAATTTGTTTCTTGGTGAGTTTCATATTGGTCATAGAGTTGAATTCACTCGCTAAGTGTCCTAATCCAAGCTAAGTTTGTGAAACTCCCATTAACGTAGTTACCAAATGTATGTTCCTCCGTCATCAGACTTCATAAAATTGCATCCAAGTTGTCTATCCAATTTGCAGTTTGCATCCAACATTGATTTCGCATTCTGTTGCTACCTTCTATCTCTTGATTTTGGATTGCATTGTTATCTGGCACCCCACTTTTCTTATGAATGGACTTAGATATTTTCTTGAAAGGATGCATATGTATTTCAATGAATGAGTATTTCATGAATTTTTCATGAGGATCGACACATGATGAAATTATCAAAGATATTATGACAAAGTAAATTTATATGAAATTAGAATGTAGTACCCCTGGGGGCCTAACTGGTGAAATGACTGTAGTATTTGAGACTGGCCGACACTTCTGTAGAGTGTCGGGACGAGTCGGAGTCGTTTTGGCGCGAAATGGACGCGAAAACGGACTCGGAGCACCAAAATCAGCAAAAACTGAAGTTCTGCCAGCTTAGGGCGCCCAGAAGTTAAGTTTAGAGCGCCCAGATTCTGAGTGCTGTTTCTGTTATATACTGAGTTATTTCGGATCCAGTTTCGGGCACCCAGAAGTGGGCCCGAAAGTGCACCTCGTGAATATCGATCTTGTTGACACGTGTGTGGTGGTAGATGAGATCCGCCGGAACCGGATAATGGAGTAGTGGACCGTTGGACGGAGAACCCGAAGTGCTGTCCTGAACAGGTTGGCGGAAGTGGGCGCCCACTTCTGGGTTCTGGGCGCCCGAATCTGGAGTTTTCAGCAGCAGTATAGGTTAGCAATCTTTGCTCTTGAGGCTTATTGTAGCTAACCTACACATCTATATAAATGGGAGAACATCCTCTGAGAGCTTTTTTCCCCTTTTCTTCACAGGGAGCTTGGATTTTCGCATTTAACACCCTCCAATCCCTCGAATTCCCACATTTTGCCATTGAGGACTTGGAATTTCTGCAGAAATTCAGCAGCGACCTTCAGAGTTTTAGCTCGTGTGCAGCCTAGGAGCATCCAAATCCTATAAGACTTGATTTCGTGGATTGTGGACTCAGTGGAGAGTATGTGGGACTAATTTAACAGCAACTAAGCCAGGTTAGTATGATCAAATTGCTGTTTTTCATGGGATTTTGGTGTCCTTGAGCTGAAATTGATGTTTCTTTGGTTTTTATGGATCCAAAACTTCTTGAAGCTGGATTTTTGCTGTAGGAGTTGGTTTTCCATCATCCTCTACTGGTTTAGAAGCTTTCCCCTCCTGAGTTTGAGATTTAAGAGGTGAGTCTTAGCTCAGATTTGGATGATTAAGCTTGTATGCTAATTTTTGGGAGTTTTGATGGATTTCTTGGATTTTTTAATCCAGATGTGGACGGAGAGTTTGTAGATGGATATGGATTGATTCCTCACTCTTTTTGGGAGGTTTATGACCCTATTCCACTGGTTTTATAAATTAGAACTCTCAGATTTGAGCTAAATTGCATTAGGGCTGAAGTGCTGAAGTTCTGGATGCAGAATCTGGGCATCCAGGAAGTGGATCTGAATCTGATTTGAGGGCCTTTTGGTGATCGAATTGAGCTCAATTTTGGCGAGGAAGCTGGGAAATTATTCTTAAGCATTTAGAGGTGAGTTGAGTGAAGTTTCACTGCTTTTAAACTTGGAAATTCGGTTAAATTTCATTTTGAACTCTTATGGGTTGAAGCTGCCAAGTTGCAGTTCTGGACTCTGGATCTGGGCGCCCAGAACTGGTCCAGGATGGGTCCGAATCCTATTTTTCAGCTGGTTTGATTTCGATTGAGGTTGATTTTGTGCGGGGCTTCTCCTATCGACTTTCGGCCTTTGTTGGATTAGCGTTTAAGGTGGGTTAATGTGGCCGAACACATCGGAATCCCTCCTAAGTTATAGAGATCTTCAGCATACTATTTTTGTACTATACTTTCATGTTAGTAGCTCGAATTCATGAATTTGCATGTTTTTAATTGAAATTTGAATTTGGAGTATGATGTAATAATTTTTAGATTAATTTACATGCTAAACTGGACTTCACTTAGGAGAAAACTTACAGAACCTATACACGTCATTTTTCAAAAACTTATCAAATTTAGCTTTAGGAGCTTAAATCACTATCGTATCATCGCTGTTAGTGCGTCGCGGATACTTTGACTAGTATAGGTTCAGATTACGCTCGTGCTGAGATGCCGAGCCTATTTTTATAGCAGAGTTTAGGCTGTCTCTTACTGTCGGGTGCCGTCGAGATTGACGGTGGACCCAGATCTTAATTGTATTGCATCAGATTGTGCCGAGGGCACGTGAGCTTCGAATCTATGACCCGTTTGACCATTTACTTTGATTATAGCCTGCCATAGCCTGATTGAGCTCGACAGAGATACGCTTGCATGCTCGGTTGGGTAGCTCCCCCGATTGCCGCTCCGGAGTGAGGCTTTTCTTGCGTTGATGTCGTTGCAGTTCTCTTGGATAGGATCCTTCCATCGACTACCCCCGGGGTAGTGTACGGTGTGGCGAGGCATTGGCTGGACGAGCCTTATGGCGATCCTTTGGATCGGGTCAAGAGTGACTGCCTTTAACTAGTGATGCATGTTTCATAGAGACTTTGTTGTACTTAGTGGTAGGGCAGTGACACCGTAGCTGTAGAGGTTTTATTCCAGCTTACCTTATTATTTCTTTACCTACCAGCTATACTGTTAGTCTCGTAGACTTAGTGGGTAGGCCATTGGGGTCGGTGACGGTACCCACTTAGGACCACTTTGTTAGATAGTAGTTCTCACACCCATTGTTGCCACTTTTTCTTGCAAAGCCGTCGGTTGCTGCTGCTGCATCGTCTGATCGAGGTAAGGGAGTCGCGAGCTAGATCCCTACCTACCATGGTCGTTGAGCTAGACGAGTACCCTATTTTGGAGCTAGTTCTTTTTGGAGAGTTGCCATGTACATACAGTGATGTTTACTTTTTAGCCCATGATGACGATGTTGTAGTTTCTGGTATGGTATTTTACGAAGTTGTATTTTGGAAATTTTGTATGTACAGCTGGCTCTACTTATGTATTTACGTTTCAGTTTTATCAGCTCTGTATATCTTGTAGTTGCTTGTACGAGAAGAAATAGAAGATGGGAGAAGTTGAGGCCGAAGACAGATCGGCTGACGTGAGTATGGTGTACGCTCTACCGTGCTCATTTAAGGCAGAGTCAGTAGAGTTTGAAGAATAGCTCCAATATGAGGAAGAGCTGGCCGTAGCCCAGCTCCAACTCAAGGACATCAGGGCGGCCGAGGCGGTGGTGTTCGAAAACTATCGGCCTTACAAACCAGATTTGTCAGGCCCCTATACATCAGGGCCTTAATAGAGGGACGGCCAAGAGTCAAGAGCCGAGGTTCTAAATGAACTTCGGCATGAAACGCCGACCAAAGAGATCGGCCATTCCGAAGGACCGGCCATTGCGGTCGATGGGAAACCCGAAGCGAATTGTTCGGCCCAGAGGGCCGATGATAAGATATATGACTCCGCTCAACGAGCCGACGACGTGAAAAAGGGGGGGCAGCCTGAAGGAGATTTTGACCTCAAAATCAAGGAAGGTAAGCCCAACGAAGCAACAACATCGGTTGGCAAGGCCGACGGCCTAAGCAAACGACGAAAATCGGATTCGGGAATCCAAACCACGACAAGTTACATGGAAGAATCGCCGATCAAGATCAGCGAAAAGAGGCTGGAGACTCAAGATCTGTTGATTGAAGTGAATTTGGGGTCAGATGAAAACAAATGACCGGCCTTCATCAGTGTGAGACTTTCGGCACAAAAGCAGGGCGAGTTGATCGAGTTGCTAAGGAGATACAAAGATTGTTTCGCCTGGAGCTATGAGAAAATGTCAGGACTGAGCCGAAAGATCATTGAGGATAGGCTCCCCATAAAAAGGGATTTAGGCCTTATAAACAATCGGCTCGTAGGTTCGAGCTGAGTATTGTAATGCAAATGAAAGACAAAATTGAAAATCTTTTGAGAGCCGAATCATTAGAGCGGCTCGTTATGTCGATTGGGTATCTAATATTGTCCCTGTGCGGAAGAGAAATGGCAAACTTAGGGTCTGCATTGATTTTAGAAATTTAAATGCGGCTACACCCAAAGATGGATATCACATGCCCAAGAATGAGCCTTCCCCACGGCAATCCACTTCGGCGTCCCAATCCTGCGCAGGCGAAATAACTGTCGCAAGCGAAATAACTGTCGCATAGGCTAACTCCGGAGTGCCGGCTTGTAGGGAGCGACCCTCACAAGCATGTGCGCATGAGCACAATGGCAAACAAGCATAATCAACCACCTAAAATCCTGCTCGTCATGTCTAAACATGGAATAGCCAACCAATGTCCAAAGGGGTCCAACACTATATCATAATGTCAACCTTGTTGTTCATCTAAGTGAAGTGTAATATACTTTAACCTCACACTACGCCAAGAACATACAATGTGTCATGTTTACTACTATCAATGGCAAGTATATTATATGTCATGTTGTCCTCAAATTACTCGTTGGTATGTCTCTACCAATATGCAACATGCCTCTAACATGTAAATGCTCACATCTCAATTCACCAAGTCCATATTCAATGTATTATTCTAATGCCATATTCAATGTCATAGTTAATGATGTGTAAATGCCATGCTACATAAGCCTCCACTACATGGAGTATAAAATCATCATGCAAGTGATCTATTCTCATTCAACTAAGCAATTACATGCTTCTATCAATCACAATTACCAAATATAAAGAGAATCCCTTTCAACATGTCTTGAACATGGAATCTTATTCAACGACCTAAAGGTCGACCTAAAGGTCGAGTACAATATCACAATACCCGTCATAGTTGCTCACCTAGATAAGGTGCAACACACTTATTTTGCATTTAGCATGTCCTTTCATTTCTCTATAGTAAGCATACTTTATTATGCGTAAGTAAATTCACTAATCCATTAACCAAGTAGTGTCTCATATGACACTACTCCTTACTAGTATGCATATCTTAAATAGCATTTCATGAATGCGTCATCACAATACTAGTACAAGTACTCTAGCATGCTTATCATTCTCATAATACTCTACTATATGGAGTATGCCACTTTTCACATGCAACATGTATATATCATGTGTTTATAATTTCTACCATGTCATAATTAGCACAATTATGCATCTAATCAATCCTATAATAAAATAGGAGACATAGGGGGAGTTCACCCATTTCGGTGAGGTCAGACCCACCGGATAACCAGCGAAACCTCGTCGTTCCTTCGCGCGAAGTTGTCCCCTAAGCTTCTCATGCCCTAAGATAATTTTCCAAGGGGTAAGAAGTTTTGAACGATCACATCTCAGAAATCACCATAATACAAGAGAAAAATGGGTGAAAATTACCTTTGATCAAGTAGAACTTGTCCAAAGTCCAACTCAAGGTTAGGGATCTTCAAATCCAACCTAAAGCATCATTCTACACCCATCAATCTCAACTCAAAAGCCCTCATGAGAGGAAACCCAAAATAAACCCTAGTTTCTACCAAACTAGGTTTTCTTCCAAAATACACACAAATCTCATACATAAAGAGAGAATAGAGGGCTACAAACATCAATCAAACACTCAACCAAGCTCAAAGATGCAAGGGTTGAAGCTAAGTCCCCAAACAAGCTCTCCTCTTCCAATTCTGAGCTCCTCTCCAAGTCTTAGAAGTAAAGTACCATGAAGAAGAAGAAAAGGGAAAAATCAAATCCACAAATCAAGGGTTTAGGAGCATAAAAACCAAGAGAGAATGAGAGAAACCTTACCCTTCTCTTCTCTCTAACCTCAGCCCAAAAATGGCAAAGTGAGGGGATGAGGGCTACTATATACATAATGTAACAATAGCCCATAAACCCCTCCAACTCCCCAAAATTACAAACAGCTCGAAAAACTGATTCTGCAGCACTGTATTCCGGTATACGAATAGGCATTCCGGAATCAGCCTCAAAAATCCGCAAAATTCAAGCCTCGGCCAGACTGCGGAATTCCACAGTACTCTGGTATTTCAACATCCATACCGGAATACTTTAAATCCATTCCGGTATCTCGAGCCATACCGGAATACAATGCAAAATCTGCACCTTTTGCAGATTTCGCTCTCCAGAGTCTGTTTTCGCACTTCCCAAGTCCCGAAAATACTCCCAAGCTCACCAAACTCAACCATTAGGCATGGCACAAGCCGGGACGTTACCATGTGTAAGTCCCCTCGTGGATTGGGTAAAAGCTAAGTAAACTGGTCATAGTACATCACAGTCGGTTGATGCATATACATGTAGTGTATGGACATAGTAGTGAGTTGTATCGTGTGGCATTACTTAGCTTGACACCATTTGGATGCATGCATCATAGTTGGACATTCGTATTAGTCCTTATTTGCATGGGCATCCATGGTGGTATTAACCTATACTCATGATGATTAGTATAGTGGCATGGTATTATGATGATAATAGAAGGATTCTTTTTAACTAGTATTCATGGCATTAATTCAACATGCATGTAAACTAGTGAGAATAAAATATTGTGCATATGATAGTAGAATCATATTCATATAGATGATTTAGTCGCTGGGAGGCATGATAGTAGAAGATTTATTGTTAGCATTTACTGCTTTATGTTTATGTTCAGCTTATACTATCGTTGCCTCAGTTGACCTAGCGGTGTATTTCGCCACTCTCGGCGGCTTACCCACCGGGAACTATTGTTCAATAGTTCTCACCCCCATTGTTGTTGGGTTTTTGTTTCAGAGCCTTCCGCAGCGGGAGAGGCTTGGGATCGTGGCGAGGGGTTAGCAGCTAGCTAGAGCCTCTACGATGATGTTATAGATGGACCCTTGATGCCTTTTTATTATTTTGAGTGAAAGGTGTATAGTTGTGTTTCGTTGGATGATCTTTTAGCTTATAAGATGTATAATTTTATTGTATATCTTGAGATTGTGGCTTTATGTCAACTTGTTTAGTAGTAGAATTATGTATTCGCTCTGATTACCATATTTAGGATGTGCTCCTACTTCTACTTGATCGTTGTTGTTGTAGATGCCTTGTGTGCACCGGGGGGTGTTGGCGTATACGGCAGGTCTGTGCACATGCTTGGTAGGCTCCCACTGGGGCCCGGGGCGTGACAGTTTGATACTGTTGAAGGCACTCAGAGAAGAGTGAAAATAGTCGTAGCCTCAGACCAGCATGAACATAGCCTGTTCAGAGAATAGTGATCAATTGTCACCTTTCTAACCTTCGAGTGGGTAGTAATGCCCTTCGGTTTGAAAAATGCCGGGGTCACCTACCAAAGGGCTATGAATTTTATCTTCCACGATCTGATTGGTAAAGAGTTGGAGGTTTACATTGATGATATCGTAATAAAGTCCAAATCACAAACCGATCATTAGGCCGATTTGAGATTAGCCTTTGAGCGCATGAGGAAGTACAATCTAAAAATGAATCCGTTGAAATGCGCAATCGGTGTATCGACTGGGAATTTCCTTAGATTCTTGGTCCACCAAAAAAGGATTGAGGTAGATAAGAATAAGGCAAAGACGATTATTGAACCATCGGCACCCAAGACTAAAAAGGAGTTACAGAGCTTACTAGGCAAAATAAACTATTTGAAACAATTTATATCAAACTTAGTCTGCAGGATAGGAGTGTTTACTCCATTGCTTCGGTTGAAGAATCAGGAGGAATTCCTATGGATAGAGAAACATCAGGAGGCGTTCGAGAATATCAAAAGATATTTGTTGAACACCCTGGTACTCATTCCTCCTCAGCAGGGACCCTAAACTCCACCAAAACCTCCAGAAGTATAAAACACCATTCTCTCACTAGAACTCCACAATTTGCTAAAGTTCAGTGCACTACATGAACCGTTTCAAAACCGCCAGAAACCTGTGTTTTGTTAGGATGCCAGAATCGAAATTCGCCAAATTAACGTTTAATGGTCTGCATTTCAAAATAAAAGACCATTTCAAAAATAAGTATTTTTCTAATTTGTTCGATTTGGGTGTTCGAGTTGCTCAATACGAGCAATTCAGAAAGGGGAATGATGAAGATCGACCGCGATGGAGCCGAAACAGTGACTGGAATAAAGAAAAATACAAGGGGAAGGAGAAAAACATCTCCTTCATTGAAGAGGGGTCGGCTCAAGATGAGCCAAGCACCTCTAGTGGAACCGAAGTCTCGGCTGATGAGGCCGAGGTGTATGGAGCGGAGATAGTAAAAAACCGCCAGCCTTATATGTGAGGACTGAGATTTTGGCTGTGTAGCTAAACTCTTTGTTGACGATGTTATTGTGTGTAACTCAATTATATAAGCACTTGTCAAGTTTCAGGAGAAAACGAGTTAGGATGGAAAAGTTACGCGATCTTTACTAATCACTTAAAGTGAATAGTAACTCGGGTTTTCGGAGAGGCCAATGAGTGGAGATGGCTTCTGGTGAGTATCGAACTCCGTTCATAGTGATCCAATAGCTCGTTTTAAATAGTCCAACTATCCTGGACACATTGGCGCTGACGGATTTTGGTTTTGACGCACGGTTTCCAAGAAAATTGGATTTTATCGTAAAGTGGGTTCTTGTTCTTTGCTATTCTTGCGTTGTATAACTTCTCGTGCTCCATGCGTGTGTCCTGGAGAAGGGTAGAGGATGGTTCAGTTACCTACCAGTGGTAGGGAATTCAAATTCGAATTTGAATTTGAGGTTTATTTGATTCTTGTACACATATATGTGTGGTTTTGAAATATTGGAGAGAGGATGGCTTTCGCCGCAAATTGGCGACCTAATCGAACGAAACAAATGTGAGAATTCGAATTTTTGAAAATTTGGATTCTGTGTTCCACTTTCCTGTTACTGTGTTTTCGATCTGTATACGTATATATATACTGGTATATATATATATATATATATATATGTATATAAGTGGTTTTTATATGTATTTTATTGTTTTGGGATTTTGTCGCGGAGAGTGAACGGCTTAACGGCGCGATCCGGAGTTTGAATCTGACGATCCAAAATGGTAGATTCGATGTCTCGGCAGTGCTGAACGCGATGGCGCGATCCGCGTCGACATGCGACGGTCGGATTGAGAGATCTTCCATCTTCTTTGCCGAGAGGTCGAATTGTACATTTTTGGTTTTCGCGATCTGGACCCTGTTTCTCGCACCGTTTTGCGTGAGTTTGCTTGTGGAGGGGTGTTTGGGCTTTTTGTGCTTGCTGTGAGGGACCCTGAGGTATTTTGCTGTGTGTGAGGGGTGTTTTTGCAATTGTGCATTAGTGTATAGGTGTGGTTGTGTGTGTGTGAGAGTGTTGTTGGAAACCTCTCTCTCTCTCTTACCCCCAGCCTCCCCTAAGGTGAGCCCCAGCTCCCCCAGCCTCTCAGCAACCTCCCCAAGCTCGGCCGGCCGCCGCCGGCCATCCCCTGGCCGGCGCAACCTCGGCCACCTCTCTCCTCTCCTTTTCTTCTTCTTCTCCTTCTTCTTCTTCTTCTTCTCCTTCCCTGCGGTGTGCACCCAGGGGGAACCCATGCATGGGCTTCCCCTGAGGTGGCACGACCGTCGGCGACCTTCCCCGCCACCGGGAGCCGCCGCCGTGGGCCGCCGAGCTGCTGCAGCTGCTGCTAGGGCAGCTGCGGGCCGAGCCTGGTGGGCCCGAGCCGCCGCCGCCTCCGACGACCCTGGGAGGGTGAGCACCGTCACCCTCAGGTCCTCCGGCGCCGCCCCCTGCTTCCCCGGCCGTCGCCGTGCCGTCGGAGCGCCGCCGCCGCCGCAGCTGGCTGCTACTGGGAGTGCGGGCAGTGAGCTCGAGATTTGAGTCGCCGCAGCGACCTCCCGCCGGCATCAGGAGGACCGCCGCAGCCGTCGCTTCCTTCCCCGGCCATCCCCGTGCCGCCGGTGCGCCGCCGCGCCGCCTGCGGCTTTTTGCTCGCTGCTTGCGGGCAGGAGCAGCTGGAGGCCGAGCTGCCGCCACCTCCCGCCGCCTCTGAGGGTGCGCGCCGACACCCTCGGGACCGCCGCCGCCGGTCCTTCCCTTCCTGGCCGTCGCCGTGCCGCCGGATCGCCGCCGCAGCCGCCGCGGGCTCGGACTGAGCTGCTAGGGCAGCTGCGGCCGAGCTTGCTCCGCCGCCGCCGCCCGCCGTTGTTTTTGTCGCGGTCACCGGCAGGACGACGTCCGCCGACCCCCTCTTTGCCGGTGCTCGCGTCGCCGCCGGCCGCCGTCGCCGTCCGTTGCCGCGCCGCCGTGCCCTAGCCAACCCGAGGGCTACCGGTTTCCCCGCGCCGCCGCCGCCGCTTCCCGCCGCCGGATGAGGTGAGAGCCCCCTCTTCCTTGCCACCTCCTCTGCCGACCCTGGCCGCCGCTGGCCGTGCATGCCGGCCGGCAGCCGGCCGGAGCTGGTTGCTCCGGCCGGGGTCTTATTTTGATGGATTTTGGCCGCGTTGAGTTGTTTGAGCTCCCTGTTGCTTCCCGAAGTCCGGGAAGGTGAGCACAATGATCGCGACGACGCGCTGATCATCATGCTCACCTTAGAATTGGCTTTGGTTGAGCCGTTTCGCTGTTCGGCCGATGTTGAGCATGTTATTGTATGTTTTGCTATTTTTATGGCTTGTCTGAGCCAGCGACTGTTTCTGTCGCAGTGGGGCTGTGAGCACGGCCTCCGTTACATTGTTACCTATCCGCTGGTGCTTGCGGAAGGTCGTGCGGACGAACGGAGCGCTCGAACGGCCTTAATTATGCTTGCTTATTGCATGTGTTCACTATTTTTATGGGTTTACTGTGCTTGCGACTAGTCCTGTCACAGTGGGGCTGTGAGTACGGCCTCCGTCACGTCGTTACCTATCCGCTGGTGTTTGCGGAAGGTCGTGCGGATGTACGGATTGCTCGAACGGCCCTCTTTAGTGCTTACTTTATATGTAAATGTTGCTTGTTTAGGGTTCTTTGTGATTGTGGCAGCGTTGCAACGCTGCGGGCAGCAAGGGCTTGACCCTTGAGACCCTGTGGACTGGTTGTCCAACCCCTTCGCCCTTCGTGGAGATCCGGTTTCTTTCCGACGCGTTTTTCGATAAATTAATCGGCGAAACGCGTGTTTCTAGTCGTGCGACTCACTCGCTGCCTTCGTGAGTGACTTGGCTTCGCCGTTTAGCCTTGTTGGCTGTTCCTCATCGCTGTCCCGAAGTTCCGAGGACAGCGGATGAGTGACGAGGGGTTCCGGTGCCAATTCGGCGCTTTTCGGGAACCCGGGAAGCCGTTTCGGGTGCGTTTGATGTTCGTGGCACCCCGAGCTTGTGCTCGCTGTCCCGTCACTTTGTTTTGTGTGTTCGGGGACAGCGAGGGACTTGGTTGGCTGTTTGGTACCCCTCTGGGGCTTAGTGTGGTTTCGGGATCGTCCCGGTGGGTTTCCGGCCGTCGGTTTCGGGATGTGAGAGTTTTGTGTTTAGTGTCGACTTGGTGGACCTTGACCCTGTGAGTCTTTCGTAGGTCCTGTCGCTGTTCCCGAGAGCCGTCGGTGTTAGATTTGATCTTTCGACAGGTGGGTACTTCGATCCGGAGTCGGTTCAGTGGACTACGGTGATACCTTTCTATCCCTTCACTTGCATTTCAGTTTTTAGTTCACTTGACTCCCGTTGACTCTACTTATGTGTGCTTGGATAGTAGAGTAGTTGTGGTTTTCATGATTCTTGAGACGACCCAGTTGGTCGGTGGTGATCGCCTGTTGTTCCGAGCGATCCTCGTTGTGGTTTATCAGTTGCTTCACGGCTCGTTGCCGTTCTGTGGATTGAGCATTCGCATCGATCGTCACAGCTCTTCTAGCACATCACGTACACCGCGGTCTGATCCACCGCCTGGGGGTGTTCTTTTCCGGAAAAGAGTCGTTGAGCTGTTCCGACCTGTGAGCCTTTTTGCGTTGCGTGCAGAAGGTTGAGGTGCCGAGAGATGAGCAGTGTGACAGTGCCAGGGATACATCCCGGTGGCTATGATTGGGTTTACTTTGTGGTTATCTCCATTGATGCATATACTAGTTGCTTACAGTAGCATAGTTGTTTCAGTTGTATGTCAGCTTCATACTTACTTGTGCTACTGTATACCTTATCTATCTTTTGTTGACCCTCGTGCCGGTGTGTACACCTCGCCTTCGTCGGCTTGCGGTACCCACTGGGAGGGGAGACATGTTTACATGTTCTCACCCCCCGCCCTCGTTGTTGTTTTCAGGTGAGCAGGGTGGTGAGAGTCGGGACGCAGCGAGGCACGCCTAGTTAGTGGTACTAGAGGTCCCGACCTGTGAGGCTATCTTCTCCAGATTTGGTTATTACCCCTATCCTCTTTCAGTTAGTTATGGATATGGTTCAGTTACACTGTGGTTGTTTTATCTAGCATGATATGTTTTGGTACAGTTATATATTGGATGATTGTCTTGCATGCTTAGATCTCGTGGATTTCGTCATGTGAGGTTTTCATGCTTAGACTTTTGGATGTCGGTACCTTTATTCTATCATCGTGTCTTTTATCGCATGTCTTGGTTTTCTACCCCTCGTGGTAGCGTTTTCGAATAAAGGTTTCCGTGTGGGAAACATTTTTCAAAGGGATTTTCGACCGATCGACTTTTGAGATTTCAAAAGAGAGTTCTCGTGTGGAGAACGATTTTCAAATAATTCTTGAATGCTTGATATTAGGGTTTCAAAATAAAGATTCTGGGTAAGGAGCAGTTTTCTAGATTGATCTGTTGTTTGTGATTGCATCATCCTTCGCCTAAGGACTTGCTTAGATTCATACAGGTTTAAGGACTGTTAGCTGTATGAATCTTATTGAGTTGTTGTGTTGTTGTGATGAATGAATGGTGGTTGTGATCCTGTTGTATGTTGTGGACGCCGTGCAAATACAGGGGAGGCTATGTCCGTGTGTACAGTGAACCCTGTATTTGTGGCGGGTCTGTATGTACGTGGCGCGGGCTAGGCTTTAAAAAAAAAAAAAAAAAATTTGGCACGTTTTTTCCGCATCTAGAACTAGCCCGGGGCATGACAACAAAATTGTCAGTTCGATGTTTCGGCAGTACCGAATGCGTTGGCGCTATCCGTTCGGAAATCCGATGGACGGATCGCCGGATATCGCAGTATTATCGAGGAGAGGTCAAAATGGCATTTTTATATCTCGCGCAAAACCCCCTATATTTCATGTACCGAATCGCACGAGATCGGACATGGAGGTACATCCGCGCGACTTACTCGCGCTGTGAGGGACTCAGTTGAAAATAAAGAGTATTGGAGGACTTATTTGCAAAGTGGCCATCTCGTATAAAACATGCACTTAGGGTTTTCAAAGTGCAAACCCTAACCCTAGTGCCTCCTCCCTCAGCCGACCCCCATAGCCCCCTTCTCCTCTCTTCCCTGCCCTAGCCGCGCGCGCTCCGGCCACCTGCGCACGCTGCCGGCCGCCGGAATAGGACTCTCCTCCCTCTCCTTCATCACCTCCACCTTCTCCCTCCCCCATCTCTGCCCGAGATCTACCAAGGAGGTACCACACCCTCGGGCTCCTCCTCTGGCAACGGCCTCGACCCCCTGCGACCTCCCCCGACGGTCGCCCCCGTCTCCGCGCGCTGCCGCCGCCGCCGCTGGCAACCTGCGGCCAGCTCGAGCAACACCTGGCCGAGGAGACTCCACATCTTCTCCGTCACGCCGTCGCTGCCTTGGGTCGACTGTGCCACCTCCTTACGGCCTCCGGCGACCCATCGCCGTCGCCCCGAAGTTACCCAGCCGCCGCCGAGGCCGCCGTGCACTGTTGAACCCGAGCCGAGCCTGTGCGGGTACTGGTTGCTCCAGCGCCGCCATCGCCGTCTTCCGCCGCCGGCCAGCGTGAGCGCCGGCTCCCCTTGGTCGGCCGCACCCGGATGTCGCCGGCTCCCCCGCCGTCGGAGCCCCCTGCCGGCCGGACTAGGGCCGAGCTCCTCCCTTGTGCTTGCGGACTAGGGCATCACCGCCCGCCGCCGCCGCCTCCCGTCGCTGGCCGACGCACGCCCCGGCCTACCTCCGTCACCTGTACCCACCTTCCGCCGGTGCGCCCACCGCCGAGCCACCGCCGGCCGTGCCCTAGCTCCCCCATGCCCGATGAGCTTTATTTAATGTGTTGTGCATTGTTTCGGATTGGGATCACTGTTTCGGCGACCCGGGGCTGTTCCGATGCCTCCGGAGGTGAGCATGGTGATCGTCGGTCAGTGATGACCATGGTGCTCACCTTATTTATGGTCAGCAGGTTTCGAATCTGTAGATTCGACATGGTTTACTCCTGTTGCGCGTAGTTCGCTAAACTTTGGGTCGCTCCTGCGCCTTCCACAGTTAGCCGTTGTGCTCCGGACCTGGAGCACGGCCTCCGGCACGTCGAGACCTGTCAGTATGTGTCTCGGCCGACCTCGAAAGCCCTCGGTTTGCAAGAACGGGCCATAAAACCCGGTTAATCACATAAAATAATGTGATTTTATGGAATAGTAAGGGCTTCTATGCAATTTTACGCTTCGGGGGTGCAATGGACAGTATGTGTGGACTGCGGATGACCTCTGGACTGATTATCCAAGGTCCGATGCTTTCGTGGAAATCGAATATCGATTTTCGGTGCGTTTTTCGGTGAAAGTCGCCGACGGAACGCGGTTTCGGTTTGGATTTCTTCCGACGAGGCTAGAGTATTCTATACTTTGTCGCTGAGCCTTGTTGGCTGGTCACTTATGTCGTTTCGGAGGTCTGGAGACGACGGGTGAGCGACGGTTGGTTCCGGTGTCGAAATTGACACTTTCGGGAACCCGGACCGGAACGGTTATCTGACGATAATTGTTCCGATGTGAGGCTTGGTGTTTGCTGCCAGGACACCTTTTATATGGTGTTTTGTGGCAGCGGGTGACTCGTGGCACGTGTCGGTGAGTTTTGGGACACTCCGTGGGTCCCGGCGGAGTCCCGGTGTGATTTTCGAGACTTCCGGTGAGTCACGGTAATCGGTTTTGGGAAATCGATTCCCGTGGGATTTGTTGTGGGGTTGTGAGTTTAGTGTTTCTTATATGTGGGTTAGATACTAACCCGGTGGACCCTCCGTAGGTCCGGTTGACGATCCTCCACAGTCGGGAGACAGACGCGATATTCATACAGGTGGGTACTTCGATCCGAAGTCGGTCTAGTGGTGCACACTCGGTGACGTTCTCTCCACTCTCTTTTTATATTCCTTGCATATTATGCTTGTGAGCCTTGCACCCTTTGACTTCTTTGCTTATTGCTCTACTTGGTTACTTTTCGTATTTATCATCATGATTTAGAAGTAGAGCGGATTGTCTGTTGTGACCTATTCGGTCGGTTCTGTGACTCTTGTGTTTGATGACCTGTTCGGTCGGAATACCCTGAGGGGTAGGATTGTCGGCTAGTTGCCGACGGATAATTATAGATTATACTGATACATAATTTGACATTCTTGTGACCTATTGGTCGGTTCTTGTTCATACATACTGTTGTCGACCTGCGTGGTCGGTTCTCTCGAACGAGTCGTTGTTGACCAGAGTGGTCGGGTCTCCTATACTCTTGTCGTTATTGACCTCATATCTTTCAGTTGACATTGAGTGGTCGGTACTTTCATACCTTTGAGAGGATGTTGAGTTGTTCCATCCTAGTTGACCTGAGTGGTCGGTACTTGTATTTACTTATGGTTGATGATTATCTCAGTTCATGACGTGACATCGGTGTGACCTAGTTGGTCGGTTTGAGATGTTGATTGATGACCTATTCAGTCGGTTCACCCTGAGAGGTTGATTGTCGGCTACTTGCCGACGGCTATTGATCATATTGCATCGATCGCCACTGCTCATATGCATTTCACGTATACTAGCGGTTTGGCCACCGCAGGAGGGTGTACTTTTTCAGAAAAGTGGTTGGGAGTGCCAACCCGTGAGCCCAGGAGCTTATGCTGGGGTTACATGCAGGTTAGAGCGTAGTGGCACAGGCCTGAGGTCTTCGGATCGACATGGCGGTTCCTGGATTGGGTATATTTGATCTGATCGTCCGGTTGATGCATTTTACTTACAGTAGCGGTAGTTGTGTTTGTACCTTGTTTCCTCTTTGACATTGCTACTGTATTATCTGTCATAGCTTTTCTCCTGGTTACCAGTGAGTACACTCGCCCTCGTCGGCTTGCGGTACCCACTGAGAGGAGGAGACATGTTTACATGTTCTCACTCCCCCCACTGTTGTTTACAGGTGATCTTGCTGGTCCGAGTAGGGACGAGGCGTGAGGTACGTTATTAGCGGTCGATAGAGTTTCCGACCCGGTTCATTGGTTTAGCTTCTCCCCTTGCTTGTTTAAGAATAAATGACATTAGACGGTTGTGGTTCAATTTTCTTTACTTCTTTTGGATTTGTGATATTTAATGAAGTTGTTTTATGACTATCATATGGTTTGTGAAAATAATTTTCTACCCCTCGTGGTAGCGTTCTTTTAAAGGAAAGGTTTCCGAGTGGAAAACGGTTTTTGAAAGGTTTTCTGTTGGAATGTACGAATGTTCGTGATTGAATGTGATTGTGCTTGTACTCGTGCGATGCCGTGCAAATACAGGGGAGGCTCTGTCCGTGTGAACAGTGCGTTCTTTGTGTTTGTGGCGGGTCTATCATCCCTTGGGTCAAGGTTTTAAATAAATATATATATTGGGCATTTTTCGCTGATTTACAAACTCCAAAAGGACCCCGGGGCATGACATTATAAGTGTGTGTTGCTAAAGCCAGCAAAGGCTAGCGAGACTAAAGCATGAGTGGCAGCATATACTTATTCCTTCGACGTTGCCAAAACCGATCAAATATTCGATCGGTTGTTAAAGGATGTTAGGATCAAACTCCAGGAAGGTCAAACGTTACTTTTTGGAGAGGAAAAGGAGAAAAAAATATTAAAGTGGCACCACTCATGGAGTCACAGAACTAATGATTGCACGGCCTTCAAGAGGCAAATACAAAAGAAGTAAATGAAGGTCGGCTGGTTTTTGCCGACCAAAGAAAATAAAAGTAATATGAAAGTTGACCAAAACCCTTTTCCTTCGCAGGTCAACATGGTAGATATCAAAGGAAAGAAGTCTCTTCAGGAAGAGAAGTTCTAGAAGGAGATGGCAAGTACAAGAAGAATTCTTCGGCTCTGCATGAGGTGCACGGCCGAAATGACACGTAAAGATTGGAAAGCTATTGTACAGGAGAAGAAATTATATGGGGAATGGAAGGAGTTCATGGCCTTCCCCGAGGAATGGGAGGACCTGCCAGAGGTCGTCGGTAATACGGAAGAATGTTCGGAAGAGACCTCCAATGATTCTGAAGTGAAGGTGAGTTCCAAGAAAGACAAGAAGGACCTTCTGATCCGAAAGGTTTTAGGTGATTATTATCAGTCAAGAGAGAGGGTGAGCCGAGTGGATTATCCCAGACACCCTTTCTGCACCCAGCAGAGGCACCCGAGATATCGGCCCACATGGCACCAGCAGCCAAGGTCGAAACCCGAGCCGAAATTTGAAGGAATGACCGAGGGAGATATAGAGTTTCTCGGTCGGAGGTTAGTAAACGAGCTCGGCATCCAACAATGGCCGAGACCATGGGAGAGGAGAGAGATCTTGAGGGAACACCTCAAGATGGTAAAAGCACCAGCGAATGTACCGACCGACTAATAGGTTACGACAAGGGCACCGGCCAGGTGGAATGGGCCGGTGTTGACAAAGACACAAAAACAACGGCAACAAAGAATGCAAGCTAAAATAAGAAATCAATGGGAAGAAGCTAAAGGGATGAGGCCGAATACGTGGAGGCAAAAGAGTTATTCTGATACTCGGAGGCGAGATTTAGAATTTCAAGTTGGAGACCATGTTTTCTTGAAAGTTTCTCCATCGAAGGGCATACGAAGATTTGGTATTCGCGGAAAGCTTAGTCCACAATTTATTGGTCCTTTTGAGATCTTGGAAAAGGTTGGACCCGTGGCTTATCGGATAGCCCTTCCACCTCGGTTAGCAGGTGTGCACGATGTATTTCATGTATTAGTTCTGAGGAAGTACATGTATGATCCTTCCCATGTGATTGATTTTACTCCACTTGAGCTGACGGAGGATTTGCGGTACGAGGAGCACCCGATACGAATTCTTGCTCGTGAGACAAGAGAAATACTGTATCACACTGAACTTTAGCAAATTACGGAGTTCCAGTGAGAGAATAGTGGCTTTTGCTATTCTGGAGTTTTGGGTTGCGTTTGGTGAGCTTCGGAGTGTTTTCGGGACTTGGAAGTGCGAAAACGGACTCCGGAAGTCAAAATCTGCAAAAGTGCAGATTTTGCATTGCATACCGGTATCTGGCCTTTGGATACCGAAATCCAGTGAGAACTGGTTGTGCGTAGCTCTCGGGTCCTGCGGAATCCGGCAGCTGATACCGGAATAAGCTGCATACCGGTACTGATGTTGGCATACCGGTACTGAAGCGTTTTGTACCGGTATTGAGAAGTTGCATACCGGAATGCTGTTGCGCGGCTTGCTGGCCGAGGCTCGGGTTTTACAAAATTTGTGCAGTATACCGGTATGCCTATGCGTATACCGGTACACAATACTGCAGAGTGCATTTTGTGCAGTTTTGTAATTTTGGCTTTTTGAGGGGTCTAAGTGGATTTTGTTGCATTGGGTTAAGTACCCTTTCACCTTCACCCACAGCCATTGTTGGCTGAGGAGGGACTTGGAGTGGAGGTAGGTTTTCTCTCTCTCCTCTAGATTTCTTGCTCCCAAACCCCCTAGATCTTGGATTTGATCTCTTCTCTCTCCATTTTCTTCATGGAGGAGTGCTTCTAGGCTTTGTGGAGAGCTCGGGATGGATGAGGGGAACTTGTTGGTGGGCTTAGCTTCAACCTAGCATGTATGAGCTTAGTTGGGAGCTTGATTTGAGGTTAGTAAACCCTTTTACAACCTCTATTTGTGATTTTTGCTTGAGATTTGGGATGAAAACCTAGTTTCATGAAAACTAGGGTTTTATTTAGGGTTTCGTGATTGGGAGCTCTTGAGGTTGAATTGATGGGTGTAGAATATTGTTGTAGGTTGGATTTGAAGATCCCTAACCTCAATTTGGACTTAGAACAAGTTTTACTTGCTCAAGGTATTTTTCACCCATTTACCTCATAGATTTTGGTAGTTTTCGAAATTGTTCGTTCGAAACTTGTAACCCCTTGAAAAATTATCTTAGGGTATGAGAAGCTCGGGGGACAACTTCGTTTTGAAGTACTGCGAGATTTCGACGGTTATCCGGTAGGTCTGACCTCACCGAAATAGGTGAACTCCCCCTATGTCTCCTCTAATATTTTAGAGTTGAATTGTTGCATAATCATGCTTATTATGACATGATAGGAATATTGGGATCATGATATATGTATAGCATATATGAGAATTGCATACTCTATGTAGTAGAGTTCATGATATGAAAGTTGTAATTGCATGGGACATATATATGTTGTATATGAAAAGTGCAAATTCCATATAATATGGTATTATGAGGATAATATGCATGCTAGAGTATTTGCACTAGTAGTGTATTGATGCATTATGAAATGCTAATTAAGATATGCATGCTAGAAATGAGTATCATATGAGATACTACTTGGTTGATGAACTAGTAAACTCTCTTATGCATACTAAAGTATGCTTGTATAGAGAATGAGAGGATATAGCGAAGGCAAAGTAAGTATGTTACACCTCATCTAGGTGAGCAACTTTGACGGGCATTGTAGCCATTGGGCTCGACCTTTTGGTCGTGGAAATGATTCCATGTTTAAGACATGAGGAAAGGGATTCTATTTGTATTTGATAATTGTAATTGGTTAAACATGAGTTCTTGGCTAAATGAATACTTGCATGATAACTTTTATACTCTATATAGTAGAGGTGGTTGCAACTCATGCATGGCATGGATATGGTCTTGTTGGCATCGTAGAATGCATTGTCATGGCATTCGTAGAATGCATGAATTGTAGCATTGAAATAATGCATGAATTATAGCATTTGTAGAATGCATCGGTTACGGCATTGAAATGTATTGGTTATAGCATTAGTACAATGCATTGGACATGGCATTAGTATAATGTATGGTTTATGAACTTAGTAAACCGAGAGGTAAACATTTACATGTTAGAGACATGGGCATATTGGTAGGGACATACCAACGGACAATTTGAGAACAACATGACATTGTTGACAATTAGCATATGGGCTTTCGAATGTAGTAAACATGAATTGGCATGTTTTGACATAGTGTGAGGCTAAGCATATTATATTTCACTTAGGTGAACAACAAGGTTGACATTATGACATAGTGTTAGACCCCTTTGGACATTGGTTGGCTATTCCATGTTAGAGACATGACGAGCATGACATTGTGGTTGATTATGACTTGTTGCCTTTGGGCTCTTCCGCGCTTGCTTGTGAGGGTCGCTCCCTACAAGCTGACACTCCGGAGTTGGTCTTTGCGATTGTAGGTCGCCGTGCGATGTAGAGCGCCGAAATGGATTGCCGTGGGAAAGTCTCATTATCTATGGGAGAATGTTGACTACCACGGGGCCACTAGGCAGGGCACAGCTGGGACTTTACCTTGTGTAAGTCCCCTTGTTGATTGGCTAAATGCTAAGTAAACTGGACTTAGTACATCACAGATAGTTGATGCATATACATATAGTATATGGACATAGTAGTGAGTTGCATCGTGTGGCATTACTTAGCTGGACATCATTTGGATGCATGCATCATAGTTGGACATTCGTTTTAGTCATTATTTGCATGGGCATCCATAGTGGCATTATCCTATACTCATGATGATTAGTATAGGGACATGGTATTAAGATGATAGCAAAGAAAATCTTTTAACTAGTATCCATGGCACAATTTGACATGCATGTAAACTGGAGTAATTAAATTGTTGAGCATACGACAATAGAACATGTTCATGTTCATGTAGATGATTTAGTCATTGGAGGCATGATAGTTGTAGAAGTATTTGTCTAACATTTAATGTATTATGCTTTATGTTTCAGTTATACTATCTTTCCTCAGTTGACCTAGCGGTGTAATTCGCCACTCTCGGCGGCTTACCCACTGGGAACTATTGTTTAATAGTTCTCACCCCCATTGTTGTTGGGTTTTTATTTCAGAGCCTTCCGCAGCAGGAGAGGCTTGGGATCGTGGCGAGGGGTTAGCAGCTAGCTAGAGCCTCTACGATGTTGTTATAGACATACCATGGATTCCTTTCATTGTATTCTGAATGAAAGATGTAGAGTTGTTTCTAGAGAGTGATCTCCTAGTGTTGTTAAGATGTATAAAATTTTATTGTATATCTTGAGATTATAGTTGTGTTGATCTTGTTTTAGTTGTAGAATTATGTTCTCGCTCTGATCACCTTGTTTAGGATGTATTCCTTACTCTACTTGATTGTTGTTGTAGACGCCTTGTGTACGTTGTGTGTTGTTTTGAGGTACACGGCGGGTCTGTGCACGTGCCTGGTAGGCTCTCACTAGGGCCCGAGGCGTGACAATTACGTAATCGGGTTATACCTTATGCTAAAGTGCAATGGAGTTATCATGATGATACGAATTCTTGCTCGTGAGACAAGAGAATTACGTAATCGGGTTATACCTTATGCTAAAGTGCAATGGAGTTATCATGATGAACGAGAAGTAACATGGGAATTGGAGATAGTGATGCAGAGGTTTTATCCCCACTTGTTTGCACTTTGAGGTGAGTTAGTTGCTTCACTTTAGTTTCGAGGACGAAACTATTTAAAGGAGGGAAGAATGTAATACTTGGTGTTTTGAGGCGTTTCTGGGCTTTGGCCATTTCGGGCGCCCGAATCTTGGGAAGTGGACGCCCGAATGTTTTGGAGCCATTGGGTTGTTTTGGATGGATCCGGATGTCTTTGGTTACTTTGGGATTTGGACGCATGTTTCGGACGCTCGGATTGAGGATCCGGATTGGGGTATGACGTGGACTTACACGTGTCGTGTTGCAGGACACGTGTCGACCGCCGGAGGAGCGCTGCCCCACCGCTTGCCGACCACCACCGAGCCGCTTGGCCGCCAGCTGACACCTGGCATAGACGATTTTCGGACGCCCGGAAGGGAGGATTTTGGGTGCCCGAAAGTGGGAATTTGGAACCTATAAATAGGTTAGCCCCCCTGGTCATTTGAAGCCATTCCCACTTCGTCTTCCACCCTTTCTAGAGAGAGAAAGCTAGAGTAAGGGCCATGTGTTGGCATTAGTGATGATCTAGCTTGCTCTCTTCTACTGTGTTGTTCTGATCTGATTCTGATCACTTGTTCTGTTGGAGGTGACAATCTATTCGGTGGTATATTCAGATTGGAGTACTGCTTGAGCTTGGTATATTTCTGGAGGGTTGGATCTGAGATTGTAGTTGATTTTCACCGTGGTTGGATTAGCATTTGAGGTGGGTTGATGTTTACCAGATTCAGTGGATTTCCTCCTAAGTGCTTATTCTCATGTTAGTATGACATGATATTGTTGAGATTATGTTAGTTATGACATGCTTAGGTTGAGACTGATTTACTGCTTGCATGTGTAAGATATGATCATAGATGAGGTAGTGATGCCTGATAGCAAGCATGATTTCATTATGTTCTTGATGCATAATTCAGCCTACACCTATCCGGTTGCATTGATATCCATTGTATCAGTTGTTGTACATTCTAGTATAGGCGATCTTGTTGTGGCTCGTGCTATATTGATTATACCCCCTCTTTGTGGTAGAGTTGAGTTGTTTGTGAGCACTTGAGCATTGATCAGATGATTGGGTCATACTTGTTGATTATGCATTTGTGGCTCGTGCTATGTTGATTATACCTCCTTTTTGTGGTAGAGTTGAGTTGTTTGTAAGCACTTGAGCATTGATCAATTGATTGGGTCATACTTGTTGATTATGCATTTGTGGCTCGTGCTATGTTGATTATACCTCCTCTTTGCGGTAGAGTTGAGTTGTTTGTGAGCACTTGAGCATTGATCAGTTGATTGGGTCATACTTGTTGATTATGCTTTTGAGGTGCCGAGGGCACGTGAGATTCCTGTGTGAGTTCAGATTGACCCATCTTGATCATATACCTGTGGGTGCTTGACGATGATATGTGTTGTGATATTACTCGGTTGGGTCGCTCCCACGAGTACCACTCCGGAGTTGGGTTATGTGTAGTATAGAGGGACATGCATGTACTAGTTGGCTCCCTACGGGAAGAGCGTGATGTTCAGGCCGTAGGTATGATGTTATGGATTCATGATAGTCCTCGTTTGATGTGTTGTGATCAGATCATTGATATTCATATAGACAGTTTGAGCATTGTGCATCGTAGTGGTATTTTATCTCCTACTTTCTTTATTGCTCTCTATTTATCTTGAGATCGAGGACTTAGTGGGCAGACCGCTGACGCTGGTGGCGGTACCCACTGAGGACTACTTGTTTGATAGTAGTTCTCACACCCGTTGTTGACATCTTTTTGTAGAGTCTTCTTCTCCAGCAGTGCATTCTGATCGTGGAAAGGAGACGTCGGGTAGAGTTGTACCCCGGACCATTGGGTAGAGGTATACCGCATTTTGGTAGATGATCCTATGAGTCTGTACATACAGTGATATAGAGATTGTCAGTTATGTATATTTTGGTGGTTGAGCTTGATGATGATGTATGTACGTACAATGATCTTATTATCTATATAGTACTTAGCAGCTCTGTTACTTATATAGCTGTTTGTGGATGTTTGTTTTCGCTTCGTGTGCTCAGTAGAAATACTGTGTATACGGCGGGTCTGTTAATGTGCCCGGGAAGTGGTAACCTGGGGCGTGACATTGGATGTCACTCCAGAGATGATAGCTATGGCTCTTGATATGGAGGCTCGCACCGACGGTGTTGATTATCTGCAGGGCGGTATTGAGTCACTTCGCGACTGGCAAAAGGTCGTTAATGGTGTGTGCCTTCCTGACACGCAGTCGGCGGGAAATTCCGTTATGTCCAAGGAGCTGCGACCAGAGTATCAGTTTTTGAACTTCATAGTTGTCTACAACATTTTTCCTACTATGAACACAAAGGTGGTCCGTTGGGAACGGTTGTTATACATGTACCTCATTGGACATCCCGCCGAGGCCGAGGCATGGGGCCTATCTGAACATACCATTCCTCATCTGGCATCGCATGGCGAAGGAGATCAAGACTTCAAATCAGGTCGATCGTCTTCCTTATCCACTAATCATTATGAGGATTTTGCAACAAAAATGGGTCGATATTCATTGTGCCTCGTATGAGCATAGTCATGGTAAAATCAATGAAACGACGCTCAATAAATCGAGACCTACTGGACGTCCTTCCCCGACTGTCGGACCTACCAGTTCCTCCCGTCCGCGTCCGAGTTCTTCTCAGCCACCTGAGCATGTCTCTGAGGAGGATGTCTCGGTGACATCTATCTATCAGGAGCAGCAGCGTCTTTCTTCTGAGCAAGAACGCATTTCTACCGAGCTTCATGGTCTCTCCTCCGAGCAGGAGCGTCTTGGTTCTGAGCAGACCAAGATCACTAAGAAGCTTAGTACGCTTCAGCGGATTATGAAAGCAATCTTCGACAAGCTTGGATGTTGCAGTGCAGATATCCCTTCGCACGATGATGACTTCGATTAGCTGATCATGGCTGTGGCCTTCGTGAACTTTCTTTGATCATATTTACTTTTGTTTTAGCATGTTTTTCTCTCTTTTTGCGTTTTGGCGTTTTCTGACAAAAAGGGGGAGATCTGACTTAGGCTTAGGAGTGACTTAGGATGTATCTTTGCTTATGGTGACTTAGGATGTATCTCTTTGCTTATACTTTCATCTTTGCTTATGCTTATACTGGTGTAGTTACTTTCAGTTGCATTCATGGTATTAATTCTATATTTTGTCTAGTACTTACTTTTTGTAGGAAGCAGAAGACTTCAAGACTCCTGGTCGTGTCTAAGTCATAGAGTTTGTATTAGGAGTTGACTTGGGTGTTTTTTTTTAAAATATTGGATTGGTCATGCGAGGAGTTTGTTGTTTGGTGATTGCGACAAACTCTGTTTTTGTTTTTTGTTTTGTAGTTAAATGAGCTTCGGGTATGTAATTTTTGTTTTGTCACGAAATCGCCAAAGGGGGAGATTGTTACGATATTTTTGTTGGCGGATCGATTTCGTGGAGTCGTGTGGAGTCTTGAAGGGTCGAAGAAAACGACGTCAAGTTCAAAGGCTCGAAGACTCATCTATGAAGCTCACTGCCCCCCAGGTATGTTTAATATAGTTAATTGTGATTTACATATGTAATTTAAGTGTTTGGAGACATTAGAATAGGTTTTTGATAAATTTTAATAAACCGAAAAAATTTATGCTACGGGGTCCGGACCCTGAGAGCTGAGGTCCGGAACCCGTAAGCCTGTCAGACTATTTCGCAGAGCGGGTCCGGACCCTGATGGCTGCGGTCCGGATAATGAAAAGCTGGCGTTTCAGAGTCCGGACCCGGCAATCCACGGTCCGGACCTCGACCCGTCGCGATTTCTCGAAACTTTGTTTTTTCAATCCTACTCTGATTCTATGTCTCCTAAACCTATAAATATGATATGGGGGCTTCTCTAAAACGTGCGTAAGAGAGATTTACTTTTTGAAACCCTAGAAACTTGTCTTGGAGCCGTTCGTTCATCTTTCGATGACAAGTTTCTTCCTCTCTTGTGTCGACTTGATTCTTAGGGCTTAAATTCTGATCCTCATCTTAGAATCAAGTCGATGGTCGCTTAGAAAGTTTTCCTCTCATATTCTTTGCTTCTCTAAGCGTTGAAATCACCATCAACTCTTGTTTTCGGGGGTCCGGACGGAGCGATTGCGCGAGGGCTACGCGTGAGGCCGGGGATTCGGTGGATGCTCGTGGAGACGGAGCGTTGCTGCCGCGAGGAGTCGCGGTGTGATCGATCGGAGGAGTTCGATTGATCGGGGACCAACGAAGGGGATCTACTTCGAGTCTAGGGTAAAGCTTGAGTCGTGGATTCGGTAAATCACCTTGTACTCTATTTTACTTAGTGGATTTTTTATTTGATCGGTCCCGTGGGTTTTTTACTCCTTTTGGAGTTTTCCCACGTAAATTTCTCGGTGTGTTGCTTTAATTTTCTGCGCTTATATTTTTATTGCATCGAGTTGGTTGTTTTATTGTATACACCTATTCACCCCCCTCTAGGTGTGTGTTTACCTATTAGATCCTTGGGGTATCATAACTTACAAGAACTCCCTCGAGCGCCATGACTCGGCTCTCGCAATCAATTACTTATATTGCCTTGAGAGTCGGTCCACCATTTCCATCCCTACCTCGAGCCCTATCCTCGGCTCATCACGAGCAACTCGTCGGTATCGTGTAATCACCTATCCACTTTGGTAGGCGATGCCCTGTCGTGACACGAGCATACATGGGTACCTACACTTACCCATAGCTTGGTCCCTACTATATTTATACATGAATAGTAAAAAATGACCACATGATAAATACATGCAATGCTCCAGTGTCACATCATGCTCAACATATAACTTCTTTAATTAAATCATACCTGCCACGACGTCGTCGGTAGCAGTAGGCTCCTCAACCTGGGTCGCGTACCTATGGCCACTTGGTGCCCGTCGCGAACCACTCGGCTGCCTCAACACCGGCTCATGCTCTCTAGACCTTGCCGCAGGTGGCATACCCGCAATTTATCCCGGAGAGGAGAAGGACGTCGCAAGCGTCAGGGCCCGGCTATTCCCTTGCGGGCACTCATCCCGCATATGGTCCGGTTGCCCACATCGAATGCATCTTCCTTCCCGCAGCGCGCACCGCCGCGCCTGGTGAGAACCACCACAAATAACACACCCCATGGAAGATTGAGTAGAAGACATCTCCGGGGTTTGGGATTGCGATTGCAAATGTCTCGGGGGTCGCCAAGAGCCTGATTGACCGCCCGAACTGCTCATCCGTCACCTCATCCCCTTTTCTCTATCAGAAGATTCGCGCTCCTCCCGCGCGAAGGCATTACCTTGCTCCACCCACAAGGCCCGGTCCAACACCTCAGCAAAAGTTTGTACTTGAGTGAGTGGACCACTATAAAGATCTCTGGCCGAAGTCCCCGCTCAAAACAATCGGCCTTGTCCTTATCATCTCGCACCACATAAGGAATACAATTTACGATGGGAGAGAATTCCCTCTCGTATTCCCTCACAGTGCGGTCTCCTTGTCGCAGCTTCCTGAACCTTTCCTGAAGCTTCTTTTTTTCACTGTCAGGGAAATACGCAGAGAACACCAATCCTCGGAACTCCTCCCAAGTGACCGGAGGAAGACTGGGGGATCGATTTCGCTTAACCCCTTTCCACCACACCTTTGCCGACTTTTTCATACAATGTACGGCTAGGTGCACCTTGTCCCGCTCCAGGGTGTATAGGTCCTCAAAGAGAGTTTCCATGGAGTCGATCCATATTTCCACGACCCACGGATCCACGGTCTCTCCGTAAAAGGTAGGCAAACTAAATCTCTTGAAGGTCATGAGGGCCGCTAGGGCTTGCTCCCTCTCCGCCTCCACCTCCGCAGAGCTAGGGGCCGGATCGCCCGATCTAGTCGGAATGGTCTCCGCCGCAACTCCTAGCTGTGCATGGCAAGCCATAACTGGTGCGGTTACCAATTGCTCCACAGTCTCTTGGAGTCTCTTGATCTGCTTCTCCTGGCGCAGGGCAGCATCCTGCTGACGCTGCACCACATCAGCTTGTTGTCTCATCACTCCAACGAGTGTGGCCAACTGTTCACGGAGCTCCGAGTCTCCACTCGCTCCGGATTGCTCAGGGACCCCACTTGGCCCATCCCGCATCGATCTCACGGAAGATCGCCTACGCGGTGCCATCGTTTCCTGAAACACGACAATCTCAGTCAAATCCTCAACCTTCTAGGTCAAGTACAAACAACAATACAACACGGATTCAAATCAGGCGAAAGTCACACAAGGGAGCCTATTCTCATCACTTGGTTTCATGTTGTCGCTCGCCAACATGAACACACTTGGCTGAGAATAAACTACACCTTGAATCTACCTCTAACATCCTTTTTAGAGGCATACAACACACGACCCAATCGATTCACCTTTCGCCGCAAGTCACAAGTTCTCGTCTCTCACGAGCCTAGGTCCTTATGGTTTACTATCCTAGGGTCTCCTAGGTCCTTCTAACCATTTCTTTTTTTATGCTCTGATACCACTTTATCTGTCACGCCCCGACACCGCCACTTTGGTCGGATTCGGGCGTGCCAACAGATCGCCGAATGAACAGAATTTTCCCTATACGTCCAAGGCGTCGCAATCAATACAACTCACGAGGTTCCAAACAGGAATAGAATTCATACACAGATTGCATAAGGAAGGCATAAAAAACATAAAACAACAACGCTATTACAAGCATTCATTCGCATTCACATTATATTTACACTTTTGCCTTTTTCTTCCAACTACAATCAACTTATTACATTTTGTTTCATTCTTTCTTTTCTATACCCTTAAGCTACGCTGACCCAGGGTACATCTATCTCTGGTCACAAGTGGTAGGGCGCTATCTATCGAGCTACGCCATTTCCTCGCGCCGCCGCGCCGCTCATGTATGGACCTAAAAAATATGGGGGTGAGAACTATAAACATAGTTTCCAATGGGTACGGCCACCCAAGGGAAGAGCTCGACCCACCAGGTCCAAAGGAGACAACATAAGTAGGTTAGTCCAACATATAAACATATATCATGTGCAAGTAATAAAATCATCCTTACTTATGCCTCAACTAAATGCAATATGAAATCCATGCAAGTAGATCTATCATTTCTACCTTCTATTTCACAATCCATTGCATATCCAATCCGCTCCTAAGGTTCTATTACCTTAGCCAAGTTATACCACCCGACTCGGTCTTGAGTCAATTATCCACAACTTACCGCCTCCCCTGACTTAGCCATCTAGTGGCGAAATCGTCACACACGCCAAACAATGGCTCAAGTCGTCAGGCGACACAATCCTTTACCTGAATCGCTGCCGGGCGAGGAGAACCACACATACCCGCAGCCACAATCCGTTACCAAGGCGCCCGACGTGTAGCAAAGAAACTGCGTATACCCGCGGTCAGGAATCCCCTGGTAGGAGAGGAACATGCCGCATACACCCGTAGCCGGGATCCCCGATAGGGAGAGGAACATGCCATATACACTCTAGCGCACGAAGATTCTTCTGGTGGGAGAGGAACATGCCACATACACCCGCGGCCAAGAATCTTCCACAGTCACAAGTCTCGAAGATACTTGCAGTGGGAGAGGAACATGCTGCATACACCCGCAGCAGCCAAGTATCTTCGACGGTCACAAGTCCTGGGATTCCGGAATCCACTTTCCAAGTCTCAAGGGTTCATCACATACCCTATGTTGTCAACCTCTCTAGGTTCATAGTTACACGTCCAAGTGGTCATCCTACCACTACATTTTCCAACCTATGTTTAATGACACTAGGTTCAATGACATTCCAATCCAAGTGGTCTTCCTACCACTATGTTTTCCAACCTATGTTCAATGACACTAGGTTCAATACCCAATCATGTTCTTTCTCTATCCTAGTTGTCCACGCCTAGGATTCACAATTTCATGACATTTAGTCTTTGTTGAGTTCACTAATGTCCCTAGTGATATTTAACCTCTTTCATCCGTTCATCTCTAGGCATATATATACATCTACATGTTTCATATGTTTTCACATGCCTAATGTCATCATTCAATGGTAGTTAATTTAATCTAGCAACACATGATTCATACATCCGTAATTATCAACCATAATTATCAATTAAACTACGATTACATGCATCAGGTAAAATAATATTAAATTTTACTCTTTCGACGTAGAAGTGACCTAATCACTTCTGTGAAGCACAACCTACCTTGAAACGCTCCCAATTGCTTGTCGACACTTGCAATTGGGTTCCCAACGACGATTCGCCGTGCTTTAAGCTTATCGAACCCAAATCTTCACGAATCGGCTCGTTTCCTCTAATTGATCGCCGAGGCTACTATGCTTCCAAATTAAAGTTGTTGGGCATGTTCTTGTAACCTTCAATTAAAGATTTATAAAGTAAATTTAGATCTAAAACCCCCGATTCTAAAAACCCTTAGTTCTAAACCTAGAAATCCATTTCTCCAAATGCAAACCAATTTTTTCCAATTTCTTTTGATTATCTAGGTTAGAATCATCTTAGGTTCTCAAAAATCTCAATTTTCAAATGATTCAAACAAGTCTCTTAAGGACGAGAACACTTGTCTCATCCTAGGGTTTTAAGTTTTACAAGCAAACCTCATTGATCTTAATAATCCCTTAACCAAACTTGTTTAGAACAATCTAGAGATCCTAAATTCATCAATTTAAAGGATTTAACCCAACTTCTAACGCAAATCATGAAAATCTCACCTTAGGCCACCATGCTCACCAACTTCTTCTTGCTTAAGGAAGAGATCCACCATTAGAGAACTCTTCCAAGCTTAATCTCCTCCAAAATCTCCTCTTTGGTAGAGAGATTACAACAAGAGAGGGAGAGAGAGATATTAGAGAGAAAGAGGGAAGCTTTTCCTCTTTTGTGTGTGTGTGTGAGAGAGTGAGAAGATGAGAGCTCGGTTGATGCAAGGGTTGGTCAAATGTAGGAAACCCCCTACACCAATGAGAAATTGCAGTTTCAGCTCAATTCAAATTTGATACTTTTCGCCGGAGCCCTTCTGATCTTAATTTTTCAGTTTTGAACCATTTTTTTATCACCGAAAGGTCTACCGACTAAAATCTCTATCAGATTGCTGTTATATTCCGTTTTCACTTTCCTGGTGTCGGAATGACATGAAACTTTAAATTTAGCCTCAAAAAAATAATTTTGACATATTCTCAAATTTTTATAATTTTCTGACACTGTGAATTTTCTGCTAAAAAACAAGCCCCTTCCATACAGAAAATTCTAAACCTCTTTTTTTATTTCAATTTCACCACAAATTATTTCTAAATTATCTTTTACTTCTCTAAGTCCACTAAGTCCAATAAAAATAGTATCCCACACTATTTTTATTTTCACTTGATTTTATATTAAAAATCCGGTATACTACACCTAGGGTCTCACAATCTCCCCCACTTTAAGCCCTGACGTTCTTGTCGGGCTCAGACTCACAAGTACCAGGCGATGTGAGACTCGTCTCGCTAGCCTAAACCGACCTTGTGGTGAGCCGCGCTCCACCCACAACAGTCAATAGTATGAGAGCCTCGCTCTCCCCGCTGTATAATTCTGGCTCAGCCGAGACTCATCTCACATTTTCGGCTGGTAATTGGTTCTGATACCAACTGAGACGCCCCTACTTCCCAGGGGGTCACCCATCCTAGGACTACTCCCGTCCTAGCACGCTTAACTCTCTCAACCTCTTGGGCTTAGCCACCGCCAAAAATGTTTAAGCCGGGTTAAGAGTTTAGCCCTATTATATCTTATATAGAGGACTACCTGGGGTCTCACACTAGTGCACTCTCGAGTCAGAGTTCACGTAGCTCCGACGCGCTCCTCGGCCATCGTTCATGCTTCAGACAGCAAGCACGGGCTTCGGTGCGCCGAGACCTACTAGTGGGTGCTGTCAGTTGGTCTCGAAGCTGCACGATTTTCGGTAACAGACTTAAACTACTATTTTCGTATATTATTAATGCTAATAGTTGATTGTTTAGGGGCCTAAAGGTAATTTTGATAGTGGGGACTGCCTCGGGCAGTGTGAGGCCACTGGCTGTGACCTCTGGACTGCTTGTCCAAGTTTTCGAAGTCCTCGCGAAATCAAAAATTAATTTCGATGCGTTTTCCGGTAAAATCGTTGACGGAACGCGTTTCCGAGTTGGGGTTCACATGCTACTGCATGAATGCCCTGGAAATTATCGATGAGACTTGTTGGCTAGCTACCCATGTTGCCTCAGTTGTTTGGAGGCAACGGGTGAGTGGCGGAGGGTTCTAGTACCGATTTTGGCATTTTCGAAAATCCAAAATGGTACGGTTATCGCCGGATGACCTTTTTGACGTGAGACCTAGGGTTTGCTTCCCGGACACCCAAATTGGTGCGTCTCGGGTCAACGGGTGACTCATGGCATGAGTCAGAGCGTTCCGGGACACTTCGTGGGTTCCCGGGATATCCCAGTGTGTTTTCGGGACTTCCGGCAAGTTACGAAAGTCGGTAGTTTGGAAATCAATTCTCGGGAGGTTAAGATTTTGTGTGTGTGTTGTTGTGAGTCGGCTGGGTTAGACCCTGACTTGGTGGATCCTTCGTAGGTCCGGTTGACGGTCTTGCGCACTTGGTGAGTTAGGTGCCTCGTCAGACACAGGTGGGTACTTCGATCCGAAGTCGGTATTGTGGTGCAAGCTCGGTGATGTTCCCTCCTCTTTTCTCTTTACTTGTTACAAACACTCGATTCATGTTGAGCACGTCGCCACTCGACTTCACCTCTTGTTGCTCTACTCCGTCCTTGTTCATGTTATTATGATCTAGTAGTAGAGCGGTAGCATACATATACTGATTTATGCATGATTTACTATCAGTGTTGACCTTAGTGGTCCATTCTCATGAGATCTGTGATGTTTGATGACCTGATTGGTCGGCACACCCTTAGGGGTTTGATTATCGGCTGTTTGCCGATGGATGGCTATTGATCATATCGTATCGATCGCCATAGCTCGTGTGTATTTCATGTACACCAGCGGTTTGGCCACCGCAACGGTATTCTTTTTTGAAAAAGTGGTCGTACTTCCGACCCGTGAGCCCAGTGGTCTATTGCTAGGGTCACATGTCAGATAGAGCAAGCGTGGCAGTTGCCTAAGGTTTTTAGACCGACACGGTGGTCAGATTGGGTATATTTAGACTGTTCATACGGTTGATGCATCATTTTATGTATAGTAGCGGCAGTTGCATGTTTATTGTATTTCTTTTCAGTTCTCGTTTGCTATTGTATATCCCATTATATAGCATATATTTTGGTTACCAGTGAGTACACTTACCCTCGTCGGCTTGCAGTACCCATTGGGAGACCCTTTGCTGGTTTCCCACCCCCCACCTTTTTAGGTGATCTGGGTGGTAGGAGTCGGGACGGAGCATGAGGCACGGTAGTTAGGGAGATGTAGAGGTCCCGATCTTTCGGCGTCATTTTGGTTCTAGATTCTACCCCCTTTACCTTGTTTAATAAATAGAATTATTATGGTTCAGTTGATTATTAACTCTTGTGATGATTTTGATTGGAATTTTAAATAATGATGTTTTTGAAATGCTTGTGGATTTATGTAAAACAATTTTCTAGCTCTCGTGGTAGCTAGTTTTCCAAAAAAATATAGAGTTTAGGAGTGGAAAACACTTTTTAGAAGGTTTTTTCGGCTTTTCGTGATCCTCGTATTTCAAAATATATTTCCGGGTAGGAAACACTTTCAAATGATAGAACGGTTGTGCATATGTTCATCTTAAGGATGGCTAGCTGTATGGTTGAAATCATATGCATTTATTTGTAGTTGTTTGGGTGGATGAGTGTGTAGTGTACTGAATTTTCATATACTTTTCTGAACTTTGGCAAAATTGGGCAAGTATAGGTGAAATGGTGTTTGAGACTATTTGAGGGAGTTTAGATGGACCCCGGATGAATTATAAATAAGTTGGAGTGAGTTTAGAGTGGAAACAAGGCTTCTAGAGAAAGCAAAAAAAAAAAAAAAAAAAAAAAAAAAAAAGAAGAGGTGTGGTTTCAGTGCAAATTTCATGATTTGGAGGGGTTGAGTTGAAATTGTTGGGGGGACTATAAATGGACCCCAACTCAATTCTCCTCTCATTTCTCTCCACTAACACAAGAGAAGCCCTTCTCTTTTCTCTCAAGCCCCATCTCTCTCTCACTCTTCCTCACTCTCTAACTTCTCTCTCTCCCTAGTAATCTCTCCAACAAGTGAAGATTGGAGGAGAGAAGGCTTACTTGGAGGTGAAACAAGCTCTTGTGCGAAAGAAGCTTGAGGAGCGGAAAGAAACTAAGGTGAGATTTTGAGATTTTGAGTTAGGGTTTTTATGTAAATCCTTTGAGAATGAGATTATTAGTAACCCTATATGATTCTAACCTAGAATATTGCATAAATCACAAAGATTGTTGGATGTTTTGCAATAAATGGATTTCTAGGGTTTAGAAAGGGGGTATTCAGATTTTAGGGTTTCGATCTAAATTGATCTTGTAATTCTCTAATTGAAGGTTGTAGAAGAACGCCTAGTAGCTTCGATTCGAAGAGTAGCGAAGTTTTGGTGGTCGATTGAGGAAAATCGAGCCGAAATCAAAGAATTTCGTCGTTAGCGCCGAAAAGTGCCGAATCAGCGTCGAAAGCTAAATTGCTCGGATCTCCTTGCAATTGGCATCGAATCGAGGTGGGTGGTGCTATCCGAAATAGTTGGATTTCCCTCTATGTCTATGTTGCCATTTTTGGTCATATGTGTATATATGTGTAGAAATCATGCATTTAGGGTTATTATTGTGTTTGAGCTTTTAGATTCCTTGCATGCTTCCTAAAGTAGAGTTAGACAACTTGGAAAGAGAACTCGGAAGTTGGACGCATGAGGATTGGGTCATTGGACATTGGAAACCCTATAATGCAAAGAACTAGTATGTGAACTAGTATGCAAAGAACTAGTATGTGAATTAGAATGCAATGAACTAGAATGTGAACTTAGAAAACTTTGTGGAACATTGGTGACATGAACTTGGTGGCATTTTGACTAGTTGTTTGGACATAAAAAATAAAGTGAAATACTAGGTATCATTGTGAGTGAAAACATGAACCTCGTGATGGAAATATGGATTGGGTATCCTATTGTGCATGTAGAGAACATGAACATTGTGTGTCATGATTGTACAAGTGAATTTGTTGCCGTAATTGCATCGGATTAGTGATGAGCATGTTAGGGATTGGTAGATCCCCGTATGTTGTTACCCTGGTTAGTAGGGTGTCCTCGAGAGGAGAGGACTAGATCGTACTCACATTGTCTGTTTGGCTTGTGGTGGGTCGCGACATCACAAGCAGTGAGCTCCGGAGTTGTCACGTATGGGTTAAGCGGAATTCTTCCCAGCAGACGGCCCCAGATGGGTTAAGCGGAATTCTTCCCAGCTGTTGGCCGTGGTATTGTGAGTGGGCTCAACCTTCGGGTAAGTCGATATGATTGGGTTAAAAGGTAAAGTTGGTAAGTATCATGAGCATTATAGCATTCATTGGTTACCTAGTTTCATATTGTAGAGGCATAGTAGTTGCATTAGTTGCTTATTATTGCGTTATCTCCTCTTACTACTTTTGCCTGATTAGATCTAGTGGGAAAGTTGGCGGGGTCGGCAGCCAAACCCACTAGGAACTTCTTTTAGTTCTCACCCCCTTGTTTTGCAGAGCCTAGCACGAGCGGTGCGGTCGAGGATCGCGGCAAGGGCATAGCGCCCTAGGTAGTGGACTCTCGTGTATTAGATCACCCTATATATTAGAGAGGTGTTTTTGTATATTATGAGAGAACTTGTAGAGGCTTCACTTTGGAAAATGAAAATGCATAGGCCATTGTATATGCATGTGTGTAATATGTATGGAAATGATATATTTTGGATTAATGTATGTGAAGCTTAAATGTTTAGGTTGTAATAGTTAAGTAATTATTCTCTCGCTCTTGTATAATTACCCTCGTGCAAATTCATGTATGTTGTTGTTTTTCCTGGGCAAAACTCTATGTACATAATGTTGTTGAGCCTTGGGCGGATAGGGGAGCCTATGTCCGTTCGGCGGTCTGTGGGCGCGCTCGAACTGACCAAAGTGGCAATGTTGGGGCGTGACAGATTAAAGTGGTATCAGAGCGTAGAGAAGTCTAGGAAGGACCTAGGAAACCTTAGGATGGTGACTATAAGGACCTAGGCACGCGAGAGACCCCCTAGGTACCCGCGGGCGCAGTCAAAGAGCCGTGGAACCTTGCGGTGTGCTATTTGTGGCGGGGACCATCGACCGACAAGCTGTGAGCATCGTGAGGGGAGGTTCTATAGATGTGGTCAGGCTGGACATGTGAGTCGTGAGTGCCCGAGAGGACCATCACCTGCCCCGTCATTTGCTTCAGTTCAGTCTGCCTCGAGACAGTATGCGGGAGTTCCACCCGCCGCCACATCTGCTGGGCGCGCCTTAATGCCGCGTCAATCCAAGGAATCCCGACTGGCGCCTAGTGGTCGTGTGTTCACAGCACAAGTGGAAGAACCTGCCGTGGTCGACGATGTCGTAGCAGGTATCGCGTTGTTAAATTGAATAAGATGTGGAGCTTTATTTGATACGGGCGCATCCTACTCATTTATTAGTCAATCATTTGCAAATGTGCAAGGCATAGATGTTATAGAAGGCATGCATACTAGGTGGATCCATGCTCCCGAACATGCATTTTGTGTTAGGGATGTATGCGCGGCTTGTCCCATACAAATAGGTGATTGGATTATGCCGGCGGATTTACTTGTATTGAGGCAATTGAAGGGTTTTGACCTAATATTAGGTATGGATTGGCTCTCAAAGTACTACGCGACCATCGATTGCGAAAGCAAGGTGGTAACTTTTCGTGAGCTTGGGCAAGAGGAGCTCATCTATCGTGGGTGTAAGGGTTCGCTCTTTGCCATGACCGTGACCACGTCGTGTGCGAAGAAATTAATTAATAGTGTGTGGCTTATTTAGCGACGGTGGTGGAGAGCCGTAGGGCGGTTCCGGTGCTCGAGGACATCCCCGTAGTCCGTGAGTTTTCGGATGTATGTCCCCTAGAGTTGCCGATAATACCACCGGACCGGGAGATCGAGTTCGTGATAGACTTGGTTCCCGGGACCGCGCCAGTTTCAAAGGCCCCATATAGAATGGCACCGGCCGACTTAAAAGAACTAAAGGCTCAGTTGCAAGATCTTCTTGATAAGGGCTTCGTCAAGCCAAGTGTATCACCTTGGGGAGCCCCGGTATTATTTGTGAAGAAGAAGGATGGCACGCTCCGGCTCTGCGTGGATTATCGCGAGCTAAACAAAGTCACGATCAAGAATAGGTACCCGTTGCCCCGCATCGATAATTTGTTTGATCAATTGCAAGGGTCTCGGGTGTATTCAAAGATTGATCTTCAGTCGGGGTATCACCAGTTGAAGATCAAGCCGGAGGATGTACATAAGACCACATTTCGTACGCGGTATGGACTCTATGAATTCACGGTTATGCCGTTTGGGCTTACTAATGCCCCTGCAGCGTTCATGGATCTAATGAACCGTGTCTTCAAGTCCTATTTAGATTGGTTTGTCGTAGTGTTTATAGACGACATATTAGTCTACTCCCGAAGTGATGAAGAACACCAAGAGCATTTGAGGGTTCTGCTACAGGTTCTTCGGGAGGAGAAGCTTTATGCGAAGCTAAAGAAGTGCAACTTTTGGCTCCGTGAGGTCGCCTTCTTGGGTCATGTGATATCGAAGGGTGGTGTATCTGTCGACCCGGGGAAAGTGGAGGCGATTAAAGATTGGCCTCCCCCGACGAATGTCATGGAGGTCCGTGGTTTCCTTGGTCTTGCGGGCTATTATAGGCAGTTTGTGGAGGGATTTTCGAAGATCACTATCCCACTGACGCGCCTCACGCATAAGGGAACCAAGTTCACGTGGAGTGAAGAGTGTATCGGAGCTTCGAGAAGTTGAAGGAAAGGCTAACCACTACTCCAGTTCTCGCCCTACCAGTTCAGGGGGAGAGTTTCGTGGTGTACAGCGATGCGTCGTATCAAGGTCTTAGGTATGTTCTAATGCAATGCGGGCAAGTTATTGCGTATGCTTCCCGTCAGTTGAAGAGCTATGAGAAGAACTATCCCATCCATGACCTAGAGCTAGCTGCGGTGGTCTTCACTCTTAAACTGTGGAGACACTTTCTGTATGGTGAATATACACAGATCACAAGAGCCTCAAATACTTATTCACGCAAAAGGAGTTGAACATGAGGCAGCACAGGTGGTTGGAATTATTGAAAGATTATGATGTGACCATTTTATACTACCCGGGGAAAGCTAATGTGGTGGCGGATGCGCTTAGTAGAAAATCAGTGAAAAATCTTGCAATGATGATCACGGGCCAGCCGCTGTTGCTTGAGAAAATACGGCGATTCAACCTGGAGGTTGTGGCCCCGGACGCCCCAATTACACTCACTGCTCTTGTTGTTCAACCGACCTTGTTGGAGAGGATCAAGGATCGACAATCTTCGGACCCGGATCTCCAAAAGGCGCAGCATGACGTTGAGGGTGAGCGCGCCGGTGATTTTAGTATTGGCTCTGATGGCGCACTTCGGTTTCGAAACCGATTGTGTGTGGCAAGTGATGAAGAGGTTCGGAGGGAGGTTCTACGTGAAGCTCAGCAATCTCCCTATAGTATTCATCCAGGCGGCACGAAGATGTACAAGGACCTAAAAATGCACTATTGGTGGCTTGGGATGAAGAAAGATATTGAGCGCTATGTGGCGCAATGCCTCGTGTAAGTGAAGGCAGAACACCGACTTTCGGCATGAAAGCTTTAGAGTTTGCCAATTCCCGTTTGGAAGTGGGAAGATATAGCTATGCATTTTTTCGTGGGATTACCCCGTTCACAACGGGGTCACGACGCAATCTGGGTGGTGGTGGATCATTTAACGAAGTCAGCTCACTTCCTACCAATCCACACCACGTGGTTGGGCAAAAAGTTAGCGCAAGTCTACCTCGATGAGATTGTGCGACTCCACGGAGTTCCCGTATCTATTGTATCGTATTGAGACCCCCGATTTGCATCTCATTTTTGGAAGAGCCTGCAGGATGCTCTTGGCACACAACTCGACTTCAGCACCGCATTTCATCCTCAAAGCGATGGCCAATCGGAAAGGACAATTCAAATCCTTGAGGATATGCGTCGGGCGTGTGTACTTGATTACAAGGGTGGATGGCACATTCATTTACCGATGGCCGAATTTGCTTGTAACAACAGCTATCAGGCGAGTATTGGAATGGCGCCATTCGAAGCTCTCTACGGAAGGAGGTGCCGATCTCCTATACATTGGAGTGATGTTGGCGAACGAGTCGCCCTAGGCCCGGATGTGTTACAGGAGGCGAAAGAGAAGGTCCGCCTTTCTCGCCAAAGGCTTTTGACAGCGCATACTCGGCAGAAGAGTAATGCTGATGTGCACCGGCGAAGTCTTGAGTTCGCGGTTGGAGACCGTGTTTTTCTGAAGGTGTCACCCATGCGTGGTGTGAAGCGGTTTGGAATTCGGGGAAAGCTTAGTACCTGATACATTGGACCGTATGAGGTTTTGGAGCGGGTTGGCGCCGTGGCATATCGGCTCGCACTACCGCCAAAGCTTGCGGGAGTTCACAACGTGTTTCATGTGTCTACGCTCCGCAAGTACATTCATGATCCTAGTCATGTCCTCTAATTTGAACTGTTAGAGCTTCACGAGGATATGACTTATGAGGAGTTTCCAGTGTGTGTTTTGCTCGTGAAACGAAAGAATTACGGAATCGTGTGATTCCGTATGTTAAAGTCCAATGGAGCAACCACGATGAACGAGAGGCTACCCGGGAACTCGAGGACGTAATGCGAGCACACTACCCTCATCTCTTCGATCAATCGAGCTGAGGTATTTATTTAAGTTTCGCGGACGAAACTATTTTTATGGGGGGGAGAGTGTAGTGTACAGAATTTTCATATACTTTTCCGAACTTTGGCAAAATTAGGCAAGTATAGGTGAAATGGTGTTTGAGACTATTTGAGGGAGTTTAGATGGACCCCGGATGAATTATAAATAAGTTGGAGTGAGTTTAGAGTGGAAATAAGGCTTCTATTGCAAGTAAAAACAAAAACAAAAACAAAACAAAAGAGAAAGGAAAAAAAAAAAAGGAAGAGATGCGGTTTGAGTGCTAATTTCATGATTTGGAGGGGTTAAGTTGAAATTGTTGGGGGGACTATAAATGGACCCCAACTCACTTCTCCTCTCATTTCTCTCCACTAACACAAGAGAAAGCCCTTCTCTTTTCTCTCAAGCCCCATCTCTCTCTCACTCTTCCTCACTCTCTAACTTCTCTCTCTCTCCCTAGTAATCTCTCCAACAAGTGAAGATTGGAGGAGAGAAGGCTTACTTGGAGATGAAGCAAGCTCTTGTGCAAAAGAAGCCTGAGGAGAGGAAAGTAGCTAAGGTGATATTTTGAGTTAGGGTTTTTATGTAAATCCTTTGAGAATGAGATTATTAGTAACCCTATATGATTCTAACCTAGAATATTGCATAAATCACAAAGATTGTTGGATGTTTTGCAATAAATAGATTTCTAGGGTTTAGAAAGGGGGTATTCGGATTTTAGGGTTTCGATCTAAATTGATCTTGTAATTCTCTAATTGAAGGTTGTAGAAGAACGCCTAGTAGCTTCGATTCGAAGAGTAGCGAAGTTTCGGTGGTCGATTGAGGAAAATCGAGCCGAAATCAAAGAATTTCGTCGTTAGCACCGAAAAGTGCCGAATCAGCGTCGGAAGCTAAATTGCTTGGATCTCCTTGCAATTGGCATCGAATCGAGGTGGGTGGTGCTATCCGAAATAGTTGGATTTCCCTCTATGTCTATGTCGCCATTTTTGGTCATATGTGTATATATGTGTAGAAATCATGCATTTAGGGTTATTATTGTGTTTGAGCTTTTAGATTCCTTGCATGCTTCCTAAAGTAGAGTTAGGCAACTTGGAAAGAAAACTCAGAAGTTGGACGCATGAGGATTGGGTCATTGGACATTGGAAACCCTATAATGCAAAGAACTAGTATGTGAACTAGTATGCAAAGAACTAGTATGTGAATTAGAATGCAATGAACTAGAATGTGAACTTAGAAAACCTTGTGGAACATTGGTGACATTAACTTGGTGGCATTTTGACTAGTTGTTTGGACATAGAAAACAAAGTGAAATACTAGGTGTCATTGTGAGTGAAAACATGAACCTAGTGATGGAAATATGGATTGGGTATCCTATTGTGCATGTAGAGAACATGAACATTGTGTGTCATGATTGTACAAGTGAATTTGTTGCCGTAGTTGCATCGGATTAGTGATGAGCATGTTAGGGATTGGTCGATCCCCGTATGTTGCTACCCTGGTTAGTAGGGTGTCCTCGAGAGGAGAGGACTAGATCGTACTCACATTGTCTGTTTGGCTTGTGGTGGGTCGCGACATCACAAGCAGTGAGCTCCAGAGTTGTCACGTATGGGTTAAGCGGAATTCTTCCCAGCAGACGGCCCCAGATGGGTTAAGCGAAATTCTTCCCAGCTGTTGGCCGTGGTATTGTGAGTGGGCTCGACATTCGGGTGAGTCGGTATGATTGGGTTAAAAGGTAAAGTTGGTAAGTATCATGAGCATTGTAGCATTCATTGGTTACCTAATTTCATGTTGTAGAGGCATAGTAGTTGCATTAGTTGCTTATTATTGCGTATCTCCTCTTACTACTTATGCGTGATTAGACCTAGTGGGAAAGTCGGCGGGGTCGGCGGCTGAACCCGCTGGAAACTTATTTTAGTTCTCACCCCCTTGTTTTGCAGAGCCTACCACGAGCGGTGCGGTCGTGGATCGCGGCAAGAGCATAGTGCCCTAGGTAGTGGACTCCCGTGTATTAGATCACCCTATATATTAGAGAGGTGTTTTTGTATATTATGAGAGAACTTGTAGAGGCTTCACTTTGGGAGATGAAAATGTATAGGTCATTGTATATGCATGTGTGTAATATGTATGAAAATGATGTATTTTGGATTGATGTATGTGAAGCTTAAATGTTTAAGTTGTAATAGTTAAGTAATACCGATCGTCCCTAGCGCAAGTGGCAAAGGGCTTGGTGGTTGGTACCCGAGGTCCCGAGTTCGAATCCTTGTTGATTCACATTTCTAGCTAAGTTTATTTCTAAGAAGTAATAAACGAAGCGGGTCGCGTGCTACCTTTCTCTCAAAAAAAAAATAGTTAAGTAATTATTCTCTCGCTCTTGTATAATTGCTCTCGTGCAAATTCATGTATGTTGTTGTTTTTTCTGGGCAAAACTCTATGTACATAATGTTGTTGAGCCTTGGGCGGACAAGGGAGGCTCTGTCCGTTCGGTGGTCTGTGGGCGCGCCCGAACCGACCAAAGTGGCGGCGTCAGGGCGTGACAAATTAAAGTGGTATCAGAGCGTAGAGAAGTCTAGGAAGGAGCTAGGTAACCTTAGGATGGTGGCTATAAGGACCTAGGCACGCGAGAGACGGCAATCTATGATTAGTAGCGGAAGTTTAATCAATTGGGTCTAATTATTAGTATGTCTCTAATGGTTCTTGGAGACGGATTCAAGGTGTTATTCATTCTCAACTCAAGGAGGTTATGTTGGCGGCCGACAACATGATACCTAGGGATGTGAATAAGTACCCTTGTATACTTTCGCCTAATTTGGTTTTGTTTGGTTAAGTTATTAAATTGCGTGGATCTTGTGGGTCAAAGTGGTTAATTAGGTTGTTGCGTTTCATAAGGTAATGGCCCCGAAGAAACGCCTTGCCACGGGATCTACTCCGGCACCGCATTCTGAGGTGCCTGAATTGTCCGAGGCAAGTGAGGTCCAGGATCTGCATGATCAAATGACCGCACTGATTGGGGTGGTGCAGCGGCAGGCTGAGGCCTCTCAGCAGCAGGCCTCTCAGCGACAGGAGAAGGAGATCAGGAAGCTCCGGGAGTTGGTGTCGCAACAGGCGGCGGCGACGGCACAAGGGAGTCGGGAACCGCCTGCGCCCTCGACACACGTCCCCAATGCTGCTGAGGGAGCGAATGTGCCAGCGGTGCCAGTAACGGCGCACCACATTCCAACGGGCACTCCTCCGACGGCTTCTGGCTCCTCGGCCCCCAATCCACCGACGGTGGAGGCAGAAAGAGAGTGAGCATTTGCCGCCCTCACGACCTTTAAAAGGTTCAACCCTCCTACTTTTGATGGGGAGGCGATAGATCCTTGGATTGTGGAGGCGTGGGTAGCTTCGATGGAGACCCTGTTCGAAGATATATATACTTTGGAGCAGGACAAGGTACATCTAGCCGCGCACTACTTTGAGAAGTCGGCTCGAGTGTGGTGGAGGGGAGCTAAGAAGAATCGATCCCCGGACCTTCCTCCAGTCACTTGGGAGGAATTTTGAGGGTTGTTATTCACCGAGTACTTCCCCGATAGTATGAAGAGGAAGCTGAAGGAGGACTTTCGAAAGTTGAAACAAGGGAGTCGCTCAGTGAGGGAGAATGAGCGGGAGTTCTCGCACATAGTGAACTATGTTCCGGGCGTGGTTCAGAGCGACCAGGACAAGGCGGAGTGCTTCGAGCGAGGACTTCGGCCCGAGATTTTCAGAGTTGTGCACTCCTTCAAGCTTCAGACCTTTGTTGAGGTGTTGGAGCAAGGGAATGCGATCGCGCGGGAGGAGCGCGAGTCGTTTGAGAAAGAGAAAGGAAGGAAGTGGACTACGAGTGGTGCCGGGGGGCAGTCGAGTTGTAAGAGGCCCCCTAAGTACCCGCGGGCGCAGTCAAAGAGCCGTGGAACCTTGCGGTGTGTTATTTGTGGCGGGGACCATCGAGTGACAGGCTGTGAGCATCGTGAGGGGAGGTGCTATAGATGTGGTCAGGCTGGACATGTGAGTCGTGAGTGCCCGAGAGGACCATCACCTGCCCCGTCATTTGTTTCAGTTCAGTCTGCCTCGAGACAGTATGCGGGAGTTCCACCCCCGCCACATCTGCTGGGCGCGCCTTGATGCCGCGTCAATCCGAGGGATCCCAACTGGTGCTTAGTGGTCGTGTGTTCACAGCTCAAGTGGAGGAACCTGCCGTGGTCGACGATGCCGTAGCAGGTATCGTGTTGTTAAATGGAATAAGATGTAGAGCTTTATTTGATACGGGCGCATCCCACTCATTTATTTGTCAATCATTTGCAAATGTGCATGGCATAGATGTTATAGTAGGCATGCATACTAGGTGGGTCCATGCTCCCGAACATGCATTTTGTGTTAGGGATGTATGCGCGGCTTGTCCCATACAAATAGGTGATTGGATTATGCCGGCGGATTTACTTGTATTGAGGCAATTGAAGGGGTTTGACCTAATATTAGGTATGGATTGGCTCTCGAAGTACTACGCGACCATCGATTGCGAAAGCAATGTGGTAACTTTTCGTGAGCCTGGGCAAGAGGAGCTCATCTATCGTGGGTGTAAGGGTTCGCTCTTTACCATGTCCGTGACCACGTCGCGTGCGAAGAAATTAATTAATAGTGGTTGTGTGGCTTATTTAGCGACGGTGGTGGAAAGCCGTAGGGAGGTTTCGGTGCTCGAGGACATCCCCGTAGTCCGTGAGTTTCCGGATGTATTTCCCCTAGAGTTGCCGGGAATACCACCGGACCGGGAGATCGAGTTCGTGATAGACTTGGTTTCCGGGACCGCGCTAGTTTCAAAGGCCCCATATAGAATGGCACCGGCCGAGTTAAAAGAACTAAAGGCTTAGTTGCAAGATCTTCTTGATAAGGGCTTCGTCAAGCCAAGTGTATCACCTTAGGGAGCCCTGGTATTATTTGTGAAGAAGAAGGATGGCACGCTCCGGCTATGCGTGAATTATCGCGAGCTAAACAAAGTCACTATCAAGAATAGGTACCCGTTGCTCCGCATCGATGATTTGTTTGATCAATTGCAAGGGTCTCGGGTGTATTCGAAAATCGATCTTCAGTCGGGGTATCACCAGTTGAAGATCAAGCCGGAGGATGTACATAAGACCGCATTTCGTACGCGGTATGGACACTATGAATTCACGGTTATGCCGTTTGGGCTTACTAATGCCCCTGCAACGTTCATGGATCTAATGAACTGTGTCTTCAAGTTCTATTTAGATCGGTTTGTCGTAGTGTTTATTGACGACATATTGGTCTACTCCCGAAGTGATGAAGAACACCAAAGCATTTGAGGGTTGTGCTACAGGTTTTTCGGGAGGAGAAGCTTTATGCGAAGCTAAAGAAGTGCGACTTTTGGCTCCGTGAGGTCCCCTTCTTGGGTCATGTGATATCGAAGGGTGGTGTATCTGTCGACCCGGGGAAAGTGGAGGCGATTAAAGATTGGCCTCGCCCGACGAATGTCATGGAGGTCCGTAGTTTCCTTGGTCTTGCGGGCTATTATAGGCGGTTTGTGGAGGGATTTTCGAAGATCACTATCCCACTGACGTGCCTCACGCATAAGGGAACCAAGTTCACATGGAGCGAAGAGTGTGATCGAAGCTTCGAGAAGTTGAAGGAAAGGCTAACCACTACTCCAGTTCTCGCCCTACCAGTTCAGGGGGAGAGTTTCGTGGTGTACAGCGATGCGTCGTATCAAGGTCATAGGTATGTTCTGATGCAACGCAGGCAATTATTGCGTATGCCTCCCGTCAGTTGAAGAGCTATGAGAAGAACTATCCTATCCATAACCTAGAGCTAGCTGCGGTGGTCTTCGCTCTTAAGCTGTGGAGACACTATCTATATGGTGAACATTGTGAGGTATACACAGATCACAAGAGCCTCAAATACTTATTCACGCAGAAAGAGTTGAACATGAGGTAGCGCAGGTGGTTGGAATTATTAAAAGATTATGATGTGACCATTTTATACCACCCGAAAAAAGCTAATGTGGTGGCGGATGTGCTTAGTAGAAAATCAGTGAAAAATCTTGCAATGATGATTACGGGCCAGCCGCTGTTGCTTGAGAAAATGCGGCGATTCAACCTGGAGGTTGTGGCCCCGGACTCCCCAATTACACTCACTGCTATTGTTGTTCAACCGACCTTGTTGGAGAGGATCAAGGATCGACAATCTTCGGACTCGGATCTGTTACGAATTTTATATTGGCATATTTCGTGAAGTGAGTCGGATCTTGAAGGTTCAAAGAAGAAAAGACGAAGATTGAAGACTCGATGACTCAACATATGAATTCTCGATGCTTGGTAAGTTTGAATAATCTTGATGGTGATTTATGATCATTTACAAGTGTTTGGAAGACATTAGAATAGATAAAAATTGATTTAAAATATAAAAATTGAGTTTTTCAATTTTCAGGATCTGGACCCTCAGGTGAGGTCCGGAACCCGTACGCGTCTCTGCTGTCATGCAGGGAGGGTCCGGACCCTGAGAGCTGAGGTCCGGAATATAAAACGCGTAGAGTGTTTCATAGTCCGGACCCTGCATCCAAGGTCCGGACCCCGACCAGTCGCGATTTTTTGAAAACGTGTTTTTCAATCTTACTCTGATTCTAATGTCTCCTAAACCTATAAATAAGATGTGGGGGTGTCTGTAAAACGTGGTTAAGCATAAAATACCTTTTAGAAACCCTAGAAGCTTGTAGGTAGCTGTTTTCTTCATCTTCTACATCAAGCTTCTCTCAAATTGATTCATGGTGCCCTAGATCTTTAATATTCTTTTAGAATCAATTTGAGAATTGCTTAGAGATTATTCCCACAGAACCTTCATGATATTCTAAGCAATAAATCGTCATCAACTTTATTGTTCTTGCTCCGGACGGAGTGTGCTCGTGGATTCGGGTGGGCGTCGTGGATTCGACATGTAGAAGGCTTCGTGGATTCGAAGTTGGGCGTCTTGTGGATTCGAGACGTGACGTTCGTGGATTTGAACGTGGGGCCTGGACAACCCGGTGGTGTGCGTGAGATCCAAAGAAGATAAATGAGAGGTTGAGTCCGTGGAGTCGGTAATCACCTTGTAATCTTTTATTTCTTAGTGGATTGTTATCACGTGTTGGTCCCGTGAGTTTTTTACTCCTAGTTGGAGTTTTCCCACGTAAATCTCGGTGTGCTATTTATATTTCCGCACTTATTTTATTGCATCGAGTTTTGCGTTTTTTGTCGTTATACCTATTCACACCCTCTAGGTATTGATAGTATCTAGATAGATTCTAGGGCTCCCCCATAACTTACAATTGGTATCAGAGCGGGATCTACATTTATATATCATTATGGGTGAAGGTGGTAACATTAATCGACCTCCGTTCTTTGATGGCACAAACTATGCTTATTGGAAAGTTCGCATGAGAGCTTTTCTAATAGCCATCGATGAGCGAGTGTGGCAATCCATAGAATTTGGATGGACTCATTCCACTGAAATCGTCGATAATGTTAACGTCCCCAAACCTTGGAATAAATGGAGTAAGGAAGAGATTGATTTATCTTCTTACAATAGTAGGAAAATTAATGCCTTATTTAATGCTCTATCTCAAACTGAGTTTTCACGCGTCTCGGCGTGTGAAACGGCTAAGGAGATTTGGGATACTCTTCAAGTTACACATGAAGGAACAAGCTTGGTAAAGGTTCAAAAACTCCAAATGCTAACAAGCAAATTTGATTCAATTCACATAGAGGAATATGAAACCTTTACCGAGTATTATACTCGTCTTCAAGACGTAGTTAATACATGTGCGAACTTGGGAGAGAAAATCTCGGAACCCAAAATTGTAAGAAAAATTTTGAGAACTCTTCCCGAAAGATTTCGTCCGAAGGTTGCGGCGATTGAAACTATTAAGCATCCGGACGAGATGAAAGTATAGGAATTAGTAGGCGCTTTGCAAACGTATGAAATGACTTTTTCTACTAATCAATCTTCTTCCAAGTCTTCTTCTAAAAGTACAGGTATTGCACTCAAATCCATTACGAAGGAAGACGACGACTCGGATTCCGATGAAGAAATTTCACTTGCCGACTTTGAACATCAACTGGCGCGTCTCACGAAGAAATTTCGTCGGAATTTCCGGAAGAACAAGACAAATCGATCTACATCCAAATCTTCTTCTAAAGGATCTTCAAATTCTAAATCCTCTAAAGAGAAGAAACTTGCAAAGTCCTCTAAAGAAAAGGATGAACTTGAGGGGGAAATCCAATGCTACAAATGTAGAGGCTACGGCCATATTTCAACGGATTGTCCCACTAAGAAAACCTTTAAAAAGAAGGCTTTGCAAGCGAAAACTTGGGACGATTCTACTTCTGAAGAATCGACCTCAAGTAACGAAGAAAAGAACGATGCTATTGCTTTATGTTCACATACTTCTTTACCTTCCTCTTCGGCTGTTTGTTTATCGTCTATTATTTCTAACTCTTTTCTTTCTCCTTCCTTGCATGGTACGTCGAGCGTTGACGGCGAGAGTGAGGGGGAGTCGGACGATGATGACTTAGCCGAGGCGTAATTGAATCGAAGAAGATGGCTAAGCACAACAAGAAGCTGAGGAAACGCTTACTGGAACTTGAGGATGAAAATAAAATTTTGAGAACATCGTCTAAAGCTCTTGAGGAGGAAAATGAGTCAATATTGATCAACAACAAATTCCTCCAAGAGAAGCTAGACCAATCGGAATCAACCGTTAAATCACATTTAGAGAAGATTGGTTATCTAGAACATCAATTCAAGGAAATTCATACTTCCAACCAAATTTTGACCAAACAAGTCCATCAACTCAAGTCCGACATACAAAAATTCTCCTCCAGATCGAAAAAGCTAGATCATATGCTCGAATTGGGTCAAACGGACAAACTTGGAGTTGGATATGAAAGAACTTATGTTGAGAAGGTTAAAACTTCAAAATCTAAAGTCTCAACACACTTGAAAGAGAAAGTATGCCATAAATGTGGAAACAAAGGCCACATCAAGAAGACATGCCCTAGAAAAGATAAGAAAACTCAACCGGCATCTTCTAAATATCTATCGGCATCATCCAACACTCGACAACCCTTACGGTTTCAAAAGCAACATCAAAAGGGTCGAGTATCCAAGATCAACCGGAAGTTGAAGCCACAACAAATAGTGCACACAAAGCTGAATGCAACGTGGCGACCAACGGACGATCAAAAGTCAAAACAATCGGTGCTCAACCGCAACAAACCAAGACAACCAACAATTCGACAAGTTTGGGTTCGAAAAGTTGATATCTTTTCTTGTCTTAAATCTTAATTTATTTTGACTATGTGTAGTGCGTTGATTGGTTCTTATTGCATATCTCTTGATTATTGCATTACACGTTTTGGTGCTTTTATTGTTACGATTTTTGAAGATCATTGAATGGTTAAACATTAAATAGTGCTTTCAATGTCAATACTTCATTTTCATTCATTTCTAATTAATTTCACCTAATTATCGATTTTACTTTATTTTTATTATATTTGAAGATAATTTATTATGAGAATTCTTAATATTTATATTCATCAAATTTAGGTAATCATGTATAATCTCTAGGAGCTTAACCTTTCTCGATTGTGTGTGTTGAATTTGATGAATAGTCATTCTCTTATGGACTAAAATTTGTCACATGTTCTTTCAACTAAGAAATTGCTTAAGTGAGGGGGAGTCATTATTATATTAAGAAAAGAATGCTCATATGCTTTGAAAGATGTGGAAATAGTTACATCCTTAAAGGAGTGTGAAAACTACCACCACATAGAGAAAAGAGCTATCACCCCGGTCGTCCGGTTAGTGTGTGCCTACCACATGAGAATTGAATTGCATATCCAAAAAAAAAAATATAAGTGCAAAAGCATGCAAAAGAAAAAAATATCACAAAATTTATTTTTCAGAGTTATAAGGTAGTCCACATACATGAAAGATGCTCAAAGAGCCACCACCTGTGCGATATTTGTTTTATCTCAAATTTGAATATTTATGCGATAAATTTCTGTCTCTTTGATGAATCCCTTAAGTCATCTTCATAATCCGTTTACATCTTGATAGCTTTTGAGCCTTTAGATTATTTTTGATGACTTAATTTTGAAGTTTATATGAATTAAGAAATCGTGTAATATTTTATCTATATCATGGTGATTGTGTAGTAAAATTCTTAATTTTTATAAAATTAATAGAGATTGAAAGAAGTCTATGTGAATGCATCACGTTCATGCACTAACATTATTTTCAATGCAATCATTGTGTTTTCTCATTATATCACAAGTGGTTTCAAAGTTGAACAAAATCTTAAACTTGTGTTTCTTGTGCTTCGATTTGTTTTCTCTTTAAACTCTCTATTTTTTTATGTTTTTTTTTGGCAATTTTTGACAAAAAAGGGGAGAGAGGTGATGATGATATTGAAAGTTTTATAAAAAAAAAAGGAAAATTTTTTTGAACTTAGACGCATGAACAGAAGGGGAGAGAGTTTGATATTTTTTTTTACTACTAACTTTATTCCTGGAGAATGAAAATTTTTTGTAGGTCTTTGAAGACTTCAAGACTTCATGTGTGTCTAAGTCATAGAGTTTGTTTTAAAAGTTACAGGGGTGTATTTTGAATTTTGTTTGGATCTTTCACACGAAAAGTTTATTATTTTGGTGATGGCAATGAATTTCAAAGTTTCTAGAGAGATGAGTATCGTGAGTGTTTTATGTAATTTTGGGTTTTGTCACGAAATTGCCAAATGGGGAGATTGTTACGGATTTTATATTGGCATATTTCGTGAAATGAGTCGGAGTCTTGAAGGTTCAAAGAAGAAAAAACGAAGATTGAAGACTCGATGACTAAACATATGAATTCACGATGCTTGGTAAGTTTAAATAATCTTGATGGTGATTTATGATCATTTACAAGTGTTTGGAAGACATTAGAATAGATAAAAATTGATTTAAAATATAAAAATTGAGTTTTTCAATTTTCAGGATCCGGACCCTGGGGTGAGGTCCGGAACCCGTACGCCTCTCTGCTGTCACGCAGGGAGGGTCCGGACCCCGAGAGCTGAGGTCCGGAATATGAAACGCGTAGAGTGTTTCAGAGTCCGGATCCTGCATCCAAGGTCCCGACCCCGACCCGTCGTGATTCTTCCAAAACGTGTTTTTCAATCCTACTCTGATTCTAATGTCTCCTAAACCTATAAATAAGATGTGGGGGTGTCTGTAAAACGTGGTTAAGCATAGAATACCTTTTAGAAACCCTAGAAGCTTGTAGTTAGCCGTTTTCCTCATCTTCTACATCAAGCTTCTCTCAAATTGATTCATGGTGCCCTAGATCTTTAATATTCTTTTATAATGCATTTAAGAATTGCTTAGAGATTATTCCCACAGATCCTTCATGATATTCTAAGCAATAAATCGTCATCAACTTTATTGTTCTTGCACCGGACGGAGTGTGCTCGTGGATTCGGGTGGGCGTCGTGGATTCGACGTGTAGAAGGCTTCGTGGATTCGAAGTTGGGCATTTTGTGGATTCGAGGCGTGACATTCGTGGATTCGAACGTGGGGCCTGGACAATCCGGTGGTGTGCGCGAGATCTAAAGAAGATAAAGGAGAGGTTGAGTCCGTAGAGTCGGTAATCACCTTGTAGTCTTTTATTTCTTAGTAGATTGTTATCGCGTGTTGGCCCCGTGGATTTTTTACTCCTAGTTGGAGTTTTTCCACGTAAATCTCGATGTAATATTTTTATTTTCGCACTTATTTTATTGCATCGAGTTTTGTATTTTTGGACGTTATACCTATTCACCCCCCCTCTAGGTATTGATAGTATCTAGATAGATCCTAGGGCACCCCCTAACTTACAAGATCTCCAAAAGGCGCGGCATGACGTTAAGGGTGAGCGCGCCAATGATTTTAGTATTGGCTCCGATGGCGCACTTTGGTTTCGAAACCGATTGTGTGTGGCAAGTGATGAAAAGGTTCGGAGGGAGGTTCTACGTGAAGCTCATCAATCTCCCTATAGTATTCATCCAGGCGGCACGAAGATGTACAAGGACCTAAAAATGCACTATTGGTGGCCTGGGATGAAGAACGATATTGGGCGCTATGTGGTGCAGTGCCTCGTATAAGTGAAGGCTAAACACCGACTTCCGACAGGAAAGCTTCAGAGTTTGCCAATTCCTGTTTGGAAGTGGGAAGATATAGCTATGAATTTTGTTGTGGGATTACCCCGTTCACAAGGGGGTCACGATGCAATCTGGGTGGTGGTGGATCGTTTAACGAAGTCAGCTCACTTCCTACCAATCCACACCACGTGGTCGGGTGAAAAGTTAGCACAAGTCCACCTCGATGAGATTGTGCGACTCCACGGAGTTCCGGTATCTATTGTATTAGATCGAGACTGTCACGCCCCGCCGGGTCCTTAAACACCAACTAGGTGGAAAGGATAACCGCACGAGCGCATGCACCAGACCCGCCGAACGGATAGAGTCTTTCCTATCCGCCCAAGGCGTCACAACACAAGCTTATCCACAATGTTCCAACTAGGAACGGAGTACAAGAGTTGCACAAGGAAAGCATCAACATAAAGAAGTTCTACTTCTATTACATCACATGGCACAATATACATGTCCAAATTTTTCTTTTCTTTCCTTTTTCATTCCATACATTATGTTCTCAAAATAATGGAATATACAATTTCATACATATAATGAAAATCCCCTATGCTGTCGTAGTCCAAAATTAGGGGTACACTCTATGTGTCACCAAAATGGAAGGGCCGCTATCTAAAGAGCCAAACCCTTGCCTCGCTCCGCCGCCTCACTCGCGGAAGGACCTGGAAAATGGGGGGTGAGAACTATAAACATAGTTCCCAGTGGGTAAGGCCACCCAAGAGAGAAGCTCGACCCACCAGGTCCAAAGAAACACCACATGCATAAGTTAGATCACATATAACTATGCAACAATTATTCACATGCTTGTAAATAAACATAAAGGAAGCAACCAAATGACATATAATTTATCATTCTCTCCTAGGTTCATCCTATGCCTCATATTGACTAAGTTCATTTACTTGTCATTTACTTATGGTTTCGGAATCGCCGTCTCACCATGATTGTTCCAACATCCAAGGAGTGACATTGTCACCTCCGAGTTCGAGTAGCGAAATCGTCGCCTACTCGGGATAGCAAAATCGTCGCTTACCCCGTCTCAACACGGCCACTGCATGGCATGGGTAGCGAAATCGTCGCATACCCGGGATAGCAACCTCGTCGCACATCCCCTCTCGACACCGCCAACTCAAGGCGAGGTAGCGAAATCGTCGCCTACCCGGGATTGCAAACTCGTCGCACATCCCGTGTCAGTACGGCCAACTCATGGCATGGTAGCGAAATCGTCGCCTACCCGGGATAGCAAAATCGTCGCACATCCCGTCTCAATACGGCCAACTCCTGGCATGGTAGCGAAATCGTCGCCTACCCGGGATAGCAAAATCGTCGCACATCCCGTTGTTCACTTTTTCACTTGCCAACCTAAGTCTCATGATCTTAGGTTCAAGTCACTAAGTCTCGCCTATGTTTGATAACACTAGGCTTACTTTCTCATTGCCAACCTAGGTTCCATGACTCTAGGTTCAAATCACATGTCCAACCTATGTTCAATGACACTAGGTTTCAATCTCACATGTTCCAACCTATGTTCAACAACACTAGGTTTAAATCTCACATGTTCCAACCTATGTTCAACAACACTAGGTTTAAATCTCACATGTTACAACCTATGTTCAATAACACTAGGTTTAAATCTCACATGCAACCATGCAACAAGTATCAATAATTGAATTGTACTTGAAATATCCATCATGCAATAGGAGTTCATTGTTCTACCTATCATGATTTTACATTTGCCAACATGCAAATTGCTAGGGTTCTCAACACATACCATTTTATTTTTAAATGGATAATTACCCTAGACATGGAAGTGACCTAATCACTTCGGTAAACACAAACCCACCTCAAGAGCTTTCAAATCTTGGTATTCTTCAAGCTCCTAAGTATCCAAGCCTAGAGTTCTTGCTTCAACCCAAGCTTCTACAAGAAAACGGTTCGTTACTCGTTACGAACCCTAAAATCAACTCAATATATGAAATTAAGTGCTCCAACATGATTTCCTAAGCCTCAATTACAATTATCGAAGGTCCAAATATTTTTAGAACCTCACATAAGCCCTCATTCTACCTAGGGTTTGCATGCATGCAAGCCAAACCCTAGATTTCATGGCCAAACACCCACCATTTGTGGTTTAGATTGCCAAGGGTTCCCAAAAACCTCATTTCAAAAGATTAAATCCAAGGTTTGAACCCAAAACGTGAGGTACTAACATTAATCACGAAATCCCCAAGCTCCTTCTTGCACCAAGAAGCTTCTTTTCTCCTTTGGAAGCTTTTTCCAAGATCAATCCACCTTTTCTCCAAGTTTTGGAGAGATCTCTAGAGAGAGAAAGTGGGAGAGATGGAGAGGAGAAGTGGAGAAGATGATCTCTGAGAAAGGGGGGGTGTTCCCAGCCTTTCTAATACCCCCACGCATGTGAAAAGACTAAAATGCCCCTCTCCACAAACAACACAACAACCAGCCAATATCTGGACATTGTATACCGGTATGCGCATATGCATACCGGTATACCTCAGGAATCCTGCAGAATCCCGAGAGCTGGTCTCACTGTTTCGCACATTGTATACCGGTATACTATTTCACATACCGGTATACAGTGACATTCCGGTATTTCCCGGAGAATTCCGCAAAACCCGAGAGCTGGGTTTTCGGTTCAACCACGGCATTCCGGTATACCATTTCACATACCGGTATACTTCACTCCAATTCCGGTATTGGAGTTCACATACCGGAATCCAATGCAGACTTCACAATTTCTGCAGTTTTTTAACTTTTCGAAGTCTATTTTCGCGCCTCAATTGCGCCGAAAACACTTTCGCACCAGTCCCGAACCTGGCCAAAGCCTCACATATAGCCTCTCATGCTATTTTTCCACCGGAACTCTACCATTTGTAGAAGTTCGGTACGGTGCACTGAAATTCAGTGTACTACATTCCACCCCCCTTAAAGAGAGTTTTGGCCGCGAAACTAAAATCATACCTCAGCTGGACTCAGCGAAGAGGTAAGGAAACCGCTCCTTCATCGAGCTTTCCAATTCCCACGTAGCTTCGCGCTCACCGTGATTCGTCCATTGTACTTTTACATAAGGAATCTCACGGTTCCTCAAACTTTTCACCTCGCGATTCATGATACACAAGGGAAATTCCTCATAAGTCATATCCTCGTGGAGCTCTATAGGCACATACTCGAGGACGTGTGCCGGATCATACATATACTTGCGGAGGGTCGATACATGAAACACATTGTGTATCCCCGCAAGTTTCGGCGGCAAGGCTAGCCGATATGCCACGGATCCCACACGTTCCAAAACCTCATAAGGTCCAATGTAACGGGGACTCAACTTACCCCAAACACCAAATCGCTTCACCCCTCTCATGGGTGATACTTTCAAGAAGACGTGGTCTCCTACCGCGAACTCCAAATCTCGTCGACGCCGATCCGCATAACTCTTTTGTCTAGATTGCGCCGTCGATAAGTGTTCGCGTGCCAAGCGGACCTTTTCCTCCGCTTCACGCAACACGTCCGGTCCTAAGACCCTTCTCTCGCCGACTTCACTCGAATAAATAGGAGAGCGGCATTTTCTTCCATACAAAACCTCAAAAGGTGCCATACCGATGCTAGCTTGATAGCTATTATTGTAAGCAAATTCAGCCATCGGCAAATGAGTAGGCCACGCACCTTTGAAGTCCAACACACACGCTCGTAGCATATCCTCCAAAATCTGAATTGTCCTTTCCGATTGACCGTCAGTTTGAGGATGAAATGCTGAACTGAAATCGAGCCGTATACCCAAAGCTTCTTGCAAGCTTTTCCAAAAATGCGATGTGAAACGGGGATCTCGATCTGAAACTATCGAGGTCGGGACCCCGTGCAACCGCACAATCTCGTCCAGGTAGACTTGCGCTAACTTGTCTCCCGACCAAGTGGTGTGGATTGGCAAAAAGTGTGCCGACTTTGACAAACGATCCACCACCACCCAAATCGCGTCGTGGCCACCTAATGATCGAGGTAAGCCCACAACAAAATCCATCGCGATATTCTCCCACTTCCAAACTGCAATGGGCAATCCTTGTAACTTTCCCGCCGGAAAGCGACGCTCGGCCTTTACTTGTTGGCATACTAAGTATTGTGCCACGAAGCGTCCAACATCAAGTTTCATCCCCGGCCACCAATAATGCACTTTGAGATCCTTGTACATTTTGGTGCCGCCCAGGTGAATCGCATAGGGAGAAGTGTGAGCTTCTTTCAAGATCTCCCTACGAATGTCCTCAACTTTCGGCACGCACAATCGATTTCGAAATCGAATTGCGCCCTTCGAATCTACATGATAATCACCGGCGCGCCCGCACTCGATAGCACCCCGCACCTTTTGGAGTTCCGGATCACCGGATTGCTTTTCTTTTATTTGCTCCAACAAGGTCGGCCAAATCTCGAGATTCATAAGTCTAGCGGGAACGCCCGGGGCCACGATCTCCAAGTCAAATCGGCCCATTTCCTTGATTAACGGCATTTGTCCCGTCATCTCAATTGCGAAGTTTTCCACGGACTTTCTACTGAGCGCATCGGCCACCACATTGGCTCTACCGGGGTGGTACAAGATGGTCAAGTCGTAATCTTTTATCAACTCCAACCACCTCCGCTGCCTCAAGTTCAACTCCTTCTGAGTGAATAAGTACTTTAAACTTTTATGATCCGTGTAAACCTCACAATGCTCCCCGTACAAGTAGTGTCTCCACAACTTGAGTGCGAAGACCACTGCCGCAAGCTCTAGGTCGTGGGTGGGATAATTTTGCTCATAGCTTTTCAATTGTCGAGAGGCATATGCTATTACTTGTCCTCGTTGCATAAGCACACACCCAAGACCACGTTGTGATGCATCACTATACACCACAAAACCCTCCCCCGCAATCGGCAAGGCGAGTACCGGAGCCGAAGTCAACCTTTTCTTTAGCTCCTTAAAGCTTTGGTCGCATTCTTCGCTCCAAACATATTTGGCTCCCTTGCGGGTAAGACGCGTTAGTGGACCGGAGATTTTTGAAAATCCCTCCACGAACCGCCGATAATACCCCGCAAGACCCAAAAAGCTTCGTATTTCCGTGACATTGGTCGGGCGAGGCCAATCCTTGACTGCCTCTACTTTCATAGGGTCCACAGATACTCCTCCTGCGGAAATTACGTGACCCAAGAAAGCGACCTCACGGATCCAGAATTCGCACTTTTTCAATTTGGCGAATAACTTGTTCTCTCGAAGAACTTGAAGCACAATCCTTAGGTGCTCTTTATGTTCCTCTTCACTCCGAGAGTAGACAAGAATGTCATCAATGAACACAACCACAAATTGATCCAATAGTGGTTTGAACACACGGTTCATTAGGTCCATGAACGCTGCCGGGGCATTGGTAAGCCCAAAAGGCATAACCGTGAATTCATAATGACCATACCGCGTTCTAAACGCGGTCTTATGCACATCCTCCGGTTTGATCTTCAATTGGTGATAACCGGATTGCAAATCAATCTTTGAGTACACCCGAGACCCTTGCAACTGATCGAACAAGTCATCAATTCGGGGTAACGGGTACTTATTCTTGACGGTCACTTTGTTCAACTCGCGGTAATCCACACACAACCGCAGCGAACCGTCCTTTTTCCTCACAAATAGAACAGGGGCTCCCCAAGGCGACACACTTGGCTTTACGAAACCCTTGTCCATTAAATCTTGCAATTGTGCTTTCAATTCCTTCAGTTCCGTGGGTGCCATCCTGTACGGGGCCTTAGAGATCGGCGCCGTACCCGGGAGCAAATCGACCACAAATTCTATTTCCCGGTCCGGTGGCATTCCGGGCAACTCCGCCGGAAACACATCCGGAAACTCTTGGACTATAGGAATGTCCTCAAGTTCCAACACTTCCTTTCGGTCATCCACTACCGTCGCTAAGTAGGCAATGCATCCACTAGCAATAAGCTTCCTTGCTTGCGACGTGGACACCATTGAAGCAAAGAGCGAACTCTTACACCCATGGTACACAAACTCTTTGTGCCCGGGTTCTCTAAACCTCACTATCCGGCTCTTACAATCGATAGTAGCATGATACCTCGAGAGCCAATCCATTCCTAGGATCAAATCATATTCATTCATTCGATTTAATACCAGCAAATCAGCTGGCATGATCCAGTTCTCAACCCTCACGGGGCAATCCATACACACATGATGTATACAAAAAGTGTGTTCAGGTACTTGCACAGTTCTTGCATGCGTGGCATCTATAATTTCTATTCCATGTGCAATAGCAAAAGATCGAGCAATGAATGAATGCGATGCACCAGTATCGAACAAAGCTCTACATCGAATGCTTTTAATTATCACAATACCTGCCACGACGTCATCCTGGGCAGAAGGCTCCTCCACCTGAGAGGCGAATACCCGACCACTGGGCGCTGGCCGCTGGCCCTCCACTGGTCTCGGCGGCTGTGCACGGCCTGCCGACATCGCCGCGGGTGGGATGCCCGGGAGCTGTCTCGGCGATGCAAATGCCGATGCCGACGACGGTGCTCGGCCATCATCCATCGGGCAATTGTACCGCATATGCCCTTGCTGTCCGCATTTGTAGCACCGGCCCTCACGATAGTCACACTGCTGAGGTTGGTGGGGGCCGCTACAAATCGGGCACTGGGTTGCGGGTCGATTCCGTCGGAACCCCCGCGATTGGTTTTTCGACTGCGAGTGCTTCGGGGGCCCGCTTAGAGCTAGACTGCCCTCCCGAGCCACCCGCCGGTCGCTTCTTTCCCTTCTTTTTTTCTTTTTCTTTCTCCCAAGACTCGCGCTCCTCGCGCGCACATGCATTCCCGTGCTCCACCCAAAGAGCGGTCCAAGACCTCCGCAAAGGTCTTAAGCTTAAGGGCGTGAACCGCCTGAAAGATCTCCGGTCGAAGCCCGCGCACGAAGCAATCGACCTTGTCCAACTCTCCGCGGACAACGTGCGGTATGCAATTTATAATGTATGAGAACTCCCTCTCGTACTCGCGCACGGTGCGGTTCCCTTGTTTCAACTTACGGAACCTTTCTTGCAGTTTCCTTTTCTCGCTATCGGGGAAATAGGTGGCGAACACCATACCCCGAAACTCTTCCCACGATGGTGGCGGAAGGCTAGAGAGTCGATCACGTCGGACCCCCTTCCACCACACCTTCGCCGACCGCTCTAGACAATGAACGGCGAGGTGCACCTTGTCCCTCTCCAAGGTATAAAGGTCCTCGAAGAGCGTCTCGATAGCGTCGATCCATGTCTCTACATCCCACGGATCCACGTTCTCCCCGCTAAAGATCGGCGGGTTGAACTTCTTGAACCTCATGAGAGCCGCAAGTGCGCGCTCTCGCTCCGCATCCTCCATGTCGGAATCGGGCATAGGGGCACCCGACCCCTCGGACACAACCGGTGGCGCAGGTGGCACCACGGCCGGCGCCGGTGTCGCCTCCTCGGCCGGTGCCGAAGCAGAGGCCGGAGGTACTCCCGTCCTCTCCTCCCGAATTGCATCCGCTTGCTGCGCCATCTTATCTTGGAGCCTTTTAATTTGCTCCTCCTGTCGCTGCATGGCTTCGGCCTGTTGCCGAACCACGCCCATTAGCTCGGTCAACTCATTGCGGAGAGCCGAGTTCTCGCCCTCCCCGAGTTGTTCGGGAGCCGCGCCCGATCCTCCGGGCCCGGTCTTCGCAGGAGGCCGACCACGTACCATTATCTCCTGAAAACACAACGACTTTGGTCATTTCGTGACATCCAAAGTCATTTACGACATAACATTTCACGAAAATAAACGTGAACCCAATCTAGGCGAAAGTCACACAAGGGTCCTTATTCCCCTCACTTGGTTTTCATGTTGTCGGCCGCCAACACGAACACACTTGGTGAAGAATAAGACACACCTCGAATCTACCTCTATTTCCAACTAGAGGCATAAGGACATAACCCAATTTCTTATCTTTCGCCACATCAAAGATCTCGTCACTCACGAGCCTACACTCCTAGGGTCATTTCCATCCTAGGGTTCTTAGGTCAACCTAGACCGTTTCTACGCTCTGATACCACCTCAGTCTGTCACGCCCCGCCGGGTCCTTAAACACCAACTAGGTGGAAAGGATAACCGCACGAGCGCATGCACCAGACCCGCCGAACGGATAGAGTCTTTCCTATCCGCCCAAGGCGTCACAACACAAGCTTATCCACAATGTTCCAACTAGGAACGGAGTACAAGAGTTGCACAAGGAAAGCATCTGTTACGGATTTTATATTGGCATATTTCGTGAAGTGAGTCGGAGTCTTGAAGGTTCGAAGAAGAAAAGACGAAGAACAAAGACTCGAAGACTCCACGTATGAATTCACGATGCTTGGTAAGTTTAAATAATCTTGATGATGATTTAGATTCATTTACAAGTGTTTGGAAGACATTAGAATGGATAAAAAGTGTTTTAAAATAATAAAAAATTAAGTTTTCCAACTTCCGAGGTCCGGACCCTAAGGTTGAGGTCCGGAACCCGTAGGTCTGCAAAGCAGTCACGCAGTCCGGGTCCGGACCCCAGAAGTTGAGGTCCGGAACCCGTAGGTCTGCAAAGCAGACTGGCAGATCGGGTCCGGACCCTGATGGCTGGGGTCCGGACAATGAAACGCCTAAGCAGTGTCCGGGTCCGGACCCCATACCCGCGGTCCGGACCCCGACCCGACGAAATTTCCTGATTGTCCAGTTTTTCAACCCTAACCTAATTCTTTGTCTCCAAACCATATAAATAGGATGTGGGGGTGTCTCTAAAAGGGGAGAATCAAATATTATCTTTGAGAAACCCTAGAAGCTTGTAGGTGACCGGTTTTCCTCATCTTCTACATCAAGCTTCTCTCAAATTGATTCATGGTGCCCCAATGCCCAATATTCTTTTAGAATCAATTTGAGGATTGCTTAGAGATTATTCCCACAGTTTTTTTTTCATGATATTCTAAGCAATAAATCATCATCAATTTTGTTGATCTTGCTCCGGACGGAGTGCGCTCGTGGATTCGAGTGGGCGTCGTGGATTCGACGTGTTGAGGGCTTCGTGGATTCGAAGTTGGGCGTCTCGTGGATTCGAGGCGTGGCGTTCGTGGATTCGAACGTGGGGCGTGGACAACCCGGTGGTGTGCGCGAGATCCAAAGAAGATAAAGGAGAGGTTAAGTCCGTGGAGTCGGTAATCATCTTGTAATCTTTTATTCTTAGTGGATTGTTATCGCGTGTTGGTCCCGTGGGTTTTTCTCCAAGGTGGAGTTTCCCACGTAAATCTCGGTGTGCTGATTTTATTTTCCGCATTACTTTATCGCATTGAGATTTGTGATTTTTGTTATACACCTATTCACCCCCCTCTAGGTGATTGATAGTATCTAGATAGATCCTAGGGCACCCTCCTAACTTACAGCATCAACATAAAGAAGTTCTACTTCTATTACATCACATGGCACAATATACATGTCCAAATTTTTCTTTTCTTTCCTTTTTCATTCCATACATTATGTTCTCAAAACAATGGAATATACAATTTCATACATATAATGAAAATCCCCTATGCTGTCGTAGTCCAAAATTAGGGGTACACTCTATGTGTCACAAAAATGGAAGGGCCGCTATCTAAAGAGCCAAACCCTTGCCTCGCTCCGCCGCCTCACTCGCGGAAGGACCTGGAAAATGGGGGGTGAGAACTATAAACATAGTTCCCAGTGGGTAAGGCCACCCAAGAGAGAAGCTCGACCCACCAGGTCCAAAGAAACACCACATGCATAAGTTAGATCACATATAACTATGCAACAATTATTCACATGCTTGTAAATAAACATAAAGGATGCAACCAAATGACATATAATTTATCATTCTCTCCTAGGTTCATCCTATGCCTCATATTGTAAGTTCATTTACTTGTCATTTACTTATGGTTTCGGAATCGCCGTCTCACCATAATTGTTCCAACATCCAAGGAGTGACATTGTCACCTCCGAGTTCGAGTAGCGAAATCGTCGCCTACTCGGGATAGCAAAATTGTCGCTTACCCCGTCTCAACACGGCCACTGCATGGCATGGGTAGCGAAATCGTCGCATACCCGGGATAGCAACCTCGTCGCACATCCCCTCTCGACACCGCCAACTCAAGGCGAGGTAGCGAAATCGTCGCCTACCCGGGATTGCAAACTCGTCGCACATCCCGTGTCGGTACGGCCAACTCATGGCATGGTAGCGAAATCGTCGCCTACCCGGGATAGCAAAATCGTCGCACATCCCGTCTCAATACGGCCAACTCATGGCATGGTAGCGAAATCGTCGCCTACCCGGGATAGCAAAATCGTCGCACATCCCGTTGTTCACTTTTTCACTTGCCAACCTAAGTCTCATGATCTTAGGTTCAAGTCACTAAGTCTCGCCTATGTTTGATAACACTAGGCTTACTTTCTCATTGCCAACCTAGGTTCCATGACTCTAGGTTCAAATCACATGTCCAACCTATGTTCAATGACACTAGGTTTCAATCTCACATGTTCCAACCTATGTTCAACAACACTAAGTTTAAATCTCACATGTTCCAACCTATGTTCAACAACACTAGGTTTAAATCTCACATGTTACAACTTATGTTCAATAACACTAGGTTTAAATCTCACATGAAACCATGCAATAAGTATCAATAATTGAATTGTACTTGAAATATCCATCATGCAATAGGAGTTCATTGTTCTACCTATCATGATTTTACCTTTGCCAACATGCAAATTGCTAGGGTTCTCAACACATACCATTTTATTTTTAAATGGATAATTACCCTAGACAAGGAAGTGACCTAATCACTTCGGTAAACACAAACCCACCTCAAGAGCTTTCAAATCTTGGTATTCTTCAAGCTCCTAAGTATCCAAGCCTAGAGTTCTTGCTTCAACCCAAGCTTCTACAAGAAAACGGTTCGTTACTCGTTACGAACCCTAAAATCAACTCAATATATGAAATCAAGTGCTCCAACATGATTTCCTAAGCCTCAATTGTAATTATCGAAGGTCCAAATATTTTTAGAACCTCACATTGCAAAAGCCTTCATTCTACCTAGGGTTTGCATGCATGCAAGCCAAACCCTAGATTTCATGGCCAAACACCCACCATTTGTGGTTTAGATTGCCAAGGGTTCCCAAAAACCTCATTTCAAAGGATTAAATCCAAGGTTTGAACCCAAAACGTGAGGTACTAACCTTAATCACGAAATCCCCAAGCTCCTTCTTGCACCAAGAAGCTTCTTTTCTCCTTTGGAAGCTTTTTCCAAGATCAATCCACCTTTTCTCCAAGTTTTGGAGAGATCTCTAGAGAGAGAAAGTGGGAGAGATGGAGAGGAGAAGTGGAGAAGATGATCTCTGAGAAAAGGGGGGTGTTCCCAGCCTTTCTAATACCCCCACGCATGTGAAAAGACTAAAATGCCCCTCTCCACAAACAACACAACAACCAGCCAATATCTGGACATTGTATACCGGTATGCGCATATGCATACCGGTATACCTCAGGAATCCTACAGAATCCCGAGAGCTGGTCTCACTGTTTCGCACATTGTATACCGGTATACTATTTCACATACCGGTATACAGTGACATTCCGGTATTTCCCGGAGAATTCCGCAAAACCCGAGAGCTGGGTTTTCGGTTCAACCACGGCATTCCGGTATACCATTTCACATACCGGTATACTTCACTCCAATTCCGGTATTGGAGTTCACATACCGGAATCCAATGCAGACTTCACAATTTCTGCAGTTTTGACTTTTCGAAGTCTATTTTCGCGCCTCAATTGCGCCGAAAACACTTCGCACCAGTCCCGAACCTGGCCAAAGCCTCACATATAGCCTCTCATGCTATTTTTCCACCGGAACTCTACCATTTGTAGAAGTTCGGTACGGTGCACTGAAATTTAGTGTACTACAGAGACCCCCTGATTCGCATCTTATTTTTGGAAGAGCCTGCAGGATGCTCTTGGCACACGACTCGACTTCAGCACTGCATTTCATCCTCAAAGCGATGGCCAATCGGAAAGGACAATTCAAATCCTTGAGGATATGCTTCGGGCGTGTGTACTTGATTACAAGGGTGGATGGCACATTCATTTGCCGAAGGCCGAATTTGCTTATAACAACAGCTATCAGGCGAGTATTGGAATGGCGCCATTCTAAGCTCTCTACGGAATGAGGTGCCGATCTCCTATACATTGGAGCGAGGTTGGCGAACGAGTCGCCCTAGGCCCGGATGTGTTACAGGATGCGGAAGAGAAGGTCCGCCTTGCTCGCCAATGGCTTTTGACGGTGCAGACTCGGCAGAAGAGTTATGCGGATGTGCGCCGGCGAAGTCTTGAGTTCGCGGTTTGAGACCGCGTTTTCCTGAAGGTGTCACCCATGCGTGGTGTGAAGCGGTTTGGAATTCGGGGAAAGCTTAGTCCCCGATACATTAGACCGTATGAGGTTTTGGAGCGGGTTGGCGCCGTGGCATATCGGCTCACACTACCGCCAAAGCTTGCGGGAGTTCACAACGTGTTTCATGTGTCTACGCTCCGCAAGTACATTCATGATCCTAGTCATGTCCTCCAATTTGAACCGTTAGAGCTTCACGAGGATATGACTTATGAGGAGTTTCCAGTGTGTGTTCTTGCTCGTGAAATGAAGGAATTACGGAATCGTGTGATTCCGTATGTTAAAGTCCAATGGAGCAACCACGATGAACGAGAGGCTACCTGGGAACTCGAGGATGTGATGCGAGCACACTACCCTCATCTCTTTGATCAATCGAGCTGAGGTATGTATTTAAGTTTCGCGGACGAAACTATTTTTTGGGGGGGGGGAATGTAGTGTACTGAATTTTCATATACTTCCCCGAACTTTGGCAAAATTGGGCAAGTATAGGTGAAATGGTGTTTGAGACTATTTGAGGAAGTTTAGATGGATCCCGGATGAATTATAAATAAGTTGGAGTGAGTTTAGAGTGGAAACAAGGCTTCTAGAGCAAGCAAAAAAAAAAAAAAAAGAGAAAGAAAAAAAAAAAAGACGTATGGTTTGAGTGCAAATTTCATAATTTGGAGGGGTTAAGTTGAAATTGTTGGGGGGACTATAAATGGACCCCAACTCACTTCTCCTCTCATTTCTCTCCACTAACACAAGAGAAAGCCCTTCTCTTTTCTCTCAAGCCCCATCTCTCTCTCACTCTTCCTCACTCTCTAACTTCTCTCTCTCTCCCTAGTAATCTCTCCAACAAGTGAAGATTGGAGGAGAGAAGGCTTACTTGGAGATGAAACAAGCTCTTGTGCAAAAGAAGCTTGAGGAGAGGAAAGTAGCTAAGGTGAGATTTTGAGATTTTGAGTTAGGATTTTTATGTAAATCCTTCAAGAATGAGATAATTAGTAACCCTATATGATTCTAACCTAGAATATTGCATAAATCACAAAGATTGTTGGATGTTTTGCAATAAATAAATTTCTAAGGTTAGAAAGGGGGTATTCAGATTTTAGGGTTTTGATCTAAATTGATCTTGTAATTCTCTAATTGAAGGTTGTAGAAGAACGCCTAGTAGCTTCGATTCGAAGAGTAGCGAAGTTTCGGTGGTCGATTGAGAAAAATCGAGCCAAAATCAAAGAATTTCGTCGTTAGCGCTGAAAAGTGCCGAATCAGAGACAGAAGCTAAATTGCTCAGATCTCCTTGCAATTGGCATCGAATCGAGGTGGGTGGTGCTATCCGAAATAGTTGGATTTCCCTCTATGTCTATGTCGCCATTTTTGGTCATATGTGTATATATGTGTAGAAATCATGCATTTAGGGTTATTATTGTGTTTGAGCTTCTAGATTCCTTGCATGCTTCCTAAAGTAGAGTTAGACAACTTGGAAAGAGAACTCGGAAGTTGGACGCATGAGGATTGGGTCATTGGACATTGGAAACCCTATAATGTAAAGAACTAGTATGTGAAATAGTATGCAAAAAACTAGTATGTGACTTGGAATGCAATGAACTAGAATGTGAACTTAGAAAACCTTGTGGAACATTGGTGACATGAACTTGGTGGCATTTTGACTAGTTGTTTGAACATAGAAAACAAAGTGAAATACTAGGTGTCATTGTAAGTGAAAACATGAACCTAGTGATGGAAATATGGATTGGGTATCCTATTGTGCATGTAGAGAACATGAACATTGTGTGTCATGATTGTACAAGTGAATTTGTTGTCGTAGTTGCATCAGATTAGTGATGAGCATGTTAGGGATTGGTAGATCCCCGTATGTTGTTACCCTGGTTAGTAGGGTGTCCTCGAGAGGAGAGGACTAGATCGTACCCACATTGTCTGTTTGGCTTGTGGTGGGTTGCGACATCACAAGCAGTGAGCTCCGGAGTTGTCACGTATGGGTTAAGCGGAATTCTTCCCTACAAACGGCCCTAGATGGGTTAAGCGAAATTCTTCCCAGCTTTTGGCCGTGGTATTGTGAGTGGGCTCGACCTTCGGGTGAGTCAGTATGATTGGGTTAAAAGGTAAAGTTGGTAAGTATGATGAGCATTGTAGCATTCATTGGTTACCTAGTTTCATGTTGTAGAGGCATAGTAGTTGCATTAGTTGCTTATTATTGCGTATCTCCTCTTACTACTTATGCCTGATTAGACCTAGTAGAAAAGTCAGCGGGGTCGGCGGCCAAACCCACTGGGAACTTCTTTTAGTTCTCACCCTCTTGTTTTGCAGAGCTTAGCACGAGCGGTGCGGTCGAGGATCGTAGCAAGGGCATAGCGCCCTAGGTAGTGGACTCCCGTGTATTAGATCACCCTATATATTAGAGAGGTGTTTTTGTATATTATGAGAGAACTTGTAGAGGCTTCACTTTGGAAAATGAAAATGCATATGTCACGCCCCGTCGGGCCTTTAACACCAACTAGGTGGAAAGGATAAACCGCACGGGCGCATGCCCCAGACCCGCCGAAAGGACAAAGTCTCCCCTATCCGCCCAAGGCGTCACAACACAAGCATTTCCACGATATTCCAACTAGGAACGGAGTACAAGAGTTGAACAAGGAAAGCATCAACATAAAGAAGTTCTACTTCTATTACAACACATTTGCACATTTATACATGCCCAATTTTTCTTTCCCTTCATTCCTATTCCATACATCAAGTTCCAAAACTATGAAATTACAAGTTGTATACATTTAATAAAAACCCCTATGCTACTATTGTCCAAAACTCGGGGTACAACTAAACATAACACCAAAATAGAAGAACCGCTATCTACAGAGCCAAACCCTTACCTCGCTCCGCCGCCTAACTCGCGGAAGGACCTGAAAAATGGTGGGGTGAGAACTATAAACATAGTTCCCAGTGGGTAAGGCCACCCAAGAGAGAAGCTCGACCCACCAAGTCCAAAGAAACACCATAAGCATAAGTTAAATTTCAATTAACTATGCATACAAGTATTTACATGCTTGTAAATAAACATAAAGGATGCAACCAAATAAAATGACAATTTTTATTTTCTCCTAGGTTTATCCTATATCTTACATTGTCCAAGTTCAACTACTTTTCATTTATTTATGGTGTCGGAATCGCCGCATCACCAATTTGGTTCTCAACCAAAGCAGAATCGCCGCAAGTATTGGGCACCGGGCAATGGAATCGCCATTCCCATCATGGTCCCAATTTCTAAAGAGTGAATTCGCCAACTCTTTATTCGGGTAGCGAAATCGCCGCATACCCGGGGTAGCAAAATCGCCGCATACCCCAATGTGTTCACTTTACACAATATAGTGTTGGGCACCGGGCAATAGAATCGCCATCCCCATCATGGTCCTAACCTCCAAGGAGTGAAATCGCCATCTCCTTATTCGGGTAGCGAAATCGCCGCATACCCGGGATAGTGAAATCGCCACATACCCCAACTCGTTTTCGCCATCACATGGCTCGGATAGCGAAATTGCCGCATACCCGGGGTAGCGAAATCGCCGCATACCCCAATGTTCACATTTCACGCTTGCCAACCCAAGTTCAATGGCCCTAGGTGCAAGTCACCAAGTCTCACCTATGTTCAATGACACTAGGTTTACTTTACATTCTCAACCTAGGTTCCATGACACTAGGTTCCAACTTCATGTTCCAACCTATGTTCAATGACACTAGGTTCCAATCTCATGTTCCAACCTATGTTCAATGACACTAGGTTCCAATCTCATGTTCCAACCTATGTTCAATGACACTAGGTTCCATTTGCACTTTTCAACCTATGTTCCACAACACTAGGTTCTAATTCATACATGCAATCACATAACAAGTATAAATAATAATGAAATACTTGAATTTCATTAACATGCAAGATGAGCCCATGGCTCAATTCATCATGATTCTTATTTTTGCCAACATGCAATTTTAGGGTTACATACTTTTACACCATTTTAATTTTCAAATGGTCATTTATCCTAGACATGGAAGTGACCTAATCACTTCGGTAAACACAAACTCACCTCAAGAGCTCCCAAGTCTTGAATTCCTTGAGCTCCTAGGTCACTAAGCCTTGAGTTCTTGCTTCAACCCAAGCTTCTACAAGAAAACGGTTCGTTACTCATTACGAACCCATAAATCAACTCGATACTTGAAATCAATTGTTCTAACATGATTTCCTATGCCTCAATTGTAATTTCTGAAGGTCCAAATATTTTTAGAACCTTCCATGGCAAAAGCCCTCATTTCACCTAGGTTTCACATGCATGCATGTAGAACCCCGAAATTTCTTGGCCAATCTCCACGTTTTGTGGATTAGATTGCCTAGGGTCTCCAAAAACCTCAAAATACTAGATAAGTTCCAAGGTTTGAACCCAAATCATGAGAAACTCACCTTAACCACGAGTTTCCCAAGCTTCTTCTTGCACCAAGAAGCCTCTTCTCCACTTTGGAAACCTTTTCCAAGCTCAATCCACCCTTTTCTCCAAGCTTTGGAGAGATCTCTAGAGAGAGAAAGTGAGGGAGAGGGAGAGGAGAAGTAGAGGAGGAAGAAAATGAGAAGGGACAGGTGTCTCAGCCTTTCATACACCTCCACTCATGTGAAAAGACCAAACTACCCCCCTCACATATCACTACACACAGCCAGCCAAAGCTGGCATCTCGCAGCTCTGCATTCCGGTATGTGCACTGATATACCGAAATACGGGCGTTTATCCCGGTATCAACAGGCAATTCCGCAAGGCCCGAGAGCTGCATTTCCAGATTTCCCACTGCATTTCGGTATCTCACAATCCATACCGGAACTAATTACATCCATTCCGGAATCAAGTGAGTTTATTCCGGTTTCAACACCTGATTCCGCAGAACCCGAGAGCTGAATTTTCAGCTCAACCATGCCTTTCCGGTATCCACACATCCATACCGGAATGCACCGCGGAATTCTGTAGTTTGGCATGCTTGACTTTTCGAAGTCTATTTTCGCGCCTCACTCGCACCGAAAATACTTGTATAAGTCCCAAACTTGGCCGAAGCCACTCACATAGCCTCTTATGCCACTTTCCACCAGAACTCCATAATTTGTAGAAGTTCGGTACAACACACTGAAGTTCAGTGTTCTACAGCATAGGTCATTGTATATGCATGTGTGTAATATGTATGGAAATGATGTATTTTGGATTGATGTATGTGAAGCTTAAATGTTTAAGTTGTAATAGTTAAGTAATTATTCTCTCGCTCTTGTATAATTGCCCTCGTGCAAATTCATGTAAGTTGTTGTTTTTCCGAGAAAAGCTCTATGTACATAATGTTGTTGAGCCTTGGGCGGACAGGGAAGGCTCTGTCTGTTGAACGGTCTATGGGCGCGCCCGAACCGACCAAAGTGGTGGTGTCGGGGCGTGACAGAGTGAATTGTATCTTGTAATTGTTGGTACGCCGTGCAAATATGGGGTAGACTCTGTCCATGTGGATAGAGGGGTTTCTGTATTTGTGACGGGTCTGTTCCGTCCCGTGGTTAAGGTTAGAAAACAAAAACAATGGTCATTTTTCCGCTTACTCTGTCTTGAAAACTAGCCCCCTTTCTAAAATGGCTTTATGAGAACAACCCCGGGCCGTGATATTATTAAAGTAAATAATTAGTTTAAAATTTGAAGTCAAAGTGTTATTGACTGAATCAAATCAGACAAATTGAAAGATTGAACAGTAAAATCAAATTTTTAAAAGATTGGGTGATTAACTTAAAGCTAAATTCTATACATTTTTACGAAAAAAGTTTAAACCAAACATAATTATATTGTTATCTAGTTCCATAGCAAGGCATTAACTTAGGGTCGTTCGGTATTTAAGATCCACCTTATGCCGGGTAAAAATATATGAAAATATACTTCTTTGTTTATCGATAGAGCTGTAGAAAATATATCGTAATCGACTTCTTTCGACATACGTAATGTGATATTATGTAAAAAAAGAAATAAAATATTTTTTTTGTTGAACTTTTTTACCATACGTAGCACAATATTCTTGCAAGCCTCGACGAACAGTTAGAAGAATTAAGAGTTATTTCTGAAAAAAATATCATGTGTACACTTTATTACAGGATGGATATCTTACACGTAACATTCAAGAATTTAAAAACTCCTTTTGAATTTTTAATAGTAAAAAAATTAATAAAATAAGTAAATTTTGACTTTTGAAAAATTAAAATATAAGATTATACCTATATATAAAATTTGTGTGTCACACCAGGGGGCCCATTTTGTAAAGCCTTTTTACAAAAAAGGATCAATTTGAAAACAGAGTCAGCGAAAACTGCTAAATTTTTTTTTTAATAATGTTCAATAAGTGGAACACATTAGCTGTCCGCTCTCCGGTTGGGCAGTAAGGATCGGAGAAGGGCAATCACTCGTTCTTAAAACCAGCATTCTTAAGACCAAAGAGTCGGGCGGAAAAAAGGGGAGAGCTCCCCGTTCCTGGTTCTCTTGTAGCTGGATTCTCCGGAACCACAAGAATCCTTAGAATGGGATTCCAACTCAGCACCTTTTGAGATTTTGAGAAGAATCGTAAGGGAAAAAATATCTTTTTTTTTCAATTTGTTGTTGTTGCCCACGGGACGGACAGACTAGCCACAAATATAGGGACTCCTCTGTTCACGCGGACAGAGTCTCCCCTATATTTGTACGGCGTATCACCTGTCACAATCTCCACAACACACAATATCACTCACACCAATTTAGCAAACACAATACAAATGCTCATATATTCAATCAGCTAACTATCCTTAAAGATGATGCATACTCTAAGCACTCCTTAAGCGAAGGATGATGCAGATGTTAGAAATTAACCAGCACAAAAGAAAAACGCAGCGAAAAATAATTTTGCATTTTCAAATTTTTCGGAAGCCAAATACATATCACATATGAAAACCGAAAACCAAGAAATCAATCCAGTGCCGGCAAATCATTCTCAAGTTACTATGCAAAAATTTAATCTAAACAAAACTCTTATGTTTAGTGATCTTACCGTGGACCGGTTAAGGTCTCTTGATCTACAGTACGGTTGGTATTGTATGTTTCGATCATTGCTCTGAGGTTCTGGTATAGCCGCGCACGTGCTCGACCTTTACGCGTATCCACACGGAATCGGCGCATACCCGATCGATCTTCGTCTCACGAACCGGATGAGGCACAGACCATCTAGACGATGCTAGCAATCCCTTCATGATCCACTAGTCGATGAAGAGTAGAGAAGTTGATCGGAGAGAAACACGCGTGCGGGAGAGAAATCAAAGAGAGATTGATCTCTCTATATATATATACATCAAAAGCTAACATGCATCTAATTAATTAAGGTGCGTGGCACCTTAATTAATTTAGAGTTCCAATTGCCGTACGGTCAAGAATTTAAGTGCATGGCACAGGGTCTTATCAGAAACTTGCTGGCACGGTATGGCACGGTATGGCACGGTGCGTGCCGGGCCTTGCCGAGGCGTGCTGGTCACAAAAAGTTCATGTGCGCCGACACATAATAGCATGAAATATTTATTTTCTTTAGCAACAAAATATTCTAACTGTTTATTATGTAACTTTATCGAATCTTTTGAACTTTATTGAGAAAATTTCTTACTAATTTAAAGAATAGAGGGTTTTGAGCTGTGCCATCGGCACGGGGGCTGTATTGTGCCGATATCTTGTCGGCACGATACCGCACGGTAGATACGGTCCGTGCAGGTGGGCACTTAAATCCTTGCGTACGGCTCTTGTGAGACCCCAGGTAGTCCTATATATAAGATATGATAGGACTAAATCACTTAATCCGGCTATAGCATTTTGGGCGGTGGATAGGCCCAAGAGGTTAAGAGAGTTAAGCGTGCTAGGGCTGGAGTAGTCCTAGGATGGGTGACCCCCTGGGAAGTTGGGGCGTCACAGTGTGTTTGTGCTTGTGCTTGTACTCGTGCGACGCCGTGCAAATACAGGAGAGGCTCTGTCCGTGTGAACAGTGGGTTTCCTGTGTTTGTGGTGGGTCTGTCATCCCTTGGGTCAAGGTTTAAAAAAAAAAAAATATTGGGCATTTTTCGCTGATTTACAAACTCCAAAAGGACCCCGGAGCGTGACGGATTAAAGTGGTATCAGAGCCAATTATCAGCCGGAAGTGTGAGATGAGTCTCGACTGAGCCAGGTTATACAGCAGGGAGAGCGAGGCTCTCATGTTGATGACTGTTGTGGGCAAAGCGCTGCTCCCCTACAAAGTCGGTTAAGGCTAGCGAAACGAGTCTCACATCGTCTGGTACTTGTGAGCCTGAGCCTGACGAGGACGTCAGGGCTTAAAGGGGGAAGAATGTGAGACCCCAGGTAGTCCTATATATAAGATATGATAAGACTAAATCTTTTAACCCGGCTTAAGCATTTTGGACGGTAGCTAGGCCCAAGAGGTTAAGAGAGTTAAGCGTGCTAGGACGGGAGTAGTCCTAGGATGGGTGACCCCTTGGGAAGTTGGGGCGTCACAGCTCTCTCTCTCATTCTTTTTTATTTTATTTCACACACTCTTGTATACATATAAATCTATATATGTATATATAGAACCCTATTTTGTAAAATCTTATCTAATAAGATTTGCTCTCTCCAATAAAATTTTATAATTAAATATTTATACTTATCCATATCAAATCTAGTGAAAATCTTGTCTCATCAGATATTATAAATATTTAATTATTTCTAATCCAATTAGAGATAAATATTAATCTCTCCAATATTTAATTAGATCTTATCTATTTTTAATGTTATCAAATAAGATTACTTCCTAAATATTTAAATCTTATTTAAATATCTTTTATGATTAAATATTATGCACTGATCCAATTTGGGATAAATTTAAATCTTGCGCATAATTTTCAAACTGATTCTAGGATCCTAATCTAATTATAACTATCAGTAATAACTGAGTTGAATAATTAAATCTAATTTAATTAAGCAGCTTCCTCTTATCTTCATCACTTACACTTAACTCTTTAGTGAACGACTTTCATCCATACGATTCAGATGCACATAATTCCTAATGTGTGTGACCGCATAGGTTCATTACCATTCGGTAGTGAAGCTCAACATCGAACTCTTTGATATTTAATTAAAACTCTTCTAATCGATAAATAAGAATAATTTAATTCAAATCATTCACATTTCCTCACTGTCCCTGTGTCGGGGCTACGTGAACTGTGATTTCAAGGTCACCGGGGGCGACACCGTGAAGCCCGCAATCCGAGCCTCTCCGACGGCAACGAAGGTGAGCACATATGTCCCCGACACACTAGGATGACCGTCCTCACCCTCCAGAGGGTCATCGACCACCCAGATAGCCGGAACAGTGAAGCCAACCAAAAAGATGCCCTAAATGGGCTAAGGCTGGAGCTAGCTTTCTCTTCCCGAGTTCCGGCGGCTAGGGGGCGCGCACGCTGGCCGGAGGAGGGAGTGGCCGACGAGGGAAGACCGGCAGGGTCAATTGCCGATAGCGCGACGCTGGAGAAGCCGCGGCCAACCCAAGGTAGACTCGGGGTCAGAGATAGAGCCCGACACATGGGGTGGCCGGGGATCGTCGGGGCGTCACCGGAGGGTGCTCCGGTGTCCCCGAGCACCAACGGCGATGACGGGGAGCGGCGGCGACGACCGCACAAGAAGCTACGGTCGAGCTTCAAAGCTTGGGTTCCCAAGCTTGCAGTCTGGTTCGGGGGCCACGACGGTGCTGGGACCGGCCGGAATGGGGTCGCCGGAGATCCTGGAGGCCGATGAGTCCTGAGGCGGCACGGTCGAGGGAGCGGGTGTTCGTTCGGCGGTCTGTGCGCGTGCCCGAACCGACCAAAGTGGTGGTGCCGGGGCGTGACAGCGGGGGAGTTCGGGTTCCTTGTGACTTGGGGGAGAGAGAGAGATAGAGAGAAGAGTTGGCCGATTTTCGGCGGCCAGAGATGGTAACCGGTGGTCGAGAAGGTGGCGGCGCAGGGGAAGGAAGGCTCCTGTGGCGACCAGGCTGTGAGGGAGTGGGTTTTAGGAGATTAGGTTTAATGGAAACCTAATATTCTATTTAATAGCATATGGACATATTGCAAGAAAGCCCCTCGAAATCTAGTATTTTAGCTTGAGTCCCTCACAATACGCGCAATATGCGCAATGGCCCCTCCACAAGCAGTTTCGCACGATTTCACACATAAAATGCTGGAACTTTTTCGAAAATACGAAATTTTCAAATTGGGCCCCTCATGTATTTTATGCATTTCCGCACAAACAGCTCGCCAAACCAAAAACGGACAACAACAGGACTTCCGGCACTGACGGACTGATGAACTTATGTTTTTGTTTCGTTAGAAACAGTTGCAGATTTGCGACCAAATCCTACCTATTTCTCTCTCCAACAATTAAATATAATTCAATAATTTAAAATTTAAATTCTAAATTTAATAAATTTTAAATTTGAAAATTTCAGTTATTATATTGTGTCCAAGTGGCATTGCTCTTTCGGAAAAGAAAACAAATTGTTTGGAGCCCACGGCAAACTTAGTTCGGAAGCAACTCAAGCCTAAGAATAAAGTTAAAAGTCAAGTCAGCCTAGGAATAAAGTTAGGGAGGATGCTCCCCGGCAGTTATGACTGACAGATAGCGACCGCCACCTGCATCTACTTTGTGCCTTCCTACAAAGATGAACTCCACTTCCCGCTCCCAACTTTTTAGGTTCAAATTCTCTACACAACAAGGCGAAGAGATTTCCTACAACCCCATCTCTTGTTAATATATGTAAAAAAAGTGCCATGTGTCGCCTCAAAATAATTAGAGAAATTCTATTTGTACGTTCTAAAGACGGTGCAATCTTACGCCCCACATTCTAAAATTTATAAATATTGAAATAATTTTTACTAAAAATAAAAAAATTAATATGATAAGTAAAAAATTAATAATTCTTAGATGAAGCGGATATAAAATATGCATTCTATTTTAGGGTGTAGGAGTAGTTTTGCTCAAATAATTAAGTTTTTAGCTAAGTTGGACGATAAGGTAAAATGTATGGAGACACCCTCAACTACAGAATTTTCTAAACGAGGCCACTCAATATTAATTTTTTATTAATATTGAGTCCTTTTAACTTCTACATTTTTTATAGTTAATTAAGTTAAAAAAATTTTACTAAATTATATGGATCAATTATAAGCATATAGTTAATAATTTAATATTATTTCATATGAAGTATTTTAAATTATCAAATTTAATAGAATTATCAAATTTAAAATGTCAAATTAGTATGGAGACATTCTAAACTATCGGCCATTTTGAAATAGCTCTCTGAAAAATAGGTTCCTTGATTGAGACCTCTCAACTTTTGATTTTTTTTTTTTTTCGAGATTTAGTGATGTTAGCTAAATAAATAAGAAATTTTACCAAATTAATTGATAGTTCTATTAAATTTGATAATTAAGCTACTTCATAACGAGTAAAATTAGACTAATTAACTGCATGCTAATGACTAATTGGGCCATAAAATATAATAACAAAATTTTAACTTTATTAACTATAAAATTTTAAATAAAAAAGTTTAGAAGGACCTCAATAATAAAAGAAGAGCAATACTACTGGTACACTCCAAATAATAGGATATATATATCTTACACACATTTTATTTCAAGACCATTAATATTTTATTTGTCATATCAATTTTTTTATTTTTATTAAAAATTATTTAAATTTTTATCAATTTTAGAATCAGAGACGATAAGATCTACACCCCCTCTTAATAATAATAATAATATATATATATATATATATATATATATATATATATATATATATATATATACATATATATATATATAGAGTCCGGCTATGGTGCTTGTGAAAGTACCAAGCACTTGGTGCTTGTAAGTTTTCTGCCGTTAGATTCACCCCTTTGATCAATTCCACCCATTAGATTATACTATTCAACCAACCACCCACTCAACCCTAGGGGGCCCACATCATCCTAACCGTCCATCTCTTAATCCAAGGGTTAAAAACCTACAAGCACCAATTGCTTGGTGCTTTTAAAAGCATAGGAGCTCAATTCTATATATATATATATATAGCTAGTCTCCTATACTATCTATAATTTAGGGGCTCCGGTACTATAGTCGTTTTTTTGATCTTAGGGTATTCAAATCAACGATCCACACCGTTGAAACTGATATAGGATATTTGAAGTTCTTAGAAATAAAATTTTATAATTTTTCGACATAGTTTACTTTGTGATCAAACCGTTTCAAAATTGTCAAATTTCAATGGTTATTATGGCGAGTTTGTAGTTTAACGGTGGAGAAGAATCTAAATTTATTCAAATTTTGATAGAAAATACTTTAAACTACATAGATGAAGGTCAACATCCTTGATCTTGAATTCGAAACTCCTATACTTAAATTTTAAGAATTATTCAATTTTCACCGTTCATTTTGACATGATTTATTTACTAAGTAAACGATATCGAAAAAAACTAAAATTTTATTGCTAAGAACTTCACATACCCTAGATCAGTTTCAACGGTGTGGATCGTTGATTTGAACACCCTAAAATAAAAAAAGTAACTATAGTACCGGAGCCCCGGTACTATAGATAGTATAGTAGCCTAATTCTATATATATATATATATATATATATATATATATATATATATATATATATATATATATATCTTGGCAGATGTGCTGCCCAGAAGTTCACTCATTCATATTAGGAAAGGAGAGTGGGGGAGAGAGAGAGAGAGAGAGAGAGAGAGTGATGGCGTTGATGTTGGGAGTCCGTGTAGCTTCCTACTGTTTAGGTGGCGCTGCGGTGATCATCACCCACGAGGCCACCAAAACCACTACAGAAAAGCTCTCCCACTGGCTCAACGCTAATAAGCATAACCTTCGCCATCCATGGAGATGGAGCCGCTCACCTGATCTCAATCCCGAGCCCAACCACGGCGTCAACGAGCCAGATGATGCCGCCAACGAGCCAGAGGCCCCCGTCGAGGAGCCGTTCCCATACCACTCTGTCGACTCTGCCGACGGCGCCCCTGTCTGCGAGCTGAGGGCTGGACCGAAGGTGCCGGAGAGCGCCGTTACGGGCGGCGACCTGACGTTGGGACCTTCCGTCTTAACGGCCGTCAACGACCCTGAAGACGCTGTCAAGAAGCCGTTCCTATACGGCGCTGTCGACTCTAGCGACGGCGCCCCTCTCTGCGAGCAAAGGGCTGGACCGAACGGGCCCGAGAGCGCCGTTACGGGCGGCGACCCGATGGGGGGACCTTCCGTCTTAACGGCCGTCAACGACACTGACGACGCCGTCAAGAAGCCGTTCCTATACGGCGCTGTCGACTCTGGCGACGGCGCCCCTCTCTGCGAGCCGAGGGCTGGACCGAACGGGCCGGAGAGCGCCGTTACGGGCGGCGACCCGATGGGGGGACCTTCCGTCTTAACGGCCGTCAACGACCCTGAAGACGCTGTCAAGAAGCCGTTCTCTGCGAGCCAAGGGCTGGACCGAACGTGCCGGAGAGCGCCGCAACGGGCGGCGACCCGATGGGGGGACCTTCCGTCTTAACCGCCGTCATTAAAGAGGCGGGAAGCGCCGATAACCCGGATCTCGTCCCCGCTGCTAACGCCGTCAGTTCCGGCTCGGTTCCCGGTCCGGATCGACAGGACGACGCTAACCCGAGTTTTGGGGCGGCGGCGGCTGACGGGATCCGCGGTTTTTTATCGAAGGCGGTTAACGCCGTCAGAACGTGGGGGATGAAGCTGTTACGGTGGTTCCCCGTCGACGGCGTCTGTAACAGCAAGGGAGCACCAGGGGACACTGGATGGACGGTGGATCCCGACTTTTGGGATAAGATCGGACGGATCAGAAAGAAGATCCTACTCTGGGCTGTGGAGTACGTGATACTCGAGCGAGCAATGAAGCACAACAAAGGTCCGCCATATTTTCATCTTAGCCCGTCCAACAGTTACTTTTGGATAATAGTAATATAAAGATAAAATTCTTTTTCCAAAATTTTTTACTTGATGAAACGGCGTACCAATTTTAAAAAGTTTCAATTGCACTTAAATTATTTTTTTGATATTAAAGCCCTTAGATATTTTATTAAAAAAATAAAGCTTGATTCATTATTACAGAGTTTTGGAGTATAAATAAGTACAATTTCATATCAAGAAAGAAAGGAAAAAACTTAAGTTTTTTAAAACTAGAGGGAAAAAAAAAATATAAAGATAACTAATCTCAAACCTAAAGAAAAAAAAAAAGAGAAAAAAAGAAAGATGCATGAATCGGTTCCAACTTCCAAACCTAAACTTCAACTAATAAAATTAATCAAGCTCATAAAACGTTAAATTTATTATACAGAAAAAAGGTTTTTTTTTTTTTAGTACACTTTCGTCCATCCCTAATTATATTGATACCCTTGAAATATTATCAATATCAAGAAAATATCTTTTTAATTTCACAAAACTATTCAAATTATTCTTATTAATTAACTCCATTTAAAATTTGGCCATTTGTCCGCTTCGCCTATAGAGTGTTAGGGTTTAGAGTTTAGGATTGTAGGGTTTTAAGGTTATAGGATTTTACGAGTTTAGGGTTTTAGAATTTTAGGGTTTAGGAATTTAGGATTTTAGGTTTTTAATGTTCTCGGGGAGTTTAGGAGCGAGAGCGTGGGAATCAAATTAGCGACTGCGCGCAAAATAATTTCCTTAGTTTTTCATATGGTAGTCCAAATATTAATAATAATTAGGTAAAAAGGGACAAATTATTTCATATTTTAACTCAAGTAAATTTTTTCATTAACATATGTTAACTATATGTTTTCTAACGGATGTTGGCGGAGAGGGTGTTTATGATACAATTTATAGCTTTTGAGAGGTAATACTAAAATTCACAACGTTGAAGGAGCAATTGTGATATCTTTTACGTTTCGAGGAATACGTTTGAAATTGTCTTTATAGAAAAATGTAGGGAATAAAGTAGACATAAATAATAATCCAAACTGCATCTTCGGTCTAGCTGCTGTCCTTCAACTTGCAGCAGTACGCCCTTCTCTCTGAGTCCGCCAAGCTCTAGCACGAAGTATAGGCATGAAGTTGATAACATCTGACAGATTAAAAGAGTGAAAGGTTTTTAGTAGTGAGAAAGAAGAGCAAGAGAAGGGAAAAAGATCTAGATAATTGTGGAATAGATTTTAGTAGTGAGAAAGACGAGCAAGAGAAGTGAAAAAGATCTAGATAATTGTGGAATAGATCGTAAAGAAAAACATAAAAGATGATATTATAAAAAATAATAGAGAAATTAAATAAAAATCCGAAATTCGACCAAAAGATTGGAGCGGAGAGGAGCAAGGAGACAAAAAGTTTGGTCGACTAGGTTAGAGAGAGAAAGAGAAGAGTTTGGAGGACGCAAATCTACTGCATTTAAATTTATTTTTCGACTTCAAAAACTTAGTAAAATACTGTGTCTGCAACCAAAAGTGGTTGTAAATTTGTAATCTTATAAACCCTCTGCATAATTAAAGACATGTTTAATTCTTTTTGAATTTTAGTATTATAGAAATGGGAATAATTTTTCGAATGCATTTTTGCCGCTCTGCAGTTTCATCGATATTACTTCAAAATTTTAAATGTCATCAACATCCTTTTAAACATAAAATTTATTCTCAAGTATCCTTTCTAGTAAATATTCTTGTAATTTGATTGGATTATTTTTAAAATTTTAATTTTACCTCCAAATAAGCTAAAAATTTATCATTATTTTCATAAATTTAATCGACCTTTTTAAAGAAATTAATTAAATAAATTTGATAGATCACATACATAATAAGAAATTAAAAAATTATACTATAAACTATAAACCGAGAAATATATTCTAAATAAAAAAATATATAGAACATTATGTATTATTAAATTTCCCCCTATAAAAAATAGTTATGAGTAAAATTATCATTTTATTAAGTTAATTAGTTTTTAACTCTCTTTTAACCAGGTAAGACCTAAGAGGACTAATATTGCATTCGTATACTTAGAGAGGCATGAAAACATTGATGGTTGGATGGTTATCACCAACTAATTGTTTTTTTTTGTTTTTTTTTTGAGAGAAAGGTAGTAGCATGTAACCCGCTTCGTTTATTTTTTTAAAAAATAAATTTAGCTGAAAATATGAATCAACTAGGATTCGAACTTAGAACCTCGGGTACCAACCACCAAGTCCTTTGTCACTTGCATTAGGGACGGTCGGTTTCACCAACTAATTGTTGTAGAGCTAGAATGGCTGAACAATTATTGCTCATACCATGTGTGGTTGTACATTCTGCACCAAGCCTTCAACTGTCCTCTAACTTTATGCACTGGATGCACGAAATAATTTTTCATAGGCTAAAATAAATGATTATTTGAAAGGACAAATAGAGACCCACAATAAAAAAAAACAAAGGAACACCATAGTGGGATTAGTTTCATAAATTTTTACAAATCATGAATATCCACTAATTAATTTTGCCTCAAGTACCTGCTTATGTTTAGAACTCATTTGTAATTTCCAAATGATCGTAAGTGTGATTTTGTAAAGAATGAGCTGGCTAATTATTTCATGTTATAGGTGTTTTAAACATTACTAGATTTTGTTTATAGAATTTAGTTATTTTCATCAAATGATCGAGATATAATAATACTAGATATATAGTTGGATATATTTAGGGTAAATTAAATGGGAGGGCTGTAGCTTCTTACCCAAGATTCAACGGAGTCTCTGACCTTCTAATTATTATAATAATTAGGGTCTTAATCACTTTTAAATATTTCAATTTTGCCTTTTTTGTCGTAATCTCCGTTAAGTTGGATGGTACTAGAGTCACCTAGCAACAACATAGTATAAATAAATTTTGAACATTAATTTTGTACAAATCAAACGATAAAATTTTTCTTTGTTGTTGATTTTACAAACTACTTTATGCCCCGGTAATAAATTTTTTAAATATATAAATTTTTATTGCTTAGCTCCTTAAATATTTTACGCCATACCTATTGGAGTAGATTTTATTTTTAATACATTCATCATCAAAATTTAGGTGCGGCATAAAAAATGTACGCACCCAGGAAGAAAAAAGGTTGGGGCATAAGATTGTACTTTATTTTTTATATCGTGTTTACCAAATTAAGACTTTGGGAGGTGGCATGATATATGTTGTTTGATGTAATGGAAGGACCTACTAAAATTGGATAGAAAAGGTTAAGAACTCAACTGAAACTCAGTTTATGTTAAGAGATGAGCTTGCTCATCAATTTAATTTAGAGTGCGATTCGTTAAAATTAGATCAATAGTTAAGATTTAATTTATCTATTAAGTTAAATTTAGGTATAACTTGGATTTGAATGGGACTAAATAATGTAAGTTGATTTCCAATTAGATTAGGATTGTTTTCCTAGTTGAAGTCCGTTATGGGGATTATAAATTAGTGTATTCGGCTATCATAAGAACGATTGCCGAGATTGGTTAATTTATGTGCTTCACTTCAAATAAAGCTTGTTCCTTTATTTCTACAGGAATGTCTCAATACAAATTATTTTCTCTCTCTCTCATATTTTTCTTTTGATTATATATTAATTCTATAATACCATAACAAGTATATAGAGCATAATATATGGTCTGTGGGAGACCCACCAACATAAGAAGTGTGCGGAGGGTTCCGAAAATCTCAACCCTAACCCTAACATGTGGTATATATCATAGTAGGTAAGGAATTCCTTTCCTAGCATGTAAAAGATTAAGAACTCAACTGAAACTAGGGTAGAAGCTAACGGATTTTCTATGTAGGTTACCTTATTTTGTTTTGTCTTGTTTTTTGTTTTTTTTGTTTTTGTTTTTGTTTTTAACTAAGTGAAGCGTCATTGTCCAAATTGAAATGAGAAATAAGTTAGTGAACTTATGTCTATCAAGTTCAAGTTAGCCGGCAAAATTATAATTAAAAAAAGTTTATAAAAATATGTGATTTTAAATTTTCTTTTAGTTTTCTTATTTTATTTTATTTTGAAGTTGCTCGTAGCTGTAATGCTGCAAAATCCTATCTCGGAAGTTGACACTATATATAACCCGAAAGGTCGGGTTCGAAACTACAACCATAAGAATATACTTGTTTACATAATGGTTGTTATGTAATTATGGCTCTTTACTTTCTGTGGCAGTATGGCGCCAACTTTACAACATTGTGAAGATTGAGCTCAAGTTTACAACATTGTGAAGACTGCGCTCAGGTGACGGCAAACTAAATAAAAAGCAGCGAGTGTTTGCAGTCTGATGTCGGCAGTGATAAAATTATGAAATTCCTAATCTTCGTTTCTAAGTATCTCTTAGCTGTATAATACTTGCGTATTTGTAAATGTTTAAGTTGTATGTGAAGTCTCTTCTTGTTCTGCGTGGAACTTTGCGAAGTGGTACGAACTATATAATGTAGTATTATTAAATATTAATGATAGATGTTTGTTAGCTTTGAATATAATTGTTATTGAAATTAGTACTCTGATACCGATTGTATACTATAAAATTTTAAATATAATAAAGAATAACATAAAGATAGTAGGAGGGAGGAAGAAAGAATTGTAAACTAACCAATATTCTCTTCATTATTTCATGAATCCTACCTTGCAAGGCTTTTTCACCCAGCAAGCCATTCATTATCTTGTCTCGTTTACTTTAAGCTAGTCAGATACTCAGTTTAAACTAAATATATAATTTAAAAATTATTTAAACATAAAAGCAAATTTGGACTACTATTTCTATCATCCTCTCTAAATTCGAATCTCAATTTCCATATTTGAACATCCTAAAATGCATACTTCATGATTTCGGTCACTATATAAGGTTTTGTAGTATCACACCCGTCCAATAATAGTCTCGTTACCGTGCACAAAATCTCGATGAGCCCGTGATACCCCAATAGTCCCAGTCGAATGGAAACATGATTATAGTTTGATTTATAAGAGACCATGGACCCTAATAATAATAATTGGCTTAAGTATTTTGGGCTAGTGGTTTGGGTCCAACAAGTTATAATTGCTAGTGGACTGAGTTGTTACATTGGGTATCAGAGCCAATTCACCAGCCGAAAATGTGAGGTCGGTGTAGTGTTCCGAAAAATTTAATTGTCGAAACGATTATAGTTTTGGCGACTCGTCGACATTTCTAATAAATGTTAGGATGAGTTGAAATTGTTTGGACATGAAATTGACGTCACAACCAAAGCAAAATGGGAATTATTGCTGTTGGATCATGTTAGTAGACTTAAGTGTGGTGAAGGGTACAACCTAACTACTCCCAACCACCCTTAATTGGGAGTTTTGTCTCTTAGTACCCAGCTGATACTAGTACCCTTCATTCCCTCCTACTTCTACATTTTATTCTTCTCTTTCCCCTTCTTTTCTTCTCCTTCTTCCTTTCTTTTCCTGGCTGTTTTCCTCCCTGAGCAGGCTAGCCAGCAACTTCAGCAAAGAAGAGTGGCAGCAGCAGCATTTAAGGAGGATCCAGTTGTGATTTTGGTTAATTTCCACAGCAATTAGGGAGCATTTGTAGTTAGCTCCTCCGCTACTTCTCCTTCTCTGCTAGCTAGGATCCAGCACCTGTATTAGTAGCCTGCAGCATCAGCAGAAGCAGTTTACAGCTTCAGCAGTAGCAATCCTGCTGTGGGCAGCAGTGGGCTGGGTAATTATGGAATTTTGATGCTCCAATTTCGAGATTGAAGACATGTATTTGTGCAAGGGGATGTTGGGACTTAGTTTACATTTTTCTTGATGCTGGAATCTCAGGTTAATTGAGCCAATTTTGATGTAGAGCTAAGATGGGTTGATTTTTGGGCTAGTTCCAGAAGTTGATGGATTTTCTTTTAATCTACCCATTTAGCTGAGCTTTTGCAGGGTTTTGGATGATCTTAACTCCTTCTCCTGCTGGCTGGAATAGTATTCGAGCTGATTAGGAGGTTTGTATTAAGAGAATTTCAGTTGTGAGTTGAGTTCAAATCAAGTTGGCCTTATGCTGAAATTCTGTCAGCATTGTATGAGTGGTAGAGATGCAGTAGGTTGGAGCAGGGAATTAGATGCAATTCAACTTCTAGTTCATCATCTTGTTCCCCTCTTTTACACCCAATTTCTGCAGTAGGTGAAGGTTGAGCTGGAGCTGGGATTACTGCTAGCAGCTCTGGTTGCAAGCTGCAACAACAAAGCTGCCATCAACTCCTCTACAAGCTGGCAGCAGGGTCAGCTGAGGTTCAGAGCCAAATTGGTGGAGTTTTTTTAGCTCCAATTTCAAAATTGAAGGTTCCTGAGTTGAATTAGGGTTGTTGGGATGCTGATCACACCTCCCTTGAGCTGCAAAATCAGGTTAATAGCTCATAATTTTAAAGTTGATCGTAGAAGGTGCAAATGCTGATTTTCTAGACTGAACTGGACCAATTTCGGATTTTGATAAAATCCATTTGAATTTCTTGTAGGAACTGACCCTTGAAGGGTTGAGAGTGATCTTGACTTCATCCTCTAGTGGTTAGAATCTTGGTAGGATCAATTTGGAGGCAAGATGAGTGAGAATTTCAGTTTTCATTGAGGTCGAAAACCGAAAAATAGTTTTTATGTCGAAGCTGAATTCTTGACTTCTATTTCTTATTTGTGATGGATTTCGTGGTGAATTATAAATTTTTCTTATAGTATAGTAGTCAAAGATCACTCATGAATCACCCCCTAGCTTTATCTTGCCTTGGATTTTCGTGTGGAGCAATGGCAGTACCAAGGTGCAGTCCAGCAGCACCTACAGTAGTGCATTCAAATGGTGGCCAATGAACTTGAGGGTAAAATTACTGGATTTTGATGCTTCGAGCTAATAAATTGGAACCTACTCTTAGTCTTCCTGATTGTGTGGAATAGGAAGAGCAAATTATTTAGCCAAATTGTGAAGGATTTGAGCTTCAATTGAGGTAATTTTAGTCGTAATGCGGATTTTCAATGTTGAAGCTTCATCTTCAGGAGTTGTGACTCCAACTTTCTTGTGAATGATTTTTAGAGGATTCTAGCTGATCCATGCCTAAATTCTAGCTATTTAAAAGTTGCTCCCAGCTGAAAATTTGGATACATTGATCCGATATTTAAGCTAAATCGATTTGGAGATTGAACTTGCATTTCGTCAAGCTTTCTTGACTCTAAGTTTCATTGCAGCAAATCCTCAATTGGTGTCACGCCCCGGGTTCCTGCTTTCTCGAGCTCGCCAACAGATCCGCCGTATACACAGGAGTTTCCCATGTATACGAAGCGATAGCTGAACCTGCAAACATATAAGCACAACTACCAAGGGATAACAGAGCTACTAAAAACAGAAATATATGTATATATGAAGCCAACTGTACATACATATCTCCAAAATACATCACTTTAAATAAAACATAAGTACAATATCATTTCTGTCCATACATATAACATCACTATATGTACATGGCTACAAAAATAACTATCTCCAAGGGTACTCCTCTAGCACGATGACCGGGGTGGACAGGGATCTAGCTCGCGACTCCCTTACCTCGATCAGAAGCAACAGCGGCAACCAAAGGCTCTGCAAGAAAAATGGTAACACCGGGTGTGAGAACTACTGTAAAACAAAGTAGTTCTCAGTGGGTACCATCGCCGATCCCAACGGCCTACCCACTAAGTCTACAAGACTAGCAATATAGCTGATAGGTAAAGAAACAGTAAGGTAAGTTGGAAAAAACTCTACAGCTACAATATCAATACCCTACCACTATTCATGTCGTGCTCTCTGTGTACATATGCATCACTAGTTGAGAAACAGTCACCACTGACCCAATCCACAACGACCGCCAACGGCCAGTCTAGCTTGTACCCTAAGCTGCACCGTACATCAACCACGGGGGTAAATGGAGTAAGAACAGCGCCCCGTCAGGCCCACTGCCATGCACAAAAGTCCAATTTCGGAGTGGCACTCGTGGGCGCGACCCAGCCGAGTGTAAATGCGAATCCGACAGCTCAATTAGGCAACTACAAGCTATATTCGAAACCAATGGGTCAAACAGGTCTAAGGATCAAAGCTCACGTGCCCTCGGCACAATCTGATGCAAAAAGTAGAGGTTCGGGTCCACCGTCAATCCGGACATCACCCACCGACACGAAACAGTCTCAACTCTGCTGTAAAGTAGGCTCGGCATCTCAGCACGAGCATAATCACAACCTACACTAATCTAAGTATCCACGATGCACTAACAGCGGTGATATAAAAGTGATATCAGCTCCTAAAGCTAAATCTGTTAACTTTTCAAAAAGTGAGGTGTGTAGGTTTTGTGAGTTTTCTCCTAAGTCAAGTCCCAGTTCGGCATGTAAAATTTATCTAAAATCATTAGATTAAGCTCCAAATTCAGATTTCATGTAAAGACGTGCAAATCTATAAATTCGCGCTACTAAACATGATAATCAGTGCAAAAGAAGGCATGCTGAAATCTCTACAATTTAGGAGAAATTTCGAAGATTTCGGTAGACATTAACCCACCTCAAGTGCTGATCCAACCACGGAACAAAGGACTCGAGAACCAACAACTCGAATAACTCCCTCTCCAACTACAGCACTTCTGAATCCTCCAGCAGCAGGTTTTGGGTGCCCAGATCTTGAGTCCAGATCTGCCCACTGCCAGCTCCAAGTCTACCTGAGTTCAACTTGAAATTTAGCTCAATTCTGGGTTTAAAGTCAGGAAAACTTCACCAAACTTACCCCTACAGTGAAAAGGATTGAAGTGAACTTAATCCTCAGCTCCTTCACAAAGATCGAGCTCCCAAAACAGCCACAAAAGTCCTCCCCTGCAATCTGAATCCAGAAAGGAGAGTCCAGATCAGGGTCCAGAAATTTCAGCACTTAAGCACTCCACTCTAATTAAGCTAGCATCTGAGAATTCTCACTTATAAATCTAGTGGAGAGGAGTATAAAACCTCCAGAGATGAGGGAAGAATCAAACCAAATCCAGTAATTAGCTCTTCACCAAAATCTGGATTAAAAAATCCGAGAATTTCATCAAAATCTCCAAAAATAGCACCTAAGGCTTATTTACTTCAAATTCAGCATTACTCACCTCCAAATCCGAGAATCCTGGTGAGGAAAGTTTCTAAACCAGTAAGAAAAGATGAGGAACCAATCCCAACTTCAAAAATTCAACTACAACAAAAATCAGATCCATAAATCCAACAAAAGGCCAAATTTCAGCTTAAAACACCAATTTCACTAAAATCCTACAATTGGATGCTATTAACCTAGATTAATTGGTGTTAGAATGGATTCCCACACTCTTCTATAAGTCCACCATCCACGAAATAGTTTCCCACAGCAAGTGGAAGCTCCAATTGATCACAACCCCTCAATTAGTCCAAGTCGCTGCTGGAATTTCAGCTGAAATCTCTATGTTCCAATGAGAAAAGTTGAATTTTAAGGAGTTTAGAGAAGATTTGATGAGGAATTTGGAGTTGGCTGTGAAAGAGAGTGAAAAAAAGTTCACAGGGGACGTCCAACCATTTTTATAGAGGTGTTGGTTGGGTAAAATGAGCCACAGGAACAAAAGATGCTAACCTGTTACAGTGCAGAAATCTCCAGTTTCGGGCGCCCTAAACCACATTTGGGCACCTAAACTGCTCACTACCAAGGTTCCAACCACTTGGGCGGTCTGGTACGCCCTAAACGGTTCCGACGGATCTCACCTACCACGGAACACGTGTCAATACGTTCGATATTCATGAGGGAGAATTCGGACCCAACTTTCGGGCACCCTAAACTGAATCTGAAATGACTTCAGCAACATATACAAAACAGCACGCTGAATCTGGGTACCCTAAACTCCTTGGCCCAAAACTGCCAGAACTTCAATTTTGGCTTATTTGAGTGCTCCGAGTCCGTTTTCGTGTCAATTTCGCGCCAAAACGACTCCGACTTGTCCCGACACTCTACAGATGTGTCGACCAGTCACTGATACTGTAGTCATTTCGATAGCTAACCTCCAAGGACACTACATCCTCCCTCACTACAAAAAGTTTTGTCCTTAAAACTTAAACTCATACCTCAAGAAGAACTCTCGAAAAGGTAGGGGTAGGACTCCCGCATCACTGGCTCCGGCTTGCAAGTCGCTTCACGTTCCTCGTGATTGCTCCACTGCACCTTCACGTACAGTATGACCCGATTGCGCAATTCTTTCGTCTCTCGACCGCACCAGTCGCTCTTCGTACTTTAGGTCCTCGCCCAAATCAAGCGGAGTAAAGTCAATCACATGTGAAGGATCATATACATACTTCCTCAATGCCAAGACATGAATGACGTCGTGGATCCCTACAAGTCGCGGTGGAAGGGCAATCCTGTATGCACAGGCCCGACTTGCTCCAACACCTCAAAGGAGCCAATGAATCGTGAACTGAGCTTCCCACGAACTCCGAATTGGCGTATCCCTTTGGACGGCGAGATTTTTAAGAATATATGATCTCCAACCTGGAACTCTAAGTCTCGTCGCCTGGTATCAGAATAGCTCCTTTATCGACTCTGGGCAGTCTCAAGGTGTCGTCGCACAATTCTAACTTTCTCCTCCGCTTCCAACAGAATGTCAGAGCCCAAAGTCTTCTTCTCACCCACATCACTCCAATGTAGGGTTGATCGACACTTGCGTCCATACAACGCGTCAAACGGAGCCATCTGTATGCTCGCTTGATAGCTGTTGTTGTATGCAAACTCAACTAGTCTCAAGTGTCGATGCCACCCTTCTCCAAAATTCAGGACTCAAGCTCTCAACATGTCCTGCAAAGTCTGAATGGTCCGCTCTGACTGACCATCTGTCTGTGGGTGAAATACTGTACTAAAATGGAGCTGAGTACCCAAAGTTGTCTGTAAGCTCCTCCAAAAATGCGAGATGAACCATGGGTCTCTATCTGATACAATTGAGGTAGACACACCGTGTAACCTCACTACCTCATCCAAATAGAGCTGAGCGAGTCGATCTCTGGACCAAGAAGTCTGCACTGGTAAGAAGTGAGCAGATTTGGTCAGTCTATCCACTATCACCCATATAGCATCAAATCCACCCTGCGTCTTCGGTAATCCTACGACGAGTCCATGGTGATCTGATCCCACTTCCACTCTGGCACTGGAAGGCTCTGAAGCTTGCTAGCAGGTACTTGGTGCTCCGCTTTTACTTGGTGGCAAGTTAAACACTGCGCCACATATCTCCCAATATCTCGCTTCATTTCATTCCACCAGAAGTGTGCCTTCAAATCCTTATACATTTTAGTTCCACCGGGATGAATTGTATAAGGTGAGTAGTTAGCCTCTCTCAAAATCTCCTCTCAGATCTCTGAATCCATAGGCACACATAGTCGGTCCCTGTACCGTAGTACTCCAGAACTGTCAACTCCAAAGTCCCCTATCTGACAGCTCTCAATCTGGTCTCAAATTCTCATCAAGTAGGGGTCCACACTCTGTTTCTCCCTAATCCTGTCCAATAGAGTGGGCTGCAAGACCATCGATATAAGTCTTGCATTGGGCCCAGTGGACACCACCTCAAGTCCAAGTCGCTGCATCTCCTCGAATAAAGGCACCTGCTGAATGATCATCAAACTAAGGCTTTGTACTGATTTCCTGCTCAATGCATTTGCCACCACGTTCTGAGGATCAAAATGGCAACCTAAGAGGGGGGGTGAATTAGGTTTCTAAAATAAAATGTTAAATAATCAAGTAATTTAAAAACTCGAAACAAATAAAGTGAGAGAAAGTGAGGAGTTAGAGAAATGCAAACTCAAGAAGCACACAATTGATTTGTTTCGAGGTTCGGCACTTTGCCTACGTCCCCGCCAACTTCTCAATACAAGAGAACGTTAGATCTCCACTAAACGATGCTTTTGCGGGCAAGCACCAAGCCTTCACACCAACACCTTCTTCTCTCAAGAAGGTTACACTTTCAAGCTTCAACTCTTTTCTTTTCTCTCTTTTACAAGATGATATCTCACTATCAATTACACTCAAGTTTAGAGAGAGGACTGAGGGCTAAGAGTATTAAAAATACTGAAGTATATAAGCTCAATTGGACTTGAAAATCCCTGCTGAGAAAGGCCTCAAGACCATCTATTTATAGCCTCAGCTGCTCCAGACCGTTGCACTTTCGGGCGCCCTAAACATGACTTTCGGTCGCCCAGATGTTGAGCACGCGCACTGCACAACCAGCGGCCTGTCAGACCCGTGCGCCGCTTTTCTGGATCCGTACATTCGGGCCTCCAGAAGTTGTGGGCGCCCAGATCACGCGCGACAGCTTTTCTGACCTAGCCAGACCACGCACGCCGCTTTTCTGGATCCGTACATTCGGGGCTCCAGAAATTTGTGGGCGCCAAGAATATGCGCGTCAACTTTTCTGACACTGTCAGACCACGCGCGCTGAAGTTGCTGATCAGAAACTTTTGGGCCTCCAGAAGTCAACTTGTGGGCGCCCACTTTCTCAGGCACGCGCGCTGCCTGCGCAGCGCCGCTGTCAGAACTTTTGGACCGTTGCGTCGTACTGTCCGGAACACCAAACCTGTCAAGTCAAACATTCGGACGCCCTAAACATACAATTCGGGCGCCCAGATCATGTATAGACAATTCTGGACCACCCAAACAGAAAACCGTCAGGATCCAAAATCAACCAAGATTCGGATCCACTTTTAGGGCGCCCAGATTAGAGTCCAAAACACAAACTTGACATAAAATAGTTTTTGAGAAGTTTTTGAATATTGTTTGAAGTCCCATGTGCTTTAGATGATAAAAAGAGTAAGTTAAAATATAGCTCGACATTTCTTACTTTAATCTTTAAAGCACAATGTTAAAAGGCGGAGTAGAGAGATATTTTTATCTACTAGACAAGGTAGCTTCAAGTGGTGAAGCTTAGTGCTAGAGGATTGCCCATCTTGAGTCCATTTGAAGATAGAGAAGTCTAAACACAAAACTCAAGATAAAATATTAGTTCAATTATTTGTTATCATCAAAATCTAAAGAATGATTAGGACCACTAGGCCAACAATCTCCCCCTTTTTGATGATGACAAATAATGTGATATAAGATTCAAATAAGTAGAGAGCAATAAGAATAGAATACTCCCCCTAAATATATGCATATCTTTGATAATTAATTTTGGCATATATCACAATCATAGGCATAGCATATATCACAATCATAAGTGAAAAATAACCAATTAAGCATATATCAAAGCACCATAACATAAGCATACCATTAGTTAGTACCAAAATAAAGCATATCACATATCACAAGTTCTCCCCCTTTGTCATCACAAAAAAAGCATAATGGAGACTAAGTAGCAAAGAGCATAAACGAAAGCATAAAAGAGTAAAAAAAAGCTAGTCATCATCGTCATCCTCTTGATCATCGTCCTCTTGACCCGTAGGAGAGACCGGCGGAGGCACGGTGGAGGAGGAAGGTCGATCACCATAAGGCCCATATGCGGCATAGAAGGCACTAGAAGGTCCAAAGATAGAGTCCATGTAATCCTTTATGCCAGAAACTTCCGTCTTGATCTCATGCATGCGTTCGTCCATCCTATCAAGCCTATGAAAGACTTGATTTTGAAAATCCATAGGAGGAGGATCATGAGTCGGAGGAACATAGGGCGGTGGCTCAACCGGTGGAGAAGGCTCATGTGGAGGCGGCTCATAGTGCATAGGCTCATCCTTGGTGTCGTCGCCATCGTTGTCATCACCTTGATCAATCACATGCTTTCTCACCCAATTTCCATAACGATTTTTCTTAAATCCAAGGGTTGAGAAGGTATCCGTACTGATGGCGGCGGGGTACTTCCTCGGCCGTTCATCATGAAGATCAAATGCAATAAAGTGAAGGACGGCAAAGAGCAAAGAGCCATACGGAAGCGAGCGCGAGGTATGAGATGCGGCGGTGGCCATGTGGCGAATAACAATGTACCCCAAATTGACCCGGATTCCCTCAAAGAGATGATAAAGGTTCAAAAGATCCATCTTTTGAACGGCGGTGTGGTGACCGTCTCGGGGAAGAATTAACTTAGTGAGAAGAAAATGGGCGAGGCGGTGTGGAAAAGAAAGGTGAGAGCTATCTTCCCTAGAAGTAGAATGCTCACTAAGAAAGCGAGTGCGGAGTTGAGCTTCGGTGAATGTGCGAAAGTTCCAAACATTGGTTTGGTAGTAGCGAACGCCGTCAAAAGGAATGTTTAAAACGGTGTGAAGAAGGGTAGGTGTAATGGAAAAATCACGTCCTCGGATACGGGAAGTGATAGTAACATAATCGGGATCATAGGAAGCATTTGCATAGAAGATCCTAATTAGGTCGGGATAAAAAGGTTGATGATTTTGAACAAATTGGTCCCAACCTACATGGGTGAGCCTATCTAAGAGTTCAAAGCAATCAAAATAAGAGAATCAAGCGTTTAAATCAATTATTCCTAATTCTCTTCTAAGTTGAGTGAACCTATCCTCACTAAGTGGTTTAGTAAAAATGTCCGCTAATTGATGATGGGTATCGACAAAATCTATGGTGACATCTCCCTTTTGAATATGATCTCTAATGAAATGATGTCTAATTTCAATGTGTTTAGTTCTAGAATGTTGAATAGGATTTCTAGATAGGTTGATGGCACTAGTATTATCACATTTGATTGGAACTTGTTTTAGATGCACTCCAAAGTCCTCAAGGGTTTGTTTCATCCATAAAACTTGTGCACAACAACAACCCGCCGCAATATATTCGGCTTTGGCGGTTGAAAGTGCAACCGAATTCTGCTTTTTCGAAGACCATGAGACTAAGGAGTGACCAAGAAACTGACAAGTTCCACTTGTACTTTTACGATCAACTTTGCACCCGGCAAAGTCGGCATCCGAAAAGCCAATGAGATTAAAACTAGTGCCCTTGGGATACCATAATCCTAAGTTGAGAGTTCCCTTAACATATCTAAGAATTCTCTTTACGGCCACTAGGTGTGACTCCTTAGGTTGAGCTTGAAACCGAGCACACAAGCAAACACTAAACATGATGTCCGGCCTACTTGCGGTAAGATAAAGTAAACTGCCAATCATACCTCGGTAGAGCTTGATATCAACATCCTTGCCTTTTTCGTCCTTATCAAGTTTAGTTGAAGCGCTCATGGGAGTATTTGTCTCTTTTGAGCTTTCTAAGCCAAATCTTTTGATTAGATCCTTTGCGTATTTGGCTTGATTGATGAATATTCCATCCTTCGTTTGCTTGACTTGGAGTCCAAGGAAGAAGGAGAGTTCGCCCATCATGCTCATTTCAAACTCATCTTGCATTAACTTAGAAATTTTTTTGCAAAGAGATTCGTTAGTAGCACCAAATATGATATCATCAACATAAATTTGTACAATGAAAAAATCTTTATCCTTTATCTTGATAAATAATGTAGTGTCAACTTTTCCTCTTGAAAAATTATTTGAAATAAGAAAAGTGCTAAGTCTTTCATACCAAGCTCTAGGAGCTTGTTTTAAACCATAAAGTGCTTTTGAAAGTTTAAAGACATGATTGAGAAAATCGTGTTTTTAAAAACCGGGTGGTTGCTCAACATAGACTTCTTCGGAAATATATCCATTTAAGAAAGCACTTTTTACGTCCATTTGAAATAACTTGAAGTTCATGTAAGAGGCAAAAACCAAAAGAATTCGAATAGCTTCAAGTCGAGCAACCGGTGCAAAAGTTTCATCAAAATCAATCCCTTCAATTTGGTTGAAACCTTGGGCCACTAGTCTAGCCTTGTTTCGAACCACAACACCAGATTTATCTCGCTTGTTTCGGAAGATCCATTTGTTACGGATTTTATATTGGCATATTTCGTGAAGTGAGTCGGAGTCTTGAAGGTTCAAAGAAGAAAAGACGAAGAATGAAGACTCGAAGACTCAACGTATGAATTCACGATGCTTGGTAAGTTTAAATAATCTTGATGATGATTTATGAACATTTACATATGTTTGGAAGACATTAGAATGGGTTTAAATTAATAAAATTTACAAAACGGGACATTTTCATGTTTCGGGGTCCGGACCCTGAGGCAGGGTCCGGAACCCGTACGCCTCCTTGGCTGTCACGCAGGGAGGGTCCGGACCCTGAGGCCAAGGTCCGGACAATGAAACGTCTGGAAACTTCAAGGTCCGGACCCGGCAATCCACGGTCCGGACCCCGACCCGTCGCGAATTTTTCAAAATTTATTTTTTCAATCCTACTCTGATTCTAATGTCTCCCAAACCTAAAAATAAGATGGTAAATTTCTTAAAATCATTTTTGCAATCCTAATTTGTTTCCAAACCTTTTAAAATCAGTTTTTCAATCCTACTCGAAATTGGTTTGCTTTCAAACCTTTCCAAAATCTGTTTTTAGTCCTAATCTATTTCGGATTGCTTCTATACCTATAAATAAGATGTGGGGGTGTCTCTAAAACGTGGTTAAGCATAGATTATCTTTTAGAAATCCTAGAAGCTTGTAGGTAACCGTTTTTCTCATCTTCTACATCAAGCTTCTCTCAAATTGATTCATGGTGCCATAATTTATAATATTCTTTTAGAATCAATTTGAGAATTGCTTAGAGATTATTCCCACAGATTTTCAATAATATTCTAAGCAATAAACCATCATCAATTTTATTGTTCTTGCTCCGTGTCACGCCCCGGCACCGCCACTTTGGTCGGTTCGGGCACGCGCACAGACCGCCGAACGGACATAATTTCTCCTGTCCGCCCAAGGCGTAAACAAAACAGGTACAATGAATTTCACCCAGGAAATACAATATAGCACAGTTTTGCACGAGGGCATATTATAAGAGCATTAATGTAAACTAACTATTACAACATTCCATTCATCCACATTTTACATACATTTTCCTCAATTTACATTTTTCGCTCTCGAATACATTACATTCTACAACAACTTTACATTCTTATCTTTTACTTGTCATACACAAGGGTAATCTACACAGGGTAACCTTGCTATCTAGGGCGCGACGCCCAAGCCTCGGTCCGGTGCTGCTCCGCTAATGGATGGCTCTGCAAAATAGTGGGATGAGAACTAAAAGAAGTTCCCAGTGGGTTCGGCCGCCGACCTCGCCGACTTTCCCACTAGGTCTAAACAAGGCATAAGTAGATACAATAGCTAAGCAGTAGTAAACAACTACACTATGCATAAGTAGAAATGAATACAACATTACTATGCCTTTATAATAAGGAATGAATGTCATGGTCTAATATGTTCAACGGTGTCCCTCACACACTCTTGACCCAATTCATTCTTGACCCAATCAGGGCTTCTCACAAGACCAAACCCAACTCACAAGAATATCATGATCGACCCCACACACAACACGTGATCTCACTATGCTCACTCTCTACACAGGATGCAACTCATGCATAGGGTACAAAACACAATATGGTCAATCAACTTGTCTATTCATCTTGGACCCAATCGAACCGGCTCACCCGTAGGTCGAGCCACAACTCACCACACCAAGTCACGTGGGGGAGAGGTCTTTCACTCCTAGCCAGCCATCGTGACCGTCTGCCGGGGAGGGCTCCCGGGGCCCTTCACACCCGTGTTCGCGTGACACTCCGGAGCTCATGGCTTGGGAGTCGCGACCACCACAAGCCAACAACAGACTATGCGAGTATGATCTGCCCTCCAAACTCGATGACCTTCCACCTACCGGTGGGGAATAACCAATGTAATGTCATGCAATGCTCAACAATGGCAAGACACAATGTGCCATACTACAAATGCAATGACCCAATATCTCTTTGGCGCTCAAGGTTCAAACAACACATGCCAGTAGATTCATGCCACTAACCACAGTGACAACCACAACACCACGGGAACTCTTTCAATCCCTAGCATGGTCCAGAGGATATCTTTCAATCCCTCGCATGCTCTATAATATCAAAGCACTAGTTGTCACGCTACACATGCACCGACCCAATTTTCTCCACTCATACTAGAGATTCTACTCAAATATGTCGTGTGCATCAATCGAATGTACAAACATTACAACATGTGGACATAAGCAAATATGCAATGCTCATAATACACGGAACTATAACAAATAACACATTAGGCTTATGCAATGACCTAATCCACGTTCCATCACTAGGTTCACATTCACTATCACAATGATTACACTAGTGTTTCGCTTTGTTTCAATGTCCACAATTTATTTTCTATGTCCAATCCAATAGTTTCTCTACTAGTTCAATACTTCACTAGGGTTCACATAGCACTAGGTTTATGCGTCCTAAATTCTAAGTTTTCAATCATGATTATTCACAACTAATTTAGGAGGCATGCAAGTTTCTGAGATAAGAAATAATTGAACCCTATTACATGCAATTTCATACATATATACATATATGCTCAAAAAGTAGGATTTAGACATAGAAAGAAATTCAACAATTTCAGATAGCACCCCTCACCTCGTATCGACGTTTAGAGCTGGGAAACCAAGTTTCGCAATTTATCTCCGCCGAAAAGTCTCGACCCAAGCCTAACGAATCATATTCCGCAAAATCTCTCAACCGGACGCCAAACCTCGTCGTAGTCTAAAACGAAGTTGTCCACCGCGTCGAATTAACCTTCAATTAAGGTTTTACAAGATCAATTTAGATCAAAACCTCTTAGAGACAAAATTTCATTTTCTAAGCCTAGGGTTCAAGTTCTACATGAATACTCCAAATTTCATGATTAATCTTTCGATTAATTGGTTTAGAATACTACCTCTCTTAACATCCATCCAATATTAAAAATCTACCAAAAAATTCTATTCGAAATTATAATAATAAAATACTACCTCGCAATCGAAGCGCCGGAAAAATCCAACGCGCGCGGGGGCTCGATCGGCTCGTCAAACGACCCAAGAAATCTTTCTATTTTTCTTCTTCTTCTTCTCTTTCTCTTCTTTTCCCTTCCTTTTCCTCTCCCTCTCTCTCTCTCTCTACGTATAAGTTGAAGAGGATAAGAGAATGGAGGAGTCCCTGGCAGCTTAGGGGCTAAGCAATGTAACAATTGCTAAAAAGTCCACTAGCTTTAAGTATTATGACATTAGTCCAATTCAGAATCTGATACTTTTCGTTTCAGACCTTCTGAATATCCGTTTGCGTCCAAATTTGACAGTCATGCTCGGTTTAAGTTAATAAGAAGAACTGATCATCACTATCCAGTTTCGGACCATTTTTTGGTCACCGAAAGCTCTACCGACTAAAACCTCTAGCATATTGCTGTTATATTTTATTTTCACTTTTCGGGTGTCGGAATGACACGAAACTTTTAATCTAGCCTCAGAAAAATAATTCTGACATATTCTGAAATTTTCATAATTTTCTGACACTGTGAATTTTCTGCTAAAAAATCAGCCCCGTTCCTTACAGAAAATTCCAAATCTCCTGTTTTCATTCCAATTTCTGCACAATTCATTTCCAACTTATTTTTACTTCTCTAAGTCCAATAAAAATAGTATCTCACACTATTTTTTTTTCACTTACTTTTATATTAAAAAAAATCCGGTACACTACATTCCTCCCTCCTTAAAAGGAGTTTCGTCCGCGAAACTAAGATCACACCTCAATCTATTTATCAAATAGATGAGAGTATCATTTCATCATTGCGTCCTCCCAATCCGGGCAGCTTCACTAAACTTATCACATAGAGACACGCGAGTCCACGGCTTCTCTGCCCAAGCCGAGATGCGAACAGTGATTTTTCGCACGTCATATGCTCTCAAACGGCTTATCACGAACCACAATCCACGCGAAGAGACCAAAATGCCTATTTCAGGCATTCTGCACCGCTCAGGTCTGGATCCCATAGCCGGGTCCGTACTCTTGCTCTTCCCAGCCTCGCACAGTAACCCGAAAGTCCGGATCCCACTCCCGGGTCCGGAACCCGAGAGCATTCCAGCTCCAGTGTGACATCTCCAAAAATTCCAAATTTTGGTTTTCGGGTCTTTAACTCACACCCACACATTCCGAAACTTTCGGAATTCAAAATCACACTAGCCATTATCGGCTCTCTCCGAACTTCATCCAATTTGGTAAAGTTCGGCATAGCGCACCGAAGTTCAGCATACTACATTTTTTTTTTTTTGTAGTCCATATCCACACTCTTGCACCTAGCAGGCTGGGTATCTTGGCCACTCGAGAGTCTATGCCACTACGAGCGACTCTCCTCCAAGTTCATAGTTCCATTGTGGAACTCATATTGGTCCGTTCACCAGTGTCACTTAAAAGCAATATCATCGATACATCGACCAATCACAAGTGGCCTTATCACTTGTGAATTCTTCGCCACAAATCAAGATGGCACATTTGGCACATCCTCAACTCCAGCTCACTTAGGAGCATAATCCTCAACGCGTGGCTTCTACTTTTCCAATGCCTCATAAGAAGCATGTCGCTTCGCTTTCATCTGCCACGGGTTGACATCACATCGTCCTCATGACGAGCTCACACGAACACTTCGTTCGTGAACTAGACTCCCTCTCACCGATACTGCTAAACTCGGCAGTTGGTGACATAGCATCAAGACGAATGGTATGACCGAGCCTTCGCATCTTAAGTTACTACCCTCGATGCTCTAAGCACAAGTGATGCTCTCCTACTACTAGAGCTATCGACTAAACCGCTTATCTCGGTTTGTCATAGATGGTCCACAGACCAAAATTCTCGCATAGGCCTATCGCCTAAATTCACATCTTAACGTCGCGTAACGTCTCTCGCTCGCCAACGCAGACTCAATCGTCACTCGACGGAGTCCTCACTTAGGAACTCGTACAAATACTCCAACCAGGAGTAACCAAGATGCCAAACTACTGCAAGTCCTCGGGTTGGGTCATATCTACACCCTCGGTGTACTATCGATCACACAACCTCACACGTGGCCTTCCACATTCTCGGGTCAAGCTCGGACTACCGCCCCGACCATAAGTTTCTGCCCCACCCGTAGGTCTCGGGCCGCTGTCAACACAGCTGACTGCGCCTGACCATATGGCTCCAGGCTCTACAGTCCACACATGGTTTAGGCACGGATCGTCCCCAAGCAACACCCGGCACCGTCGCCTCACACGACACGTGAGGATCAAAATGGCAACCTAAGAGGGGGGGTGAATTAGGTTTCTAAAATAAAATGTTAAATAATCAAGTAATTTAAAAACTCGAAACAAATAAAGAAAGTGAGGAGTTAGAGAAATGCAAACTCAAGAAGCACACAATCGATTTGTTTCGAGGTTCGGCACTTTGCCTACGTCCCCGCCAACTTCTCAACACAAGAGAACGTTGGATCTCCACTAAACGATGCTTTTGCGGGCAAGCACCAAGCCTTCGCACCAACACCTTCTTCTCTCAAGAAGGTTACACTTTCAAGCTTCAACTCTTTTCTTTTCTCTCTTTTACAAGATGATATCTCACTATCAATTACACTCAAGTTTAGAGAGAGGATTGAGGGCTTAAGAGTATTAAAAATACTGAAGTATATAAGCTCAATTGGACTTTGGAATCCCTGCTGAGAAAGGCCTCAATACCATCTATTTATAGCCTCAGCCAACTTCAGGTCGTTGCACTTTCGGGCGCCCTAAACAGAACTTTCGGGCGCCCCAGATGTTGAGCACGCGCACTGCAAAACCAGCTGCCTGTCAGACCCGTGCGCCGCTTTTCTGGATCCGTACATTCGGGCCTCCAGACATTTGTGGGCGCCCAGATCACGCGCGACAGCTTTCTGACCAGCCAGACCACGCGCGCCGCTTTTCTCTGAGCAGGACTTCTGGGCCTCCAGAAGTCAACTTGTGGGCGCCCAGAACATGCGCGACAGCTTTCTGACCAGCCAGACCACGCGCGCCGCTTTTCTCTGAGCAGGACTTCTGGGCCTCCAGAAGTCAACTTGTGGGCGCCCAGAACATGCGCATCGACTTTTCTGACACTGTCAGACCACGCGCGCCGTTTTCTCCGAGCAGGACTTCTGGGCCTCCAGAAGTTAACTTGTGGGCGCCCAGAACATGCGCGACAGCTTTCTGACACGCGCCGTTTTCTCTGAGCAGGACTTCTGGGCCTCCAGAAGTTTGTGGGCGCCCACTTTCTCAGGCACGCGCGCCGCCTGCGCAGCGCCGCTGTCAGAACTTTCGGACCGTTGCGTCGTACTGTCCGGAACATCAAACCTGTCAAGTCAAACATTCGGGCGCCCAGAACATACAATCCGGGCGCCCAGATCATAGACCGTTCTGGACCACCCAAACAACAAACCGTCAGGATCCACAAAACCTGAGCAGAACTTTCGGGCCTCCAGAAGTTTGTGGGCGCCCAGAACATAAACCATTCTGGACCACCCAAACATCAAACCGTCAGGATCCACAAAACCTGAGCAGAACTTTTGGGCCTCCAGAAGTTTGTGGGCGCCCAGAACATAAAAACCATTCTGGACCACCCAAACATCAAACCGTCAGGATCCACAAAACCTGAGCAGAACTTTTGGGCCTCCAGAAGTTTGTGGGCGCCCAGAACATAAACCATTCTGGACCACCCAAACATCAAACCGTCAGGATCCACAAAACCTGAGCAGAACTTTTGGGCCTCCAGAAGTTTGTGGGCGCCCAGAACATGGTCCAAAACACAAACTTGACAGAAAACAGTTTTTGAGAAGTTTTGAATATTGTTTGAAGTCCCATGTGCTTTAGATGATAAAAAGAGTAAGTTAAAATATAACTTGACATTTCATACTTTAATCTTTAAAGCACAATGTTAAAAGGTGGAGTAGAGAGATATTTTATCAACTTGACAAGGAGCTTCAAGTGGTGAAGCTTAGTGCTCGAGGATTGCCCATCTTGAGTCCAATTGAAGATAGAGAAGTCTAAACACAAAACTCAAGATAAAAGATTAGTTCAATTATTTGTTATCATCAAAATCTAAAGAATGATTAGGGCCACTAGGCCAACAATCTCCCCCTTTTTGATGATGACAAATAATGTGATATAAGATTCAAATAAGTAGAGATCAATAAGAATAGAATACTCCCCCTAAATATATGCATATCTTTGACAATCAATTTTTGGCATATATCACAATCATAGGCATAGCATATATCACAATCATAAGTGAAAGCAACCGAATAAGCATATATCAAAGTATCAAAACATAAGCATATCACGAGTTAGTGCCAAATCATAAGCATATCACATATCACTAGTTCTCCCCCTTTGTCATCATAAAAAAAAAGCATAAAGGAGACTTAACAAATGTAGCAAAAACATATCAAAGCAATCAATATAAGAGAATCAAGAGAATCAAGCGTTTTAAATCAATTATTCCTAATTCTCTTCTAAGTTGAGTGAACCTTTCCTCACTAAGTGGTTTAGTAAAAATGTCCGCTAATTGATGATGGGTATCGACAAAATCTATGGTGACATCTCCCTTTTGAATATGATCTCTAATGAAATGATGTCTAATTTCAATGTGTTTAGTTCTAGAATGTTGAATAGGATTTCTAGATAGGTTGATGGCACTAGTATTATCACATTTGATTGGAACTTGTTTTAGATGCACTCCAAAATCCTCAAGGGTTTGTTTCATCCATAAAACTTGTGCACAACAACAACCCGCCGCAATATATTCGGCTTCGGCGGTTGAAAGTGCAACCGAATTCTGCTTTTTCGAAGACCATGAGACTAAGGAGTGACCAAGAAACTGACAAGTTCCACTTGTACTTTTACGATCAACTTTGCACCCGGCAAAGTCGGCATCCGAAAAGCCAATGAGATTAAAACTAGTGCCCTTGGGATACCATAATAAGTTGAGAGTTCCCTTAACATATCTAAGAATTCTCTTTACGGCCACTAGGTGTGACTCCTTAGGTTGAGCTTGAAACCGAGCACACAAGCAAACACTAAACATGATGTCCGGCCTACTTGCGGTAAGATAAAGTAAACTGCCAATCATACCTCGGTAGAGCTTGATATCAACATCCTTGCCTTTTTCGTCCTTATCAAGTTTAGTTGAAGCGCTCATGGGAGTATTTGTCTCTTTTGAGCTTTCTAAGCCAAATCTTTTGATTAGATCCTTTGCGTATTTGGCTTGATTGATGAATATTCCATCATTCGTTTGCTTGACTTGGAGTCCAAGGAAGAAGGAGAGTTCGCCCATCATACTCATTTCAAACTCATCTGTCATTAACTTAGAGAATTCTTTGCAAAGAGATTCGTTAGTAGCACCAAATATGATATCATCAACATAAATTTGTACAACGAGAAAATCTTTATCCTTTATCTTGATAAATAATGTAGTGTCAACTTTTCATCTTGAAAATTTATTTGAAATAAGAAAAGTGCTAAGTCTTTCATACCAAGCTCTAGGAGCTTGTTTTAAACCATAGAGTGCTTTTGAAAGTTTAAAAACATGATTGAGAAAATCGTGTTTTTCAAAACCGGGTGGTTGCTCAACATAGACTTCTTCGGAAATGTATCCATTTAAGAAAGCACTTTTTACGTCCATTTGAAATAACTTGAAGTTCATGTAAGAGGCAAAAGCCAAAAGAATTCGAATAGCTTCAAGTCGAGCAACCGGTGCAAAAGTTTCATCAAAATCAATCCCTTCAATTTGGTTGAAACCTTGGGCCACTAGTCTAGCCTTGTTTCGAACCACAACACCAGATTCATCTCGCTTGTTTCGGAAGATCCATTTAGTGCCAATAACGGTATGATCACTTGGTCTTTCCACAAGCGTCCAAACTTGGTTTCGCTCAAATTGATTGAGTTCATCTTGCATCGCAATGAGCCAATTTTCGTCATACTAGCCTCAACGAAATTTTTAGGTTCAATTTGAGACAAAAAAGCCAAGTGGTCACAAAGTAATCTAAGAGAGGATCTAGTCTTGACTTTTTGACTAGGATCTCCAATGATGGAGTCCTTGGGATGATAAGTAGCAAATTTCCACACTTTAGGTAGAGGAGTGGGTTCATTATCTTTAGAAATGAATTCCTCAACTTCCTTGGATTGAACAACCTCTTGTGGTGTGGAATTTATTTGTAACTTATCAAAGTCAAAAAGATCATCTTCAATAGAAGTATCCTTTCCCTTAGATTCTTCAAAGAGAACATGCATGCTTTCTTCTATTACCAAAGTTCGTCGATTATAGACTCGATAAGCTTTGCTAGTAGAGGAATATCCCAAGAATATTGCTTCATCGGATTTAGCATCAAACTTTCCCAACTTATCTTTTGTGTTCAAAATGAAACATTTACAACCAATAATTTTAAAATAACCAATATTGGGAATTCTATTATGCCATAACTCAAAGGGAGTTTTCTCAAGAATTGGTCGAATTAGAACACGGTTCATAATGTAACAAGCCGTGTTTACGGCTTCGGCCCAAAAATACTTTGGCAACTCCCCCTCAATTAACATAGATCTAGCCATTTCTTGGAGAGATCTATTTTTGCGTTCAACAACCCTATTTTGTTGAGGTGTACGAGGAGTAGCGAACTGATGTTCTATTCCCAATTCATTGCAAAATTCTTCAAAGTTATGGTTTTCGAATTCACCACCATGATCACTTCTAATTTTAGAAATAATACAACCTCTTTCATTTTGAACACGAAAGACAAATTCTTTGAAGGATTTAAAAGTGTCATACTTGTGTCTCAAAAACAAGGTCCAAGTAAATCTTGAGTAATCATCAACAATTACAAAAATATAGTTACTTCCACCAAGGCTAGAGACATCAATTGGACCAAAGAGATCCATATGGATTAATTCCAAAGGCCTAGATGTAGAAATAATATTTTTGGATTTAAAAGAAGATTTTACTTGTTTTGCTTGAGCACAAGCACTACAAACCTCATCTTTGGCATAGTTAATGTTAGGTAAACCTTTTACAAGTTTTTCCTTGGAAAGTTTTGAAAGAGAATCCATACTAGCATGAGCTAGCCTTTTATGCCAAAGCCAAGATTCGTTAATTTGAACCGAAAAACATTTTTCACCTTCATGAGAAAGTTTGCTTAGATCAACGGTGTAGACATTCTTGGATCTAAAGCCCATAAAAGCTACCTCATTTGTAGAAGGATCAAGGATGCTACAATGAGATGCTTTGAACTTTACAAAATAGCCTTTGTCACACAATTGACTAATGCTCAATAAATTGTGCTTAAGGCCATCAACTAAAAGAACATTTGAAATATTAACCTTCTCATTTCCGATTGTGCCGGTTCCAATGATCTTTCCTCTAGTGTTGTCTCCAAATGTGACAAAACCTCCATCTTTCTTTTCAAGTGAAATAAACTTGGTATAATCCCAAGTCATATGTCTTGAGCATCCGCTATCTAAGTACCATTTGTCACTAGCACCTTTTGATTGGAGACACACCTACAAGAACAAATCAAGTTTTTAACTTTGGTACCCAAGTGAGATTGGGTCCTTTTGGGTTAGATGAGCCTTTCACAACCCAAATTTGGTTAAGTGTAAGATTTTTCTTATATTTACATGATGATGTATGATGTCCTTTAATATTACAATAAGAGCAATGCAAAGTTGGGTCTTGATAGGAACTTTTAACAAAAACTTTTCTTTTAGTCTTTGTTAACTTAACATTGTTTGGATTAGGAACATATCCTATCCCAAACTTCTTGAAGTTCATAACTTGACTTCCAAGCATCATATTTAAGTACTTGGTTCCACCAACAAATTTCTCAAGAGTTTTCTTAGATTCACTTAAGCTAACTTTGAGTTGTTGGTTTTCAACTTGAAGTTTTTCAAGTTGATTGCCTTGATGAAGAATTGGCTTAAAATGTTGACCTTCAATTTTCTTCTTTAATGCCTCGTTTTCACAAGTGAGATTACAACATGTCTCATTAGCTTGTTTAAGCTCTTTCATGAGAGAGGAGATCTCATTTGTAAGTATTAAAGAAGGATTTGAAGTCGAAGATTTTAGGTCATTTACTTCCATCTCTAATGAGGCATTTTGCTTCTTGAGAGATGTATACTTGGGACCCAAACTTTGTAGATCATCATATAAAGAAAAGAAAACTTCTAAAAGTTCATCATAATAACTTAAATTATTTACCTCATCTTCAAGAGCCATGAGACATAGAATAGAGCTTTGTTCCTCAAGGCAAATTTGGGCAACTTCGTTTTCCGATTCGTCACCGCTAGACTCGTCGGGAGTGTCCCAATTTAGAGCATTGAAGGCTTTCTTTTTCTTGTCTTTCTTGAAGGCCTTGCTTGGGAGAGTGCATTCGCTTTTCAAATGCCCCGGTTTGTTGCAATTGTAGCAAATGATTCCCTTCTTGAATCCCTCACCTTTGAACCCGTCTCGTTTAGGTCTTCTTAAGTTACGCCTCTTAATTAGTCGGTCGAGCCTTTTTGAAATCATAGCGATTTCTTCGCTTGAGCCTTCTTTGCCATCTTCACTATCGGAAGCTATGACTCCCTTAAGTGCAAGACTTTTCTTTTTCTCGGGAGGCTCTTCGTTGTCATATTCTTTGAGGCGTTGTTCATGCGCCATGAGTGATCCGACAAGTTCGTCAATCTTTACCTTATCCAAATCATGAGCTTCTTGGATGGCCGTAACCTTAGGTATCCAACTTCTTGGTAGCACACGAAGAAGTTTTCGCACCAAGTCCGATGGAGGAAAATCTTTACCTAAGGCTTTCAAGCTATTTATAATGTTAGTGAATCTTGTGAACATATTTGAAATGGATTCACTTTCTTCCATTTTAAATAGTTCATAACTTGACATAAGCATGCTTATTTTAGATTCCTTCACCCTAGAAGTTCCTTCATGAGTAACTTCTAATTTATCCCAAATCTCTTTAGCCGTTGTGCATATAGAGATTCGATGAAATTCATCTCTACTAAGAGCGCAAAGGAATGAATTAATTGCTTTAGCATTTAATTGAAAACGAAATTTTTCCGCTTCATTCCATTCCGCTCTTGATTTTGATGGAGTGATATAACCACTTTCGATTATGTCCCAAATATCAAAATCTAGAGATTGAAAGAATATCTTCATTCTAATCTTCCAAAAAGGATAATCGGTCCCATCAAAATATGGTGGCCGAACAATAGATTGTCCTTCGATATTCTTTCCCATGGATGCCATTCTCACTTAGATTTTAATCTAAATAGTGTGAGACCTCGCTCTGATACCAATTGAGGATCAAAATGGCAACCTAAGAGGGGGGGTGAATTAGGTTTCTAAAATAAAATGTTAAATAATCAAGTAATTTAAAAACTCGAAACAAATAAAGAAAGTGAGGAGTTAGAGAAATGCAAACTCAAGAAGCACACAATCGATTTGTTTCGAGGTTCGGCACTTTGCCTACGTCCCCGCCAACTTCTCAACACAAGAGAACGTTGGATCTCCACTAAACGATGCTTTTGCGGGCAAGCACCAAGCCTTCGCACCAACACCTTCTTCTCTCAAGAAGGTTACACTTTCAAGCTTCAACTCTTTTCTTTTCTCTCTTTTACAAGATGATATCTCACTATCAATTACACTCAAGTTTAGAGAGAGGATTGAGGGCTTAAGAGTATTAAAAATACTGAAGTATATAAGCTCAATTGGACTTTGGAATCCCTGCTGAGAAAGGCCTCAATACCATCTATTTATAGCCTCAGCCAACTTCAGGTCGTTGCACTTTCGGGCGCCCTAAACAGAACTTTCGGGCGCCCAGATGTTGAGCACGCGCACTGCAAAACCAGCTGCCTGTCAGACCCGTGCGCCGCTTTTCTGGATCCGTACATTCGGGCCTCCAGACATTTGTGGGCGCCAAGATCACGCGCGACAGCTTTCTGACCAGCCAGACCACGCGCGCCGCTTTTCTCTGAGCAGGACTTCTGGGCCTCCAGAAGTCAACTTGTGGGCGCCCAGAACATGCGCGACAGCTTTCTGACCAGCCAGACCACGCGCGCCGCTTTTCTCTGAGCAGGACTTCTGGGCCTCCAGAAGTCAACTTGTGGGCGCCCAGAACATGCGCATCGACTTTTCTGACACTGTCAGACCACGCGCGCCGTTTTCTCTGAGCAGGACTTCTGGGCCTCCAGAAGTTAACTTGTGGGCGCCCAGAACATGCGCGACAGCTTTCTGACACGCGCCGTTTTCTCTGAGCAGGACTTCTGGGCCTCCAGAAGTTTGTGGGCGCCCACTTTCTCAGGCACGCGCGCCGCCTGCGCAGCGCCGCTGTCAGAACTTTCGGACCGTTGCGTCGTACTGTCCGGAACATCAAACCTGTCAAGTCAAACATTCGGGCGCCCAGAACATACAATCCGGGCGCCCAGATCATAGACCGTTCTGGACCACCCAAACAACAAACCGTCAGGATCCACAAAACCTGAGCAGAACTTTCGGGCCTCCAGAAGTTTGTGGGCGCCCAGAACATAAACCATTATGAACCACCCAAACATCAAACCGTCAGGATCCACAAAACCTGAGCAGAACTTTTGGGCCTCCAGAAGTTTGTGGGCGCCCAGAACATAAACCATTCTGGACCACCCAAACATCAAACCGTCAGGATCCACAAAACCTGAGCAGAACTTTTGGGCCTCCAGAAGTTTGTGGGCGCCCAGAACATAAACCATTCTGGACCACCCAAACATCAAACCATCAGGATCCACAAAACCTGAGCAGAACTTTTGGGCCTCCAGAAGTTTGTGGGCGCCCAGAACATGGTCCAAAACACAAACTTGACAGAAAACAGTTTTTGAGAAGTTTTGAATATTGTTTGAAGTCCCATGTGCTTTAGATGATAAAAAGAGTAAGTTAAAATATAACTTGACATTTCATACTTTAATCTTTAAAGCACAATGTTAAAAGGTGGAGTAGAGAGATATTTTATCAACTTGACAAGGTAGCTTCAAGTGGTGAAGCTTAGTGCTCGAGGATTGCCCATCTTGAGTCCAATTGAAGATAGAGAAGTCTAAACACAAAACTCAAGATAAAAGATTAGTTCAATTATTTGTTATCATCAAAATCTAAAGAATGATTAGGGCCACTAGGCCAACAACACGCTCTACCGAGCAATCGGCTCCTAAGCACCTAGTGCGAGCCACCAGCCCTGCGAGCGGTCCATGGCCCGCTTCACACTTACCAACGCTCAAGTGCTACTGCCAACGAACCCTCTCGGCTGAACGAACCTGTACTCTACTAATACGATAACCAGAGCGTTCTACGCTTCTATACGTTTTCGTGCTAACTACAAGCACTAGGCTACCTTGTTTATGCTTACTCACTACGTGAGTACCACTACTCACCTCAGTTTGAGGTACTACAAGGCCTACTCGTCAGAATATAGCGACAGTCTTACCAATTCTACGACAGTGATTTTAACTCAACTGTCGATCCGCCAGAGCAATGTTCGAACTCTCAGACTACAAAGATGTCTTTGAGCGTCATGACTCGGCTCTCGCAATTGATTATTCACATTGCCTTGAGAGTTGGTCCGCCATTTCCATCCCTACCTCAAGCCCTATCCTCGGCTCATTACGAGCAACTCATTGGCACTATACCATCATCTATCCGCTTTGGCAGGCGATACATTTTCATGACACAAGCATGCCCCGGGTACTAAAAGCTACCCATACGTTTGGTCCCTATTATTTTTATCCTTGAATAGTAGCAAACGACCAGATGATAAATGCATGCTATGCTCTAGTGTCAAATCAACCTCTACATACGATTTCTTCAACTAAACCATACCTGCCTCGACCAGGGTCGCATACCATTGGCCACTTGGCGCTCGTCGCAAACCCCACGGCTACCCATAAGGCCTAGTCCATCACCTCAGCAAAAGCTTGCAACTTGAGTGAGTGAATTTCCTTGAAGCTTTCTAGCTGAAATCCTCACTTGAAGCAATTGGCCTTGTTCTTGTCATTCCGAACCATATACGGAATACAATTGACCATATAAGAGCATTCCCTCTCAAACTCTCTCACGGTGCGGTCTCCCTGCCGCAGCTCCCGGATGATACACGACGTTTTACTACAAGCACCCTTGCCGCAGCCACTCCACTCAGTCACATTAAGTGCACTGACTGGAGACACAAATGGCTCTTAACCAATTTAGGACACAGCCACTTGCCGCGCCAATATCTTATAGAGCTCTTTACTCCGCTTCCCCTGCCGCTGCACTACTCCTATGAGCACAGCCAATAGTCCACGAAGTTCTACATCTCCGCTCGCCCTGGATTGCTCGGGGTCACCGCCTACCTTTCTAAACCTCATTAGGGGTCGACCAAGCGATACCATGACCTAGGTCAAATCATCGACCTTGAGGGTCAAATACAAAACAGGGTTCCATACAATAGACCCAATTAGGCGAAAATTACACAAAGGCGCCTATTCTCATCACTAGGTTTCATGTTGTGTGCACCCAACATGAACACACTCGGTTGAGAATAAACTACACTTTGAATCTACCTCTACATCCGTTTGGAGGCATCTAGAATACACGACCCAATCAATTCATCTTTCGCCACATAACATAAGTCCTCGTCTCTCACGAGCCTAAGTCCTTAAGGCCATCAATCCTAAGGTCTCCTTGGTCCTCCTAGACTCATTCTTGCTCTGATACCACCTCAATCTGTCACGCCCCGGCACCGCCACTTTGGTCGGTTCGGGCACGCGCACAGACCGCCGAACGGACATAATTTCTCCTGTCCGCCCAAGGCGTAAACAAAACAGGTACAATGAATTTCACCCAGGAAATACAATATAGCACAGTTTTGCACGAGGGCATATTATAAGAGCATTAATGTAAACTAACTATTACAACATTCCATTCATCCACATTTTACATACATTTTCCTCAATTTACATTTTTCGCTCTCGAATACATTACATTCTACAACAACTTTACATTCTTATCTTTTACTTGTCATACACAAGGGTAATCTACACAGGGTAACCTTGCTATCTAGGGCGCGACGCCCAAGCCTCGGTCCGGTGCTGCTCCGCTAATGGATGGCTCTGCAAAATAGTGGGATGAGAACTAAAAGAAGTTCCCAGTGGGTTCGGCCGCCGACCTCGCCGACTTTCCCACTAGGTCTAAACAAGGCATAAGTAGATACAATAGCTAAGCAGTAGTAAACAACTACACTATGCATAAGTAGAAATGAATACAACATTACTATGCCTATAAGGAATGAATGTCATGGTCTAATATGTTCAACGGTGTCCCTCACACACTCTTGACCCAATTCATTCTTGACCCAATCAGGGCTTCTCACAAGACCAAGCCCAACTCACAAGAATATCATGATCGACCCCACACACAACACGTGATCTCACTATGCTCACTCTCTACACATGATGCAACTCATGCATAGGGTACAAAACATAATATGGTCAATCAACTTGTCTATTTCATCTTGGACCCAATCGAACCGGCTCACCCGTAGGTCGAGCCACAACTCACCACACCAAGTCACGTGGGGGAGAGGTCTTTCACTCCTAGCCAGCCATCGTGACCGTCTGCCGGGGAGGGCTCCCGGGGCCCTTCACACCCGTGTTCGCGTGACACTCCGGAGCTCACGGCTTGGGAGTTGCGACCTCCACAAGCCAACAACAGACTATGCGAGTATGATCTGCCCTCCAAACTCGAGGACCTTCCACCTACCGGTGGGGAATAACCAATGTAATGTCATGCAATGTTCAACAATGGCAAGACACAATGTGCCATACTACAAATGCAATGACCCAATATCTCTTTGGCGCTCAAGGTTCAAACAACACATGCCAGTAGATTCATGCCACTAACCACAGTGACAACCACAACACCACGGGATCTCTTTCAATCCCTAGCATGGTCCAGAGGATATCTTTCAATCCCTCGCATGCTCTATAATATCAAAGCACTAGTTGTCACGCTACACATGCACCGACCCAATTTTCTCCACTCATACTAGAGATTCTACTCAAATATGTCGTGTGCATCAATCGAATGTACAAACATTACAACATGTGGACATAAGCAAATATGCAATGCTCATAATACACGGAACTATAACAAATAACACATTAGGCTTATGCAATGACCTAATCCACGTTCCATCACTAGGTTCACATTCACTATCACAATGACACTAGTGTTTCGCTTTGTTTCAATGTCCACACTTTATTTTCTATGTCCAATCCACTAGTTTCTCTACTAGTTCAATACTTCACTAGGGTTCACATAGCACTAGGTTTATGCGTCCTAAATTCTAAGTTTTCAATCATGATTATTCACAACTAATTTAGGAGGCATGCAAGTTTCTGAGATAAGAAATAATTAAATCCTATTACATGCAATTTCATACATATATACATATATGCTCAAAAAGTAGGATTTAGACATAGAAAGAAATTCAACCATTTCGGATAGCACCCCCCACCTCGTATCGACGTTTAGAGCTGGGAAACCAAGTTTCGCAATTTATCTCCGCCGAAAAGTCTCGACCCAAGCCTAACGAATCATATTCCGCAAAATCTCTCAACCGGACGCCAAACCTCGTCGTAGTCTAAAACGAAGTTGTCCACCGCGTCGAATTAACCTTCAATTAAGGTTTTACAAGATCAATTTAGATCAAAACCTCTTAGAGACAAAATTTCATTTTCTAAGCCTAGGGTTCAAGTTCTACATGAATACTCCAAATTTCATGATTAATCTTTCGATTAATTGGTTTAGAATACTACCTCTCTTAACATCCATCCAATATTAAAAATCCACCAAAAAATTCTATTCGAAATTATAATAATAAAATACTACCTCGCAATCGAAGCGCCGGAAAAATCCAACGCGCGCGGGGGCTCGATCGGCTCGTCAAACGACCCAAGAAATCTTTCTATTTTTCTTCTTCTTCTTCTCTTTCTCTTCTTTTCCCTTCTTTTCCCTTCCTTTTCCTCTCCCTCTCTCTCTCTCTACGTATAAGTTGAAGAGGATAAGAGAATGGAGGAGTCCCTGGCAGGGGGCTAAGCAATGTAACAATTGCTAAAAAGTCCACTAGCTTTAAGTATTATGACATTAGTCCAATTCAGAATCTGATACTTTTCGTTTCAGACCTTCTGAATATCCGTTTGCGTCCAAATTTGACAGTCATGCTCGGTTTAAGTTCATAAGAAGAACTGATCATCACTATCCAGTTTCGGACCATTTTTTGGTCACCGAAAGCTCTACCGACTAAAACCTCTAGCAGATTGCTGTTATATTTTATTTTCACTTTTCGGGTGTCGGAATGACACGAAACTTTTAATCTAGCCTCAGAAAAATAATTCTGATATATTCTGAAATTTTCATAATTTTCTGACACTGTGAATTTTCTGCTAAAAAATCAGCCCCATTCCTTACAGAAAATTCTAAATCTCCTGTTTTCATTCCAATTTCAGCACAATTCATTTCCAACTTATTTTTACTTCTCTAAGTCCAATAAAAATAGTATCTCACACTATTTTTCTTTTCACTTACTTTTATATTAAAAAAAATTCGGTACACTACACTCCGGATGGAGTGCGCTCGTGGATTCGAGTGAGCGTCGTGGATTCGACGTGTTGAAGGCTTCGTGGATTCGAAGTTGGGCGTCTCATGGATTCGAGGCGTGAGGTTTGTGGATTCGAACGTGGGGCGTGGACAACCCGTTGGTGCGCGTGATCCGCTGAAGAGAAGGGAGAGGTTAAGTCCGTGGAGTCGGTAATCACCTTGTAATTCTTTACTCTTAGTGGATTGTTTTTTCGCGTGTTGGTCCCGTGGGTTTTTCTCCAAGGTGGAGTTTCCCACGTAAATCTCGGTGTGCTGATTTTATTTTCCGCATTACTTTATCGCATTGAGATTTGTGATTTTTGTTTATACACCTATTCACCCCCCTCTAGGTGATTTTGATATACTCTAGATAGATCCTAGGGCACCCCCTATCTTACACCATTTAGTGCCAATAACGGTATGATCACTTGGTCTTTCCACAAGCGTCCAAATTCGCTCAAATTGATTGAGTTCATCTTGCATCGCAATGAGCCAATTTTCGTCATTACTAGCCTCAACGAAATTTTTAGATTCAATTTGAGATAAGAAAGCCAAGTGGTCACAAAGTAATCTAAGAGAGGATCTAGTCTTGACCTTTGACTAGGATCTTAATGATGGAGTCCTTGGGATGATAAGTAGCAAATTTCCACACTTTAGATAGAGGAGTGGGTTCATTATCTTTAGAAATGAACTCCTCAACTTCCTTGGATGTACAATCTCTTGTGGTGTGGAATTTATATTTAACTTATCAAAGTCAAGAAGATTATCTTCAATAGAAGTATCCTTTCCCTTAGATTCTTCAAAGAGAACATACATGCTTTCCTCTATTACCAAAGTTCGTCGATTATAGACTCGATAAGCTTTCCTAGTAGAGGAATATCCCAAGAATATTGCTTCATCGGATTTAGCATCAAACTTTTCCAACTTATCTTTTGTGTTCAAGATGAAACATTTACAACCAATAATTTTAAAATAACCAATATTGGGAATTCTACTATGCCATAACTCAAAGGGAGTTTTCTCAAGAATTAGTCGAATTAGAACACGGTTCATGATGTAACAAGCCGTGTTTACGACTTCGGCCCAAAAATACTTTGGCAACTCTCCCTCAATTAACATAGATCTAGCCATCTCTTGGAGAGATCTATTTTTGCGTTCAACAACCCCATTTTGTTGAGGTGTACGATGAGTAGCAAACTGATGTTCTATTCCCAATTCATTGCAAAACTCTTCAAAGTTACGGTTTTCGAATTCACCACCATGATCACTTCTAATTTTAGAAATAATACAACCTTTTTCATTTTGAACACGAAAGACAAATTCTTTGAAGAATTTAAAAGTGTCATACTTGTGTCTCAAAAATAAGGTCCAAGTATATCTTGAGTAATCATCAACAATTACAAAAATATAGTTACGTCCACCAAGGCTAGAGACATCAATTGGACCAAAGAGATCCATATGGATTAATTCCAAAGGCCTAGATGTAGAAATAACATTTTTGGATTTAAAAGGAAATTTTACTTGTTTTGCTTGAGCACAAGCACTACAAACCTCATCTTTGGCATAGTTAATTTTAGGTAAACCTTTTACAAGTTTTTTCTTGGAAAGTTTTGAAAAAGAATCTATACTAGCATGAGCTAGCCTTTTATGCCAAAGCCAAGATTCGTTAATTTGAACCGAAAAATATTTTTCACCTTCATGAGAAAGTTTGCTTAGATCAACGGTGTAGACATTCTTGGATCTAAAGCCCATAAAAGCTACCTCATTTGTAGAAGGATCAAGGATGCTACAATGAGATGCTTCGAACTTTACAAAATAGCCTTTGTCACACAATTGACTAATGCTCAATAAATTGTGCTTAAGGCCATCAACTAAAAGAACATTTGAAATATTAACCTTCTCATTTCCGATTGTGCCGGTTCCAATGATCTTTCCTCTAGTGTTGTCTCCAAATGTGACAAAGCCTCCATCTTTCTTTTCAAGTGAATTAAACTTGGTTTGATCCCAAGTCATATGTCTTGAGCATCCGCTATCTAAGTACCATTTGTCACTTGCACCTTTTGATTGGAGACACACCTACAAGAACAAATCAAGTTTTTAACTTTGGTACCCAAGTGAGATTGGGTCCTTTTGGGATAGATGAGCCTTTCACAATCCAAATTTGGTTAAGTTTAGAATTTTTCTTGTATTTACATGAGGATGTATGATGTATTTTAATATTACAATAAGAGCAATGCAAAGTTGGGTCTTGATAAGAACTTTTAACAAAAACTTTTCTTTTAGTCTTTGTTAACTTAACATTGTTTGGATTAGGAACATATCCTATCCCAAACTTTTTGAAGTTCATAACTTGACTTCCAAGCATCATATTTAAGTACTTGGTTCCACCAACAAATTTCTCAAGAGTTTTCTTAGATTCACCCAAGCTAACTTTGAGTTGTTGGTTTTCAACTTGAAGTTTTTCAAGTTGATTGCCATGACGAAGAATTGGCTTAAAATGTTGTCCTTCAATTTTCTTCTTTAATGCTTCGTTTTCACAAGTGAGATTACAACATGTCTCATTAGCTTATTTAAGCTCTTTCATGAGAGAGGAGACCTCATTTTCAAGTATTAAAGAAGGATTTGAAGTCGAAGATTTTAGGTCATTTACTTCCATCTCTAATGAGGCATTTTGCTTCTTGAGAGATGTATACTTGGGACCCAAACTTTGTAGATCATCATATAAAGAAAAGAAGGCTTCTAAAAGTTCATCATAACTTAAATTATTTACCTCATCTTCAAGAGCCATGAGACATAGAATAGAGCTTTGTTCCTCAAGGCAAATTTGGGCAACTTCGTTTTCCGATTCGTCACCGCTAGACTCGTCGGGGGTGTCCCAATTTAGAGCATTGAAGGCTTTCTTTTTCTTGTCTTTCTTAAAGGCCTTGCTTGGAAGAGTGCAATCGCTTTTCAAATGCCCTGGTTTGTTGCAATTGTAACAAATGATTCCCTTCTTGAATCCCTCACCTTTGAACCCGTCTCGTTTAGGTCTTCTCAAGTTGCGCCTCTTAATTAGTCGGTCGAGCCTTTTTGAAATCATAGCGATTTCTTCGCTTGAACCTTCTTCGCCATCTTCACTATCGGAAGCTATGACTCCCTTAAGTGCAAGACTCTTCTTTTTCTCGGGAGGCTCTTCGTTGTTATATTCTTTGAGGCGTTGTTCATGCGCCATGAGTGATCCGATAAGTTCGTCAATCTTTACTTTGTCCAAATCATGAGCTTCTTGGATAGCCGTAACCTTAGGTATCCAACTTCTTGGTAGCACATGGAGAAGTTTTCGCACCAAGTCCGATTGAGGAAAATCTTTACCAAAGGCTTTCAAGCTATTTATAATGTTAGTGAATCTTGTGAACATATTTGAAATGGATTCACTTTCTTCCATTTTGAATAGTTCATAACTTGACATAAGCATGCTTATTTTAGATTCCTTCACCCTAGAAGTTCCTTCATGAGTAACTTCTAATTTATCCCAAATCTCTTTAGCCGTTGTGCATGTAGAGATTCGATGAAACTCATCTCTACTAAGAGCGCAAAGGAATGAATTAATTGCTTTAGCATTTAATTGAAAACGAAATTTTTCCGCTTCATTCCATTCCGCTCTTGATTTTGATGGAGTGACATAACCACTTTCGATTATGTCCCAAATATCAAAATCTAGAGATTGAAAGAATATCTTCATTCTAATCTTCCAAAAAGGATAATCGGTCCCATCAAAATATGGTGGCCGAACAATAGATTGTCCTTCGATATTCTTTCCCATGGATGCCATTCTCACTTAGATTTTAATCTAAAATAATGTGAGACCTCGCTCTGATACCAATTGAGGATCAAAATGGCAACCTAAGAGGGGGGGTGAATTAGGTTTCTAAAATAAAATGTTAAATAATCAAGTAATTTAAAAACTCGAAACAAATAAAGTGAGAAAAAGTGAGGAGTTAGAGAAATGCAAACTCAAGAAGTACACAATCGATTTGTTTCGAGGTTCGGCACTTTGCCTACGTCCCCGCCAACTTCTCAACACAAGAGAACGTTGGATCTCCACTAAACGATGCTTTTGCGGGCAAGCACCGAGCCTTCACACCAACACCTTCTTCTCTCAAGAAGGTTACACTTTCAAGCTTCAACTCTTTTCTTTTCTCTCTTTTACAAGATGATATCTCACTATCAATTACACTCAAGTTTAGAGAGAGGATTGAGGGCTAAGAGTATTAAAAATACTAAAGTATATAAGCTCAATTGGACTTGAAAATCCCTGTTGAGTAAGGCCTCAAGACCATCTATTTATAGCCTCAGCTGCTCCAGACCGTTGCACTTTCGGGCACCCTAAACATGACTTTCGGGCGCCCAGATGTTGAGCACGCGCACTGCACAACCAACGGCCTGTCAGACCCGTGCGCCGCTTTTCTGGATCCGTACATTCGGGCCTCCAGAAGTTGTGGGCGCCCAGATCACGCGCGACAGCTTTTCTGACCTAGCCAGACCACGCACGCCGCTTTTCTGGATCCGTACATTCGGGGCTCCAGAAATTTGTGGGCGCCCAGAACATGTGCGTCGGTTTTCCTGACACTGTCAGACCACGCGCGCCGTTTTCTGTGAGCAGAACTTTTGGGCCTCCAGAAGTTTGTGGGCGCCCAGAACATGCGCGTCAACTTTTCTGACACTGTCAGACCACGCGCGCCGAAGTTGCTGATCAGAAACTTTTGGGCCTCCAGAAGTCAACTTGTGGGCGCCCACTTTCTCAGGCACGCGCGCCGCCTGCGCAGCGCCGCTGTCAGAACTTTCGGACCGTTGCGTCGTACTGTCCGGAACACCAAACCTGTCAAGTCAAACATTCAGACGCCCTAAACATACAATTCGGGCGCCCAGATCATGTATAGACAATTCTGGACCACCCAAACAGCAAACCATCAGGATCCAAAATCAACCAAGATTCGGATCCACTTTTAGGGCGCCCAGATCAGAGTCCAAAACACAAACTTGACAGAAAATAGTTTTTGAGAAGTTTTTGAATATTGTTTGAAGTCCCATGTGCTTTAGATGATAAAAAGAGTAAGTTAAAATATAGCTCGACATTTCTTACTTTAATCTTTAAAGCACAATGTTAAAAGGCGGAGTAGAGAGATATTTTATCTACTAGACAAGGTAGCTTCAAGTGGTGAAGCTTAGTGCTAGAGGATTGCCCATCTTGAGTCCATTTGAAGATAGAGAAGTCTAAACACAAAACTCAAGATAAAAGATTAGTTCAATTATTTGTTATCATCAAAATCTAAAGAATGATTAGGGCCACTAGGCCAACACGTTCGCCTTGCCGGGGTGATACTGAATGCTGATGTCATAATCCTTCAACAATTCTAACCATCGTCGTTGCCTTAGGTTCAACTCCTTTTGGGTGAACAGATATTTGAGACTTTTATGATCAGTGAAAATCTCACAATGCTCCCCATACAAGTAGTGATGCCACAACTTCAGTACGAATACCACAGCGACAAGCTCTAAGTCATGCGTAGGATAATTCTTCTCATAATCCTTCAAATATCGTGAAGTATAAGCAATTACCTTACCATGCTGCATCAATACACAATCCAAACCGCTATGTGACGCATCACTGTAGATCACAAATCCTTCTCCCATAACTAGAAGGGCAAGGATAGGAGCTGACATCAGCCTCTACTTCAAGTCTTCGAAGCTCCTCTGGCAGTCCTCACTCCAAATAAACTTGATTCCCTTTCGAGTCAATTGAGTGAAGGGTGTGGAAGGCTTCGCAAAGCCTTCCACAAACCGACGGTAGTATCCAGCCAATCCAAGAAAACTCCTCACTTCAGTAACCGTCGTCGGTTTAGGCCAGCCCCAAATAGCATCAATCTTCTTCGGGTCAACTGCCACTCCAGCGGCTGAAATCACATGGCCCAAAAAAAAAACCTTCTGAAGCCAAAACTCGCACTTCTTTAACTTGACATACAACTTCTTCTCTCTCAGAAGCTGTAGCACTATCCTCAAGTGCTCTTCATGCTCTACGTCACTTCAGGAGTAACTCAAAATATCATCAATAAATACCATTACAAATCTATCCACGAACGGCTTAAATATCCGATTCATCAAATCCATAAATACGGCAGGGGCATTTGTTAATCCAAAAGGTATCACTGTAAACTCATAATGCCCGTACCATGTTCTAAAAGCCGCCTTGGGAATGTCTTCGGCCCTCTCCTTCAGTTGGTGGTAACCCGACTGCAGATCAATTTTCGAGAAAACACAAGATCCTTGCAGCTGATCAAACATATCATCAATGCAAGGCAAAGGATACTTGTTCTTAATGGTCACTTTATTCAACTCTCGATAATCCACACAAATTTTAAGTGAACCATCCTTCTTTTTCACGAATAACACCGGCGCTCCCCAAGACGACACACTGGCCATAAATCCTTTATCCATCAGATCCTGAAGCTGCACCTTAAGCTCTCTCAGCTCAGTCGGTGCCATTTTGTAGGATACCTTCGAGATTGGCGTAGTTTCTGAAACCACATCAATCACAAACTCAATCTCCCTGTCCGGCGACATAGTCGTCAACTCAGGAGGAAACACATCCAGAAACTCACAGACTATAGGGATATCCTCGAGTTCCAGTGCCGCCGTAGGCACCTCTACAACAGTCGCCAGGAAAGCAACGCATCCCCGACTCATCATCTGTCTGGACCTCGCTGAAGAAATCCAAGTAACGAACAGCGTACTCCTACATCCTCTGTAGATGAACTCCTCCTGGCCTGGCTCGCGAAACGTTACTGTCCTAGCTTCACAGTCGATCGTCGCGAAGTAACGTGCCAGCCAATCCATACCGAGCACTATATCAAAATCCTGCAACTGCCCTAAGACCAACAGGTCTACGGGTATAATCCAAGGTTCCAACTGTACTGGACAAGCCCAACAACACTCTGCCACATGCAAAATATGATTGAAAATCTGTACCTCTCGTGCATGTGGTAACGGTCCTATCTTTAGTTCATGCGGTAACGCAAATGCTCGACTAATAAAGAAATGTGATGCACCGGTATCAAATAATGCACGAACTCTAATACCAGAAATCAAAATAATATCTGCCACCACATGATCTGCTGCTGTGGAGTCCTCAACCTGAGCTGCATAGACTCTGCCGCTTTGTGCCTGTTGTCGCCGCTCTACCTGCCGCGGCACAGAAGCCCTATCTGCCTGACTATAAGTCGGTGTAGCTCCGAATGTCTGCTGAGGTACAGGAGGGGCTGACGCCGTCGAAGGTGCTGGTGACACTGCTCGGGGACAAGCTGACCGCAGATGTCCTGGCTGACCACATCCAAAACACCGACCCTCTCTCTGCTCACACTGTCAAGGCTGATGTGGTCCCCTACAAATGACACACCTATGTGACCTCCACTGCTGCTGTCCCTACTGACGGGATCCTCCAGACTGCTGTCGTCCCGAGGACCCACGACTCTGTGAGCGCGATTATGGAGGTCTCGGCGGACGTCTACCCCTAGTCTGTCCCCCGTCGTCAACGACCAGGCAGTTCCTTTCCTGACTCTGTCCCGGTACTGTTGCCTGCTCCCTGACTACTATCGCTCCTCGCTCGACCCACAGTGCCTGCTCAATCGACGCATCCAAGGTCTGCAACCTCTGCGCCTGCACTAATATGAAGATCTCCGGCCTCAATCCTCGCTCATACAGATAAACCTTCTGAGCCTCGTCCTTCATTATGGAAGGCACGCAGTTCAGCAGTTTAGTAAACTCTTGGGTGTACTCCTGAACTGATCGGTCTCCCTGCTGCAGATTTTTCAGATCTTTCTCAAGTTTTTGCTTTACGCTGCTTGAGAAATAGGACCCATACAGTATCCCACGAAACTCGCTCCACCTCATGTGCAGTGGATCCAAAGATCTATCCTGCCGCATCCTCCTCCACCATGCATGTGCATCGCCTGCCAAACAATGCACCGCTAGGTGGACCTGCTCGTGTTCTAGTATGAAGAGGTCCTCAAACAATTTCTCCATCGCGCAAACCCATGCCTCCACAACCCAGGACTCGGTGCGGCTACCGTCAAAGCGAGGCAGATCAAATATACAAAAATAGGCCAACCTCTCTGTGATCCGCTCCTGCTCGGCCTCTGTCATCTGCCCGCCTGACCGCGAAGTTTCTCCACTAGGCACGGCCGGTGCTGTCGCTGGTGGGGGTGCAACTGCGACGGGAGCACCCGCTGGGGTAGTCGAACGTGGCTCCTGCGGCTCCGATGCTCTAGGTGCTGCACTCCGCTACCGAGTGACTGTGTCACACATCCTCTGTAATAGTGCACCCTGCTGCCTAGTCACCTCTGTCAAGGCAGCTAACTGCTCCCTCAAATTCAGGGGTGCACTGGGTCCCTCATGCTCTAGCACCTCAAGTGGCGCGGGATTAGCCCGCGTCGATGGTCGACTCGGCGCTTGGGGAGGCATCTTGACCACCTGAAATAAAGCACATATCAGTTACAACACATAAGGCAACTCTTGACCCACTCAAGCGAAAGTCTAGAATGACGTATCTTTTCCCCCATGATATTATGTTGTCTGCAGCCGATATAATTTGTCTGGCAGGAAAAGATACAAATCTTTCGATCACTTTCCACACTCCGAGCGGAGGTAACTACTCAATTACTGACTTTCGCAGCAAGCCACGTCTCTCACGTCTTGCTCTCCTAAGGTCTGCCCAAGCCTAGGTTTCTTAAGTCCTAACGACCTATTCCTAAGCTCTGATACCAACTTAATCTGTCACGCCCTAGATTCCTACTTTTCCGGGCTCGCCAACAGATCCGCCGTATACACAGGAGTTTCCCATGTATACGAAGCGATAGCTGAACCTTCAAACATATAAGTACAACTATCAAGGGGTAACAGAGCTGCTAAAAATAGAAATATATGTTTATATGAAGCCAACTGTATATACATGTCTCTAAAATACATCACTTTAAATAAAACATAAGTACAATATCATTTCTGTCCATACATATAACATCACTATATGTACATGGCTACAAAAATAACTATCTCCAAGGGTACTCCTCTAGCACGATGACCGGGGTGGACAAGGATCTAACTCGCGACTCCCTTATCTCGATCAGAAGTAGCAGCGACAACTGAAGGCTCTGCAAGAAAAATGGTAACACCGGGTGTGAAAACTACTGTAAAACAAAATAGTCCTCAGTAGGTACCGTCGCCGACCCCAACGGCCTACCCACTAAGTCTACGAGACTAGCAATATAGTTGGTAGGTAAAGAAACAGTAAGGTAAGCTGGAAAAAACTCTACAGCTACAATGTCAGTACCCTACCACTATTTATGTCGTGCTCTTTGTGTACATATGCATCACTAGTTGAGAAACAGTCACCACTGACGCAATCCACAGGGACCGCCAACGGCCAGTCCAGTCTGTACCCTAAGCTACACCGTACATCACCCACGGGGGTAAACGACGTAAGAGCAATGCCCCGTCGGGCCCACTCCTACACACAAAAGTCCAACTCCGGAGTGGCACACGTGGGCGTGACCAAGCCGAGTGTAAATGCGAATCCAACAGCTCAATCAGGCAACTACAGGCTATAATCGAAACCAATGGGTCACACAGGTCCAAGGATCAAAGCTCACGTGCCCTCGGCACAATCTGATGCAAAAAGTAGAGGTTCGGGTCCACCGTCAATCCGGACAGCACCCACCGACACGAAACAGTCTCAACTCTGCTGTAAAGTAGGCTCGGCATCTTAGCACAAGTGTAATCTCAACCTACACTAATCTAAGTATCCACGATGCACTAACAGCGGTGATACAAAAGTGATATCAGCTCCTAAAGCTAAATCTGTTAACTTTTCGAAAAGTGAGGTGTGTAGGTTTTGTGAGTTTTCTCCTAAGTCAAGTTCCAGTTCGGCATGTAAAATTTATCTAAAATAATTAGATTAAGCTCCAAATTCAGATTTCATGTAAAGGTGTGCAAATCTATAAATTCGCGCTACTAAACATGATAATCAGTGCAAAAGAAGGCATGCTGAAATCTCTACAATTTAGGAGAAATTTTGAAGATTTCGGTAGACATTAACCCACCTCAAGTGCTGATCCAACCATGGAACAAAGGACTCGAGAACCAACAACTCGAATAACTCCCTCTCCAACTACAGCACTTCTGAATCCTCCAGCAGTAGGTTTTGGGTGCCCAGATCTTGAGTCCAGATCTGCCCACTGCCAGCTCCAAGTCTGCCTGAGTTCAACTTGGAATTTAGCTCAATTCTGGGTTTAAAGTCAGGAAAACTTCACCAAACTTACCCCTGCAGTGAAAAGGATTGAAGTGAACTTAATCCTCAGCTCCCTCACAAAGATCGAGCTCCCAAAACAGCCACAAAAGTCCTCCCCTGCAATCTGGATCCAGAAAGGAGAGTCCAGATGAGGGTCCAGAATTTCAGCACTTAAGCACTCCACTCTAATTAAGCTAGAATCTAAGAATTCTCACTTATAAATCCAGTGGAGAGGAGTTTAAAACCTCCAGAGATGAGGGAAGAATCAAACCAAACCCAACAATTAGCTTTCCACCAAAATCTGGATTAAAAAATCCAAGAATTTCATCAAAACCTCCAAAAATAGCACCTAAGACTTATTTACTTCAAATTCAGCATTACTCACCTCCAAATCCAAGAATCCTGGTGAGGAAAGCTTCTTAACTAGTGAGGAAAGATGAGGAACCAATCCCATCTTCAAAAGTTCAACTACATCAAAAATCGGATCCAAAAATCCAAGAAAAGGCCAAATTTCAGCTTAAAACACCAATTTCACTAAAATCCAGCAATTGGATGCTACTAACCTGGATTAATTGGTGTTAGAATGGATTCCCACACTCTTCTATAAGTCCACCATCCACGAAATATTTCCTCACAGCAAGTGGAAGCTCCAATTGATCACAACCCCTAATTAGTCCAAGTTGCTGCTGGAATTTCAACTGAAATCTCTATGTTCCAATGAGAAAAGTTGAATTTTAGGGAGTTTAGAGAAGATTTGATGAGGAATTTGTAGTTGGCTATGAAGGAGAGTGAAAAAGAGTTCTCAGGGGACATCCAACCATTTTTATAGAGGTGTTGGTTGGGTAAAATGAGCTACAGGAACAAAAGATGCTAATCTGTTACAGTGCAGAAATCTCCAGTTGCGGGCGCCCTAAACGACTTCTGGGCGCCCTAAACTGGTCACCACCAAGTGTCACGCCCCGTGCTAGTTTAATAAAAGTCTTTATATCATTTAAAAGTCAGAGTTGCGAAAAACGGGTCAAATTTTTTTTCTTTTTCTTTTTTGAAAGCCTAGCCCGCGCGACGCACAGACCCGCCACAAATACCGGTTCCTCTGTCTACACGGACAGAGTTTCCCTTGTATTTGCACGGCGTACCAACGATATGCAACAGGATCACAATCATACTTTCATTCACCAATCCACACATGCAATCACATTCAGCTAGCCATCCTTATTCATGATGCATGCCTCTAAGCACTCCTTAGGCGAAGGATGATGCTATGCACAATACAACAGACATCCTATTAAAAGTGCTTTCTACCCGAAAGCTTTGTTTTTGAACTCTAATAAGCATTAAAGAGAATCCACGAAAACCTTTTAAAACTGTTTCCACACGAAACTACATTTTTGAAAACCGACTACCACGAGGGGTAAAAAACCAACACGATGAGATTATGAATCCGGATACTGATCACTGAAACCAATCCGAGGATATGCATAATAAAGGTCATCATCACATACAGTTCAAGCATTATTAACGATCATCTAACTGAACCAATTCATTATTTCATGTAACTAAAGCAAGTAAGGAAGGTAACCGGGTGACGATCGCTAAGGCAGTCTAGCTAGATCGTCCTCACGTCGCACCGTGAACCGACTCCTCGCCCGTGCCAACCTGGAGAAATGAGAGGTGAGAAACCACAACGAGGTTTCCCAGTGGGTACGACAGAGCCACAAGGGTATGTCGTAATCACTGGAAAATAAATTAAGGAGATACAGTAACAAGTATAATCAGAGGAACTACAGTAGCTGTAACAGATATAAATAGGAACAAATAATCGAACTGCTACTGTACGAGAATACTAAGCTGTAAATGCCTCAATAGTAGTCAAACCAACAATATACCCAATCTGCTGCTGCCGTATTGGTCCGCAGACCTCAGGCGTATCCCGCCACTGATCCACACTGAGCTCAATCATGCGCCCGCAGGCCGACCATCCGGATAATACACTCCTGGTCGGTGGCCAAACCGACCTGGTGTCATGAATACTCCAAGTGCTATAACTAAATCATGCGATATGCTCAATACGAAAGTCGGCAAGAAGCTGATACCTGGCCGAAGCCACATCTTAGGCGTAAGAACGCCGAATCCTGAACCTGGCCGAAGCCACAAATGAGGGCGTATGAATGCCGAATCCTGATCAAATAGATCGAAACACACGACAAGAGAGTCGATGTGTTGCCTGGACCGAGAGGTCCACAGATCGTCAATGCATAATCCTACTATACATGTCCATGACCACAAATATACTATGCAAGTAAGGTAAGCATAAATAAACGGATGCTGTGAAGAAAGAATCGACATGTAGAGATAAAAATACGGAATATATCAAGCGAGAGATAGGGAACAGTGATACAGTCTAACCCCAAAAGCTTGAAGCACCCACCTCGCAATTCGGGTCGGAAACCGGGACGCGCCGCAAATCAACCGGACCTACGATAGGTCCACCGAGTCAAAGACAAGCCCCAAATGACTCAAATAAAAGACTCTCACACAATCCCCAAAACCCGAGACTCGGTTCCCCAAAACCGATCTCCAAACAGTGCCGGAAGTCCCGAAATCGCACCGGGACATCCCCGGGACCCACGAAAAGTCCCAGACGGCATCGACTCACATTATGAGTCATCCGCTGCCCCCAAACACATCCAGTTGGATGTCTTGGCAGCGAGCATAATATCGAACATCGAAACGATCATTCGCGGATGATCTTTCCGATCCGAGTTCCCGGAAGTGCCGATTTCGACACCGGAACCCACTGCCGCTCACCGGGTGTCTCCGAATACTCGAGACGGCCGAGATAATCAGCCAACAAGGCTCAGCGGTAGCCCGTAGAACACACGAGTCGAGTCGGACAACTTTCGAACCGTAGACCGCGTTCAGCCGACGGATTTCGTCGGAAAACGCTCCGAAAACTCCTTTTCGGACAAACGAAGGGCAGCGGACCTTGGACAACTAGTCCACAGGCCACACGCAGCGTGTACACACTGCCACAGCGATCAAGTCGCACCAAAGTCCCTAACAATACTAGATTTTACAACATAAACATGCATTGTAGAGAGTTTATAGGCCGATATCTCGAACCGAGCATTATCGAGGCCCGCCGAGACACACCCTGCAGGATCTCGATGAGGCGGAGGCCGTGCTCACTGTCCAGAGCACAGCGAAAGGTCGAGGAGCGCGCGGGAGTGACCGGAACCTCAACCGGAAAGGTGGTCCGGGAGCGACGTTCGATAACTCGCTGTTCCGAGCCTTGCTGACAGCGGAACAGGTGAGCACGGAGGTAGTCGGCACCTCGGGAGGGCCGTGCTCACCAGCGGGGTCGACGGCGGCCGCTCGGATCACCGGGACAGTGAACCAGCCAACAAGCAGCCCCAGCTCGGGCTAAACCGAGAGCAGGGAGACAGCTCCGGCCGACGGCGGCGAATGCACCGGCGGTGGGCAGGTGCGATCAGCCGGGAATGACCGGCGGTGGCACCAGCCGGCGGTGGGAGGCGGCGGCGGCGGGCGGTGATGCCGTAGCCCGCAGGAATCCGAGGGGAGCTCGGGTCGGTTCCTGTCACGCCCCGGGCTAGTTCTAGATGCGGAAAAATGTGCCAATTTTTTTTTTGAAAGCCTAGCCCGCGCCACGTACAGACCCGCCACAAATACAGGGTCCACTGTGCACACGGACAGAGCCTCCCCTGTATTTGCACGGCGTCCACAACATACAACAGGATCACAATCACCATTCATTCATCACAACAGCATAACAACACAAGAGATTCATACAGCTAGCAGTCCTTAAACCTGCATGAATCTAAGCAAATCCTTAGGCGAAGGATGATGCAATGCACAAGCAACAGTCATTCTAGAAAACTGCTTCTTACCCAGAAGCTTTCTTTGAAACCCTAATTTCAATCATCCGAGAATCATTTGAAAACTGTTCTCCACACGAGAACTCTCTTTCGAAATCACAAAAACCGAACGATCAGAAATCCATTTGAAAACTGTTTCCCACACGGAAACTTTTATTTGACAACGCTACCACGGGGGGTAGAAAGCCAAAATACTCGATAAATGAAACGATCTAAAAACATGTATACATCCAACTAGCCCAAGCATGCGATCATCACATAAGTATAAAGAATGGATCCACAACACATAAGCATGCTAGAATATATCCAACAAGATAACTGAACCACAAATCACATCTATCGGATAAGGGTAGGGTGAAAACCAAATCTGGGGAAGTAGCCTCACAAGTCGGAACCTCTAGAGCTACTATCTAGGCGTACCTCGCAGCGTCCCGACACTCACCACCCTGCTCACCTGAAAACAACAACGAGGGCGGGGGGTGAGAACATGTAAACATGTCTCCCCTCCCAGTGGGTACCGCAAGCCGACGAAGGCGAGGTGTACACACCGGCACGAGGGTCAACAAAAGCTAGATAAGGTGTACAGTAGCACAAGTGAATATGAGGCTGACATATAACTGAAACAACTATGCTACTGTAAGCAACTGGTATATGCATCAAAGGAGATAACTACAAAGTAAACCCAATCATAGCCACCGGGATGGATCCCTGGCACTGTCACACTGCTCAACCAACGGCACCATACCTTCCCGACGCAATGCATCGAGGCTCACGGGTCGGTCGCAATACACGACCCTTTTCCGGAAAAGAACACCCCCAAACGGTGGATCAGACCGTGGTGTACGTGAAGTGCGAGAAGAGCTGTGACGATCGATGCAAATGCTCAATCCACAGAACGGCAACGAGCTGTGAAGCAACTGAATAAACCACAACGAGGATCGCTTGGAACAACGGGCGATCACCACCGACAAACTAGGTCGTCTCAAGAATCATGCAAACCACAACTACTCCACTATCCAAGCATGCATATAAGTAGAGTCAACGGGAGTCAAGTGAACTAATAACTGTAATGCAAGAGAAAGGATAGAAAGGTATCACCGTAGTCCACTGAACCGACTCCGGATCGAAGTACCCACCTGTAGGTAAGATCAAGCCTAACACCGACGGCTCTTGGGAAACACGACAGGACCTACGAAAGACTCACAGGGTCAAGGTCCACCAAGTCGACGCAAAACACAGAGCTCACACATCCCGAACCGACGGATCGCCCGAAAAAACCCACTGGGACGATCCCGAAACCACACAAAGCCCCAGAAGGGGTACCTAAAGCCAACCAAGTCCCTCGCTGTCCCCGAACACACAAAACCAAGTGACGGGACAGCGAGCACAAGCTCGGGGTGCCACGACCACAAACGCACCCGAAAAAGGCTTCCCGGGTTCCCAAAAATGCCGAATTGGCACCGGAACCCTCCGTCACTCATCCGCTGTCCTCGGAACTTCGGGGCAGCGATGAGGAACAGCCAACGAGGCTAAACGACGAAGCCAAGTCGCTCGCGAAAACAGCGAGTGAGTCGCATGACTAGAAACACGCGTTTCGCCGACTATTTCATCGAAAAACGCGTCGGAAATGAATCCGGATCTCCGCGAAGGGCGAAGGGGTTGGACAACCAGTCCACAGGGCCTCAAGGATCATGCCCTTGCTGCCTGCAGTGTCGCAACACTACCACAATCGCCAAAATCCACAAACAAGCCACAATTGCAAACATACAAGCAATAAACGAAGCCGCTAGAGCAAACCGTACGTCCGCACGACCTTCCGCAAGCACCAGCGGATAGGTAACGACGTCACGGAAACCGTGCTCACAGTCCCACTGTGACAGGACTAGTCGCAAGCCGGGAAATCCCATAAAAACAGTGAGCACAAGCAAGAAAGCAAGCATAACTAAGGCCGTTCGAGCAAACCGTACATCCGCACGACCTTCCGCAAACACCAGCGGATAGGCAATGACGTAACGGAGGCCGTGCTCACAGCCCCACTGCGACAGGAACAGTCGCCGGCCGGGAAAATGCATAAAAACAGCGCAAACATAAGGCGAAAAAGCTCGACAAAGGCCGAACAATAAAACGGCTCAACCAAACAGAGAACTAAGGTGAGCATGATGATCAGCGCATTGCCGCGATCATCGTGCTCACCCTCCCGAGCTTCGGGAGTCAACAGGGACCTCAAACAACCAAGCCAACCACAAAAACCCAAAAATCAGACCCTGGCCGGAGCAACCAGCTCCGGCCGGCTGCCGGCCGACATGCACGGCCAGCGGCGGCCAGGGTCGGAAGCGGTGGAGGCAAGAAAGAGGGGGCTCACCTCAGCCAGCAACAGAGAGCGGCGGCGGCGGCGCGGGGGGAGCGGCGGCTCTCGGGTTGGCTAGGGCACGGCGGCGCGGCAACGGACGGCGACGGCGGCCGGCGGCTACGCGAGCACCGGCAAGAGGAGGTCGCCGGACGTCGTCCTGTTTGTGACCGCGACAAAAAAGACGGCGGGTGGCGGCGGCGGAGCAAACAAGGCCGCAACAGCCCTAGCTGTCAAACCCGAGCCCGCGGCGGCTCCGGCGGCTCTCCGGCGGCACGGCGACGGCCGGGGAGGCAGGGGGCGGCGGCGCGGGCCCCCCAAGCTCGGCCAGCAGCACTCCCAGCAGTGGCTGCAGCGGCTCCGGCGGCCCACGGCAGCAGCTCCCGGCGGTGGCGCACCACCCCGGCGGTCGTGCCACCTCAGGGTAAGCCCATGCATGGGTTTCCCCTGGGTGAACACCGCAGGGAAGAAGAATAAGAAGAAGAAGAAGGAGAAGAAGAAGAAAATGGGAGAGAGGAGTTGGCCGAGGTTGCTCCGGCCAGGGGATGGCCGGCGGCGATCGGCCGAGCTCGGGGAGGAGGTCAAGGGGCAGGGGGAGCTGGTGCTCACCTCTGGGGAGGCTGAGGGAGAGAGAGAGAGGGAGAAAATCCAAGTACACCCTCACACACACACACACACACAACTAATACACTTGCACAATTGCAAATAAGCCCTCCAAACACAGAAAAATACACCTCAGTCCCTCACAGCAGGTACAAAATGCCCAGACACCCCTCCACAAGCAATCTCACGCGAAACGGTGCGAGAACAGGGTCTAAATCGCGAAACCAAAAAAAATGTGACATTCGACCTCTCGGCGAACAAGATGGAAGATCTCTCAAACCGTTCGTCGCATGTCGAAACGGATCACGCCATCGCGTTCAGCACTGCCAAGACATCGGATCTATCATTTTGGATCGTCAGAATCGGACTCCGGATTGCACCGTTAAGCCGTTCACTCTCCGCGACAAAAATCCAAAAACACTAAATACCACTAAATACCACTTATATACATATATATATATATATATATATATATATATATATATATATATATATATATATATAAATACATGTATATATATATACGTATACTGATCAAAAACACAGAATCAGGGGAGAGGAACACAGAATTTCAAATTTCCAAAATTTGAATTCTCACAGTTCCTCCAGCAACGGTGGCCACGGGGCGACGCCGGGCGGCAGCAGGGAGCCCTCCGGGGTCACGAGGGAGGAGGGGGAGGTCGGTCCGGGCGGCGGCGGCGGCGCACAAGCCCGCACGGCAGCCCGCAATACCACAGACCAAAGCTTGGCCGCGGCGGCGTCCTGCACCAGCAGCGGCGACGGCGGTGGTCTGGCTCGGGTGCGACGGTGCCGGAGGGTCGAGCGGGGTCGGCGGGAGGCCTCGGGAGGCGGTGGTGGTGGCTCTTTGTCACCACCAGCCCGCACGAGTCCCTGCTGCTTCGGCCGGGCTGCAGGAGCAGCGGCGGCGCTCGGCGACGGCAGGGGACGGCAGGGGGCACGCCAGAGGGTCGATGTGATGCCGGCAGCCAGCTGGGCTCAGGCACAACCCACCTCCTGCGGTTCCAACACGAGAGGAAGGAAAAAGAGAGGGAGGAGATGAAGGTGGAGATGGAGGAGCAGCCGGTAGCAGCTCCAGCCAGCGGCGGCAGGCCGGCGGCGGCGAGCAGGGTGCTGTGCACGAGGTGGGGGGTCGGCTGGCTCAGCTGGGAGGCAGAAAATATTAGGGTTAGGGTTTGCAAACCCTAGGAACCCTAAAATAAATACTCATGCCAAATTGTGCATAAGTCCACAAAGACCCACAATTCCTTACTAGGTCCCTCACAGCGCGTGTAATACGTGTGTACGCACCTCTACGATCAATTCCGCGCGATTCGGTACATAAAATATAGGACATTTTGCGCGAACTCCAAAAATACCATTTTGACCCTTTCTGGGTAAACGCGCGATATCCGGCGATCCGTCCGTCGGATTTCATAACGGATTGCGCCAGCGCGTTCAGCACTGCCGAAACATCAAACTTACGATGTTGTTTTGTTCGATTTGGTAACGGATTCGCGGCAAACTCAATCTCTCTCCGATCCACCAACACATCACTTGTGTAACGACTAATAATCGCTTCTAAATCCCCTCAATTAGCGAAATCGCGACCTAAGTCCCTCTGCGCAGACTTTCTCTCGCAGAAAGATCCCTGTCTGAGGGTCCACACACATAACGGAGCTACGGTAAGCTTTACAAGGCCAACACAATGCAGAATAAAAGTCTGCTTTGCGATAAAGTCCAGTTTTCTTTAAAACCGTGCATCACATCCAAAATCCGCCAGTGCCATCGAGTCTAGAATAGTCGGACAGTTGAAAACGAGCTATTGGACCACTATGAACGGAGTCCGATACACTCCAAAAGCCATCTCTATTCATTGGTTTCGAAAACCCGAGTTACTATTCACTTTAAGTGATTAGTAAAAATCTCGTAACTTCTTCATTCCAGCTCGTTTTCTCCCGTAACTTGACGAGTGATTATGTAATTAAAATACACACAAAAATATCGTCAACGGAGAGTTTAGTTACATAGCAAAAATCTCAGTCCTTATATCATCTCCTCCTTAAAAGAAGTTTCGTCCTCGAAACTTGACTACATACCCACCGTAATTAAATTCGAACATTACCTTTGGGTATTGATCAATTGCATTTCCTCGAATCTGGAATGATCAATCTTCAAAGTAAGGGATGATGAAAGTGCGGTTCCACCCAAATGGAATGTGGGAAGAACATACCCAACCAACATCTATGGACCAAAACTACCGGGATAACTACCATCCAATAACCTGCGAACAAAAACAGTACCGCAACCAGGACTATCCGATCCTACATCTGTCCAAAACTGGGATAATAACTCTCCACTCGAAAACTCTAGGTCCATCCAATACTGGTCCACGTAACGATAATCGATTCAACTGCGTCGAAAGTTCACGCAGAAAAATCCCGGGACAACACAACAAGTCTGAAGTATACTTTCGGAGGCCGAAATGACGCACTCCGATAGCTAACTACGTCAACCAGCTCACCACGAGCGAATATGCATCGTTGTCCCAAAACCTGCGTCAATAACACTCACCTCGGAGACCACAGTCTCCCACCAGTCTGAAATACAAACAATCGAAGTCAAATCCTTAGCATCGAAAACCCCCTTGCGGTATTCGACACTCCTAGGTCCAAGACCTAACCTTCCGTTTAGTCCAAAAGGTCCAAGACTACCACAACCAGCTGAGCTCGACGAGTTAGCCTACTTCCAGGTACATGCGATTCAACATAAAGATCCACGTGTGTCCGCCACTTGGTAAAACAGGGTTGCCAATCGCAATTTGCCATCAAAACCATCAGTGATGCTCAACATCTGTCTCGACGAGACCCGGTCGCTGTCATTCCCATGGGACCATAGCGATCAATGTTCCATACAGCATCCGATGCCTGTCTCAACGAGACCCAGATGCATCAATCATCAAGTGACCAGAAGAGCACTCCGCTCCCATAATATCCGTGTTTAACCACGTCATGTACCTTGTATTCAAGCACCTGCATCTAATTCTGAGCCAAAGGCCAGGCTCAGTCCATGTGCCCAGCATAGTTCACACCTTCTAGCAATGCAATATAGATTGCATCTGAGAGCGCATTATCTAACTCGCCCCTTAGCTATGCGAGACATGGCTACTGGCTAGTATACAACCAGACCAACACCGAAGTACGTACCATTGGTGAGGTTAATTCATCACTTTACATAACCTTCCTAGGACTAACCCAGGACACACAGCGTGGTCGGAGATGACCACGACTCTAACCTTCGCACGAGACCATCCATAGAGGTTATCTACAAGGGAAACACATTAACCCAATCTAAATACTCCCAAAAGAGGGGTAGAGTATTTCGTCCTAACTTTTGACAATACGTTGTCTGCAGCCAACATATTTATCATAAGGAAGGCGAAGTACCATAGATCCATCACCAACGCCACATTGGAGAAGTGACACCAGCACGAAATCATTCGATCTCACAATGCTGCACTAGAGTGCACCACAACACTAACAAATATCGACTACGGAGGTCGATATTCGAGATTGGACCAGCCATCGAGCCAACTCCCTAAGAGTTCTATGGCTCCAACAATAGGAACAGGAACTACTGCGACATAGAGTCGCCAACTGCACAAGCTAAATGCAATCAACAGCTCGATTTTCGAGCCTTATCCAACACCACAACTTACCCTTAGGGACATTCATTTATCATATGGAGTGTCATGCAACATGTCATAAGCATACATAAACTACATGCCATCCCATACCACACTAATTTAGGTGTTGGGACTGCCGCACATATGGTATGAGATTATGATTCCTCTTTATGCACGGATTTGGATTTGGTTTCTGTTATCAGTATTTGATTCGTGTTTCTTCGTGTGGGTGTCTACCCCTCGTGATAGCTGATTTTCAAAATGAAGTTCCGTGTGGGAACAGTTTTAAAAAGGTTTTCGTGGATTGCATGTTATGCTTACTAGAATTCAAAAACAAAGCTTTCGGGTAGGAAGCATTTTTAATAGGATGTCTGTTGTACTGTGCATCGCATCATCCTTCACCTAAGGAGTGCTTAGAGGCATGCATCATGAATAAGGATGGCTAGCTGAATGAGATTGCATTATGTGATTGCATGTGTGGACTGGTGAATGAAAGTGTGATTGTGATCCTGTTGTATATCGATAGTACGCCGTGCAAATACAGGGGAGACTCTGTCCGTATAGATAGAGGAGCCTGTATTTGTGGCGGGTCTTTCCGTCGCGCGGGCTAAGCTTTTCAAAAAAAAAAATTGACCCGTTTTTCGCAACTCTGACTTTTAAATGATATAAAGACTTTTATTAAACTAGCCCGGGGCGTGACAGATTAAGACGCCGGATCGGATCAAGTAGTTGAAGACGATCAAACCAATGACGTGTGTGTGCTTGTAATTTATGGCCCTAAGACCCCGATTCCGGCTCAGTGGCTCGAGCCGGAATCCACTTTTTAGATCCATGATCATCACCAATTACATTACATTTTTATGCGTGGATTATTTTTATTTGCATTAGATGTAAATAAAGGATCAGCACTGCCGAAACATCAAACTTACGATGTTGTTTCGTTCGATTTGGTCACGGATTCGCGGCAAACTCAATCTCTCTCCGGTCCACCAACACATCACTTGTATAACGACCAATAATCGCTTCTAAATCCCCTTGATTAGCGAAATCGCGACCTAAGTCCCTCTGCGCAGACTTTCTCTCGCAGAAAGATCCCTGTCTGAGGGTCCACACACAAAACGGAGCTACGGTAAGCTTTACAAGGCCAACACAATGCAGAATAAAAGTCTGCTTTGCGATAAAGTCTAGTTTTCTCAAAAATCGTGCATCACATCCAAAATCCGCCAGTGCCATCGAGTCCAGAATAGTCGAACAGTTGAAAACGAGCTATTGGACCACTATGAACAGAGTCCAATACACTCTAGAAGCCATCTCTATTCATTGGTTTCTCCGAAAAACCCGAGTTACTATTCACTTTAAGTGATTAGTAAAAATCTCGTAACTTCTTCATTTCAACTCCTTATCTCCTGAAACTTGACGAGTGATTATGTAATTAAAATACACACAAAAACATCATCAACGGAGAGTTTAGTTACATAGCAAAAATCTCAGTCCTTACACCAAGGTTCCAACCAATTGGGCGGTCTGGTGTGCCCTAAACGGCTCCGACGGATCTCACCTACCACGGGACACGTGTCAACACGTTCGATATTCACGAGGGAGAATTCGGACCCAACATTCGGGTGCCCTAAATTGAATTCGAAATGACTTCAGCAACATATACAAAATAGCACCCTGAATCTGGGCACCCTAAACTTCTGGGCGCCCTAAACTGCCAGAACTTCAGTTTTGGCTTATTTGAGTGCGCCGAGTCTGTTTTCTCATCCATTTTGCGCCAAAACGACTCCGGCTTGTCCTAACACTCTACAGATGTGTCGACCAGTCGCTGATACCGTAGTCATTTCGACAGCTAACCTCCAAAGACACTACAATTGGAGTGGCTTTTCTTGGTTCCTTTCTACTTGAATTTGGGTTATGAAGCTAAGAGGACACCCAATTTAGTTAATGCCAAGGTACTATGAGCTGAATTCTTATTAAATTGTAAATTGTTAAGTGAATTCCTACATTAATGCAGTTTGTATCTTATGCTAAATTAGCGTCAGTTCCTGCTGATTTGTGGGGCTATCTTGACTGCATTCTTGCTGATTTTGGCCTGAGGAGAGGTATATCTCATGATCGAGTTCCTGCCGTAGTTGGAGTTGGATTAGCAGCTACGGTGGGTTAATGTCTAACGAATTTTTCGGAGTTCCTCCTAAGTTTTTGTAGAATTTCAGTATGTATAGTTATTTTTTTATCATCATCCTGCTCAGCTCACATTGTGGATTTGCATATTTATCTTATGAAATCTGAACTAGAGCATGATATAATCATTAGAGATGTTAACATACTGAATTGGATATTGACTTAGGAGAAAACCTATACATTGAACTTGTCATTAAATTATATTCAGATTTAGCTTCAGTAGCTGTTTTTACTATTGTATCGCCACTGTTTATGCGTCGCGGACACTCAGATTAGTGTACGTTGAATTTACGCTCGTGCTGAGATGCCGAGTGAATTTTTACAGCAGAGTTTAGGCCGTTCTGTGCTGTCGGGTGCTGTCCGGACTGATGGTTGACCCAGGTCCTTTCTTTTTGCATCAGATTGTGCTGAGGCACGGAAGTTTTGGTTCTTAGATTCATCTGACCATTTGCATCGACTACTGCCTGCGTGAGCCTGTTTGAGCTTGACAGAGTAAGCTCTTTTGCTCGGTTGGGTAGCTCCCCCGAGTGCCACTCCAGAGTGAGGCCTTTCCGCGTTCTTGTCGCAGCAGCCCTTTTGGGCATCCTACTTAGATCGGCCACCCCTGCAGGTGGTGCGCGGAGTAGCTTAGGCACAGGCTGAACTAGTCGGTTGGCGAAGTCCCTTTGGATTGGGTCAATGGTGACTATTTCTTAGCTAGTGAGCATATATATCCAGAGAGCATGACATGAATAGTGATAGTGTAGTGGCATGTTAGCTGTAGAGTTTTTCCAGCTTACCATACTGTTCTTTTACCTACTAGCCACTGTTATTCTCGTAGACTTAGTGGGTAGGCCGTTGGGGTCGGTGACGGTACCCACTGAGGATTACTTTATTTTACAATAGTTCTCACACCTATTATTGCCACTTTTTCTTGCAGAGCCGTTGGTTGCCGCTACTACTTATGATCGAGATAAGGGAGTCGCGAGCTAGATCCCTATCTGCCCCGGTCATCGTGCTAGAGTAGGACCCCCTTTTTGGAGATAGTTTACTTTTGTTTAGTCATATACATACAGTTGTATTTTGTTTCATCTGTCTAGAGTTGTGAGGTGATGATGTTATACTTATGGATTTTTGTACACCTTGGATTACATGTATGTACAAGTGACTATTTATTTCTATTTTTAGTAGCTTTATTACTCTCTAATAGTTGTTCTCGTACTGTTTATAGGTGCTTCTATCGCTTCGTGTACACAGGGCTTCCTGTGTATGCGGCGTATCTGTTGGCGAGCCCGGCTGGAGCTGGAACACGGGGCGTGACAGTCGGCCTCACATCGCCTGGTGATTATGGGCTGTGTGTGTAATTGGACGTTCAGGGAGTCTGTGACACCCCAATAGTCCCACATTTATAAGAGACTATGGACTTTAGTAATAATAATTAGGCTTAAGTATTTTTGGCTGGTGGTTTGGGTGGGCTGGGTCGTTACATTTAACATACGACAATGTGAAGAAAATATTGTATTCAATCATTTGGTTCATAATTAATATGAAAAGAATAGCTATTTGATATATATGTACAAAGATGAAACTTACAAGATAAGAGAGCCAAGCAATTGATTTGGAGCAGCATCACCAACAGCCTTCAAGTTTTGAAAATTACGAATCAAACTCTCATTGGGTATTATGGCAACCTCAACATACACTTCCAAAATTGCTGGCCTAGTCTTTCTCCTCCAACTATAGTAGATGGGCATCTACTAAATAGAATTCCTTGTGCTATAGGACGATGAGGTTTTCTAATAGACATTAATGTCACTTCTTTTCCACCATATATACCATGTTTAACATTAATGTCACTTCTTTTCCACCATATATACCATGTTTAAACATTAAAAAAGACATTTTGAGACAAATATTTAGTTAAACACAGTTAAAATGCTTTAAAAAGATTCAAAATGATAACTTACTTTATTTAGAGATATTTCATGTTGCATCCTCATTTTCTTGTGATGTATCTATAATTTGGAGAAAATTTATTTCATATTAAGTACCAGAATACATACTTATCACAAATTAAATCGTAAAAAAAAGTACTTAATTATGGCAATGTATATTTAATTTACTATGAAAAGATGTAGAAACAAACCCTATGAGTTGGAATTGCCTGAGTGGATGATGAGGATGAGGACCATGCATCACTACAAAAAAATTGTGATTTAGCGACATTCAGTTATTGCCGCCTAAAGTCAAAAAATTGCTGCAAAAATTATTAGTGGCATTAAGATTTTAATGCCGCTTATACTCGTGTTGGTGAATCTTCTACCGGCATTTAAATAGATCGTCATTAATGTTAAGTAATTAGTAACATTAAACAAATACCTGAGATAGTTATTACCGACATTATTTAAATGCTTGTATTTTTTTAATCATCTCCAGCACTAATAAATACCAATAATTATTAATTAATTTGCAACATTATATAAATGTTGGTATATTATTGTTGATTCTAGTATTAGTAAATTTCGATAATTCTTAATTACTTTGCAAATATAAATGTTATTTAAATTATGCAACTTTCTACAGATAGAAGAGTTAAACCTATTAAAACATACAAAATTTAATTAAAAAGCCAAAATACACGAGCAACTAGAAAAAGTAAACCTATTTAATCCCATATGGAGTTAGATTGGTGAAAATCATTTTGGCTTGTTTGTCAAGCATCCATCTTAACTTCCATGGCATGACTATGCATTGTCAAACTCCTTTGTATATAAGATGCAATTGTTTGGGCATGCATTAAACTTTCATTCTCATGACCTATGTCGCTCATAATCTTATTAGTTTCATAGAAACTTCTTAGTAATGTTTCTCTCTCTAGAAGTGTTTATTTTAATAACTCTAGCAAGATGTCAAAACTTTTATTTATCTAACCTTCTAGGCATTTAATATGCAAGAAACACACAATAAGGAGAGTTTCGAAAACATCTTATAACATAGATAGAACTCTTGATTAGCATCGTTTACCAATCTAAATTTTTTTTTGTCTCTTCATCTGGCTCCTCTTTTATATCATCAAATTTTGAATATCCCAACTCCATATTGGAAGTTGGAAAATAAAATGCATCGTCTATCATCTCATCAATTTTATCAGCTTGCATATCTTTGTCTTCGAACTTAGCCTCATGAATAAATTTTGAAAAAAATGTCTTTTCCATGAATAATTCATTTTGTATGGCTTTGTATAAATCCGTCACATAACAAATGTTCATAGACAACTTCATATTCCCCCCAGAAGCAATATATGCATGTTTTTATTCGGCATAGAATCATGTCATTTCTCGATACATTCTCAAATGCAAATTTTAGAAACAGATCCAAGCCTAATTGGTACTCATTGTCACGCCTGAGTCCCACCAATTAGATCCGCTCGGGTACGTATAATAGACTCGCTGAATGGGCAATATTTTTTCTATCCGTACGAAGCGAAAACATACACAAACCTATACAACAAATACACGATATAGGTACAGTAGAGCATCAGAGTAATTAGCTTCTAAATTAAACCATTACAACTTTGAGAGTTTATTAAAGTTTACAAGACTTTGAATTCCCAAAATATTATCTAATTTATGCTTTTACAAAAAATGGTACCCTTTAGACCAATTCACACTGATCTAGCTACTCGTGACACCTTTGCGGCGATCCTATGCCTCGCCGACAGTAGGCAACTCTGAAAAACAACAATCACAAGGGGTGAGAACTTGAAATAAGTTCCCTATGGGTGCAACTGTCGAAAGGCGCTCTACAATCACTCGATCCAAAGAAAGTATAAGTAGAATAATAATAGTAAATGAAATAGCTATTTGTACAAAAGAGATGCAAATAAGACAAGTGCAGCTACTATGCCTCTAATATAAACAATATGCCGCAATAAAGATCTATGTCATTGGTCTGTATATTTACCCCAAACTATCTCTTATCACTAACCAACCATTTGGTTTGGTATCACTTATTACTATACATCTCGTGGAAAGTCGAGGCGATCGACATCTCTCCAATCAGTATGCACTTGGAATCGAGGGATATCGACATCTCCAAGTGTGACGCCTCGGACTTCCCAGGGGGTCACCCATCCTAGGACTACTCCCGTGCTAGCACGCTCAACTCTCTCAACCTCTTGGGCCTAGCCACCACCCAAAATGCTTAAGCCGGGTTGAGAGGTTAGCCCTATTATATCTTTTATATAGGACTACCTGGGGTGTCACAATCTCCCCCCCTTTAAGCCCTGACGTCCACGTCAGGCTCCGACTCACAAGTACCAGGCGGTGTGAGACTCATCTCGCTAGCCTAAACCGGGGTAGCTGCGCTCTACCCATAAACCCTGGGGAGCCATGCTCTACCCATAACTACACCTGGCTCAGCCGAGACTAATCTCACACTTCCGGCTGGTAATTGGCCCTGATACCAACTGTGACGCCCCGGACTTCCCAGGGGGTCACCCATCCTAGGACTACTCCCGTCCTAGCACGCTCAACTCTCTCAATTCAGCTGGGCCTAGCCACCACCCAAAATGCTTAAGCCGGGTTGAGAGGTTAGCCCTATTATATCTTTTATATAGGACTACCTGGGGTGTCACACCAAGTACGACGTAGGGAGTCGAGGGTGATCTGCATCTCCCAACATATAATAGAGAGTTGAGGGTGATCGGCATCTCCCTTTTTGACACTTATGAAAGATCGCAACTTACATCTTAATTACACCCTCATGACTTCTAAGGTTATTCACCATGTTTATATACACAATCTCTTGTTCTCTAACTCAAGTTTTACTTAGAGTTTATATATCTCTATGTTCACATCTTAAATTCCACCCTAGGCTAGATGCCACATTTATTTCACCTATATTCAAAGGTTTACATGATACTCAACATGTATATGAAGTATACTTCTCCTTTAACATATCAAAGGGTTAGAAACCCTATCTCCTAGATCAAACACTCATAAGCTCTCTTCACCTACTAGATCTCCTAACATGCAAACTAGATACGTTTTACTCTACTATTTAGCCATAATACATGTACATAAACAAATAAAACTTTATACAAAAGGGATATCAAACATATTTCGCTGATATTCCCCAATTTCTCTTGGATCTTCCTTAAGAGATGCTTCTTGATCTCTCTAGAACACCAAGGAAATCCTAAAAAAAAGTTCTAATCAAGTTAAAATCATAAAATCCCTCATTTCGAGAAACCACCAAAAATAAACCCTAAAAATATTAACTCACCTCTCCTCCTAACAAGAGAAAGATGGGTTGAGAGGTTTGCCTTCTTTCTCTTAGAGCTTTCTCCGAGTGTTCTTGACCTTCTCCAAACCTCTAAAGAGATGGATCTACAAGATCCAACATTGGGTTCAAGCTAGAGTTCCGTTTGTTTTTAGAGACAGGAAGAAAGGATAGGGAGTGAAAGAGGAAATGGGGTGAGGGTTAGGGTTTGGCAGTGAAAAGAGTTCATATAGATGTGCTATATTCGCACTTAAACCCCCCCCCCCCCCCCCCCCCCCCCCCCCCCCCCCCCCAAATTTTTTATTTACAAATAAACAAGACATAGCCTCTGTACCAGGTTTCAGGCGCCTTGTCACGGGGTCAAACTTTTCACCTTAAAATCACCGTGCGGCGCTCAAGTGTCGCATACTTAAGCTAGCCGTCCTGAGTCCTTAGCATATAAATGCCTCCTAACTAAACAATGGAATACCAATTAAGCATTTTAACCAAACATACTCCTCCGTGAGCCTAACTGCTTGGCACCACGCCTTGTATCGGACCCCTCCTTGGACTCCACGAATTCTCAACGAACTAATCCGCCATTGAGGTTGGCCACTAAGCCGAGTACATTCCGTCTCACCAAACAATCTCTCCTCAAGAGTGCTACACAGCCGAATGCCTCGTTGCCCTCGAAGCTTGCCCCAAGGATATTACAAATTCTCCCTAATTTCACTACTCTATAACTTCGCCAATCAAATTCCTTCCAAATGTGGCCCCTCAAGGATGTCACGGCCGAGCCCAACTGATCAACACGTGACAGGCTCCCCCACTGAAGCCATCGACGTCCTCATCGATGCTCAACCACTTCACCAAACTCCTTTGCTTGCAGTAACTACTCCTCCAGACCAGAGCCACCCATGGACTTGGCATCCCATGCCACACTAATCTGTTATCGAGCTATTTCGTTAAATAACGCTTGTATAAAGCTCATCGTTCCTCCTCGACCAAACGCTTCATACCACCTTCTATCCCTTCGAGTTAGAGCTCCTCAACCTTGGTGCCTTCCATGCACCACACTAAATCCTTTGTGGAATTAGAATTCTGAACTTATAATTCATCAGATGCCAAGATTGCACTGACACTCCTCTACAACTTGGTTCTCTTCAATGGAGCTACTCGGTCCTAACGCCTATTTCGCCCTGACTAAATCAAAGTTCTTCGAGTCCAATAGTCAATCTTGTGACTCCCGCTCATGGAATTAGTCCTCGGACTAACAATCTCTCTCTAGAACATCGCTAGAAAGCCTTGTGCACTGCGCATATGTCTCAAGCATCCCTTCATTTACATGCACAAGCTCTTAATAATGTTCGGTAGAGTGGTTCTCCCTCGCTCCCTTCGAGGTCAAGCTCTAAACGTCCCATGTCTAGGAGCGTTCCATGCAAATTAGCTCACATCTGGTACTTCTTCACCTCAAAATACCATAATGGCAACCAATTTTATGCCTCTGGCAGCCTACATCAGTAGATCCTCAATTTGACATTCCCATTTCATACGGTGAGTCCCTTCCCTTGAACCCCCGTCTACATAGTGAATGATAATAATGTACTAAGAATCCAAAAATTTACAAAGCCTGTGGGTACTTGTGCCATTCCTGTGCCCCCTTAGCACACAAGTCCTGCCGCACAAATGCCTCCACAATCGCATAACATTGAGCAACACTCATGGTCTCCACAAGCTTTCAAGTCTTTCATCGAGATGAACTTTGCCTCGGCTACCCTCTATTGTGCTAACTTCGCCACGGACTCTTGTCATGCCATCTGATTGTTCTGTATTTTTGCTACTTGTTGATGCTTAGCACCTTTGGCCTATTGTACGATAGGCTGCTCAAGCCCTACTCCAACGCTCTCGTGAAATTTGACTTCGATTCGCAACCAAAGCCTTCGGCCAAGTCCGAGCCTACAGATGCCTAGTCCTTTTTACTCACAATGTGTTGCCTTGCATCTCTACAGTAATCACCTTTGCGATAGCCACTGAACGGAACCCAGCCTAAATATTTTGCTAGTCTTAATCGCAAGTCTGCTTACCATCGCAATGTCGCTATTGAGCGCACAACATAGATACCTCAACCGTCTCTCTAGTTGAGAACTGAGTATGCCTCTGTCAGCAACATGTTCTAGGTGAATCCAAACAATGCTTAGCCTGAGTGTCAGGACTTTTTACCCTTGCCCACACTTGAGTCTGTAACCGTCCAAACTCTCTCTGCTCCAAAAACTTTGGCCCTACCACGGCCTTCGTTGCTTATAAATAGAGTCCATATCGCCCATCTCCTACGGATGCGTGTGCGCTATTCTGAGTCATTAACACTGCCACCGCTTTTGCCCTGAAGATAGTTTCCTGCCTTGCTCCATGAACAAAGGCAACTTTATGCCATAGTTCATTGACCCAAATAAGGATATCCCATCCGTCCAACTTGTGAGCACACCTTAAAGAGCAACTGATCTCCTCATCGGTCTTCTCGAACCAAGAGAGAAGTATTAAGCTATCAAGCAATCCTTGGTCCCCTTCATAAACTAGAAAGCTCGGCTGTTACTACCATGGATTCATCCCGCCTGGACTTCCAACTTAAACTCCACGAAGTGAACTCTTCTGCCAAGTGTGTTGTATCCTACTACATTTCTTCGACAAGCTCCATCATCGAGTAGTCGTGCTTAGGGACACATTATGACCTAATGTGCTCCCCCACTCTGAGTTGCAAGTACTGCCAAGTGCACTCAGACTACCCAAGCATTCTCAATGTCTAACATTCCGCAATGCACGTTCCGGCTCTGCCTACTACACACATAAGCGAAACCCACGTCATCCATCCATCGGATGCGTGGATGCTATTCTAAGCCAACAGTGTTGTCACCTCTCTACCAAGCTACTATTCCACCTTTTTAGAGGAATAGGACTATTCTCATGCTATGTTTAGCTAATTAAGGATAATTAAAGTAAGGTAATATACAAGTATGATTATATACATTATTTAAAGATATACCAAAATATCTTATAATATATAATATATATAATATATAATATATAATATATAATAATGATAATAATAATAATGTTATAATAATAAAAGATATCCTAGTTTGATCCTCAAACAATAATGACAATTCTTTTCCCTATTTTAAAATAGGGGCAATTGCTTATATACCCCTAAAAAAATTTCTACTTTCTGATTTACCCCTCTTAGAAGGCTAATATTAAAAATATCCTTCTAACGTTCCAAGTTATTTCAAATATGCCCTTAGAGTTAAATTCTGTTAGTGAATTGTTAGCAACAATCGTTATATCTGTGAAATTACTAATTTGCCCTTTCAAATATACCCTTCTACCGCCACCTACTTTTCTTATTTGCCATTAATATAGGGGCAAAAAAGGTATTTGATTTTTTGTCTTTTCAAATATACTCTTCTACTATGACCAGCTTTTCTTATTTTCCCTTAAATTAAGGAAAAAAGAGGTATTTTGATTTTTTTAAAACTCATGTAGAAATTTAACCTGGGTTTAATTTGAGATAACTTAACGGGTACTAACAACGGAGGTATTTTTGAATAACAGAGAACTATACGTGGGGTATATTTGGATTAAAAAAAGGTAGGGGTAAATTGAATATTTTAGAATTTTTGAGGGACATATTAGATATTATCCCTTTATATGATTTATTTTAAAGGGTTAATTGCATACAGGTCCCCGCAAATATGGTGAATTACAGATATATCCCTGTAAATTTCAACTTTCATAAGTTGTCCCTGCAAAAGTCCTAATGTTTGTAGATATATCTCTCTGGTTTGTTACTGTTAGAGAACTGTTTATTTTTTAACAGTGGGTTCGTGAAATGACCTCTTTGCCCTCACAAATATGTCCCTCCAAAAGGAGGATACGAAAAAGAAGAAGAAGGAGGAGGCGGCGGTGCCCCCGCTTCCCCGCCGCGGCGGCGTCCCTCAACGTGTGGATCGCCGAGCCCGCGCCCATCGAGGAGCGGCGGCACCGGCTCCTCCTGCAGATGGGCCTCGTCAGCGACCCCTCCTCGCCCGCTTAGGACCAGCTCCCAACGCCGATGCCGCGCCGCCGGAGATGGGGAGATCCGTCTCCTGTGATGGGGTCTTCCCCTCTTCGTCGGCCTCCTCCATTGGCGCCGCCGTCGACGTGGCCTCCATCGGCCGCTTCCTCCGCCCGCGGCATCTCCTCCCTCGTCGGCGACGACGACGACGACCACTCCGACCTCCGCTGCCCGGCTCCGGTGATCGAGTTCCATCTCTCCGGCGTCAAGGTCATCATCGCGGCGCCGACGAATCAGATGGCGGAGATCGGCTCGGGTCGTTCCTAATCAAGGAAGAGGAAGGGGAAGAGGAAGAGGAAGAGGAAGAGGGGTAAAATTATCAATTCATCTTATTAACTAATCATGGTTAAGAATTTTAACTGTAGTTAACTAAATTTCTCTAACGGATCCTAACGGCAGGGACATATCTGCAAACATTAGGACTTTTGCAAGGACAACTTATAAAAGTTAAACTTTGCAGGGATATATCTACAATTCACTATGTTTGCGGGGACCTGTATGCAATTAATCCTATTTTAAAATAATCCGTTCATAGAGTGCCAACTCGCTCCACCACTGCCTATGGAATTATTTTAAACAAAATCCGTTTTTGGGAGTGCCAATTTCATTCCACCACTCCCTATGACTCTACTTTCTTTTAGGTTTTTATTTCATGAGCAAATTTTGATTTTTTTCAAGTATAATACATTGTGAAAACCACAATTTACTGTAATATCCATGAAACATATATTATTATATAACATATAAAAATATAATACAATACGATGTATATTATAGAATAATGTTACTATACTGTCGATAGTACCAAGCACTTGGTACTAGTTTTTGGCCGTTGGATGAAGGGATGTGTGGTTACGATCACAGTGGTCCCCGATTAGGATGATAGTTGTCCCCTAGGGTTGAGTGAGTGGTTGGTTGAATAGTATAATTTGACGGATGAAAATGATCAAAGAGTAGATCTAACGACAGAAAACTCGATAGGACCAAATGCTTGGTACTATCGATAGTATAATAGCCGAACTCGTATATTATATATAGTTATTGTAATAATAGAATACAACTTTATAATATATAAGTACTATGGATAAAGTAAAATAATATATCATATTGTAGAGTCCAGCTTGTCATCTTTTAGAATCACAGTAGTCTCCGTGCTATCAAGTCATTTCTGATGTTGAGACTCGCGAATCGACGATCGGCTATGCTAGACTTAACTAGAGTATTGAAAGTGTCTAGAAAATAAATTTCGTGATTTTTTGATATCATTTACCTAGTGATCAAAAGGGCTCAAAATCAACAGTTGAAAATAAAACTCTCACAAAAAGTGACGATATGATACTAAAATTTTAGATCAAATATATTGATCTTATTTTATATAGTATAAAAAAGCTTTATCAAAATTTCACATACGTGATTTGGATATTTTAAAAGGGTTAAACTTGCAAACAGCTCATCACGACCATTAAAACTATAGATTTTGGGTCACTTCGATCACTAGGTAAATGATATTAGAAAATCGTAAAATTTATTTTATATATATTTCGAATACTCTAGATCAAATCTAATATAACTGATCGTCGATTCGGAAGTCCAAGCATAGAAAACGACTAATAGCACGTAATCCACCATACTTCTAAAAGCAAGCAAGCCTAGCTTCATATTGTGAATATATTATATTACGATACACAATATTACTGAACATTGTAATATAATAAAATATCATTATCGAATTTTATATAATTTAATAATATTATAGTATATAACTTTATTCTCGAGCTACTTACAAATAGCAGTCAAACACACAAAAAAAAAGTGGTAAAATAAAAAAAGTGGTAAAAATATATAAAACTTACCTGAATTATGGATCATTTTGAGTCAGCTCGCCAATCTTTCAAAATTTTGATTTTACTATCCTACCTGTTCAATTTGTTCAATCTGATTCGGTCAACGACACTTTTACTTCAAAAATTAAATCCGTTGTTTATTTTCACAAGTTTAGTTAGTATTCTATATTATAAATTTATTAAAGTAATTAATTAGTTCAAGTTTTAAAGTCAAATTGACTTAAGCAAATCAGACATATTGAAAGATTGGATAGTAAAATCATATTTTTCAAAGATTGGGTGATTAACTCAAAGGTAAATTCTATACATTTTTACGAAAAAAGTTTAAACTAAACATAATTATATTGTTATCTCGTTCCATAATAAAGCACTAATTTAGTCGTTCGGTATTTAAGACCCACCCAATGCCTATAGGTAAATCATTGGGTAAAAATATATGAAAATATACTTTTTCGTTTATCAATAGAGCTACCAAAAAATATCATAATCGACTTCTTTCAACATGCGCAATATAATATTATGTAAAAAATAAATAAAATATTTTTTTGTTGAACTTTTTTACTGTACATAGCACAATATTCTGGCAAGCCTTGACGAACAGTTAGAAGAATTAAGAGTTATTTCTGAAAAAAAAAATATCATATGTATACTTTATTACAGGGTGTATATCTTACACGTAACATTCAAGAATTTAAAAACTCCTTTTGAATTTTTAATACTAAAAAAATTAATAAAAGAAGTAAATTTTGACTGTGAAAAATTAAAATATAAGATTATACCTATATATAAACTTTGTGTCACGCCTCGGAGCCCATTTTGTACAACCTTTTTAGAAAAAGGATCAATTTGAAAACAGAGTCAGTGAAAATTGCTAAATTTTTTTTAATAATCTTGCCCACGGGACTGATAGACTCGCCACAAACATAGGGACTCCTCTATCCACGCTAACAGAGTCTTCCCTGTATTTGTAAGGCGTATCACCTATCACAATCTCCACAACACACAATATCACTCACACCAATTTAGCAAACACAATACAGATGCTTATGTATTCAATCAGCTAACCATCCTTAAAGATGATGCATACTCTAAGCACTCCTTAAGCGAAGGATGATGCAGATGCACAATACACCAAACAACTCTATCATTTAAAAGTGTTTCTCATCCAAAAACTTTATTTTAAAAACCTAAGATAGCGATAAATTCGGAAACCATTTTTCAAATCATTTTCCACACGGAAACTTATTCTTTTAAAATCCGACTATCATGAGGGGTAGAAAATCGATTTGTCATAAAACCCCAAAGTCATAAAACCAACTAAACCATCACCATATATGAATAATCATAAAACCACCATTTATTTGTTCTCAAATTAAATATTCAATTTAGTCAATCAATCACAAAACTGAACCACAACTTAGTCTATTAGTGAATAAACGTAAAGGGTAAGATCGGAATATGTCACGCCCCGGGTTCCAGCTTCCCCGGGCTCGCCAAAAGATCCGCCGTATACACAAAAAAATTTCGTGTATATGAAGCGATAGCTGAACCTGCAAACATATAAGTACAACTATAAGAAAGTAATAGAGCTGCTAAAACTAAAATATATACATAAAGCCAGTTGTACATACATGTATCCAAGGTGTATGAAATAAACCAAAATACATCATCATCACCTCACATGCCGATCAGTAAAATAAGTACAACTGTATGTACAAGACTATACAGAAGGACTATCTCCAAAAAGGGTACTTCTCTAGCATGATGATCAGGGTGGATAGGAATCTAGCTCGCGACTCTCTTACCTCGATCAGAAACAGCAGTGGCAACAATGGGTGTGAGAACTACTGTAAAATAAAATAATCCTCAGTGGGTACCGTTATGACCCCAACGGCCTGCCCACTAAGTCTACAAGACTGATGGAATAGCTGGTAGATAAAGAAATAGTAAAATAAGCTGGAAAAAAAAATTAGACAGCTACTATGCCACTACACTACCACTATACATATCATGCTCTCTGTGTATATATGCATCACTGGCAAAGAAACAGTCACCACTGACCCAATCCACAGGGACTGCCAACCGGCCAGCCCAGCCTGTGCCCTAAGCTATACCGTACACCACCCTCGGGGGTGGCCGGTCCAAGTACAGTGCCCAATCGGGACCACTACAACGCACAAAATTCAAACTCCGGAGCGGCACTCGTGGGCGCGGCCCAACCGAGCATAATTGCGAATCTCTGTTAAGCTCAATTAGACAACCACAGGCTATAATCGATGCAAAAGGGTCAAACAAGTCTAAGAATTAAGGATCACGTGCCCTCGGCACAATCTGATGCAAAAAGTGGAGATCCAGGTCCATTATCAATCAGGACGGCACCCATCGACACGAAATAGTCTCAACTCTGCTGTAAAAGTGGGCTCGGCATCTCAGCACGAGCGTAACCTAAACCTACACTAGTCTAAGTATCCACAACGCACTAACAACGGTGATACAAAGGTGAAACCAGCTCCTGAAGCTAAATCTGTTAACTTTTTGAAAAATGCAATGTGTAGGTTCTATATGTTTTCTCCTAAGTCAAGTCCCAGTTCAGTATGTAAATTCATCTAAATCATTAAATTAATCTTCAAATTCAGATTTCATACTACGGCATGCAAATTTACAAATTTGAGCTACTAACATGATGATTAAAGGATAACAACGCATGCTAAAAACTACATAGCACTTAGGAGAAATTCCAGTGAATTCGGTAACTTCAACCCACCTCAAACGCGACTCCAACTACGGCAAGAAGTCGATCGGAGAGCCAACAAACCAAATCAACTCCAAATCAGCAGAAGAATTGGATTTCCAATTTGGATCCTCCTGCAGCCAATTCTGGGCACCCAGTTTCCGAGCCCAGATCAGCAACACACCTACTCGAAAGCTGCATGGATTCAACTTGGAATTTAACTCAAATTCTAAAGTTAAAGTCAGTAAAAATCCATTCATACTTACCTGTTTACTAGATTTAAACATCCCAATTCAACCTTTGCTCCAAAAGTTAGAAATTTGCTCTTCTCCAAAATTCGGACCCAGGAAATGGAGGCCCACAACTGCAGTCCGGAAGTTCAACATTCAGTTCACTTTCTTATTGAGCTAAAATCTGAGGTTTCTAACTTGAATTTCTAGTGGAAATCAGCTCAAACTGACAAGAAGTGAGTGAAAAACTACTTCAAATCCAGCAATGGTTCCTTTTCCAAAATCTGGGCTCAATATTCCAAAAACCCATTAAAATCCAGCAAAAACTGCACTAAACCTCAAGTCAATCTAATTCAGCAGGAACTCACCTCCAAAAACTGAAATTTCTGGTGAGGGAAAGCTTCTAAAACCCTTAGAGGATGATGAGGAACCAATTCCAACTTCAAAAATTCGGCTACAACAAAAATCAGATCCAAAAATCCAACAAAAAGCCAAATTTTAGCTCAAAACACCAAATTCACTAAAATCCAGCAATTTGATATTTCTAACCTGGATTATTTTGTGTTAGAATTGTTCCACACACTCTTCCTTAGGTCTACCATCTACTAATTAGTCTTTCCACAACAGCTGGACACATCCAAGTGATAGAACACCAAGTTTCCTCCAAGGTTGATGCTAAATTCTGCTTAAATCTCTATATTCCAATGAGAAAATATGGATTTTAGGGAGTTTGGGGGAGATTTGATGAGGAATTTGGAGTTGGCTGTGAAGGAGAGTGAAAAAGAGTTCTCAAGGGACATCCAATCATTTTTATAGAGGTGTTGGTTGGATAAAATGAGCCACAAGGACAAAAGATTCTAACATGTTACAGTGCTGAAATCCCTGGATTCGGGCTCCCTAATCCCAGAACTAGGCGCCCGATTCTGCCCCTGTCCATAATCCAGCAAAGTGGGCTCAGCTGCAGGGCAGTCCAATATTCCCTATCAGGTTCCGGCGGATCTCAACCTACCATGGGACACGTGTCAACACGTTTGATATTCACGAGGGAGAATTCGGACTTAACTTTCGGGCGCCCTAAACTGGATCCAAAATAACTAAACAGCACTATGAATCTTGACGCCCTAAACTCAACTTCTTGGCGCCCTAAACTGTCAGAACTTCAGTTTTGGCTTATTTGAGTGCGCCGAGTCTATTTTTACGTCTATTTCGCGCCAAAACGACTCCGACTCGTCCCGACGCTCTCCAGAAGTGTCGGCCAATCGTTGATACTGTAGTCATTCCGACAGTTAACCCCCAGGGATAATACAGAATAACCAGAGTCAATCGATGAATGCACGGGACCTCTAGAGCACACTAGCTAACCGCACCTCACGCACCGTCCCGATCCTCACTGCCAAGATCACCTAAAAAGGAGGAGGGTGAGAAACCAACCCGAGATTTTTCAGTCGATACCGCAAGCCGACGAAGGCAAGTGTACCCACTGGAAAACAGAAGATAGTATAGCCAAAAGAAGATATATATATATATATATATATATATATATATATATATATATATATATATATATATATATATATATATATATATACAATTACAGTAGCAATTACTAATCAACATGAATGAATAATAATAAAGTACCTATCGCTACTGTAAATAATAATAAATGCATCAACTGTACAACAGTGTAAAAATATTCAATAACTCGCCATATTGGTCTAAAGACCTCAGACAAAGCCACAATCTGCTCACCCACCGGCATATAAACCCAGCTAAGTACCTCGCATAGAGCTCACGGGTCGGATATACGACCACTCTTCCGGAAAAGAACACTGTTGCGCCAAACTGCTGGTGTAAGTGACATACTTCATGAGCTATGACAATCGATGCAATATACTAAATAGCCAACAGAACGACAAATAGCCGAGATCAAAACCAACAATGATCACTTGACCAAAACAGGACACCCATGTTTCACAGATAACACCGACACCGACTAATCAGGTCCAATAGATAAGAGGTTATGCAAGGACACCAATAAAACACCACTCTTGTCACTCCCGGGCCCCAGCGGAAGCCTACCCGGCACGTGCACAGACCCGCCGTGCGCACAAGGCACCCACGGTGCACACAAGGCGTCTACAACAAGCCAGGCGGAAAAAAGAAGTATATACACATCCTACACAAGGTAATCAGAGCATACGAACTTAATACTATGAAGTAAGTCAACAACTATAAACCTTCACACAAGATATACAATAAGTTTCATACAAAAGGTACATTTCATGAATACAAGGTGGTCACTATACAAAATAATCTAGTACACCTTTCATAACTAGAACCAAAAGAAAGATGCCTAAGGTCCACCTATAGCAACACCAGAGTGGCTCTAGCTAGTCGCGATCCCCTTTCCGCGATCCCTAGCCTCTCCCGCTGTGGAAGGCTCTGTAACAAAAACAAACAACCAATGGGGGTGAGAACTATTAAACAATAGTTCCCGGTGGGTAAACCGCCGAGATTAGAGAATTACACTACTAAATCAACTGAGGCAAAAATAGTAAATAACTTAAGTATAGAACTAGAATGTAATAACTGAAATGAAATGGTTCTATTGCTATCATGCCTCTATGAGACTATGCCAATCAACATGTATGTAGTTCTACTACTATCAAGTATACAAGTGTGTAATGACCAACACGTACGTCCAACTACTACTATGTATGCATCAGCTAGTTGTGATGTTCAATGTCAAGTTTAACTAACTTTTACCCAATCATCGGGGACTTACACAAGATAACGTTCCGACTTGTGCCGTGCCTAATGGCCCCGTGGTAGTCAACATTCTCTCTCTAGGAATGAGCCTCGCCCACCGCATCCCACTTCGGCGCCCAATCCCGCACGGGCGAGCATTTTGTAGCAAAGGCTAAACTTCGGAGTGCCGGCTTGTAGGGAGCGACCCTCACAAGTATGTGCGAATGAGCACAAGGGCAAGCAAGCGTGATCAAATGCGTATGGAACCTCATTCGTCATGTCTAAAATATGGAATTCCAACTAACGACCTAGAGGTCGAGTACATTGTCATAATGTCTTCTCTAGTCATTCATCTTTAAGTACAATTCACTTAACACTACAACATGTCTTTAACATGCAAGGTATCATGAACCATAACAAGTATAAAGAATTATCATTCAAGTTTAACCAAATAAATAGGTCAACTAATCATGTAGTGTTACATGTAGTACAACTCAACTATAACATGCATGAGAGTGATTTGCACAAATATTTGAATAAGTGTATAACTTTCCAATCAAACTCATATGTCTTGACATGCATGCCATTTAACACATATGCCTCTACTACATAGAGAATGCAAGTCTTCATATAAGGAATGACCAACCATATGCCCCAAAAAATTCTATGTTGTCATGAATTGCATACTAAATCATCTATTAAGCCCTATAACATGATAAGAAACATAGGGAGAGTTCACATATTTCGGTGAGGTCAAACCCACCGGATAACTGTCGAAAGCTCAATCATTTTTCAAACAAAGATGCCTCCTAGACTTCTTGCACCCTAAGAAAAATTTTCAAGAGATTACGAGCTTCTAAAAAGGCTCACCACGAAATTCACCAAAAATCAAGTAGAAAATAGGTGAAAATTACCTTAGATCAACAAAAACTTGTCCAAACTCCAAAGAAAAGCAATGGGTCTCCAAATCCAACCTAGAAGAGTATTCTACACCCATCAATTTCACCCTAAAAGCTCACAAAAGGAAAACCCCAAAATAAACTCTAGTTTCTACAAAACTAGATTTTCTACTAAAAACCTCCGCAAATCTCTCAAATAGACAATGAAGAAAGGTTAGTAACCTTAAGTAGAGCTCCAATCCCAACTTATAGTTGCTAGGATTAAAGCTTAGTCCACAAACAAGCTTCTTCTTCAAGCTTGAGCTCCTCTCCAAGCCTTAGGTGCAAGCTTCCATGGAGGAGATGAAGAGAAGAAGATAAACCAAGGATTAGAGGGGTTTAGAGGAGAAAATCCAAGAGAGAGAGAGGGTAAAGCTCACCTTCCTCCTTCTCTTCCAGTCTCCAAATGAGAGGGAGGAAAGGTAATGAAGTGGATTTAAAAACCCACTCACACAAAATCCCAAAAAGCCCCTCTAAAAGCCAGAATTACAAACTGTACGAAAAACAGTTCTGCACCATTGAGTATCAGTACACGAAATGGAGTACCGGTACACAACCAAGTTGTTCCGGTTAAGAATTTATGTGCCGTGGCACGGGGTCGTACCGAAAACTTGCCGGCACGGTACGGCACGGTGTGTGCCGGGCCGTGCTGATGCGTGCCAGTCACAAAAAATATATGTGTGCTGACACATAATGGCATGAAATATTTATTTTTTTAGCAACAAAATATGCCAATTATTTATTATGTATTTTTTCAAATCTTTTGAACTTTATTGAGAAATAACTTACTAATTTAAAGAGAGGGTTTTGAGTTGTGCCATCGGCACGGGGGCTGTATCGCGCCGATATCTTGCTGGCACGGTATGGCACGGTGGATACTGCCTGTGCCGATGGGCACTTAAATCCTTGGTTCCAGTACCTGAGTTTAGTTTCGCAAAACTCGAAACAACAGACTTCTACTGAGTTCCGGTACAGCCCGTTTCAGTACCGGTACAAGTCGAATCAGTACCGGTACCCAACCGAGTTGCGCAAAGTCTAAGAACTGTGCTAACTAATACGCAACAGGGTTCCGGTACCCATACTCGGTACTAGTACACAATAGCCAAAACTGCAGTTTTTACAGATTTTAGCCTCCGAAGTCCGTTTTCGCGCTAATTAAGCTTCGAAAACATCCCCAAACACTCCAAACTCAGTCAAAACTCTCTGAATAGTATAGAATACTATTTTCTCACTAGAACCCCGTAATTTGCCGAAGTTCAATGTGCTACATCCTCCCCTCCTAAAAAGGAGTTTCGTCTGCGAAACTAGAAGTCAAGTATCTTAGGCATCCATCTGAAAAAGATGGGGATAACGCTCCCGCAGTATGCTTTCCAGCTCTCAAGTAGCCTCGCGTTCCTTTGGTTACGCCAAAGCACCTTCACATAGGGGATCTCACGATTCCGGAGTTTCTTCACCTCGCGAGCTAAGATCCTCATCGGGTGTTCCTCAAAACTTAGATCCTCCCATAGCTCCAATAGAGAGAAGTCCACTACATGAGCTGGATCAAAAATATACTTCCGGAGCATCGAAATATGAAACACATTATGTACTCCCGATAGATTCGATGGCAAAGCAAGTCGATATGCTACCGGGCCTACACGCTCCAAAATCTCAAAGAGTCCGATAAATCGAGGACCTAACTTTTTCGGAATACCAAATCTCTTAATTTTCTTTGTCGGTGACACTTTCAGGAAGATATGATCTCCCACTTGAAATTTCAATTCTCGCTGACGTTTATCAGTATAACTCTTTTGTCAACTTTGAGCTGCAATCAATCGTTCACAAGCAAGTTGAATCATGTCCTCCGCTTCTTGCAGCACGTCGGGGCCCAAAACAAGAGAGCTTGGTTGAGGCTTATCTCCAACCCTAGCTTCTTTGGATCTAGATTGGAGCTCAAAAAGAGGTGAGTAATTCTCTTGTAAGCCCTCTTTTGTGGTCTTTTTGGATTATTTGTGATGAAACCCTAGAATGGCAAATTTAGGGTTTACTTTGGGGTTCTTGATTCTATGCTTTTGGATGGGAATTGATGGGTGTAGAATATTATGTTAGGTTGGATTTGAAGCCTCCTAACTTCGATTTGGAATTTGGACAAAGATTTCTTGGTCTAAGGTAAATTCCACCATTTTTCTCTCTTGTATATGTCGATTTTCGGAAGTGTTCGTTCGACACTTGTGACCCCCTAGGAATTTTCTTTAGGGTGCTAGAAATCGAGGGGACAACTCCGCTTCGACGTACTGCAAGGTCTCGAAGGAGTTCCGGTGGGTTTGACCTCACCGAAATGGGTGAAATCCCCCTATGTCTTCGGTTTTGTTAAAAGCTCTAAATTGTGCATTTACATGCTAAATGTAGCATTATGACATTGTTGGAATCATGACATATAGGTGTCATTCATAAGAATTGCATGTACCTTGTAGGGGTTGATAACATGCATGGAATAAACTTGTAAGGGTTGATAACCTGCATGGAATAAACTTGTGTATTGGTTTTGTAGCATTTCATCTTATTATATGTAGAAATGCATGTTGGATAAGTGAGACATCATGTGGGATACTAGATGTATAGTAGAATATGAGATTCGATCATGATGCTTATATATTGGCTCTTAGTAGCATTAGTCATGACATATGACAAACCTTTGAGAATGTTAAACTAAGTATGTTGCATATTACTTAGGTGTATAACAAGAGGACATTATGACATAGTGTTGGACTCTTGGTCACTACTTGGCATTCCATGTTTTAGACATGATGAACGTGACACTTATGCAGTTGATTATGCTTGTTGGCCATTTGTGCTCATTCGCACATGCTTGTGAGGGTCGCTCCCTACAAGCCGGCACTCCGGAGTTAGCCTTGCGACATTGATCGCCGTGCAGGTTTGGGCGCCGAAGTGGATCGCCGTTGGGGGAGTGTCTCATTCTAGTGAGAGAATGTTGACTACCACGGGGCCATTAGGCACGGCACAAGCGGGACACATCGTCTCCTATGGATTGGGTATCTATGTTACATGTGGTAGTGGACATGACATGGCATATAGTGAGATTATGACATTAGAACATGTGTAGTTAAAATATTGCATATTTACACATGTACATGAGTAGAAGATTTACTTGCATTGTAACATGATCATGAATAGAATATTACATGTTCATAACTTTATGGTAGAGGCATAGTAGTGTGGAACTTTTAAATGTACGCATATTTTTATACTAATCCTACTTTTGCCTCAGTTGACCTAGTGGTGTATTCCGCTCCTCTCGGCGGCTTACCCACTGGGAACTATTGAATAATAGTTCTCATCCCCCTGGGGTTTGTTGTTTTTATTTCAGAGCCTTCCACTGCGGGAGAGGCAAGGGATCGAGGCAAGGACGTCGCGACTAGTTAGCTCCTGAGGAGATAGTCGCTTAGGTGGTTACCTTTCTTTTGTATTATATGAAAGGTGTATGTACTTTTGAGTAGTAGTAGAGTTCACCCCATGTAGTGGATGTATTATTGGTGGAGCTTGTATCACCTTTATTTTGTGTTCTTTCCTTTGTGCACCTTATGTATACTCTACCTTGTCATGTTTATTGTTCTTAAATCTAGTATGATTATGCTCTGATAACCATGTTAGGATTGTTATTATTCCTTTCATTGTATACTTGTTGTAGACGCCTTGTGTACACTTGGGCGCCTTGTGTACACGGCGGGTCTGTGCACGCGTCCGGGTGTGCTTCCGCTTGGGCCCCGGGGCGTGACAAAACCCCAACATAAACCCTAGTTTTCCAAAAAAACTTGGTTTTCATCCCAAATCTCTTGCAAAACTCATATATAGAGGGAGCAAGAGAACTACTAACCTCGATTAGAGCTTCAAACCAAGCTAATAGATGTTAGGGTTGAAGACAAATCCACCAACAAGCCTCATTCTCCAATCTCGAGCTCCCCTCAAAGCCAAGAAGCAAGACTCCATGAAGAAAATGGAGGGAAAAAAGATCAAATCCATGATCTAGAGGGTTGGAGAAAAGAAAATCTAGAGAGAGAGAGGAAAACCCACCTTCCTCCTTCTCCCTAGCCTCAGCCAACAAGGGGCAGTGAAAGGGGTGAAGAGGTATTTAGTCTAAAGCAACAAAATCCACTTAGACCCCTCAAAAAGCTAAAATTACAAAACTGCACGAAACAGCCTCAGCTGCACTGCATACCGATATACGAACAGACGTACCGGTACCAGGCTCAAATTCTGCCAAAACCTGAGCGTCGGTCAAATGGACCAATACACAGTATTCCGATATCTCATGTATCAGTACCGAAATAAATCAAATCTGTTCCGATACCCCAAGCCAGTATCGGTACCCAATTCAAAATCTACAGCTTTTGCAGATTTCGATCACTGGAGTCCGTTTTCGCGCTTAATTAGCCTCGAAAACCCTTCCAAGCTCTCCGAACTCAATCCAAATCTTCAGAATAGTATAAATCACTATTCTCTCACTAGAACTCTACAATTTGCTAAAGTTCAGTGTGCTACAGGGGGTGGCGGCTGTGGAGGGGGAAAGAAGGTAATAGGGTTAGGGTTCAATATATATATACACAACATATATAATTTCATCTGCATAAAGAAAATAAAAGGTTTCCGTGTGGGAAACAATTTTTAAAAAGGTTTTCTGCTCTTCTGTGATTTTAGTATTTCAAAATGAGTTTCCGGGTGGGAAACACTTTCAACTGATAGATGTGATATTTGTAGTATATTGTTGTGAATGTACGACTGTGAATGGATGTGATTGTGACTTGTGCTATGTGCGACGCCGTGCAAATACAGGGGAGACTCTGTCCGTGTGGACAGTGGATTCTCTGTATTTGTGGCGGGTCTGTCATCCCTTGGGTCAAGGTTTCGAAAAAAAAATTGGGCAATTTCCGCTGATCCGTAGGCTTTGAGGGACCCCGGGGGCGTGACATTGTTGCTATTAGGTTTTCGGCCCATGGATTAAGAGATGTGCGGTTCAGATGAAAGTGGTCCCCTAGGGTTGAGTGGGCGGTTGGTTGAATAGTATGTTCTAACGAGTGGAAATGGTCAAAGGGGTAGATCTAACAGCGAAAAACTTGGTAGCACCAAGTGCTTGTTGCTATTGATTGCATAATAGCTGGAGGATGGCCGGAGTACGGCGGCGCTGACGAAGCATAGAGGGTCGGCTACTGTGGAGGGGGAAAGAAGGTAATAGGGTTAGGGTTTAATACACACACACACACACACACATATAGAGTCCAGCTACTATGCTATCAATAGCACCAAGCGCTTGGTACTATCAAGTTTTCCGCCGTTAGATCTACCTCTTTGACCATTTCCACCCATTAGATCATACTATTCAACCAACCACCCATTCAACCCTAGGGGACCACTATCATCCTTACCGCACATCCCTTCATCCAAGGGCCAAAAATCTAATAACATCAATGACTCGGTGCTATTAATAATATAGTAGTCTAATTATATAATATATATATATATATATATATACGGAGTACGGCGGCGCCGATGAAGCACAGAGGAGGCGGCGGCTGTGGAGGGGGAAAGAGGGTAATAGGGTTAGGGTTCAATATATATACACACAACATATATAATTTCATCTGTAACAATTACAACTTACTCCCCTCTCAGCCCTCTGTTGCACACAAACCCTCAGCGCAGCGTATTTTGCGCAGAAGTCCCTATCACCGTGTAATTTTGTAGTTTTGCGCATTAAATGCCGTGATTTTTGCGAAAAGATCGTTCTATCGCTTTTCTCTCTCAAACTTCAACTGTGTGCCAATTTCCACAGAAATTTCAGATTTTGTGAAACTTGAGTCCGTATGTTCCCCTCTAAGTCTAGTTTTACATGAGTCCTTTTGCTCACAGAAATTTTAGAGTTTCTCACATGAAATGATAACCCCTTCGCGCGTTGCCCTATTTTCACATTTTGTAAAAAAAATTACAATTTGTCCCTCCTGTTCACAGTTTCTTACCCAAAACTACTGATAGGTGTGTTTTGCTCATAAGTTCCGCCACCTCAAAAATCGCGCAATTTGACACATGAAATGTCGCGCTTTTCGAAAAAATACTCCATTTCAATTAATTCGCTCACTTCCGTTTTCATCTCCAAACATCACCATATCACGCGAAACTGCACCGAGGTCCATCATAGGACTTAAAGTACGGGCATACCACGAAAGTGACATTTTTCGTTTTGCTAAGAACCGCTCTGAATTGCGTGATAAAATACTCTCTTTAGGAATTTCACCGTTAAATATCATGCTTTCTACACGCTTTCACAATAGCAATGTAGCACCCCTATATCAGTTGCAGAACCCTCCCATCCAGTGCATATGAATAATAATTGGTGATCAAATGAACACACATCCATCATATTTTGTGATGTATATCGTTTCCAACAACGATATTGTAGTTGCTTGCTCTTTCTCACGACCAATGGTATATGCGTCCCATCTATAGCGCCAATTGCATTCTGTAAGTTGTAACAAAGATATAAAAATAAGTGAGAAATATTGTGTTAACTAGTCACCTTAAATGGATGGAATGGCAGGTTATCTCTATTTTTGGGTGCATCCCAGCGTTACTACTCGGCAACTGTATATAGTCATGCCTAAGTTCGACCACATCATGCAAGACATTATTAAAATACCTACTTATAGTCTCCCCAAAATGTTGAAACATTTCAGCCAACACTTGATTTGTTACAACATGACCAACCCCAAACAAAAAAATCCCACGTTGTTCATCAGTAGTAAGATATCGAGTGCCTTGTATCAATCCTCTCCCGATCAATTCATCTTGAAGCCTTATGAAAGTAGTGTTGGACATTTGAAAATGTTGGTACCCTCTGTGGGATATTCTCGCAATATGTCCATAATTAATTAGTGCCCAGTGAAGGGTCTAGTACGACAAGGTCTCTTATTCAAAGTGTTTTGAAATTCAAAGAAGGCTTTGTCGATCAGAATTGTCTACACCTCTTCCTAGTAATCTGCAACCTCATCTAAGAATGTCATGAGGTTGGCCATGCTTGGAGATGAAAATATATACCGATAACACTCATCACTGCAAAGAAAAAGAAAACTTCAGGGTTGGTTCACATAAAATGAAATTAGTACATGAAGGTTTATGCGAAAACAAACTGTTACGATCGGCGCAGAAACAGAAACGAGAAAATGGCGAATGTGAAATAGACAAACCACAAAATAGTAAATAAAAAGAACACAAAGATTTATGTGGAAAACCCTTTGTAGGAAAACACCATAGGCAAAGGAGAAGAGAACTTCACTAGTGAAAAAAGGAGTACAAAGTTTGTGAGTACAATACGCTGTATCGTGAGGGCAAAAAGAAGAAAGAGATTTCTTAACGGGTTTCGGATCCGATCTGTACCACGGGGGGTCCGCCCCCCGCACCCCCCGTCCAATGTCGGTGGTGGGTTATGGGCTCGGGCGATAGGCCCGAGCCTTCCGCTACCCATCACAGACATTTATTTTCCTTCGCAAATTTTTTTTCTAAATTTGTTACACCGTGAAACTGTCGATGAATCGGAGGCCCAAAATCGAAGTCGATTACCAAATTTCGAGGCACATCTAACAAAAAAAAAGTTGTGACTGCGATGTGAATGATATTTTTTGGCTCAAGTACGAAACGGTTCAGGCTAAAATAGTGGATGCAATGGTTTAAATGCTGCCTGCTACCATTTACATCTGTTACCCTTTTATGTGCATCGCCAAAACTGAACAAAAATATATGCATATACTGCTATCAGGTCTTGTATCCGTCCATATAGCATGCTAGCAGTTAAGCATCAGCGTTACGGTATGCTGCCATCAATTCCACATAGTTAAGAAACTGCTACATTTACTTGAAGAGCAGAATTAGAGCAGAATAATTTGGGTAGTAATGTTGAAATTGCACATAATGTTGCTATCATACACATTTATCAATTGGAATGTGGGTACATAAAGAGTAGGTTAACATGAAGCTTTCAATTTTATATATATTTAAAACTAAAGTAATAGTTCCAAAACAAGCAGAATAGAAAAATACTTTTCTGCAATCAATTCCGCATACTTTCAAATTTGCTTGATCTGGAAAACATGAAGAGCAAAAACAGAAAGAAGGAAAATGATATGCATCCACTAATTCCACATAGTTAAAACCCCGCTACTATAGGATAATCAAGAGCACAAGAATGGTATTAATATAATTCTACATAGTTAAAAATACTTCTATAAATTAGGTATATCAAAAGCTTACAGAAGATATTAATATGTAGCAGTGAACAACGTCTGCTCATGCTGCATGCAATGTTCAATCTGTTTTTGCCAAAATCCACTAGCTCCTGGATAGCATCAGAGGTGCACTCAATTCTTCCCGTGTGGGTTGATGTTGGTGTAGTTTTACGCGAAGGAGTTGACGAACAACGTCTCTTGGTAGAAGCAGTTTAGGCAGAAGCATTGCTCGCATATGGATTTCCGGTCTTCACTGGAGTTGGAGTAGGGGAACATGAAGTTGCGTCATTGAGACCTTCTTCATTCTGCAGCGACATGGCCACGAGCACTTTTGGAGCACCAAAAGATTGCAAGAAGCTGAAGGGCCCCGCCATGGAATGTTTGATTAGTTATAAAATGGTAGTTGTACCCGGGGAAGAGAAGGATGTGCTGCGAACATTCTCATGTTGCATCCCTATAGTGACCCATGTCTACCCGTGGGAGTGGTCTTTCTAGAGAGGAATTTAATATCTTGATATAGAGGGAGCAGTTTGTCCCTAAACTTTGCATAAGCTGGATTTTTCTGTAAACAATTCGAACAAATTGTTCATTTGACAGACTTACTATTATAATTTAAAAAAATTTAGATGATGAATAAAATTACATATAGCTAGCACCACATTCCAATCACTTGATCGCCGGTAGTTGGAATGTTACGATCATAATTCCAGCCCAATCACTCTTGTTAGCTAACGTTTGGTCTGTAACAAACTGCTGCTTTCAACACTTTCACTCGATTTTGAAGATGACTTTTGAGGAAGTTCACTTTTGTTCGCTTGTTGAAATCATGAATTATTCTAGTCCAAGCCAGCAGAGTAAAACTTTCATTCACGAAATTCCCGAGCACATGTTCCTCCGTCATCAAGTTCAGCACTGTCGAATCCAGACCTCTGTCCAATTTTCAGATCGTACTATGGTTTTGGAGGATTCTTATAACGACCCGGCCCACTAGAAATAATAACTCGTTTGGCCCAAACCACCGGCCCAAAATGCTTAAGTCCAGTTATTATTACTAGTGTCCATGGTCTCTTATATACCCAATCACAACCCCATTCCCATCCGATGTGGGACTATTGAGGTGTCACAATTCTTGACCATGGCTTTCAATGCTCTGGCTATCAGTTGATGTAATATCAATAACGTTATGATATCTTCTTACAAACCGATTTGCAGGTCTGCTTTGAGGGGCCATCTGAAGGTGAGCACACATACAAGTAAGAAGATAGTAAGAGGTATTTTTGAAAGTATAGATTATAGTTTCTAAACATGGCTAAGGGATAAGAGACTAAATAGGATTCTATGGTGGCTGCAATGCTAATAATAGCTTGCCATCCAACCATGAAATTCAAGCCTCTTACCTGTGCATCATCGCCTAATTTTTCACATACAGGGCAACCAGCAACTAAACACATGTAAAGCAACATGCAACTGAACAATGCAAGCAGCACCATTTCACAATTCCTCCAAGTTCATATGATTCAAGTATATGGTCATCAATGGACGGTGCTAAAACTTATTTTCAGATATATATGGTTCACCAATATTATTATAATTTCTTAACTATGCAACATTGATGGCAGCATATCGTTCTTTCTGGTTTGCTCTTTATGGACCAATATTATAGTAGTTTGAACAGATAAGTATGTATAATAGCAACATTATGTAAATTTGCAACATTAAAACCTATATCAACACCCATTGTGAAAACAAACGAAAAAACAAGCTGGCAGAAAGCCAAAAAAATCGAATTGACAAGAATATTTTCAATTCCAAGGAAAAAAAATATTTAGACATGAAATAGGAATAAGACAGTTAGATTAAGATATGTTCTGATGAATTGGAGTAAAAAAGAAATCAATTAGAAAGCAATAGAAATCAAGTTATAGACACTATAGAATTCACATGAAAATAATTGGAAAGGTCCTCACAAAAAAAACTAGGAATGAAAATTAAACAACGAAGTTAAAATTTACATAATTTTTTGTCCATAAGTGTGAGGACAGTTGTGAGAATTCAAATTTTGAAATTTTAAATTTAAAATTTGAATTCTGTGATTCCTCTCCCCTTTACTGTGTTTTTCATCTGTATTTGTATGGATATACATGTATAAGTGTATATATATGTATATATAGTGTATTTTTATTGTTTATGTTTTTGTTGCGGAGAGAGGGTGGTTTGCGACGTGATTCGGAGTCCGTTTCTGACAATCCAAAATAGTAGATTCGATGTCTCGGCAGTGCTGAACGCGATGGCGCAATCCGTTTTGACATGCGACGGTCGAATCATGAGATATCGCGAGATCTTCGCTGAGAGATCGTTTTGCATTTTGATTATTTCGCGATCTGGACCCTGTTTCACGCACCGTTTTGCGTGAGATCGAATGTGGAGGGGTGTTTGGGCATTTTGTTCTTGCTGTGAGGGACCCAGGGGTTATTTGCTGTGTTTGAGGGATCTTTTTGCATTTATACCTTGTGTGTATATGTGTGTGTGTGTGTGTGTAGAGAGAGAGAGAGAGAGAACCTCCACTTCCTCTCCTTCTCCCTTAGCTCCCAGCACAGGGCCACCCCTTCCTCAGCTCCCCTGCCCTCTCCCCGAGCGCCGTCGGCCGCAGCCGACCTCACCTGGCCGACGCAAAACTCCGGCCACTCTCCCTCTCTCCCTTTTCTTCTTCTTCCTCCTCCTTCTTCTTCCTTGTTGTGTGCGCCCAGGGTGAACCCATGCCTGAGGTCACCCTGTGGTGGCACAGCTGCCGGCGACCCGCTCTGCCGTCGGGAGCCGCCGCCGAGCGCCGCCGCGCCGCAGCTGGCTGCTGCTAGGAGTGCGAGCAGTGAGCTGGTGATCCGAGCCGCCGCCGCCTCCCGCCTCTGCAGCGGCCTCCCGCCGGCCACCCGACGTCCGGCGACCCCCTCTTGCCGGTGCTCGCGTCGTCGCCGGCCGCCGTCGCCGTTTGTTGCCGGCGCCGCCGTGCCTTAGCCACCCGAGAGCACTCCTTCTTCCCTCGCCGCCGCCGCCGCTTCCTGCCGCCGGTTGAGGTGAACATTCCCTTCCTCACCACCCCCGCATCCAACCCTGGCCGCCGCGGGCCGTGCATGTTGGCCGGCAGCCGGCCGGAGCTTGCTGCTTCGGCCAGGGTCTTCTTTTGCCTTATTTTGGCCGCATGCTTGTGTTTGAGCTTTCTGTTGCCTCCCGAAGATCGGGAAGGTGAGCACGATGATTGCAGCGATGCGCTGATCATCATGCTCACCTTAGTTTTCTATTTTGGTGAGCCGTTTTGCTGTTCGGCCTTGTCGAGCAATGTTATCGCATGTAGAGGCTATTTTTATGGGTTTTCTGTGCTTGCGACTGGTCCTATCGCAGTAGGGCTGTAATACATAGTTTTTGAGGATTTGAGGGTTTCTGGATTTGGCGGATTTCGGGCGCCCGGAAGTGAGGAAGTGGATGCCCGAAAGATCTGGATCCAGTTGACTTTGTGGATGATCCGGAAGTTGCTGATGAGGTTTGGATCTGGACGCAGGAACCGGACGCTCGGATGAGGATCCGGATTGAGCTGATGACGTGGAGAGCCACGTGTCGCGACGCAGGACACGTGTCGACCGCCGGAGACACGCCGCCCCACCGCCTGCCGACCGACGACCGACCGCTTGGCCGCCAGCTGACACCTGGATTGCAGGGTTTCCGGACGCCCGGAAGATGGATTCGGGCGCCCGAAAGTGGAATTTTGGGAGCCTATAAATAGATGAGTCCCTGATGGTTTTGAGCTCATTTCCACTTCGTGTGACCCATTTCTAGAGAGAGAAAGTTGGGTTTAGGGCCATGTGTTGGCATTTGTTGTAACCTAGCTTGCTCTCCTCTATTCTGTTGATCTGGTCTGGTGCTGAGCTGTTGTTCTGTCAGAGTTAGCAGCCTTTTGGAGATATTCAGATCGGAGTGCTGCTGAAGCTTAGTTATCTTGGAGGGTTGGATCTGAGGATACTGTTTTTCCCACCGTGGTTGGATTAGCTTTTGAGGTGGGTTGATGTTTGCCAGATTCAGTGGACTTCCTCCTATGTGTTTACTCTCATGTTAGCATGATATGATAGTGTTGGATTATGTTAGCATGATATGATGATATTGGATTATGATAGTGTGATATTATTGGGATTATGATAGCATGACATGCTGAGATTATGTTAGAAATGACCTGTTAGGTTGAGATTTGCATGTGCATGATATGCTAATGATATATATATGAGCATGCATGATTTTCTTATATCCTTGTTGCATGATTTGACTTACACCTATCCTGTTGATATCCCTTGTACCGGTTGTTGTACATGTTAGTGTAGGTGATCATGTTAAGGCTCGTGCTATGTTGTTGTACCTCCTCTTTGTGGAAGAGTTGAGATTGATTGTGAGCACTGGAGCATTGATCGGGTCATGTTGTTGACTATCCTTTGAGGTGCCGAGAGCACGTGATTCTTTATGAGATCAGTGGATTGGGTCATACTTGTTGATTATCCTTTGAGATGCCGAGGGCATGTGATTCTTTGTTGACCCAGTCGTGTCGATCATATACCTGTGGGTGCTTGGCGCTGATATGAGTTTACTTTACTCGGTTGGGTCGCTCCCACGAGTACCGCTCCGGAGTTGGCATGTTCCGTACAGAGGGTTGTACGAGGGACTAGTGACAGATGGTGTTTCTGTTCTAGCAGGCTCCCTACGGGTAGAGCATGATCAGGCCGCAGGTATTGTATTATGTTGTATGGCATTATGGATTCGTGATAGTCCTCATTGGTATATTCAGTTCATTGGTACGTGGCATATAATCTTATGCATGAACTTTATTGATAAGTAGAGCTATCTATTTAATTGAGACACAAGTAATATATCTTCTATACTTGCTATCGTTAAGATGAGATAGCATGTAGAGGCATATTATGACAATAGTAGAAATACTCCTTAAATAAGTTGCGCCATTGTATCCGACCCCTAGATCGATGGTTGTGATTCCATGTTAAAGACATGATGGTTGAGGTTATGTGTCCTTCGACATGACGCATATAACCACGCTTGTTTGCCCTTGTGCTCATTCACATGTGCTTGTGAGGGACGCTCCCTACAAGCCGGCACTTCGGAGTTTAGCCGTCGCGACACCATACTCGCCCTTGTGGGATTGGTGCGCCGAAGTGGGATGCCATGGGCGAGGCTCATTCCTAGAGGGGGAGTATTGACTACCACAGGGCCATTAGGCACGACACAAGTTGGGACGTTACATTGTATAAGTCACTGATGATTGGCTAAAAGTTAATTAAACTTGACATTGTACATTACAACTAGTTGATGCATATATAGTTGTTGGACATACATGTTGGTCATTACATAGTTGTATACATGATAATAGGAGAACTATATACATGTTGGTTAGTATTGTTGCATAGAGGCATGATAGTAATAGAACAATTTCATTTCAACTATTACTTTTCAGCTTTTAATTTCAGCAATTTATTATCTGATACCTCAGTTGACTTAGTGATATATTTCACTTCTCTCGGCAGCTTACCCACTGGAAACTATTGTTTTATAGTTCTCACCCTCATTGGTTGATTGCTTTTGTTTCAGAGCCTTCCACTATAGGAGAGGCTAGGGATCACGGCTTGGGGATTGTGTCTAGCTAGTGCATACTTCGAGTTGCTTAGAGGTGGACTTCAGGCACCTTTCTTTTGGTTTTTATTGTGAGAGGTGTACTTGTTCATTTATAACGACCACCTTGATTTCATGAGATGTACCTTTTATATGGAGACTTATATTGTATACCTCATGATTTAGTTAGTTGTTATAGATGTAAATGCTGATGTTTAGATAATGTTCTCATGCTCTGATTACCTTGTTTGGAATGTGTTTATACTTCATTTTCGCAATGTTTGTTGTTGACGCCTTGTGTGTACCGGGGGTACCTTGTGCACACGGTGGGTCTGTGCACCGGGTAAGCTTCCGCTATGGTCTGGGCGTGACAGCTAACTCGCCTTACCCGCAAGGGGACCAAATTCGTGTAAAGCGATAATTGCGATCAAAGTTTCAAGGAACTGAAGGAGAGGTTGACCACAGCTCCAATTCTTGCCTTTTCGATTGCGGGGGAGGACTGTGTGTTGTATAGTGATGCATTGCGACACGGTCTAGGGTGTGCGCTTATGTAGCATGGGCAGGTTATTGCATATGCTTCCAGCCAATTGAAGAGTTATGAGCAGAATTATCTCCCCATGACTTGGAGCCAGCGGTGGTGGTCTTCGCACTAAAGTTGTGGAGACACTGCCTGTATGGCGAACGTTGTGAGGTTTATACGGATCACAAAAACTTGAAATATCTATTTACTCTACTAGAACTACGGGAAGATCTAAGTTCGAGGAGCATCCAGTGAGGATCTTGGCTCCTGAAGTATGGAAACTTCGGAATCACGAGATACCCTCTGTGAAGGTGCTTTGGAGCAACCATGAGGACCGCGAGGCTACATGGGAGTTGGAGAGCTCGTTGCGGGAGCATTATCCTCATCTTTTTCAGATAGTAGTTTGAGGTACTTGACTTCTAGTTTCGCTGACAAAACTTTTTTTTAAGAGGGGAGGATATAGCACACTAGACTTTTGCAAATTGCGGAGTCATAGTGAGAAAAATAGAATTTTGTACTATTCTGGGGATTTTGACTGAGCTTGGAGAGTTTGGAGTGTTTTCGATGCTTTGGGCACCGGCACTGTGTGTGGGTACCAGAACTCAGTTGAAGACTGGGTTTGACAGCTCTCAAGTTTTTCGAAACCAGGTAGGGTACCGGTACTGATTTGGCGTGTACCTATACTGATTTGGGCTGTACCGAAACACAGTTGGACTCTAAAGAATCCAATGTTCGGGTTCTGCGGAACTAGATCTGGGTACCGAAATTTTGGATTGTGTACCGGAACTCAATTTCGTGTGCCGGTACTCAATGGTGCAAAACTTATTTTCGCGCAAGTTGTAATTTCTGAGTTTTGGAGGACTTTTGTGAATATTGTTATATCAGGTAATATACCCCTTCACCCCTCTCATTTGCCCATTGTGGCTATAGCAAGAGAGAGGAGAAAGAGGTGAGTTTCTCTCCTCTTTTCCTTAGTTTTTCTTCTCCAACAACACCGAATCTTTGGATTTCTTCTTCTTTTCCTTATCCCTTCTATGGACGCTTACACCTTGAGCTTGGAGTGGAGCTTGGACTTGGAGAAGGGAGTTGTTTGGAGCCCTAGACTTCACCTTAGCATTCCTAAGGTGGCATTCGAGCTTTGATCAAGGTTGGCAATCTTTCTTCATCCTCTAATTGAGAGATTTGTGGAGGTTTTATGTAGAAAATCTAATTTTGTAAAAATTAGGATTTATTTTGAAAATTTTCAAATGTCGGTTTCTAAATTGAAATTGATGAGTGTAGAACACTCTTATATGTTGGAATTGAAGCCCCATTGCTTTGATTTGGAGCTTGGACAAGATTGTCTTGGTCTAAGGTATTTTACATTCATTTTCCCTGGAATTTTTTAGGAATTTCAAGAGATGATTTTTAGATGGGCCAAACCACTTAGGAATTTTTCTTTGGGTGTAGGATAAGCGGGGGACAATTTTGAATTGAGGAACGATCAAGTCTCGTTGACTATCCGGTGGATTTGACCTCACCGAAATTGGTGAACTATCCCTATGTCTCCTATAACTTTATAGGGCTTAATAGATGTTCTAGCATGCAATTCATGACATCATTGAATTTATGAACATGTGGTTTGGCCACTTCTTGCGTGATGATTTTTATTCTCTATGTAGTAGATACATCTATATATGGTAGGGTACATGCATGCATGATACATGAGTTTGGTTGAGAGTTATGCATACCATTTGAATGTGGCATGAGTAGTGTATTCCTATATATGTTATAAGTAGAGTTGTGATATATGTGGCATATAATCTTATGCATGAACTTTATTGATAGGTAGAGCTATCTACTTAATTGAAACACAAGTAATTTATCTTCTATACTTGCTATCGTTAAGATGAGATAGCATGTAGAGGCATATTATGACAATAGTAGAAATACTCCTTAAATAAGTTGAGACATTGTATCCGACCCCTAGGTCGATGGTTGAAATTCCATGTTATAAACATGATGGTTGAGGTTCTGTGTCCTTCGACATGACGCATGTGACCTCGCTTGTTTGCCCTTGTGCTCATTCACATATGCTGCTTGTGAGGGACGCTCCCCACAAGCCGGCACTCCGGAGTTTAGCCGTCGCGACAATATACTCGCCCTTGCGGGATTGGGCGCCGAAGTGGGATGCCATGGGCAAGGCTCATTCCTAGAGGGGGAGTGTTGACTACCACGGGGCCATTAGGCACGGCACAAGTCGGGACGTTACATTGTATAAGTCACCGATGATTGGCTAAAAGTTAATTAAACTTGACATTGTACATTACAACTAGTTGATGCATATATAGTTGTTGGAAATACATATTGGTCATTACATACTTGTATACATGATAGTAGTAGAACTATATACATGTTGATCAGTATTGTTGCATAGAGGCATGATAGTAGTAGAACAATTTTATTTCAGCTATTACTTTTCAGCGTTTCATTTCAGCAATTTATTATCTGATACCTCTGTTGACTTAGTGATATATTTCACTTCTCTCGGCAGCTTACCCACTGGAAATTATTGTTCTATAGTTCTCACACCTATTGGTTGATTATTTTTGTTTTAGAGCTTTCAACTATGGGAGAGGCTAGGGATCGCGGCTTGGGGATTGTGTCTAGCTAGTGCATACTTCGAGTTGCTTAGAGGTGGACTTCGGGCACCTTTCTTTTGGTTTTTGTTGTGAGAGGTGTACTTGTACATTTATAACTACCACCTTGAGTTCATGAGATGTACCTTTTATATGGATACTTATATTGTATACCTCATGATTTAGTTAGTTGTTATAGATGTAAATGCTTATCTTTAGATTAATTATGTTCTCATGCTCTGATTACCTTTTTTGGGATGTGTTTATACTTCATTTTTGCAATGTTTGTTGTTGACGCCTTGTGTGTACCGGGGGTACCTTGTGCACACGGCAGGTCTGTGCACATGCCGGATAAGCTTCCGTTAGGGTCCGGGCGTGACAGCTAACGTGCCTTACCCGCAAGGGGACCAAATTCGTGTAGAGTGATAATTGCGATCAAAGTTTTGAGGAACTGAAAGAGTGGTTGACCACAGCTCCAGTTCTTGCCTTTTCGATTGCGGGGGAGGACTGTGTGTTGTATAGTGATGCATTGTGACATGGTCTTGGGTGTGTGCTTATGTAGCATGGGCAGGTTATTGCATATGCTTCCTGCCAGTTGAAGAGTTATGAGCAGAATTATCTCATCCATGACTTGGAGCCAGCGGTGGTGGTCTTTGCACGCAAGTTGTGGGGACCCTGCCTTTATGGCGAACGTTGTGAGATTTATACGGATCACAAAAGCTTGAGATATCTATTCACTCCACTAGAACTACGGAAAGATCTAAGTTTCGAGGTGCATCCAGTTAGGATCTTGGCTTGTGAAGTAAGGAAACTTCGGAATCGCGAGATACCCTCTGTAAAGGTGCTTTGGAGCAACCATGAGGACCGCGAGGCTACATGGCAGTTGGAGAGCTCGCTGCGGGAGCATTATCCTCATCTTTTTCAGATAGTAGTTTGAGGTACTTGACTTCTATTTTCGCTGGCAAAACTCCTTTTTAGGAGGGGAGGATATAGCACACTAGACTTTTGCAAATTGTGGAGTCATATAGTGAGAGAAATAGTATTTTGTACTATTGCGGAGTCATAGAGATTTGTGGAGGTTTTATGCAGAAAATCTAATTTTGTAAAAATTAGGGTTTATTTTGGGATTTTTCAAATGTGGGCTTCCGAATTGAAATTGATGAGTGTAGAACACTCTTATAGGTTGGAATTGAAGCCCCATTACTTTAATTTGGAGCTTGGACAAGATTTTTTTGGTCTAAGGTATTTTACATTCATTTTCCTTGAAATTTTTTAGGAATTTCATGAGATGATTTTCAGATGGGCCAAACCCCTTAGGAATTTTTTTTTGGGTGTAGGATAAGCGGGGGACAATTTTGAATTGAGGAACGATCAAGTCTCGATGACTATCCGGTGGATTTGACCTCATCGAAATTGGTGAACTATCCCTATGTCTCCTATAACTATATAGGGCTTAATAAATGTTCTAGCATGCAATTCATGACATCATTGAATTTACGAACATGTGGTTTGGCCACTTCTTGCATGATGATTTTTATTCTCTATATAGTAGAGACATCTATAGTAGGGTACATGCATGAGTTTGGTTGATAGTTATGCATACAATTTGAATGTGGCATGAGTTGCGTACTCCAATATATGTTATAGAGTTGTGATATATGTGGCATATAATCTTATGCATGAACTTTATTGATAGGTAGAGCTATCTACTTAATAGAGACATAAGTAATTTATCTTCTATACTTGCTATCGTTAAGATGGGATAGCATGTAGAGACATGTTATGACAATAGTAGAAATACTCCTTAAATAAGTTGAGACATTGTATCCGATCCCTAGGTCGATGGTTGAGATTCCATGTTATAGACATGGTGGTTGAGGTTCCGTGTCCTTCGAAATGACGCACGTGACTACGCTTGTTTGCCCTTGTGCTCATTCACATTTGCTTGTGAGGGACGCTCCCTATAAGCCGGCACTCCGGAGTTTAGCCATCGCGACACCATACTCGCCCGTGCGGGATTGGGCGCCGAAGTGGGATGCATTGGGCGAGGCTCATTCCTAGAGGGGGAGTGTTGACTACCACGGGGCCATTAGGCATGGCACAAGTCGGGACGTTGCATTGTATAAGTCACCGATGATTGGCTAAAAGTTAATTAAACTTGACATTGTACATTACAACTAGTTGATGCATATATAGTTGTTGGAAATACATATTGGTCATTACATACTTGTATACATGATAGTAGTAGAATTGTATACATGTTGATCAGTATTGTTGCATAGAGGCATGACAGTAATAGAACAATTTCATTTCAACTATTACTTTTCTGCTTTTCGATTCAGTAATTTATTATCTAATACCTCAGGTGACTTAATGATATATTTCACTTCTCTCGGTAGCTTACCCACTGGGAACTATTGTTTGATAGTTCTCACCCCCATTGGTTGATTGTTTTCGTTTCAGAGCCTTCCACTATAGGAAAGGCTAGGGATCGCGGCAAGGGGATTGTGTCTAGTTTGTGCATACTTCGAGTTGCTTAGAGGTGGACTTCAGGCACCTTTCTTTGGTTTTTGTTATGAGAGGTGTACTTGTATATTTATAACGACCACCTAGAGTTCATGAGATGTACCTTCTATATGGAGACTTATATTGTATACCTCATGATTTATTTAGTTATTGTAATATAAATGTTTATGTTTAAATTATGTTCTCATGCTTACCTTGTTTAGGATGTGTTTATACTTCCTTTTCGCAATGTTTGTTGTTGACGACTTGTGTATACCGAGGGTACCTTGTGCACATGGCGGGTCTGCGCACGTGCTAGGTAAGCTTCCGCTAGGGCCCGGTCGTGACAGCTAACGTGCCTTACCCGGAAGGGGACCAAATTCGTGTAGATCGATAATTGCGATCAAAGTTTCAAGGAACTAAAGGAAAGGTTGACCACAGCTCCAGTTCTTGCCTTTTCGATTGCGGGGGAGGACTGTGTGGTGCATAGTGATGCATTGCGACATAGTCTTGGGTGTGTGCTTATGTAGCGTGGGCAGGTTATTGCATATGCCTCCCGCCAGTTGAAGAGTTATGAGCAAAATTATCCCACTCATGACTTGGAGCCAGTGGTGGTGGTCTTCGCACTCAAGTTGTGGAGACACTGCCTGTATGGCGAACGTGGTGAGGTTTATATGGATCATAAAGGCTTGAAATATCTATTCACTCAAAAGGAGTTGAACTTAAAGCAACAAAGGTGGTTGGAATTGTTGAAAAACTATGACCTAACCATCTTGTACCACCTGGGCAAGGCTAATGTGGTGGCCGATGCACTCAGTAGGAAATTCATGGAGAACCTTACAACAATGATCACAATCTAGCCGCAGTTGATCTCAGAAATGCGGCAATTCGACTTGGAAGTTGTGACTCCGGACCTCCCCGCAAAACTTATGACTCTCGTGATTCTGCTGACTTTGTTGGAGTGAATAAAAGAAAAACAATCTTTAGACCTGGAACTCTAAAAGGTGCTGAGCAATGTTGAGAGTAGGCAAGCCGGTGAATTTAGTGTGGATTTGGAGGGCGCTCTTCAATTTCAAAATCGTTGGTGTGTGCCCAAGGATGCGGAGATTCGTGGGGAGATTTTGAGGGAAGCTCATATATCCCTGTATGCTATTCATCTTGGAGGCACCAAAATGTATAAGGATCTTAAAATACATTATTGGTGGCCGGTATGAAAATGAATATTGGGCGTTTTGTGGCACAATGTTTGGTGCGCCAACAAGTGAAAGCAGAACATCGCCTCCCGACGAAAAAATTACAAAATTTGCCGATTCCGGTATGAAAGTGGGAGAATATAGCGATGGACTTCATCGTGGGGTTGCCTCGATCTCAAGGAGGCCATGATGCAATTTGGGTGGTTGTGAATCGATTGACAAAGTCAGCTCATTTCTTGCCGATCCACAACGTTTGGTCGAGGGACAAGCTGGCACAAGTCTATTTGGATGAGATTGTGCGTCCGCATGGGGTTCCGGCATCGATCGTGTCGGATCGAGATCCCTATTTTTGCATCTCAGTTTTGGAAGAGTTTGCACGAGGCATTGGGCACACGGCTCAATTTTAGCATGGCAATCCATCCTCAAATAGACAGTCAGTCCGAGAGGATAAACCAAATTTTGGAGGATATGTTTCGAGCATGTGTTCTAGACTTCAAGGGTGCCGGGCACACTTATTTACCGATGGTGGAGTTCGCCTATAACAATAGCTATCAGGCAAGTATTGGCACGGATCATTTGAGGCCTTGTATGGAAGGAAATGTCGGTCTCCAATATATTGGAGTGAGGTCGGCAAGAGAATGGCCTTGGGACCGGATATGTTGCAAGACGCGGAGGAAAAGGTCCATTTGGCGCATCAACGATTATTGACGGCGCAAGCCCGACAAAAAAGTTATGCGGAGAAGCGTTGATGAAATTTGAAATTCGCGGTGGGCGACCGCATTTTCTTAAAGGTATCACCCATGAGAGGGGTGAAGCGGTTTGGAATGCAGGGTAAGCTAAGTCCCCGATATATTGGACCATATGAGATTTTGGAGCGCGTGGGGCACTTGACGTATTGACTCGCCCTATCACCGAGACTTGCGGGAAATTCACAATGTGTTTCACGTATCCACACTCCGCAAGTATATTTATGATTCGACTCACGTCCTTCAATATGAGCCGCTTGAACTTCAAGAGGACATGTCATATGAGGAGTTCTTGATATGCATCCTTGCTCACAGGATGAAAGAACTATGAAACCGCACAATTTCATATGTTAAAGTGCAATAGACCAACCACGATGAACGTGAAGTCACTTAGGAATTGGAAAGCTCGATGAAGGAGCGTTTCGCTCACCTCTTTACTGATTCTAGTTGAGACATGATTTTAGTTTCGCGGACGAAACTCTTTTTAAGGAGGGAGGGGTGTAGTGTACCAAATTTCGGTATACTATACTAGACTTTGGCCAATTGGACAAAGTACAATTGAGAATTGATTTAGACATGCTTCGAAATGAGTTCCGAGAGTTTCGGAATGATTAGAAGTGAGTTAGAGCTCCATGGAGCGAAAATAATTTTTTTTAGAAAAAGCATTTCTAAGCTGCTGGACTCTCAGGGTTCGGACCTTGACTTAAGGATCCGGACCTTGATATTTTTTGTACGAGCCAAGATTATCAAAGTCCCGACCTTGATGGAGGATTCGGACCTTACCTGCACAGATTGGAAAAGTGAGGTACGGGGTCCGGACTTTACTTCAGGATCTGGACCCTCCGCTCGTAGAAAGTGTGTTTGAGGGGGTTTTTGGCAATTATAGCTACACTCTTTTGAGGGGGGAACCCCAACCTTTCTCCCACACACGACCACTCTAAGGGAACACCTCTCACACTCTCTTCTCCTCTCTCTATCTCTAGAAATCTCTCTAACACTTAGAGATTTGGAGGGATCGATCTAGAAAAGGCGTTGGAGGTGAAAATTAAGCTTCTGGAGCAAGGAGCTTGGAGAGCGTGGGTTTGAGGTGAATTTTTGGTGATTTGAGTTAGGGTTTTGGGTTTAATCCTTGATTTTGGAATTTTAGCAAACCCTAGGCAAATTTAAATCACAAATGGTGGGGATTTGTCATGAGATTTAGAGTTTTGCCATGGTTTTGAAAAACCCTAGGTTAAATTGGAGCTTTTGTTGTGGATGAGTTTAAAAATTATTTGACTCTTTAAAATCCTAATTAGAGGGTAGAAAATTATGTGGGACAACTTGATTTCATAAAATAAAATTGTTTAAGGGTTCGAAAGAGGTTACGAACCATTTGTCTTATTCTAGGGCAAGGGAGCTTGGAGTAAGCTAGTAGCCCGAGAAAGGCCTAATTACAAGTGATTACAAGCAATTAGGGGTGTGCTAAGGTGGGTTGTGTTCTACCGAAGTTATTAAGTCACTTCTACGTCTAGGGTGTAATAACTAAATTAAGTTATTTGTAGTTGTGACGCCCCACTTCCCAGGGGGTCATCCATCCTAGGACTACTTCAATCCTAGCACGCTTAACTCTCTTAACCTCTTGGGCATAGCCACCGCCCAAAATGCTATAGCCAGGTTAAGAGTTTTAGCCCTATTATATCTTATATATAGGACTACCTGGGGTCTCACATTCTCCTCCCCTTTAAGCCCTGACGTCCTCGTCAGGCTTAGACTCACAAGTACCAGGCGATGTGAGACTCGTATCGCTAGTCTTAACCAACCTTGTGGGGGAGCCGCGCTCTACCCACAACAGTCATCAGCATGAGAGCCTCGCTCTCCCCGTTGTATAACCTAGCTCAACCGAGACTCATCTCACACTTTTGGTTGGTAATTGGCTCTGATACCAACTGTAACGCCCCACTTTTCAGGGGGTCACCCATTCTAGGACTACTCCAATCCTAGCACGCTTAACTCTCTTAACCTCTTGGGCCTAGCCACCGCCCAAAATGATATAGCCGGGTTAAGAGTTTTAGCCATATTATATCTTATATATAGGACTACCTGGGGTCTCACAGTAGTTGCATGGTAGTTAAATTGATAAATATGCATGTTAGAGGCATATGCTATTTGGAATAGTTAATTTTACTACCTTTGCATGAGAGAATGTGCATGCATGTGATATATGTAAATTTAGAGTTACTAATTCTCATGAGATGAATGAACGCATACATGACTATTTTGCATACCCACGTTGTGGGCTAAATGGTTGGTTGATTTCCTTTAGGGTCATTAGAGAACTCAACATATGAATGTAGAAAATATAATGCCATTGGAACATAGGTCGGAAACATAGTGGGTAGAATACCATTTGGACATGATGACATGAACCTAGGAAGGTTGACAATGTAGGGTGAAAACAATAGACCTTGGGACCATGAAAGAAAGAATTCCGAAAATCCTAACAACCCACAGTCGGGGGTGTGCGGAATGCCACCTAATGCCAAGGGGGTGACTTGATGCCTATGAACCTATGGTCGGGGGTGTGCGGAATGCCATCTAATACCGAGGTGATAGGTGAGATGATTGAACTCATTTCCAACAATTCATATGGTCAGGGGTGCCTGGCATGCCACCTAATACCAAGGAATGGAGCGACTTCATAAGTTGTGGATATGTGGCGGGGTGGTGACAATCTCGCCACCTAATGCCAAGATGGAAGCGGCTAATTCGCTCTTTATTGACTCAAGTTTGAGTCGGGTGACATGATTAGAATAATAGAACTAGTGAGTAAAAAGTAATTTACATCACATAAGTAGGTTTCATTATCATGAGTAGAGGCATGAGCATGATTATATTTGAATGCAATATGGTAGAGATTTATATTATTATGGAATTATTTATTGTTCACTGACCCATGCTTATGTTGCCTCCTTTGGACCTAGTAAGTAATGCTTTTCTCTTGGGTGGTAGTACCCACTGGGAACTATGTTTATAGTTGTCACCCTCATATTTTTCAGGTCTATCTGAGCGGGACACGGCAGAGAGAGGAAAGGGCATAACTCAGTAGATAGCGACCCTTCCACATTTTGAGGTCTTTATAGATGTACCCATTTTGGACGATGTACTAGCAAAAAAAATATAATGTAATATTTTGGATTGTATTTTGGAAAGAAAAATGATGTATGCAATTGAATGAAACAAATGATGTAATAGATGTAGTATTTACTTTTATATCTTGTGATACTTTCCTTATGCAATCCATGTATTCAATTTCTGGTTCGAATGTGTTATGCCTTGGGCGGATAGAGGAAACTTTGTCCGTTCGACGGGTCTGGTGCACTTGCCCGATGAGTGCTTTCGCTCTGGGCTCGAGGCGTGATACCAAGGAGTCGATCCATGTTTCCACGACCCATGGGTCCATTGTCTCTCCGTTGAAAGTAAGCGGATTGAACTTTTTGAAGATAGTAAGGATCGCAAGCACTTGCTCCCTCTCTGCTTCCATCGCCACGTAATAAGGGGCCAAAGTGCCCAAATCCATTAGAGGGGTACCATCGCAATTCCAGACTGCATACAGTGCGCCACCACTGGTACGGCCGCCACCGCGATGTTTGGCACATCACTTGGAGGCACGGGCCGCTCCTAACTCACCAAAGCTGTAGCCGCCTGTTGTGCCACAGTCTCTTAGAGCCTCGTACTCTGCTCCTCCTGGCGCTGAGAGGTTTTGGTCTGCCAATGCATACCCCGATTAACGCGGCCAACTGTTCGCGAAGTTTCAGATCCCGCTTGCCCCGGATTACTCGGGTGCTCGGTTGGCTCTTCCAGCCTAGACCTCATCAGAGGTTAACCACGTGGTGCCATCGCTTTCTAAAACACGACGACCTTAGTCAATACCCTGACCCTTAAGGTCATAGACCACAAAATGTACATTTAACGAACTCAATTAGGCAAAAGTTACACAAGGGCATTTATTCCCATTTCTAGGCTTCATATTATCGGTCGCCAACATGACCTCCCTCAGCTGAGAATAAATCACACCTTAAATCCACCTCTAATATCCCATTAGAGGCAAAACAACTATTTGACCCAATTGATTCAACCTCCGCCACAATTCATAAGTCATCGTTTCTCACGAGTCTGGGTTCTTATGGTCTTCCTAGGTCCATCTACACCGTTTTTATTCTTTGACACTAACTTAATCTGTCACGTCCTGAGCCTGCAACGCATAGACCCGCCAAACAAATAGAGTTTCTCCTGTCCGTCCAAGGCATCACAACTTGTAAAATACATTCCAAACAGAAATCATGCACACAAGGTTTGTATAAGAAAGATATCAACTTGCATAAATAATCTCTATTATATCATTTTTCATTGTTTATATTTCTTTCCAAATACAACCCAAAATGTTCTTTATATTTTTCGTTTTTTTCTATATACATTTTCAAAATTCTATTTCTAGCGGGATACATCAAAAGGCGGGTAGAATCTTTATTTACTGTACCACACCCTTTCCTCGCATTGTCGTGTCTACCACTAATGGACATGTAAAATATGAGGGTGAGAACTATAAATCACTACAAGAAATATAGTTTTTTGTGGAGACTTTTTTGTGACCAATAATAGCACTCCATCGAAAATAAAATTTTTATGGGGATTTTTGTTCTTTCTCCACAGCTTGCATCTGATAATATTTTAACATTTAATTAGTGACGATTTTTATAAATTCGCTGTAAATTCGTTAGCTGTATGTGTAGAATCATAAAAAACCGCCATAAAATATATAGGCTATTTATCGTGGCGATTATGTTTCGCCATGATAGAGTATGTTGCCAAAATTTCTAAAAAAAATGTAAAAGTTTTTTGCAATGATTTGTGGCGATTTGTAAAATTTGGTAATCCAAACATTTTGCGGGAATTATTTTAAATCTACTAAAAAAATATAAGAAAATATTTTTATGTAATATTTAGTGGCTATTTTGGAAAGGGTCACAATAACTTTAAATTTTAAAATTTTAAAGTTCTAATTAAAACAAAAAAGTCTCTGTTGCCCTTGGCTAGAGAGGGAAAAAAAAAAAAAAACTTCTCTTCGTTCTCTCGCCTCCTCCTATGCCTCCATCGACCATCGCCTCCTCCCCACCCGTACGTCCATCCACTGTCTTCTCCGACCCCTCAAGTTAGCATTCCACGGCGCTCATATTGCAAGTTGTTGTTTGCTCGGCTTCCATCATCTTTTCCTCGACTTTGATCGTATTCTCTCTCTCCACTCGCCTCTCTCTCTCTTAGGTTTCTGCTTTTAGGTTTTTATAATCTCAAAATCAATGCCCTCAACGCCCCCAATTTCTTGAGTTTTTTGCTTACGGCATGTTTGTTTGGGTGGAAGTGGGGTGGAAGTGGAGAGGGTGAAAGTCGTTTTCGTCAAAAACGACCACTTCCGTCGTTTGGTTCGCCGTAAAAAAGTTACGGTCGAAACTCGAGTGAATCCGAAACGGCGTAATTGACTTCGGCCCACGGGTGAAAGAGAGGTGAAGATAAAATATTATTTTTAATTATATTAAAACATAATTATATAATTATATAATTATATTATTTTTAATTATATATTTAAAATATTATATAATTAAATTTTAATTATATAATTAAATTATATATGATTAAATTTTATTTATATAATTAAAATATTATATAAAAATATAATTATATAATTAAATAATATTATATAATTAAATTTTAATTATATAAAAAATATTATATAATTAAATTTTAATTATATAATTATTTATTATATAAAAATATTATATAATTAAATTTTAATTATATAAAAATATAATTATATTATTTTTATTTATTAAATTATTTATTATTTATACATAAATTATAATTTTACATCATACACTTCCTACCAAACAAACAGCAGAACTAATGAAACTTCATTTCCATAACTATGAAACAAACAGTGGAAAAGAAGTAGTTTTCACCGAACTCCACTTCAACCCAAAGTCCACTTCAACCTAAAGTCCAGTTTCGACGAAACAAACATGCCCTAATAGGTGGTGGGTTTCAATATCTGCCAGAAAAGATTTGAATGTCTTACAAAAACTTATATCTGTCCCCTCTTTTTTTTTTTTTTGGATTTTCCATTCAATGGGTTAGCTTACCTCTATTTTGGCCTTGGTCGTTATGGGTTACAGCTATATATATATATAACAACTAAGTGTTAATACTTTGACTACTTTTTCAAGGGAGAATTTTAATATAGGTATATGCTATCGGAAGAATGCTTCTTTTTTTTTTTTTTTGAGTAAAAACTGGAGGAAAAATTATCCTCCGCCAATTTTATTACAAGCTATATACACATTACGGCTTACACAGTAAAAAGAGTAAATAGAAGGCCAAAACACAGGTATCTCAATCCGTCAAACATCACAATATATAACATAAAATTAGACGGCCTACGATATAGCTGAAACTAGAAAAAAAATTTCTAGATGAAGCCACACCGTGAAAAAATGCACTATTACCATCCCCTGACTTTAGCCACTTCATCTTTGCTCTTTGTGCCCAAATAATCTCCTCTTTTCTACAAATCTCTAATATTTCTTTTTTCAACTTAGATCTCAATGTCCTTTCTTCTTCAGATAAGCCTCTCACTTCTTCTTTACAATCTAATCTCCCTATTTCTTCAATAACATCCTTTTTTCTTCTCAAAATATTCCCAATCTTTCAGTTTTTGCCTCAACTCCTTAAGCTTTCTCACAAGAATTTTACTAGCAGACCAACCCTTCTACCTCCGCTTTAGCCCACCAGCTTGGTATTAAAACAAAAATTTCTTCATTCTCTACCCAAAAAGATTCAAATCTAAATGGTTGAGACTTGTTAAATACACAAGCTCCAGTATCTAGCACAACAGGTATATGATCAGAGATGATACTAACATTTGCCAATTGCATAGCTTTAGGAAGTTTTTGCATCCATTCCGTAGAAATCAAGTATCTGTCTAGCCTTGCAAGAGTCGGTTTATCTCTATAATTTGAATATGTGAACTTTCTCCCTGTAAGTGGCAGGTCTATTCATTGCCAATTGGATATAAAATCATTAAACATAATCATTGATGAATAATTACAGATCCCACTTAATCGCTCAGAACTGAATCTAATTAAGTTAAAGTCTTCTGAAATCACCCATCCTTATGTTCCCTGGCTCCCTATAGTGTTTAATTCCTCTAAGAAGTCAACAACTTTGTTCTTATCATTAGGGCCATACACTGCTGTGAGATTCCATTTATATTCTTGCTGACTTTGCTGAAGTTGTACTGTTACTGAGTATTTTCCAACAATTGGGTTGTTTGATCTGAAATTTTCCTTGTTCCATCCAATTGCTATGCCTCTAGAAGCTCCGACCGAGTCTAACACACACCAACTATCTAATCTTCTCCCCCTATTGATTGTAAAGTTTTATTTTGAGATGCCATGTAATTTTGTCTCCTGTAAACACACTATATCCCATCTTTATTTCTCAATATGATCTCTAGTTATTCTTCTTTTCCCTTCATCTCCTAGACCTCTCAAATTCCAAGTAACCACTTTCATTTCTACAGAATTCTTACAAAACCCCAATTAAACGATTCTTACTGAGAGTTAGGAACCACAGATGTCCCTGCATCACCAGTACTCATCTTTATATACCCTTCCATGTTCTTAATAACACCCTGATATTACCTTCTTCTTTAATAACAAAAGCACTATCTCTCCCAAACATTGCCAGATCCTCAACATTCATAAGATCAAAGAGTGTAATGTTAATGGAACCCAAAGGGGGAGTAGACTCACCTCCCTTCTCCATGTTGCCAGTGTCACGGCCATCTTGAGTTTCTAACGATCTTCTCCGAGCAGCTCTTTCGGCTCTCTTTGTGATATCTTGGAGAGATATCGATCTTAATCTTGCACTTCTCCTCACAACCTTCAGTCTAGATCCCGCTTCAACTTCATTCAAATTTGCAGGAAGGAGAAAGGCAATAGGCTCGACTGACTCAACCTCCTTTGGGATTGATGCACCGACAATGTTTGGTGCATCCAGTTGTGTAGGTCGCACCTGTTGTGTCAAATCGACTTAGGGGACAAGCTGGCTAAGTCCCTCAGCTATTCCTGAACTCGTTTGAACCATATCAACATACCCTTCATTATTCACCGTTAGACTTGCATCAATCTCATTATCCTGATTGGCGCTTATCTTTGCCTTTTCACCTTCCCAACAGTGAGCTTCGAGACCAACCAAGTCCAGCCCATCATTGGTGATTTCATGGCCCAATGTGTTTAACCCAACCTTGTTGCGCTCCCGAGAAGATCCGATCTCCCCAGCACAAGTATCAAAACTTGGATTTTGATAGTTGTCCGGTTCAGCAAAATTACTTTGTCGCGGTTCATACATATTTGGTGGACCGGCCGGTCCAACGTCAGAATCGGCATACGACGTCCTGTTCCTCTCCTCCTCGCCATTACCAGATGCTAGTTGCACCAACTCTTGACTTCGATTTTTGGGACCCATTTCTTACTTATTTTTTCTTTCCTCTGCCATTGCATCTGCTCCTTCATCTTCATCTCAGGCTCATGTAAAGAATCAATTTCGACTTCCAACACATATACTCTACTCCATGGACAATATACCTAATGTGTGCTGGGATAGCAGAGAAACCCTCACACTTAATTAATAATCTTAAAGTTGAAGACTCATGTTCAAACCTTGCTTTAGTATCAATGCATTGTAGATCACCAAATCCTGAAACAAGTCTATCAATGTCTTTAGGATCCCAACAGAAGGCAGGTACCTTTTTAACAGTAATCCAAGCTAGAATTTCTTCCTCCACAAGGCACCCATCTTCTGCCATTGACCATGTACGCACTTCAATCTTTCTTCCTTCATGCTTGAACTGATGTCTTCTCGCCATTCTGACGGCTAGTTCATGGCTTGGGAATTTTACTAGAAATTTACTTTTACTCATCCCCTTAATACACCAGTACCAGTGGTTCAGGCATTGCTTTTTGAGGAAGCTAATTATATCTTTTTTCCTCAAACTGCCATCAACAATCTCCACGACTCCCCATACGCCGAGCTTATGACATTCTTTTCTTACATCGGAAGAATGCTTTAAAAGCAAGTTTGCAAAGCTTGGATTTAATGTTCTGATTTTGCAATAACATGGCCTATTTTATGTATAATACCAACTAAGTTTAATTGCTCTGATTGAAGAGTTAGAAGCATAATGCCAAAAAGCAAAGAGAACAAATCAAAAATTTACAAGGAAGCTCTCTTAATAATCCTGGTTGCTTGTAGTTTTTTCTTTCTAGAGGCTAGTCCTATTGTTTTAGCTCATTTTTACATTGTCTTTAGTTGTGTGTCTATAAAGGTAGCAACATATTAAGAGACACGTATAATAATTAAATATATTTTGTCTCATGTTTTAACCGAACATGAGCTGGCTCTGTTTTTTAACTTAAAGAAGCCATATCATGTCATGTCAGGTATTAAGTAGTGGTGAGTACTTCCAGGTTGTTAACATTTGAGTTACAGTGAGTCTTTGTAGTAGTAATGTTTCTCGTATGTTGTTTTGGTTGCTTTTGCAGAGTTCAATTTGTATACTTGAGATTCAGTTAGTGTCTGTGCATTATTAGAAAGCAAGTGTGTCCTTGCTATTAGTTTGGTAAAAATTTATAAATCTTATCTGATCTATCATGCATTTTGAGTTGGTACTCTACCTCAGTATCATCACCTTATAAATTTATTATTTATTATCCAAGTACAGGATGCTTTTCCTTTAATATGTTTACTTCAACCTGAACTTGCATCTCGTGTAGTGACACAAAGTTTATGACATATTCACTTTGCCATATAAGATGACTAAACAGGTGTCTATGTGCACTTAAATATTAATGCTATTATGTATTTTAATTCCTTAAATAAGACTAGATAGTAGCTAGTTAGGTATGTTAGGCTACGTAAGGACTCATTCATATGTGATTTAAACCATATTGTGGCTAGATGATCAATTAATTTTCTTTAATTAGAACAATGCCATATATCCCATCAAAATGCAAAAGGTTTTCAAATAAGCAGTTTTTTTTATTTGAGTTATTACTTGAAAGTTTCCTAATAATTTATTGTGTTCATATGATAAGCAGCTGAGAGTAACTATATTGGGTTTCAAGACGCAATGTATATTTGATTATGTTTTCTCCAAGTTTGTTTTTTGCTTGCTTTAACATGTTCTATTTATAAGAGTTTCAACTACTTCCCGATTACAGAAACTAACAAATAAAGCTCAAATTTGGCTCGGTTTGCAACCAAACTAAAGTTTGATCCAACTCGGTATTACTTTCCTTTTCTTTTTCCTTTATATTACTTGTTTTTAGCTTATTTTGATTGTGCTCTTTGTTATGCATCTTCATATCTATATCCGTTAGTTTCATTTATACATGATTGTATCACATTGATCTATTTGTTTGGTTCTATTTTTATCTCACTTCATTAATTAGGTTCTTCATTTAGGTTTATCTCATGTGTTGCTTTTTTGTCTACGCAGATGTAGAGTATTAGATATTGACGAATAGGCAAGGTTGCAGTATGGATTATTAGTCAGCATATTTTTACAGTGCTTAACTGAGTTGGAGACGTTTTGGCGCGAAATGGACGCGAAAATTGACTCGGGACCTCAAGATTTAACTTGTGGTGGACTAAAATTAGAATACTTAAATTGTGGGGGACTTGGGCATTTTGTTACAATAGGTAGTGGATTTCAAGTGTGCATTAGTGCATTTTCTCCATTTGCAAGCTTTAGAGAGAGAGGGAGTACGATCAAGAGAGTAGAGCTTTGGTTTTTGCAACGCGCCAACAGAGCGCGCACGCGTGTGATTTTTTTTGGCGTTTCGACATCGGGGTTAGTATTATAATATTACTATTTTTTCGTTTGGACTCTTTTAATAGATTCTTGATAGCATACTATAAAGAAGGAGGTTTTGATAGATTTTTGTAGAAATTGAGGGTTACAAATCGATTTCTATGCGTTTTAGGAGCTAGTTTCGTGTGACTTTCGACGATGAATTTTTCAAGCCACTTCGGGGTGTTGTGGCTGCCATACGGACTGGGAGAGCAGCAGCAGATTACCTCGCTACTCCAACGATCGTTTTATTCCTTGGATTTACGATATAGGTGGGTTCCGTGTCTCCAAAATTGGTGGATTAACTTCTATGTCTATATTGCATTATTTAGTCTGTGAGATGATCTGTTGACATAGTTGAGATGATAGCGATATTTGACATCTACCTGTAGAGTATGTTGAGGTATGTATATTTTTTTCAATGTTTATTATTATATGATTGTTGCGAGCCGAATTCCTAGACCGTTGACTCGGTCCAAATTATTTCTCGGGAAGCGAATCGAGAGATGGGATGGCTCCTGATAGTGACCCTCAAATGCACCCAAGACAAAATCAAGCGATCGGCTGAAGAGGGATCCGCTCAGCCGAGTCCGAACACTCGAGTATGTATTACTAGCTCGGCTGAAATGAGTCGAGTGACTTCAATATATTTCAAAAAGAGGAGAAATGTACAAGGTGATATGTCCTACCACTAACTTACCAAACTCTTAACTACAAGAAACACAATGAAATCTATTGTAACGAACAAGGGAATCTATCTTAAAAGACTACTTCTAGGAAAGCGATAAGAGCGAAAAATAAAAGGAATTGAAAGTGCGGTTGTCTCTTGTATGTGGAAAAAGATCCCTTTTTGTGGGCATGTTTCGTTTATTTATAATCCCGCCTGTCGTTGTTTAGTTATTCTCCATTACGGAGTGTATCTTGGCCACGTCCCTGTTTCCGCGAGCCACTCCTGGCCGATCTCAATCGCATTTCGTCCAACTAATTTTCAGTTTTGGGCGTGTACTTTTCAGCTCCTGGTGCACCACGCGTCGCTCTCTGCTTGGTTCTAGAAACCTTTTCACGGGGTGTAGGCTAGCCTACCGCGTGGCGCCACTTTTATGGCGCCAACAATGCCTCCCTGGTAGCCTCCCGAACGACCATTTTGGATGGCTGAAGTCGCTTTGCTTAACGGCCAAGATTGAATGCCGTTGGTTTGACGGTTGAAATATGCCGTTCCACATGACTACATCGCGTATTTCATCTAGCGGCTAGCCGTGTCTTCAGTCATTTCGTACTTAATTTCGTCCTTTGACGGCTATGATTTCTCATCCTCCTTTCGTCTCATCTAGGGCATTAATTAGGGCATTAATAGCTGCCGTCATTTCACTATCATAGTCTATTTCAAAATTTCCTCTACTAGCTTCGCCTTTCTTGTTTTTTTCCTTTTCAACTTCTCTTCTTCTTTCTGAAAGATCTTCTTCTTCAACCCTTCTTCTTCTTCTTCATTTTCAACGATCTTCTTCTTCAACCCTTCTTCTTCTTCCTTTTCAACGATCTTCTTCTTCTTCCTTTTCGATTCCAAGCTTCTTTCGATGGCTCGAGTTCCTTCTCTCCCTTCATCTTCGGATCTCGACTATACTCTTTTGAGGCAGTATGTCGAGTCGGACTCTTCTCGCTTCATATTTGGCCCTTCTTTCAGAGCGGCTCCTGCAGTCGATGCTTTTCCTTTTTCGGCAGAGGGGCTTCCTTTGATGGCAGACGTTATCCATCTCCATTCCTGATCTTCCTTGAAGTCATCAGGGAAGAGTCTTCGCACTTGGCCCAGCGTTTCGGACGCCTATTTGGCCTGGTTAGACCGAGTTGAGGGGTCTTATGCCGATCTTTCGCGTGAAGTTGGGATTTATGAAGCCATCCAACTCTCGAAGACCCCTCCTCAAGCCGATAGCCTTTTTCTCGCTACGGCTTTGTGTTTCTGGTCTCCGATCTCCAACACTTTCTTTTTTAGGGCTGGGCCTTTCACTCCAACCCTCTTCGACGTGGCAGCGATTATCGGTCTCCGTCCTCACGGTGTCGTTCCATCCATGGTCTACAACCCCGATGGAGTGGCGGAATTTGAGGCTCACCTGGATCCGAAGGCGGACCTCGCTTACACTAAGTTTATGTAGCGATTTATGGGTCAGGCCCCTACTCCGGTCGCCAGGAAGGAGCATACTGCCTTCCTCCTTTACTGGCTCTGCCATAATCTTTTCTGTACCCGTTCGCAAAAGATCAATCGGGACTTTGTCCCTATCGTCGTTGCGCTGGCCAACGGCGAGAAGCTAGCACTCGGTTCATACTCTCTTTCCTTTATAGAGAGATCTTTGAGTCATGCCGTCGAAGAGTGTCGTGATGATCGGCTCCGATTGCTTGTTCTTTGGTTTCTGCAACTGTATGCAGATTTACTTTCCAGTTTTGTGCGGAACACCCCTCAATCTGGATTCGGCTCCTCATTTTGATACGTATGGTCTAGCCCTCGGCTGCCCAGAGCTCCTAACTTCAGGTCAGCCGGTCGACTTTCCAACATATTTCAAAGTCTTCTATGACAAGCATCACCTTATCCAATGGGCCCCCTTCAGTCGGTTCGAAGCCATCTAGAATCAGATAGCTTCGTCTCGCGCCAACGAATACTTCGAAGTCTGGTACTCTCTTTTGGCCCCGCGGGATCTTCACATCGGCTTGAAGACCCGCTCTAAGTTGATGCCAAGTACGGAGGTCTACTGTCCTCACTACATGGCGCGCCAATTTGGATTTGTTCAGGCGATCTCAGTCTGTCTAAATTCTTCACATCTAATACTGCCCGTGGCCGTCCACCTACGAAAGGGACGACTGAAGCGGATCGACTCTCGTCTATGGGGAATCGCCTCAGGCGCTTTTTTACTCCTGTTGGTTTTCGGCCAAACCATTCAAAGTTAACCGATCTTCACTTTCGGGGTGCTTGGGCAAACTTTTGTGAGAGTATTTTCTCTAAGACCTTAATGCATCGCCTCCGCGGCATCCTCCATACAGAAGGTATCTTCCCCCTCTTTTTTGGTTCTATTTTTCCTTATCTTCTTTTGGATTTTTTCTTATATGCACCCTTCTCTCCAGTCATTTCTGTTTGTTTCAGCGGCACTTCCAAGGAAGCCGCGCCTGACTCCCCAGAGCAAGGGAATTCGAGTGAGGATTCTGATCATGAAGCGGCTATTTCTCCTCACCCCTCGACGGTATGTTTCGCGTGTGATGATGCATATACTTTTATTGTACTTTTGGCTTATTCCTACTATTCTTTTTAGCCGTTACACGTTCCTATTTCGTCGGCCAAGTTATCGGAGAAACGGCCGACCGAATCTACCTCCCAAATTCCTCCGCCGCAATGAAAACGGTGTAAATCGGTCGCAAGCAAATCTCGCTCTCAGTCTACCCCTTCACCAATCGGTGAGCAACCAACTTCTGGAATCGAGGAGCCACCTTTGCTGAGATTCCTTTGGCTCAATCTCCTTTTGCCACCGCACCTCTCATTGTGACCGGGGAAGGTCTCGAGTCGGCCTCAACAGAGATCCCTTTTGAGCTGGCTCCCACTGAAGTTCCTACTGATGAGGGTCTACAGCAAGCTCCAGCGTCGGCCAAGGTGGAGCCTCTGCCCATTCGGGTCGATTCTCCTTCTCCTCCTCACTCTTCAGCCGAATCCCCCTTATTATCTCCTCTACATGAACCGGTGGTTGAGCAGTTGAAGGAGACAACCTCTGGAAAGGCTTCGACAAAGGTCCTCCATGCTAGGTTCGCCTCATCACTTGAGGCGACGCTTCGTCACCAAGACAGGGATGCTCGTCGGGAGGCGCAGCAGGAAAAGAAACAAAAGGAAGAAGAAAAGAAAAGGAAAGAAGAGGAGAAGAAAAGATGAGAGGAAGAAAAGAAGAAAATAGAAGAGGGGAAGAAGAAAGAAGAAGAAGAGAAGAAGAGAAGAAGAGAAGAAGAGAAGAAGAGGAAAATAAGAAAAAAAAGAAGAAGAGAAAAGGAGTAGAAGGTGAAGACGGGGTGAGGGAGGGAGTAGATCCAGCTTTCGCTGGTGAATCTCCGGTTGAAGCTTCAACTTCAGTCGTTGCGCCGATGCCTGGACCTACACTTGTTGGCGAATCGGCAGACATTTTGGCCCCTTCCCTTTAGGAGCTAGCCGCTTCGAGTCCTACATCCAATGAAGAAGAAGACCTCCCTACCACAGGATCGGCTGACACCCAACAAAAGTTGGACGAGTGTTTGAGACTATACGATAGCGGTCTTTCTACTTTGGCTCAAAGCTTGGTACAGTTCGATCGGCTCCGAGCACTTTTTATCGACCTCCTGGATCAACCTGATCTACCCCCTTCGGGGCGATGTTTTGTAGAAATTTTGTCTGTTCATCTCTCTTCTTTCTTGACTCGGCAACAAACACTCTCTGCCGAGCACGTAGCTTTGGATGCTCATTTCTCCCTGGTCGGCTCTTACAAGGTGAAGGCTACCGAGGTATCGGCTCCATAAACTGACTTTCACAAACGAAACGGTACTTTAACGGATGAAGAGTCGGCCTTTCGGCAACGAGTTGCTCATCTTAAGGAGGAACTTGCCGAAGCAGAAAAAGTCTTGGCTCATACGACTGCAGAATTTGCCTCTCTGTAGGCTCAATATCTGGCCAAGAAAGATGAAGGAGCAACCATCCATGATCAACTCTCCCATCTTTACAAGTTCCACCCAATGATGAAGAGGAGGAGACGTGCAGCCGATCAAGCTCAATCCAATTTGGAAACCGAATGGAATCAATTCAAGAATTTGTTATCTTAGTTTTTTTTCGGCTATCTGTGTATTGACTGTAATATATTCCGACACTTAGCTTGTTTGATTTTACTATTTTTATTCATATTCCCACACCGATGGGTAGTACTCTCTTAAGTATTTTTTATTAATCAGCTTGCTATTTTCTGATTCTTCCAATATTTTTAGAAAGTACGCATTATCTCTGACAACTTTGAATATTTAGAAAGATCCTTCCCAATTTGGAGACCGCTTTCAATATATTTGATCTTTTCGGCCGATCGGCAATACTAATTTTAGTACTAAATCTCCAACTGAAAAAGACTTAGACTTGACCCTCTTGTTGTACGCACCACTTACTCGGCTCTGATAGGCTTTCAAATGGTTGAATGCTAGCAGCCGAGTCTCATCGATCTCGTCTAAATTTTTATACATCATAAACTCATATTCTCTAGATGTCAACTCTTTCTGTTCTTCGACTCTTAAAGAAGGGATCATTATTTTGGCCGGCAATAAACCTCGTGACCGTAGACCAGTCGAAAAGGTGTGACTCCTTTCGCTGTCTTGGCGGTCGTTCGGTATGTCCACCTGAGAGTTTCTCGTTCCACTTTCTTGGATATTTTTCGATGTGCCACTTCATTAAGTTTATGATGACTTTATTTATCGTTTCGGCTTGTCCATTGGCTGTGCATAATAAGGCGAAGAATGAAGCAGCTTGATCTGTCTTGACTCCAAGAACCTTGAGAACTGTTTCCTTGTGAACATCGTTCCCTGGTCGGTTATGATCGTTTCGGGAATCCCAAAACAATGGATGATAGAGTATTCTACGAATTCTATAATGTCCTTCTGAGTGGCTATTCTTGTAGGTTTTGTTTCTACCCACTTGGTGAAATAATTTACGGCCATTATTAGGAATTTGTGTCCAGCCAAGGAGTTCGGCTGAATTTCTCCAATCAGATCCATAGTCCAGCCACGGAATTGCTAAGACTTGATAATTGCGTGCATTTCAGACGTCGGTACCCTTTGTACCGAGCTGTGGAACTAGCACTCCTAACATCCTCTGACATATCTTATGCAGTCTTCGTGCATGGTCAGCCAGTAATATTCTAGGTGCCGAATTGTCCACAATCTTTTTTCGGCCAAATGTGCTCCGCACAGTCCTTCATGGACTTCGCCCATGATTACTAGGGCTTCCTCAGCTCCTAAACATTTCAGGAGTACTTTTTCGGCTGTTCTTCTATAAAGCTGCCCGTTTAGTAGACAATAGCCGAGTGTTTTCTTTCGTAATTAGTAACTGGTTTGTCTACCCGAATTATTGAGGAACTCGACTAGAGGTGTTTTTCAATCATCCTGCACTCTGACAGGAGCGATCATTATCGGTTCTCGTGTATGAAACGATGGTAGCAACTTTTTTTCTATCTTGATTTGGCTCATTTCTTTCAGCTCCCTATATCCTGAAGCTGACTGAGCCAAGTAGTTCTCTCGCTTATTTTCTTCTCTTGATAGATGCACGAATTTCACTTCTCCGAATCTGCTAAATAGTTTTGCCGTTTTATTTAAGTACTTTTCCAGATTAGGGCTTATGCATCGGTATTCCCCGACCATTTGCTTTATCACTAGCTGTGAATCACCGATGACTACTACCGAACGTGCCCCTAATTCTTCTAAAATTTCAAGACCAATTATTAAAGCCTCGTATTCAGCTTGATTGTTGGAACAACCGAAATCTAGTTCGAAAGCAAACTGAGAAGTCTTGCCTTCGGGTGATCGTATGACTATTCCGACTCCCGCTGAATCGGCAGTTCTGGACCCATCAAAGTAAAGCGTCCAGGGTCGGAGGTCGATCAAGTTTTGTATCGGCTTTTCGATCTCCACGCATGGATGACTGGCCAAAAAGTCGGCTATCGCCTGACCTTTGACAGCTTTTGCTCGGATGTAACTAAGAGAAAATTCGAACAAAACTAGCATCCAGGGTCCTATTCTCCCTCAAGAACGGTTTTGATAACATATATTTTATCAAGTCGGTTTTACAAACAACTGATACTTCCACAGATAGAATGTAATATCTCAGCTTAGTACAAGCATATTACAATGCCAAGTATAATTTTTCTATTGCCGAATAATGTCGCTCGGCATTTAGCAAATGTTGGCTGAGATAATAGATGGCCTGCTCTCCTTTCAAATCATTTTCTTGAGCCAAGAGGCATCCCAAATTCTCCTCTGCAGCCGATATATACAATTTCAACGGCTATCCCTGCCGAGGAGGAATGAGTAATGGAGGGTTCACTAAATATTTTTTAATATTCTCGAACGCCTCCTGATATTCCTCCGTCCATACGAACTCCTCCTGATTCTTGAGCCGAAGTAGTGGAGTGAACACCCCAATTCTGCCGGCTAAGTTTGATATAAAACGTCTTAAATAATTTATTTTTTTCAGTAGACTTTGTAACTCTTTTTTATTTTTCAGCGGTGGTAACTCAATAATCGCCTTTGCCTTATTTTTGTCTATCTCGATTCCTTTTTGATGGACTAGGAACCTGAGAAATTTTCAGCCGGTACCTCGAACGCGCATTTCAGAGGATTCATTTTTAAATTATACTTTCTCGTGCGTTCTAAGGCTAATTTCAAATCGGCCCAATGATTAGTTTGAGATTTGGATATCACAACGATATCATCAATGTAAATTTTCAACATTTTACCGACCAGTTCATGAAAAATAAAATTCATTGCCCATTGGTAAGTAGCCCCGGCATTCTTCAAACGAAAGGCGTCACTATCCACTCAAAAGTCCCGATGGATCTCGGGCATCTAAAAGCCGTTTTCGCTACATCTTCTTAGACAATAAAAATCTGATTGTAGCCGGCATGACCATCCGTAAAGAAAGAATTTCATGTCTGGCTGCTGTAGTACTCCGAATTTCGCTATACCGAACTTTACCGAATTGGATGAAGTTCGGAGAAAGCTGGTAATGGCTAATGTGAAATTGAGTTTCGAGGATTTTGGAATGATCGGGAGTGAGTTAAAGTCCCGAAAAAAATCAAAAATTAGAATTTTTGGAAAACCCGAACTGGAGCTAAGTTGCTCTCGGGGTCCGGACCCGGGACTTGGGGTCCGGACAATGAAGTCCTGTGGAACAGCTAGAGTCCGAACCCGGACGCCCAGGTCCGGACCCGAGCTATTTTCTGAGCTGAGTTGCTCACGGGTTCCGGACCCGGCCTGCGTAGTCTGCAGGGTGGAAGCTGGCTCCGGATCCGGACCCTGCTCGTGGGATCCGGACCCGGCTGAAGCAGAATGCCCAGTAAAGGACAGTTTGGTAATTTCGCATGGTGGGGGAGCTATGTAATGAGGGTTGAAGCCCTCTCCCTCATTTCTCTTCATCTTCCTCATTTTCCCTCCCCCTTTCCCTCACTTTCTCTCTCTAGAGATCTCTCCAAAGCTTGGAAAAGTGAAGGATTTGACCTTGGAAAAACCTCAAAACCCGCTGATCGGGTTTTTGGGCATGGGATTGTGATTGTGGTCGTTTCGAGCGTTGCTTGGAACTCGACTGTCCTCCCGAACCACCCATTGATCGCTGTCTCCCCTCCTCGCCATAAGCCTCGCACCCTTCACGCACAGTGACCAGGCCTTGTTCCACCCACAAGGCTCGATCCAGCACCTCAGCAAAGGTTTGCAGTTTGAAGGAATGCACAATCTTAAAAATCTATGGCCGAAGTCCGCGCACAAAGTAATCGGCCTTATCCTTATCATCTCGCACCACGTAAAAGATGCCGTTGACAATGTGCGAGAATTCCCTTTCATATTCTCTCACTGTGCGGTCTCCTTGCCTCAGCTTCCTGAATCTTTCCTGAAGCTTTCTCTTTTCGCTAACAGGAAAATAGGCGGAGAATACTAGTCCCCGAAATTCCTCCCAAGTCACCGAGGGAGACTAGAAGGTCGGTCTCGCCGGACTCCCTTCCACCACGCCTTTCCGGACCCTTGCAAGCAGTGTGCGGCAAAATGCACCTTGTCCCGCTCCAAGGTGTACAAGTCCTCAAACAGGGACTCCATAGAATCGATCCACGTTTCTACGGTCCACGGGTCCATTTCTTTCCCGTTGAAGGTAGGCGGATTGAATCCCTTGAACGTCATGAGGGCAGCTAAAGCCCGCTCCCTCTCCGCTTCCAATTCCGCAGAATCAGGGGCACAGGCACCAGCATCTACTTGCGAGGTACCCGCTGCGGCTCCTGATGGTACATGACGTGCTATTTGCTCCACGGTTTTATAGTCTCTTGATCTGCTCCTCCTGGCGCACGGCAGCCTCCTGCTGTCGTTGTGCCATCTCAGCTTGTTGTTGCACCACTCCAACGAGTGTGGCCAACTGTTCACGAAGCTCCGGGTCTCCACTTGCCCCAGATTGCACAGGGACCTCACTAGGTCCATCCCGCGTTGATCTCGTCGGAGATCGCCCACGTGACGCCATCGTATCCTGAAACACGACAACTTCCGTCAAAATCCTCGACATTCTAGGTCAACTACAATAGTTTACACAATCACGGACTCAAATCAGGCGAAAGTCACACAAGGGCGTCTATTCTCATCACTCGGTTTCATTTTGTCGGCCGCCAACATGAACACCCTCGGCTGAGAATAAACCACACCTTGAATCTACCTCTAACATCCTTTTTAGAGGCATACAACACACGACCCAATCAATTCACCTTTCGCCGCAAGTCACAAGTCCTCGTCTCTCACGAGCTTAAGTCCTTATGGTTATCCTCCTAGGGTCTCCTAGGTCCGCCTAAACAAATTCTATGCTCTGATACTACCTTAGCTATCACGCCCCGGCATCGCCACTTTGGTCGGATTCGGGCGCGCCAACAGACCGCCGAACGGACAGAGTTTCCCCTGTACGTCCAAGGCGTCGCAATCAATACAATTCACGAGGTTCCAAACAGGAACAAAATTCATACACAGATTGCATAAGGAAGGCATCGAAAGCATAAAAACAACTACGCTATTACAAGCATTCATTTGCATTCACATTACATTTACACTTTTGCCTTTTTCTTCCAAATACAATCAATTTGTTACATTTTGTTCATTCTTTTTTTTTCTATACCCGTAAGCTATGCTGACCCTGGGTACATCTATCTCTGGTCATAAGTGGTAGGGCGCTATCTATCGAGCTACGCCCTTTCCTCGCGCCGCCGCGCCGCTCACGTGTGGACCTGAAAAATATGGGGGTGAGAACTATAAATATAGTTTCCAGTGGGTACGGCCACCCAAGAGAAGACCTCGACCCACCAGGTCCAAAGGAGGCAACATAAGTAGGTTAGTCCAACATATAAACATATATCATATGCAAGTAATAAAATCATCCATGCTTATGCCTCAACTAAATGCAATATGAAATCCATGCAAGTAGATCTATCATTTCTACCTTCTATTTCACAATCCATTGCATATCCAATCCGCTCCTAAGGTTCTATTACCTTAGCCAAACTATACCAACCGACTCGATCTTGAGTCAATTATCAGTCCGCTCTTGTCCAGGCCTGAGGAGAAGGACGTCTCACTTGCACCTCAGCCTTAAATTCACTCGACTATAGGTCGTCCATCGGGCGAGAAAATACCAACATATCCTTGACCATAAGTTGCTTATCGGGCGAGGAGAACCACACATACCCGTTGAATCACTGCCGGGCGAGGAGAACCACACATACCCGCAGTTATGATTCACTTGCCAGGCGAGGAGAACCACACATACCTGGAAGTATAAGTCTAGGGATTCCGGAATCCAAAGTCTCAAGGGTTCATCTTTTACCCTATATTATCAACCTCTCTAGGTTTACAGTCACATGTCCAAGTGGTCATCTTACCGCTATATTTCACAACCTAGGTTTGACAACACTAGGTCCTATGTCTTTCCCACCTAGGTTTGCTCGACTCTAGGTTTAATGACATTCCAATCCAAGTGGTCTTCCTACCACTATATTTTCCAACCTATGTTCAATGACACTAGGTTCAATGTCCAATCATGTTGTTTGTTATCCTAGTTGTCCACACCTAGGATTCATGACATCTAGTACTTGTTTTCAATTTGTCGAATTCTCTAATCTTCCTAGAGTTCATCGACCTATGTTCACATCCACACCTAGGCATACACTCACACATATATATATATACTCATATGTCACCAATTGCCTAGTGTTATACGTCCAATGGTAGATAATTTACCCTAAGTAGCATATAATCTATGCCTACTCATTTAACCAATTAGTCTACCATTACATGCATCAATAAAATAACATTAAACTTTACTCTTTGGCATGGAAGTGACCTAATCACTTCGGTAAGCACAACCCACCTCGAAACACTTCCGATTGCTTGTAGACACTTGCAATCGGGCTCACGCAGCCATCGTCGCCCCGTTCGGTCCGATACTCGAAATTGATCACCGAACGCCCGTCGATTTCCAAATCAAAGTTGTCTGGGGCTCTCCTCTAACCTTCAATTAGAGAACTAGAGGATCAATTTGGTTCAAAACCTCAAAACCTCAAAACCCCCAATTCTAAACCCTAGATTCCCATTTCTCCACAAATACCCCAAAATCCATGGAGAAATCATGATTAAACTACTATAGAATCATCTAGGGTACTAGAAACATCAATTTCAAGGGATTTAGCGAAATCCTAACCCTTAAACCTCAAAATCTCACCTCGGGTCACGAGCTTCCCAAGCCGCCACGTGCGCTAGAGCTCGATTCACCGTCCTCCACGCGTTCCCAAGCTCAATCTCCACCAAAATCTCAAGTTTGGGAGAGATCTAGAGAGAGGGAGAGGAGGTTGTGAGGGAGAGGGAGAGCTTCCCTCTCTTTCTCCATGCGTGTGTGTGTGTGTGTTCTTGGCTGAGGGAGAAGAGGGGAGGCTTCCCTTATAAGCCTCCACACAATAAATTACCAAAATGCCCTCATTCTGGGTTGCCAGCTCGCGCAGGGTCCGGACCCTGGCTCCAGGGTCCGGAACCCGTAGCTTGTTTTCGCGCAGCGCAGTCAGGGTCCGGACCTTGGATCCAGGGTCCGGACCCCGTAGGTCCAGAGCTCAAAAATGCAAATTTCTGAAAATTCTCATTTTTGCTCCTTGAAGAAGTTCTAATCCACTTCTAATCACTCCAAAACCCTCAAATCTCATTTTTAAGCATGTTTAAATTACTTCTCAATTGTACTTTGTCCAATTGGCCCAAGTTTAGTATAGTGTTTCAAAACTCGGTACCTTACAGCGTCCACTAGCATGTCAGTTATGGGTATTTGGGTATTCGTCTTTGGGTGTAGCTGAATTCAAATCCTAAGTCAACGCAAATTCTAAGTTTACCATTTTTCTTTCGCACCGGAACAATGTTAGATACCCAGTTGACATAACGAGTCGTTCTAATAAATCCGTCTCTTAAAGGATTTTCGATTTCATTTTTGATTTGCAATGCAATACTCGGCTCAAAACTACGAGCCGACTGTTTATAAGGCTTATATCCTTTTTTAATAAGGAGCCTATATTTTACAATATTTCGGCTCAATCCTGACATTTCCTCGTAGCTCCAGGCGAAGCAATTTTTGTATTTTCTTAGCAGCTCGGTTAGCTTTTCCTGTTGTTGTGCTGAAAGTTTTGCACTAATGAAGGTCGGCCGTCTGTTGTCGTCCGACCCTAGATTCACTTCAACTAACGAATCTTCGGTTTCTAGCCTTTTTTCGCTTATCTCAATCGGCGATTCTTCCGTGAAGTCGATTTTGGTCTGGACTCCCGAGTCCGGTTCTCGTTCTTCGCCTAAACCATCGGCTTTGTTGGCCGATGTTATCGTTTCGCTAGGCTTTTCTTTCTTGGTCTTGATGGTTGGATTTTTCATAGGCAATCCCTTCTTCGTACTATTGGCCCGTCGAGCCGAATCATTCTTTTTACAATCGGCTCCTTGAGCCGCATAATTAGTGTAGGATTTTTCATCGGCCACCTCGGCCGATTTCTTGAAATAGCCGAGTTCTTCAGTCGGCGTGTCATGCCGAAGCTCGTTCAGAGTCTCGGCTCTTGACTTCTGACGTTCCTTTTTAACCAAATTGGCGGCTCTTTTGTAGCCGCCGGCGCTTCTGCCTCTTTCAGGAGTACCAGTTGTACCCCTTCTTCGGTGACCCAGATGAATGAAATCTGGTCTGGGTCTGCGTCAGCCCAATTTACATGGCCGATGTCTTCTACGTTCATATCTACCATCTGCGGCCTTCTTTCGGCCGCGACTTCTTCAACACGTTCTTTGACCCACTAGAATAACTTCTCATGTAGGGTCGAAGGTACGCATTCATTGGCGTGGATCCAATCACGCTCTAGTAGTAGATTATAGTGGCTGCTGGCGTCCACTATAAAGAAAGCAGTTCGGAGGGTCTTGAATCCAACCGTCAACTCGGTTGTCAACACCCCCCATGCCTGCTGACCGCTTCCCGTAAAGTCGGTCATGGTTGTGTCCGTGGGTTTGAGTTCGTCTTCACTTTTACTCAATTTCTTAAAAAATGACGTGGGCATGACATTGACCATAGCCCCGCCATCAATCATCACCCGGCCCACAGACCGTCCTTCTATCAACGTCTTGATATACAAGACTAGAATAAATCTGGTCTGTAAGGCCGATGGTTTTTCGAACACCGCCGCATCGGCCGCTCTGAAATCTTCAAGCTGGAGCTAGGCCACCGCTAGCTCCTCTCCATATTGAGGCTGCTCTTCAACCTCCGTTGACTCCGTTTTGAATGAGCACGGCAAAGCATACACCATACTCACATCAGCCGAACTCCCTCCGGCTGCAGCTTCTTGAGTTTTCTATTTTTTCTCTTCAGACTCTTTCGCCAGTTCGGCCGAAGAATCACTCTCCAGTCGAATCTCCCTTTCCTTAGGCGGCCATCTTTCTCAGTTAATGATGGTCTCAAGAGAAGTAATCTTCTCTTCTAGTTCTTTACGAGTGACCTTTTTCGTCGGCTCTGCTGTAGCCGACTGCTCAATTTTAGACTTCAACCACGGTACGGGGTTTGAACCGCCTGCTTCATCATCATGTTTCATGGGCTGATAAGGCGGCCGCTGCACAGGCTGCCTCCATGTGTTCGGTCTTATCCATTTCGCCTCTTTCCAGTAATTTCTCGTCTCGGCTTGCATTCTTTGTTGCTGCCGCTTTTGTGTTTTTGTTAGTACCAGCCCATGCCACCTGGTCGGCGCTCTTGCGGTAAACCATTGCACATTTGTAGGTACCTTTACCATTTTGAGGTGTTCCCTCAAGATCTCTCTTCTTTCCCAAGGTCTCGACCATGGCTGGATGTGTCACGCCCCGGGCCCTAGTGGGAGCCTACCAGGCACGTGCATAGACCCGCCGTGTACACCAAAATAACACACAATGTACACAAGGCGTCTACAACAACAAAGATCAAGTAGAAGAGGTACATCCCAAATACGGTGATCAGAGCAAGTAACAACCACTAAAAATCTGGTCTATCAAAAATCACAAGATGTACAATAAGATTCACTTAACATTACATCTTAATCAGGAGATAACTCAACTAAATACAACTATACACCTTTCATACAAGATAGAAGAAAGGCATCAAGGGTCTATCTAAGACATCATCGTCGCGGCTCTAGCTAGCTGCTAATCCCTCGCCACGATCCCAAGCCTCTCCCGCTGCGGAAGGCTCTAAAACAAAAACCCAACAACCATGGGGGTGAGAACTATTAAACAATAATTTTCAGTGGGTAAGCCGCCGAGAGTGGCGAAATACACCGCTAGGTCAACTGAGGCAAGATAGTATAAGTTGAAACATAAGGCATAAAGCAATAGATGCTAAACAAATAATTCTATTACTATCATGCCTCCAAATGATTATATCATTTCCAAAATATGATTTCTACCACTACATGCAGAGGTATGTCCTTTACCAAAATTTTATATGTACTTGATTCCTTACAATCATACGCACAATTATGTCATCCACCATAACCTATATGCATATTCATTTATGCTATAAACATTAGTTAAGGAAAACCTCTTTTTTTATTAACATCACACATTCATGCCACTATACTAAACCAATGTGAGTATAGGCCTAATGCTACTATGGATGCCAATGTATGTAGTGACCAACTAATATGTCCAACTACAATGAATGCATCCCAATGGTGTCAAGCTAAGTATTGCCACAATATGCGACACACTATTATGTCCATACACTACATGTATATGCATCAAACAACCGATGTACTATGTCCAGTTTACTTAGCTTTTATCCAATCCACGAGGGGACTTACACAAGGTAACATCCAGGCTTGTGCCATGCCTAATGGTCCCGTGGTAGTCAGCATTCTCTCGCTAGAATGAGACTCTCCCCCAACGGCGATCCACTTCGGCGCCCAATCCTGCACGGGCGATCAAACGTCGCAAGGCTAACTTCGGAGTGCCGGCTTGTACGGAGCGACCCTCACAAGCATGTGCGAATGAGCACAAGGGCAAACAAGCGCTGATCATAAGTATCATATCCAAGGCCAACACATCTCAATCATCATGTCTAAAATATGGATTCACAACATCAACTCGAGGGTCGGAATTATGACACATAAGTCACATTTGTTCTCAATTCACTTGTTGGTATATTTCTATCAATATGTAACATGTCTCTAACATGCAAATGGTTACATCTCACCCTACCAATAGGAATGGACCTAAGTCTCATTCATGACCCCAACGGGTTACTATCATATGCTATAACCAAAGCCATACTCAATGCATTATACTAATGCTATTTTCAATGCATTCTACAAATGTCATAATCCATGCATTATTCTAATGCCACAATTCATGCATTCTACAAATGCCATAATCCATGCGTTATTCTAATGCCTCAATTCATGTATTCTACAAATGTCAACAAGACCATAATCCATGACATGCATGAGCTACATCAACCTCTACTACATAGAGTATAAAAGTCATCATGTAAGTATTCATTTCTCATTTAATCAAGTAAACACATGCTTAGCCAATTATAATTATCAAATACAAAGAGAACCCCTTTCCTCATGTCTTAAACATGAAATCGTTCAACGATCAAAAGGTCGAGCTCATGTCAACAATGCCCGTTATAGTTGCTCACCTAGATGAGGTGCAATATATTTGTTTTGCATTTTGTCATATCCTTTCAATTCTCTATAGCAAGCATACTTTGGTATGCAAAGAGAATTCACTAATCCATCAACCAAGTAGTGTCTCATATGACACTCCTTACTAGCATGCATATCTTAAATAGTATTTCATGAATGCGTCATCACAATACTAGTGTAAGTACTCTAGCATGCTTATCATTCTCATAATACTCTACTATATGGAGTATGCCACTTTTCACATGCTACATGTATAGATCATGTGTTTACCATTTCTACCATGTCATAATTAGCACAATTATGCATCTAATCAATCCTATAATAAAATAGGAGACATAGGGGGAGTTCACCCATTTCGGTGAGGTCAGACCCACCGGATAACCGTCGAAACCTCGCAGTACTTCAAAACGAAGTTGTCTCCCGAGCTTCACATATCCTAAGATAATTTTCCAATGGGTTAGAAGCATCGAACAAGCTCACCACGAAATTCACCAAAATTCATGAAGAAAATAGGTGAATTATACCTTAATCCAAGAAAAGCTTGTGCAAACTCCAAATCAACACATTGGAGCTTCGAATTCAACCTACAAGAGTGCTCTACACTCATCAATTTAATCTCACAAACCCTCATGAGAAAAACCCCAAATGAAATCCTAGTTTTCCATTTTCTAGGTTTTCATCCCAAATCCAATTAGTAATCTGTAGTACACTGAACTTTAGCAAATTACGGAGTTCTAGTGTGAGAATAGTGCCTTATACTATTCTCGAGTATTGGGTTGAGTTTGATGAGCTTCGGAGTGTTTTCGGGACTTGAGGGAGAGGTGTAGGGTTTGGGGAGCAAGGGAAATCTAGGTTTGGGAGAGAGAGAGAGAGAAAACCTACCTCTCTTCATCAGCCGGAGCAAGCCTCAGCCAAAACAGCAACATGAGAGGGGGTGAAGGGATACTTAATTCCGTGCAATAAAATCCACTTAGACCCCTCAAAAAGCCAAAATTGTAAACACATGCAACGCACGAATTGCAATCTGCAGCTCTGCGTTACCACCGGTATACGAACAGGCATACCGGTAGCCTGGTATACAGCACAAAAATTGCAAAATCAAAAATACAGCAAAATCCGAGCCTCGACCAAAATGACCATTACACAACAGTATTTCGGTATCTCAACATCAGTACCGGAGAATAAATAACATCAGTACCGGTATCTTATGCCCATACCGGTATACAATGCAAAATCTGTACTTTTGTGTAGATTTCGCTCTCCGGGAGTCCGTTTTTCGCACTTTCCAAGTCCCGAAAACACTCCCAAGCTCACCAAACTCAACAACCAAAAACTCCAGAATAGTATAAGGCACTATTCTCTCACTAGAACTCCGCAATTTGCTATCTCAACTCTGTTCGCTAAAGGAGCCGGGCAATTCCTAAAGGCCTGTTAGTGTGCTAACCTTCGACCAAGGAATTCTATGTCCCCCTCGGTCGTTCCTTCGAACTCTGGTTCGGGTCTCGGCCTTGGCTGCTGATGCCATGCGGGCCGATATTCTGGATGCCTTTGTTGAGTGCCGAAGGGCTGTTTTGGGCAGTCCCCTTGGCTTGTCCTTTCCCTGGTCTGGTAGTACTCGTCTAGGACCTTCTGAATCGGTGGGTCCTTCATATTTTTGGCGGAGTTCACTTCTTCTTCCAATTCGTTAGAAGCTTCCTCTGAACATTCGTCAGAGTGGCGACAGCATCGGGCATCTCCTAGCCTTGGAAAAATGCCATGAACTCGTTCCACTCACCATACGCCTTCTTCTTACGTATGATGGCCTCCCAATCCTGACGCGTCATTTCGGCTTTGCATCTAATGCAGAACCGAAACATTCTTCGTGTCGTGGCCATATCTTTCTGGAACTTCTCCTCCTGGACTAGCTTATTTCCCTTAATATCCACCATGTTGACCTGCGAGGGAAAAGGGTTTTGGTCAACTTTCATTTTACTTTTGTTTTCTTGGTCAGCAAACACTAGCCGACCCTCATTTAGCTTCATTAGTTTTATGGCTCTATGAATGGTGCCATTTGCAGTATTTTCTTCTCTTTAATTCCTTTCCAGAAGGTATTGTTTGACCTTCCTGGAGTTTAATCCTTCTATCCTTAAATAACCGATCGAATATCTAATCGGTTTTGGCGACGTCGAAAGAATAAGTATATGCCGTCACTCGCGCTTTAGCCTCGCTAGCCTTCGCTGGCTGAAGCAACGCACACTTATAAGGTTGGCGGTTTTTCACCATTTTCGCCGCATATATCTCGGCCTCGTCAGCCGAGTCCTCTGTCTCACTTGAGGTATTCGGCTTGTCTTCAGCCGAAGTCTCCTCAATGAAAGGGACATTCTTCTCTTTTCCATTGTTTCATTTCTTATTTCGGCTCAATCGTGGCCGATTCTCATTGTTTCCTTTCCTGAACTAAACATATTGGGCAACTCGAATGCCCAAATTGAACAAATTCGAAAAGTATTTATCTTCAAAATGATCTTTTATCTTGAAATGCAGACCATTGAACACTATTTTGGCGAATTCTGATTCCGGCATCCTTACGAAACAACGGTTCTTGGCCGTTTTGAAATGGTTGAAATATTTTTCAATCGTTTCACCAGGCTTTTGTCGGTATAGGGCCAAGTCGGCCACCGATAACTCCAATTCCGACCTGTAGAATTGCTCATGAAATTTTCTTTCCAATTCGTCCTATTTTCGGATGGAATTGGCTGGTAAACTTGTATACCAGTTGAACGCCGTTTTGGTTAGCGATGTATTAAATAATCAGAGTTTTAAGAACGAGTCTGCGGCCGCTTCTCTACAATGGACTGTAAACCGAGCCACATGTTCCACCGTATTCTCAGTGTCATCTCCCGTGAACTTGTCAAACTTCGGCATTTTCCAGTTTACCAGGTACGGATGTTCCGTATCAATGTTTGTGGGTTATGGAGATCTAAATACGGGCCGCATTGCCGGCCTTACCCGTACACCGAAAGTATTTCGAATCGCCTCCTCTATCTAAGCATATAGCTTATTATTTTCTACTGCTGGAGCAGAAATCGGAGCCGGAGCCACATTTGGCCCTGGAGGGGGTCCGTAGTTTTTTATTATAGGATTGATTTCCTACAATATATTGGGGCCCTGCCCCCCAGCCCTCGTGCCCACGTTCTGGGGCTGATAGGCTGGCAAGGGTAGTGGAGGAGGCAAACCCTATGTAATCTTCGGCTGTGGACTAGCGTTTATGTTCGCCGGTCTGTACGCAGTCTGGAAGGGTGCTATTTGAGGCTGCACTTGTGTGACCGCCGACGTAACAGAATTTTGTGGCACCGGCACAGTTAGGGGTCCTTGTGGACCTCCATATGTTTGCTCGTTTTGAGCTACTAGTTGTCCGATTCGGGTAATATTTTCGTTGGAGGCCGTGATAGCAGCCAGCACCGCGTCAAGTCGAGCGTTACTTTGATGACTATTTTGGTCTAAAGTTTGCAAGCTTTGGGTCATCTGGCCGAGTACCTGGGTTAAACTCGGCTCTTGATGAGCCGAATGTCCACTGGTCTCACCTCCAGCCGGTAGCACCGCCTGATACTCGTTCGCATTTTCGGCACTACTGGCTTGGTCATTCCCTGAAGGCCTGAGAATGACCCTGTTCCAGAGGTTCATAGTGTTATCGTCAATTATAAGATAAAGACTAGATTCGCAATTACCTGAGTGTGTCCCACCGGGCGTGCCAAAAACTATTGTGAGCCGAATTCCTGGACCGTTGACTCGGTCCAAATTCTTTCTCGGGAAGCGAGTCAAGAGATGGGATGGCTCCTGATGATGACCCTCGAATGCGCCCCAGACGAAATCAAGCGATCGGCTGAGCGGAGTCCGAACACTCAAGTATGTATTAGTAGCTCGGCTGAAATGAGCCGAGTGATTTCAATATATTTCAAGAAGAGGAGAAATGTACAAGGTGATATGTCCTACCGCTAACTTACCAAACTCTTAACTACAAGAAACACAATGAAATCTATTGTAACGAATAAGCGAATCTATCTTAAAAGATTACTCCTAGGAAAGCGATAAGAGCAGAATATAAAAGGAATTGAAAGTGCGGTGGTCTCTTGTATGTGGAAAAAAACCCATTTTTGCAGGCGTGTTCCGTTTATTTATAATCCCGCCTGTCGTTGTTTAGTTATTCCCCATTATGGAGTGTATCTCAGCTACGTCTCTGTTTCTGCGGGCTACTCCTGGCCGATCTCAACCACATCCGGCCTAACTAATTTTCAATTTTGGGCGTGTACTTTTCAGCTCCTGGTGCACCACGCGTCGCTCTCTGCTTGGCTCCATAAACCTCTTCACGGGGTGTAGGCTGGCCTACCGCGTGGCGCCACTTTTATGGCGCCAACAATGATATTGCCCTCGGGGCCAGTAGACAGTGGTGAGTAGTGTGAGACTTTGACTGTACTTGGGACACTATGACAATATTATCATGATCTGTTTGATCATCGTATTTGATTATAGCCTACATGTTATTTTGAGCTTGACAATGATACTATGCTTGGTTAGGGTAGCACCCCACGAATACCACTCCGGAGGTTAGGCTATGAGGTATTATTAGGGTATGGCCTAGAAAGACAGTTGGATATTTGCCTACGTGTAGCGGGCCTCAACCCTGGGGTGGTGGTGGCTACACGAGGCGGCGCAGGTTAGATTTGACTATTGATTCGATCATTATGATTGGGTTTTATTGCATTATTTTATTCAGTATCTAGTTGATGCATGAGATACATGATCTATAGTTTTCGGTTATATTATAGAGGCATGAAAGCAGTAGTTATTTTCAGCAGTTATTCATATTATTATCTGTTCTTTTACACTGCTCAATTATTTACTATTTATGTCTCTTATGGACCTAGTGGTGTAGACCGTCGGTATTGTCGACCATACCCACTGGGGACTGTTGATTATTGTTCTCACGCCCTCTTTATTATTATTTTATTTCAGAGCTTTCAGCACAAGCGACCGATAGAGGTAATGGATCGCGGATAGCTTGCATTTCCTACCCTTTTTTATGTGTAGTTGGACCACGTATCAGTGTATATAGCAGCATGTGCCGTGTTTTGAAGTTTGGAGTGGCCAAAGATGTTGTACCATTTTGAGGATTGGTGTGGTGTTGAGTGTATATCTATAGTATTGCTATAGTACATGGTTATTATTCTGCTCTGATACTTGCTGTTGTTGGATTTTAGTAAACTTCTTTGGACAGATTTTCTTGACGCTTCGTGTGTATAAGGTGTATTCTTATGCATGCGACGGGTTTATTAACGTAACTTGGACTTCCGTTGTAACCCGGGGCATGACAGCAGAATTTAGCTCTTGTTTTTTTCTTTAATTGGTGTTTTATTATATCATTTCATGTGTTTTTGCATCTAACTATATTGATTGTTATGTAGTTTGAATAAAAATCTAGTTATTATGTAAAGTATTAGTTAATATTCTCTTTCTATTATTATGTGGAATCCAGCATACCAACAATATATTGATGAAAGTTTGATTGATATTGAAAATAGACAATATCCGGAATACATAAGTGGAGTCGATCAATTTCGACAGTTTGTATTTGCACGTACTACGAGAGCAGATAAAATTCGATGCGTTTGTTATAAGTGTTGTTGTAGTATACTGAACTTTAGCAAATTGCGGAGTTCTAGTGAGGGAATAGTGGCTTGTACTATTCTGGAGTTTTGAGTTGAGTTTGGTGAGCTTCGGAGTGTTTTCGGGACTTAGAAAGTGCGAAAACGGACTCCGGGAGTCAAAATCTGCAAAAGTGCAGATTTTGCATTGCATACCGGTATCTGGTCTAGGCATACCGGAATCCTGTGAATAACTGGATTGCGCAGCTCTCGGGTTCTGCGGAATTCCGCTGGAGATACCGGAATGGGCTGGCATTCCGGTATGTGTAGATCGCGTACCGGTATTGGAGTGATTAGTACCGGTACTGGCATCAGCGCGTACCGGAATCCCTTCGCTTGGCCTGTTTGGCCGAGGCTCGGGTTTTTGCAGAATTTGTACAGTATACCGGTATACACATGCGCATACCGGTATACAATGCTGCAGAGTGTATTTTGTGCAGTTTTGCAATTTTGGCTTTGTGAGGGGCCTAAGTGGATTTTGTTGCTTGGGTTAAGTACCCTTTCACCTTCATTCACAGCCATTGTTGGCTGAGGATGCACTTGGAGAGGAGGTAGGTTTTCTCTCTCTCTCTCTCTAGATTTTCTTGCTCCCAAACCCTAGAAAAGTGGTTTTGATCTCTTTTTCCTTCATTTTCTTCATGGAGGAGTGCTTCTAGGCCTTGTGGGGAGCTCAGGATGGAGGAGAGGAACTTGTTTGTGGGCTTAGATTCAACCTAGCATGCTTGAGCTTGGTTGAGAGCTTGATTTGAGGTTAGTAAACTCTCTTACAACCTCTAATTGTGATTTTTGCATGGATTTTTACTTGTAAACCTAGTTTCTTGGAAATTAGGGTTTTGTTTAGGGTTTTGTGATTGTGAGCCCTTGAGGTGGAATTGATGGGTGTAGATTGTTGTTGTAGGTTAGATTTGAAGATCTCTAACCTCAATTTGGACTTAGAACAAGTTTTACTTGCTCAAGGTAATTTTCACCCTTTTACCTCATAGTTTTTGGTGGTTTTCGAAATTGCTTGTTCGATACCCCTAACCCCTTGGAAAATTATCTTAGGGTATGAGAAGCTCGAGGGACAACTTCGTTTCGAAGTACTGCGAGGTTTCGACGGGTATCCGGTGGGTCTGACCTCACCGAAATGGGTGAACTCCCCCTATGTCTCCTATCTTGTTATAGGATTGATTAAATGCATAATTATGATAATTATGGCATGATGAAAAATTGTGATTGCATGAGACATACATGTCGTGTATGAAAAATACATAGTATATACAATGCGGTATTATGATGATAATATGCATGCTAGAGTATTTGTGCTAGTAGTGTAATGATGCATTATGAAATGCTATTTAGGTTATGCATGCTAGAGATGAGCATCATATGAGACACTACTTGAGTGGTGGACTAGTGAATTCTCGTCGCATACTAAAGTATGCTTGTATAGAGAAAAGAGAGAGATAATGGCAAATGCAAGATAAGTTGTTGCACCTCATTTAGGTGAGCAACTTTAATGGGCATCGTTGGCTTTTGGCTCGACCTTTTGGTCGTGGTTTGATTCCATGTTTAAGAACATGAGGAATGGAATTCTATTTGCATTTGATAATTATAATTGGTTAAACACGAGTCCATTTGGTTAGTTAAATACTTGCATGGTAGCTTTATACTCTATGTAGTAGGGTTTGGTTGGCATCGTAGAATGCATTGTCATGGCATTGTAGAATGCATGAATTGTAGCATTAGAATAATGCATGATGTTGGTATTTGTAGAATGCATGATATATGGCATTAGAATAATGCATGGTTTATGAACTTAGTAAACAATGAGATGAACGGTTACATGTTAGAGACATGGACATATTGGTAGGGACTTACCAAAGGACAATTGGAGAACAACACGATATGGTTGACCTTTAGCATATTGGCTATTGAATGTAGAAAACATAATATGACATGTTTTGACATAATGTGAAATTAAACATATGATATTATTATGGTTGATTGTTGCTTGTTAGCCACTATGCTCGTTTACACATGCTTGTGAGGGTCGCTCCCTACAAGCCGGCACTCCGGAGTTGGCCTCGCGACAGTTATTTCGCCCGTGTGTTAGAGAGAGCGCCGAAATGGAACCGCCGTGGGTAAGGCTCACCAAAGCGTGAGGTGTTGACTACCACGGAGCCATTAGGCTCGGCACAAGTGAACATCCCTCTATTGTATTCTTTTATGACTACATGGTTATGGTTTTATGCAAAGGTGAACATTCATATAGTAAGAGGCTATTTTAACCGTAATCGTGACATTTGACACCCTAATTAATTGATGCATATACATGTAGTGTATGGACATAGTATTGGGTGGTGACCTTGTGGCATTGCATGTAGTGAGGCATTGACATGACTTGGCACACTAGTGATTAGTGAACATAACATACATATAGTTTGGAGACAAGTCATACATGTAATAGCGAAACTTCACATATAGTGAGTTTATTACATCAAAACATTTGTAATTGATCATGGCATTAATTTGACATGCATGTAAACCGTGAAATTAATTGTTGAGCTTATGACAATAGAACATGTTCATGTTCATGTAGATGATTTATTCATTGGAGGCATGATAGTTGTAGAACTACCTGTTTAGCATTTAATATTTATGCTTTATGTTTCAGTTATACTATCTTGCCTCAGTTGACCTAGCGGTGTAATTCGCCACTCTCGGCGGCTTACCCACTGGGAACTATTGATTAATAGTTCTCACCCCCATTGTTGTTGGGTTTTTATTTCAGAGCCTTCCGCAGCAGGAGAGGCTTGGGATCGTGGCGAGGGGTTAGCAGCTAGCTAGAGCCTCTACGGTGTTGTTGTAGGCATACCATGGGTTTCCTTTCCTTGTATTTTGAATGAAAGATGTATAGTTTTGTTGGTTGATTGATCTACTAGTTGATAAGATGTATAATTCTATTGTATATCTTGAGATTTTAGTTGTGTGGATTTTGTTTTAGTTATAGAACTATGTTCTCGCTCTGATCACCCTGTTTAGGATGTATTCCTTATTCTATTGGATTTATGTTATTGTAGACGCCTTGTGTACATTGTGTTTGCTTTGAGGTACACGGCGGGTCTGTGCACGTGCCTGGTAGGCTCCCACGAGGGCCCGGGGCGTGACAGATTATTGTTGTATCAGAGCCTAGGGTTGAGTCTTAGTGGACCTAGTAAACCTTAGGCAGGTTGGACGATAAGGAATAGGAACGTGAGAGACGAGATCTCTTGTGACATATTGGCGAAAGTATTATGATTGGGTCGTTTCTAAAGCTCCAAAGGTGTTGGAGTTAGATCGGAGTGAACCACTTCTATACCCTTGGAGGGTCACGTTGGCGGCCGACAACGTGACATCGGGGAATAGTGGGAGTCCACTTCATTACTTTCGCATGATTGGGGTTATAGTCTTGTGTGGGGATGCGTTGGCGTGGGGTGTTTCACCTGCGCATGTTTTGCTTGTTGCAGCTTGAGTGGTGAACGACGCACTCGATGGCGGCCGAGGCAGCCGAGACGGAAACCCTGCATCCTCCGGATTTGGTGAGACCCAGAAGTTGAGAGAACAACTGGTAAATTCAGCGAGCACGGTGGAGCGACGATCAATTATGATGTTACTCCAAGTTGAGGCTTTGCGCTGGCAGACGAGAGGATTAAGCAACTGGAGGATTTGTCGATCCAGTTGGCAGTCGACCTCAAGAAATATTACGAGAATGCGGATTGTACCTTGATAAGGGCGAGAGACGTGGAGACCGTTGGGACGGCAAAAGAAGCTACTACGTGTGGCAAGTCTATCGTAAGAGGACAATCAAGATGATCAAGGAGAAATTGATCTCGAGAAGGTGGACCTTTAGCAGGATGATAATGGGACGTCAAATCGTCATCGACTTTTGTGACGTGTGAGCGGTGGAGCCGCGAGTGCCTGATGATGCCCTTGGAGTAGGGGCAAGTACTCTTTTCGTGGCCAGGTGGGCCATTCCCAGTCGGAGTGTTTGAGGAGATCAGTGTCGACAATGTTGGGATCGACTTCGCGCGGCCGGTTTTGGATGTGTGCGTGCCTATTTGACGGGCGGATGATGACGCAGCGACGATGGAGGTTGTCGCAGCTCGTAGTATTGGAGCTTGTTGTTTGTTATGATTGTGGCTTTGGATCGGCTGTTTGCCGAATGCATGGCAGGGAACTTGTTTCCCTTGATGCTTGCAGATCGAGTGGTCCTGAGTGTTTGGACTTGAGAGTACTATTTTTGTACTCTGTTAGTTTTGGATGTTTCTGTGCGCCAACGAAGCGATTGGCTTTATTTGGCTGGGAGCGTATAGTTCAGATTTGAACTTGGGCTGGCTCTTCGGCTATCTGATTGCCGATGAGTGAGTGAGCCGAGCTGTAGCGTTTTGGGGGAACCTGGACACGAAATAGTGTTTTCAGGAGGCGTTTCGCTAATTGCGATGATTGTTTCACCTGCTCAAGCCTGATTATTGGCTGAGTGAGCGCGTGGCCTTTGGGCCAGCATCTTTGGTGAGTGTTGAGAATCCTCAAAAGCGAGGATGTCTCTTGTGAGGGAGTTGCTTGTGCAATCCCGGTTGTGTTGTGAGAATTGAAGGCTTGGTCTGGAGACCTCTTTTGCCTTGTGTTTTCGCTTGTGGAGCATAGATCTCATTTATTTTATGTGGACGGGTCATTTCGACTGTGGGTCGACTATCGTGAACTCGGTAGGGTCACGATCAAGAATATGTACCCGTAGCAGAGATCGGTTGATCTGTTTGATCAAGCTCCATGGATTCTGGTTTTACTCGAGGGTAGTTGCAATCTGAGTACTACTCTCGTTGGATCGAGTTTGAGTTTGGACCGAGGGTGACTTGTTCACTCGGTGTAGACATTACGAAATTGTCGTGGTGTCGGTTGAGCTGGTTGATGCTCTTGTATGTTGTGATGTTTGGCCCTTCTGGGTGTCTTTGTCTCTGTGCGCATCGACGACTTATTGGAAGTCGAGAGGCGATGAAGACCATGAAGATTCCTTTGAATGAGGACTGCAAGTGCTTCAGATCGAAGGCGTGCTGATTTGGTTGTGAGGACTAGTGTCCCTTGGCAGTTGATGCCAAAGTGGTTATGATTGGAGATCTCAAGGAAATCAAACCATCCATAGTGGATTGAGATAAGTGGATGTGATCGAAGTTCAAACTTCTTAGTTTGATTGGTTGTTATGGATAATTGTGGGGAGATTATTGAGTTGTCTACTCCCTTCTTTTGACTCACACATAAAGGGATTAAACCTTTTGGAAAGATATGTGTGAGAGAAGTTTCTTGGAATTGTTGGTGTGGTTGACGACCGCCAACCTTGGTTACCCCGAAGGCGGGTTATGTGCTTTGTAGTTATGTTTCTCTGCACGGATTGAGTTGCACTTTGGTGTAAAGTAGAGAGGTAGTATTGACCTTTCAGCAAGTGAGAAAATGCAAGTGGAATCGCCAAATTGTGATTTGGAAAAGATTGCCATGGTATTTACTTGGAAAATGTGGTAATTTTATGTGTGGTTATTGGTGTGAAGTGCACCCAGATTTTATTGTTGGAGATAACTCTACACTCAAGGAAATGAGTTGAAGCTGTGAAAATAGGTTAGAGGCTAGTGTTCTAGAGATATCGATGAGATGAGTAATATGATGTGATATCTATCCTTTGGATCGGATCACGGGAGTTAGCCTTGATCCCGACTAGTAAATGGTGTAATCGAGATCAAGAGTGTTGCGACGGATGAATTCCTAATGGACTGTCAGAAAGTGCCTTGACGGTGGAACCGACAAGTTGTACCTGTGATGGCAGGATTTATGTGATATGCTATGTGAAGGCTATCTACTTGTTATGGATAGAGGATGATTGCCGGAGTCTCCGGAATTGGATTGTCTCGCTTCTAAGCTAGACGTGATGATTGTTGAGAGGTTGTGAGTAGGAGTAACTATTCGCCTGAGTTGGATTGAGGAAATTTTGCGCAAGTATACCTTGGGCAATTTGTGTGATTGCATAGGGCGTCTAGCTCTATCATTTTGGAATTTGGACCATTGGATGATCCTCGGTGTGAGATAGAGGTTTGAGCATCTGAATCGGATAATCTGATTTGTGATATTTGGCTAAGGGAACCCAAGAGATTTGTGTTTGAGGAAATCTAAGTTTCAGATTCTTGGGAGCATTTGAGACCCCGAGGCAATGGGCCTAGTGGCATATGGAGTTGTTTTACATCAGATCTGTTGAAGATATATATAGTGTGTTTTGACGCTCCGAGCGAGTATTTGAATTCTACCACGACGGTGGATGTCGTTCCTTTAGAGCTACATGATGATCTAAACTTCAAGGAGCATTGTTGTGGATTAGACTTTTGGATTGTAGGAATCTGGGATTATCACTATTCCTACTACAAGATGCTTTGGAGCAACATCTTGGGCGCAATGCTTGGTGTGAGAGCTGGAGGCTTCACTGCGAGGATGATGTTCTTATCTCCTCTGGTTTTGTTGTTTGGTTGTTGGTTGTTGATCCATAGTTTCGCGGACGAAACTCCTTTTTAGGAGGGGAGTATGTAGTATACTGAACTTTAGCAAATTGCGGAGTTCTAGTGAGGGAATAGTGGCTTGTACTATTCTGGAGTTTTGAGTTGAGTTTGGTGAGCTTCGGAGTGTTTTCGGGACTTGGAAAGTACGAAAACGGACTCCGGGAGTCAAAATCTGCAAAAGTGCAGATTTTGCATTGCATACCGGTATCTGGTCTAGGCATACCGGAATCCTGTGAATAACTGGATTGCGCAGCTCTCGGGTTCTGCGAAATTCCGCTGGAGATACCGGAATGGGCTGGTATTCCGGTATATGCAGATCGTGTACCGGTATTGGAGTGATTAGTACCGGTACTGGCATCAGCGCGTACCGGAATCCCTTCGCTTGGCCTGTTTGGCCGAGGCTCGGGTTTTTGCAGAATTTGTACATTATACCGGTATACACATGCGCATACCGGTATACAATGCTGCAGAGTGCATTTTGTGCAGTTTTGCAATTTTGGCTTTGTGAGGGGCCTAAGTGGATTTTGTTGCTTGGGTTAAGTACCCTTTCACCTTCATTCACAGCCATTGTTGGCTGAGGATGCACTTGGAGAGGAGGTAGGTTTTCTCTCTCTCTCTCTAGATTTTCTTGCTCCCAAACCCTAGAAAAGTGGTTTTGATCTCTTTTTCCTCCATTTTCTTCATAGAGGAGTGCTTCTAGGCCTTGTGGGGAGCTCAGGATGGAGGAGAGGAACTTGTTTGTGGGCTAAGATTCAACCTAGCATGCTTGAGCTTGGTTGAGAGCTTGATTTGAGGTTAGTAAACTCTCTTACAACCTCTAATTGTGATTTTTGCATGGATTTTTGCTTGTAAACCTAGTTTCTTGGAAATTAGGGTTTTGTTTAGGGTTTCGTGATTCTGAGCCCTTGAGGTGGAATTGATGGGTGTAGATTGTTGTTGTAGGTTAGATTTGAAGATCTCTAACCTCAATTTGGACTTAGAACAAGTTTTACTTGCTCAAGGTAATTTTCACCCTTTTACCTCATAGTTTTTGGTGGTTTTCGAAATTGCTTGTTCGATACCCCTAACCCCTTGGAAAATTATCTTAGGGTATGAGAAGCTCGAGGGACAACTTCGTTTCGAAGTACTGCGAGGTTTCGACGGGTATCCGGTGGGTCTGACCTCACCGAAATGGGTGAACTCCTATGTCTCCTATCTTATTATAGGATTGATTAGATGCATAATTATGATAATTATGGCATGATAAAAAATTGTGATTGCATGAGACATACATGTCGTGTATGAAAAATGCATAGTATATACAATGCGGTATTATGATGATAATATGCATGCTAGAGTATTTGTGCTAGTAGTGTAATGATGCATTATGAAATGCTATTTAGGTTATGCATGCTAGAGATGAGCATCATATGAGACACTACTTGAGTGGTGGACTAGTGAATTCTCGTCGCATACTAAAGTATGCTTGTATAGAGAAAAGAGAGAGATTATGGCAAATGCAAGATAAGTTGTTGCACCTCATTTAGGTGAGCAACTTTGACGGGCATCGTTGGCTTTTGGCTCGACCTTTTGGTCGTGGTTTGATTCCATGTTTAAGAACATGAGGAATGGAATTCTATTTGCATTTGATAATTATAATTGGTTAAACACGAGTCCATTTGGTTAGTTAAATACTTGCATGGTAGCTTTATACTCTATGTAGTAGAGGTTGTTGTAGCTTATACATGGCATGGATAGGGTTTGGTTGGCATCGTAGAATGCATTGTCATGGCATTGTAGAATCCATGAATTGTAGCATTAGAATAATGCATGATGTTGGTATTTGTAGAATGCATGATATATGGCATTAGAATAATGCATGGTTTATGAACTTAGTAAACAATGAGATGAACGGTTACATGTTAGAGACATGGACATATTGGTAGGGACTTACCAAAGGACAATTGGAGAACAACACGATATGGTTGACCTTTAGCATATTGGCTATTGAATGTAGAAAACATAATATGACATGTTTTGACATAATGTGAAATTAAACATATGATATTATTATGGTTGATTGTTGCTTGTTAGCCACTATGCTCGTTTACACATGCTTGTGAGGGTCGCTCCCTACAAGCCGGCACTCCGGAGTTGGCCTCGCGACAGTTATTTCGCCCGTGTGTTAGAGAGAGCGCCGAAATGGAACCGCCGTGGGTAAGGCTCACCAAAGCGTGAGGTGTTGACTACCACGGAGCCATTAGGCTCGGCACAAGTGAACATCCCTCTATTGTATTCTTTTATGACTACATGGTTATGGTTTTATGCAAAGGTGAACATTCATATAGTAAGAGGCTATTTTAACCGTAATCGTGATATTTGACACCCTAATTAATTGATGCATATACATGTAGTGTATGGACATAGTATTGGGTGGTGACCATGTGGCATTGCATGTAGTGAGGCATTGACATGACTTGGCACACTAGTGATTAGTGAACATAACATACATATAGTTTGGAGACAAGTCATACATGTAATAGCAAAACTTGACATATAGTGAGTTTATTACATCAAAGCATATGTAATTGATCATGGCATTAATTTGACATGCATGTAAACCGTGAAATTAATTGTTGAGCTTATGACAATAGAACATGTTCATGTTCATGTAGATGATTTATTCATTGGAGGCATGATAGTTGTAGAACTACCTGTTTAGCATTTAATATTTATGCTTTATGTTTCAGTTATACTATCTTGCCTCAGTTGACCTAGCGGTATAATTCGCCACTCTCGGCGGCTTACCCACTGGGAACTATTGATTAATAGTTCTCACCCCCATTGTTGTTGGGTTTTTATTTCAGAGCCTTCCGCAGCAGGAGAGGCTTGGGATCGTGGCGAGGGGTTAGCAGCTAGCTAGAGCCTCTACGGTGTTGTTGTAGGCATACCATGGGTTTCCTTTCATTGTATTTTGAATGAAAGATGTATAGTTTTGTTGGTTGATTGATCTACTAGTTGATAAGATGTATAATTTTATTGTATATCTTGAGATTTTAGTTGTGTGGATTTTGTTTTAGTTGTAGAACTATGTTCTCGCTCTGATCACCCTGTTTAGGATGTATTCCTTATTCTATTGGATTTATGTTATTGTAGACGCCTTGTGTACATTGTGTTTGCTTTGAGGTACATGGCGGGTCTGTGCACGTGCCTGGTAGGCTCCCACGAGGGCCCGGGGCGTGACAGTTGTAATGCTATTTTTCAAACTCTTGAGACTGTATACTCACCTTTTTATACATGGAATTTTAAAAGATAACAAGTTGTGGTTTTGTCATGGAAAAGAAATTATAGCTGAAAATAGAAAAAGCACAGAGGAAAGTAATGAAGAGGAAGAGGAAAAAGAAAAGAGTCATGATGATATGCTTGAACTTTTACATTATTTAGTCCAAATGGAGAATATAAATGATGATTGTGTTCATGCCAACCAAGACGAACCAAATGAGACGGCAAATTTTTTTTACAATTTATTAATGGACGCTGAGAAAGAGCTGTATCCAGGATGTAAAGAATTCTCTAAATTGGAGTTTATCGTCAACTTACTTCCACTTATATGCCTTAGTGGGTGGAGTGATAAATTATTTACTGTATTGCTCCAATTTTTGAAAAAAGCTCTTTTAGCCGGTGAGTCACTTCCAAAGAGTTATTATGAAGTAAAGAAATACACGTGTGATCTAGGTTTGGAGTACATTAAAATTGACGCATGTAAAAATGATTGCATTCTTTATTGGAAGGAGTATGAAAATTACGAACATTGTCCAAATTGTGAAGCTTCTGTTAGGATTTCTATAAATGTGGCCCAATTAATCCTATTCAAATTTATATTTACTATAAATAAAAGTCAATTCTATTAGATATAGAACTGTTTGATATAGTATATCTTATCATTTTTTCATCTATTTAAATTAAATAAAATTCTAATTAGATTTTGATGGGAAGTCGATCTGGACTCTATATAAAGGGGGTACTGGTCCTGCCACCTTCACACATGCATTATGGTAAAGAATTACTATTTGTTCCACAGCATACGGTAGTGCCTCAGAAAGAAGGAGAAATCAGATTACCAAGTTGGTTGGTGATATTCATATTACAGTCGGACTTCTCGCTTATGCAGATTTATCAAGAATTTTTTTCGCTATGCCACTCTGTGAGTTATATTTTATTCTGTTTATGATCCTGAATATTGGTATGCATTTAGTTTTATTGTTGTGTTACATACCAATATAGATTTATCAATTCGTATTAGAGCATTGAACGATAAATTATATGTCACGCCCTGCCGGGCCTTTAACACCAACTAGGTGGAAAGGATAACCGCACGGGCGCATGCCCCAGACCCGCCGAACGGATAGAGTCCCTTCTACCAGCCCAAGGCGTCACAACACAAGCTTATCCACGAGGTTCCAACTAGGAACGGAGTACAAGAGTTGCACAAGGAAAGCATCAACATAAAGAAGTTCTACTTCTATTACATCACATTGCACATTTATACATGCCCAAATTTTTCTTTTCATTCCATACACCATGTTCCAAAACTATGGAATACATAAGTTTCATACATGTAATGGAAATCCCCTATACTATCAAAGTCCAAGACTAGGGGTACAACTCTATGTATCACCAAAATAGAAGGGCCGCTATCTAGAGAGCTAAACCCTTGCCTCGCTCCCCCGCCTCACTCGCGGAAGGACCTGAAAAATGTGGGGTGAGAACTATAAACATAGTTCCCAGTGGGTAAGGCCACCCAAGAGAGAAGCTCGACCCACCAGGTCCAAAGAAACACCATATGCATAAGTTAGATCACAAATAACTATGCAACACTTATTTACATGCTTGTAAATAAACATAAAGGATGCAACCAAATGAAATATAACTTATCATTCTCTCCTAGGTTCATTCTATATTTCACATTGACTAAGTTCAATTACTTGTCATTTACTTATGGTTTCGGAAACGCCGTCTCACCATAAAGGTTCCAACATTCAAGGAGTGAACTCGTCACCTCCTAGTTCGAGTAGCGAACTCGTCGCATACTCGGGATAGCAAAATCGTCGCATACCCCATCTCAACACCGCCATCACATGGCATGGGTAGTGAACTCGTCGCATACCCGGGATAGCAACCTCGTCGCACATCCCATCTCGACACCGCCAACTCATGGCGTGGTAGCGAAATCGTCACATACCCGGGATAGCAAAATCGTCGCACATCCCGTGTCAACACCGCCAACACATGGCATGGTAGCGAAATCCTCGCCTACCCGGGATAGCAAAATCGTCGCACATCCTGTTTCAACACCGCCAACTCATGGCATGGTAGCGAAATCGTCGCCTACCCGGGATAGCAAAATCGTCGCACATCCCGTTTCAACACCGCCAACTCATGGCATGGTAGCGAAATCGTCGCCTACCCGGGATAGCAAAATCGTCGCACATCCCGTTGTTCACATTTTCACTTGCCAACCTAAGTCTCATGACCTTAGGTTCAAGTCACTAAGTCTCACCTATGTTCAATGACACTAGGTTTACTTTCTCATTCTCAACCTAGGTTCCATGACTCTAGGTTCCAATCTCATGTCCAACCTATATTCAATGACACTAGGTTCCATTCTCACATGTTCCAACCTATATTCAATAACACTAGGTTCTATTCTCACATGTTCCAACCTATGTTCAATAACACTAGGTTCCAATCATACATGCAACCATGCAACAAGTATAGATAATTGAATTATACTTGAATTCTATATCATGCAATAGTTGCTCATTGCTCTACCTATCATGATTTTACCTTTGCCAACATGTAAGTTCTAGGGTTCACAACACATACCATTTTATCTTTAAATGGATATTTACCCTAGACATGGAAGTGACCTAATCACTTCGGTAAACACAAACCCACCTTAAGAGCTTTCAAATTTTTGTATTCTTCAAGCCCCTAAGGTAGTGTTTGGTTCGAGGTTAAAGGGGGGGGTTAAGGGGGTTAACCACCCCCCCCCCCCCCCCCCCCCCCCCCTTTATCCCCCCCTTTATCCCCAAACAAGAAAAAGTGGGGGTGGGGTTTGTTAACCCCACCCCTTGGGGTTATCCCAGGATAGGGTGGGGTTAACAAACCCCAGGGTGGGGTTAACAAACCCCCCCTAGAATTGGGGTGGGATTAAAGTTAATCCCACCCCAATTTAATTTTTAATATAAATTTAAAATTTTAATTTTAATTTTTAAATTTTTAAAATTTATAATTTGTAATCTTAAAATTAATATTTTTAAATTAATATTTTTAATCTTAAATTTAAAATTTAAAATTTTAAATTTAAAATTTTAAATTTTACATTTTACATTAAATTTGACATTTAATATTTAAAATTTTATACTTGAATTTTTTAATTTTATAAAAGTTATCTATTTAAATTTTAAATATTAAATTTTAAATATAAAATAAAAAATTTAAATTCAAATATAATAATTAGGGCCAAATCATTATTTTCTATTTATAATTACCCACTATTCTTCTTATTCCATCTAATCTATCCAAACGCTATTTTTCTTAATCTCGGAAACAACTCAATTTTCATCCAAACGTAAAATTGGTCTATTCCAGGCTTAACCCTGAACTTAACCCTATCTCTGGAATAACCAATTCTTACTTATCCCCGAACCAAACGAAGCCTAAGTGTCCAAGCCTTGAGTTCTTGCTTCAACCCAAGCTTCTACAAGAAAACGGTTCGTTACTCGTTACGAACCCATAAATCAACTCAATACTTGAAATCAAGTGTTCTAACATGATTTCCTATGCCACAATTGCAATTCCCGAAGGTCCAAATATTTTTAGAACCTCCCATGACAAAAGCCCCAAATCTACCTAGGGTTTGCATGCATGCAAGCCAAACCCTAGATTTCATGGCCAATCTTCCACCTTTTGTGGTTAAGATTGCCTAGGGTTTCCAAAAACCTCTTCTTGAAGGATTAAATCCAAGGTTTAAATCCTAAATCACAAGAACTCACCTCGAAGCCCTAGCTCCCAAGCTCCTTCTTGCACCAAGAAGCTTCTTTGCACCTTGGAAGTCCTTTTCCAAGCTCCAATCCACCACTTCTCCAAGCTTTGGAGAGATCTCTAGAGAGAGAAAGTGAGGGAGAGGGAGAGGGAATGAGAGGAAAGTGAAGAGGAATCAGGGGAAAGACCTCAGCCCCCCCTACATAACCTATTCACCGCGAAATTACCAAAATACCCCTCACTGGGCATTCTGCCTCAGCCGGGTCCGGACCTTGCAAGTGGGGTCCGAACCCCGCACTGATAACTGACCAGCGCGCAGGCCGGGTCCGGACCTTGGTGTCCGGGTCCGGTACCGTACGCACCCCAACTCGGAAACCAGCTCGGGTCCGGATCGTAACATCCGGGTCCGGACCGTGGCTGCCCGCGGACTTCATTGTCCGGACCCCAGCTTCTAGGGTCCGGACTCCGTGAGCAGTTTTGCTCCAGTTGGTCCTTTTTTTTTCAAAATTTTTTAATTTTCGAGTTTCCACTCGTACCCATAATGTTCCGAAATCTTCGGAACCCGATTCCACACCAGCCATTATCGGCTTCCATCGAACTTTATCAAATTTAGTAAAGTTCGATACATCGCACCGAAATTCAAGGTGCTACATTCCACCCCCCCTTAAAGAGAGTTTCGGCCGCGAAACTAGATTATACCTCAGCTGGACTCAGCGAAGAGGTAAGGAAACCGCTCCCTCATTGAGCTTTCCAATTTCCACGTAGCTTCGCGCTCACCGTGATTCGTCCATTGTACCTTTACATAAGGAATTTCACGGTTCCTCAAACTTTTCACCTCGCGATCCATGATACACAAGGGAAATTCCTCATAAGTCATATCCTCATGAAGCTCTACAGGCACATACTCGAGGATGTGCGCCGGATCATACATATACTTGCGGAGCGTCGATACATGGAACACATTGTGTATCCCCGCAAGTTTTGGCGGCAAAGCAAGCCGATATGCCACGGATCCCACACGCTCCAAAACCTCATAAGGTCCAATGTAACGGGGACTTAACTTACCCCGAACACCAAATCGTTTCACCCCTTTCATGGGTGACACTTTCAAGAAGACGCGGTCTCCTACCGCGAATTCCAAATCTCGTCGACGTCGATCCGCATAACTCTTTTGTCGAGATTGCGCCGTCGATAAGCGTTCGCGTGCCAAGCGGACCTTTTCCTCCGCTTCACGCAACACATCAGGTCCTAAGACCCTTCTCTCGCCGACCTCACTCCAATGAATAGGAGAGCGGCATTTCCTTCCATACAAGGCTTCAAACGGTGCCATACCGATGCTAGATTGATAGCTATTATTGTAAGCAAATTCAGCCATCGGCAAATGAGTAGGCCACGCACCCTTGAAGTCCAACACACACTCTCGCAGCATATCCTCCAAAATCTGAATTGTCCTTTTCGATTGACCGTCAGTTTGAGGATGAAATGCTGAACTGAAATCGAGCCGTGTACCCAAAGCTTCTTGCAAGCTTTTCCAAAAATGCGACGTAAAACGGGGATCTCGATCTGAAACTATCGAGGTCGGGACCCCGTGCAACCGCATAATCTCGTCCAGGTAGACTTGTGCTAACTTGTCTCCCGAACAAGTGGTGTGGATTGGCAAAAAGTGTGCCGACTTTGACAAACGATCCACCACCACCCAAATCGCGTCGTGGCCACCTTGTGATCGAGGTAAACCCAAAACGAAGTCCATTGCTATGTTCTCCCACTTCCAAACTGGAATGGGCAACCCTTGCAATTTTCCCGCCGGAAAGCGACGCTCCGCCTTCACCTGTTGGCATACTAAGCATTGTGCCACAAAGCGTCCAACATCAAGTTTCATCCCCGGCCACCAATAATGTAATTTAAGATCCTTGTACATTTTGGTGCTGCCCGGGTGAATCGCATAGGGAGAAGTGTGAGCTTCTTTCAAGATCTCCCCACGAATATCCTCGACTTTTGGCATGCAAAATCGATTTCGAAATCGAATTGTGCCCTTCGAGTCTACATGAAATCACCGGCGCGCCCACTCTCGATAGCACTCCGCACCTTTTGGAGTTTCGGATCACCGGATTGCTTTTCTTTTATTTGCTCCAACAAAGTTGGCCAAATCTCGAGATTCATAAGTCTAGCGGGGACGCCCGGGGCCACGACTTCCAAGTCAAACCGGCCCATTTCCTTGATCAACGGCATTTGTCCCGTCATCTCAATTGCGAAGTTCTCCACGGATTTTCTACTGAGCGCATCGGCCACCACATTGGGCTCTACCGGGGTGGTACAAGATGGTTAAGTCGTAATCCTTTATCAACTCCAACCATCTCCGCTGCCTCAAATTCAACTCCTTTTGAGTGAATAAGTACTTTAAGCTTTTATGATCCGTGTAAACCTCACAATGTTCCCCGTATAAATAGTGTCTCCACAATTTAAGTGCGAAAATCATCGCTGCAAGCTCTAGGTCGTGGGTGGGGTAATTCTGCTCATAGCTCTTCAGCTGTCGAGAGGCATATGCTATTACTTGTTCTCTTTGCATAAGCACACACCCAAGACCACGCCGTGATGCATCGCTATACACCACAAAGCCCTCCCCCGCAATCGGCAAGGCGAGAACCGGAGCCGAAGTCAACCTTTCCTTTAGCTCCTTAAAGCTTTGGTCGCATTCCTCGCTCCAAACATATTTGGCTCCCTTGCGGGTAAGACGCGTTAGTGGACCGGAGATTTTTGAAAATCCCTCCACGAACCGCCGATAGTACCCCGCAAGACCCAAAAAGCTTCGTATTTCTGTGACATTGGTCGGGCGAGGCCAATCCTTGATTGCCTCAAATTTCATAGAGTCCACCGTCTCCTTCCGCGGAGATCACATGATCCAAGAAAGCGAACTCACGAATTCAAAACTCGCACTTTTTCATCTTGGCGAACAACTTGTTCTCTCGAAGAACTTGAAGCACAATCCTTAGGTGCTCTTTATGTTCCTCTTCACTCCGAGAGTAGACAAGAATATCATCTATGAACACAACCACAAATTGATCCAATAGTGGTTTGAACACACGGTTCATTAAATCCATGAACGCTGCCGGGACATTGGTAAGCCCGAAAGGCATAACCGTAAATTCATAGTGTCCATATCGCGTCCTAAATGCGGTCTTATGCACATCCTCCGGTTTGATCTTCAATTGGTGATAACCGGATTGCAAATCAATCTTTGAATACACCCGAGACCCTTGCAACTGATCGAACAAGTCATCAATTCGGGGTAACGGGTACTTATCTTGATGGTCACTTTATTCAACTCGCGGTAATCTACACATAACCGCAGCGAACCGTCCTTTTTCCGCACAAATAGAACAGGGGCTCCCCAAGGTGACACACTTGGCTTTACGAAACCCTTTTCCATCAAATCTTGCAATTGTGCTTTCAATTCCTTCAGTTCCGCGGGTGCCATCCTGTACGGGGCCTTAGAAATCGGCGCCGTACCCGGGAGCAAATCGATCACGAATTCTATTTCCCGGTCCGGTGGCATTCCGGGCAACTCCGTCGGAAATACATCCGGGAACTCTTGGACTATAGGAATGTCCTCGAGCCCCAACACTTCTTTTCGGTCATCCACTACCGTCGCCAAGTAGGCAATGCAACCACTAGCAATAAGCTTCCTTGCTTGCGACGTGGACACCATTGACGCAAAGAGCGAACTCTTGCAACCACGGTACACAAACTTTTTGTGCCCGGGTTCTCTAAATCTCACTATCCGGCTCTCACAATCAATAGTAGCGTGATATTTCGAGAGCCAATCCATTCCTAGGATTAAGTCATACTCATTCATTCGACTTAACACCAGCAAATCAGCTGGCATGATCCAGTTTTCAACCCTCACTGGATAGTTTACACACGCGTGATGTACGCAAAAGGTGTGTTCAGGTACTTGCACAGTTCTTGCATGTGTGGCATCTACAATATCTATTCCATGTGCTATAGCAAATGATCGAGCAATGAATGAATGCGATGCACCAGTATCAAACAAAGCTCTACATCGAATGCCTTTAATTAACACAATACCTGCCACGACATCATCCTGGGCAGAAGGCTCCTCTACCTGTGAGGCGAATACCCGTCCACTGGGCGCTGGCCGCTGGCCCTCCGCTGGCCCTCCGCTGGTCTCGGCAGCGGTGTACGGCCTGCCGACATCGCCGCGGGTGGGATGCCCGCGAGCTGTCTCGGCGATGCAAATGCCGATGCCGATGACGGTGCTCGGCCATCATCCATCGGGCAATTGTATCGCATATGTCCCGGCTGTCCGTACTTGTAGCACCTGCCCTCACGGTAATCACACAGCTGAGGGCCGTGGGGGCCGCTACAAATCGGGCACTGGGTTGAGGGTCGGTTCCGCCGGGACCCTCGCGATTGGTTTTGCGACTGCGAGTGCTTCGGGGGCCGCTTAGAGCTAGACTGCCCACCCGAGCCACCCGTCGATCGCTTCTTTCCCTTTTCTTTTTCTTTTTCTCTCTCCCACGACTCGCGCTCCTCGCGCGCACATGCATTCCCATGCTCCACCCAAAGAGCGAGGTCTAAGACCTCCCCAAAGGTCTTTAGCTTAAGGGCGTGAACCGCCCGAAAGATCTCCGGTCGAAGTCCGCGCACGAAACAATCGACCTTGTCCAACTCTCCGCGGACAACGTGCGGTACGCAATTAATAATGTACGAGAACTCCCTCTCGTACTCGCGCACGGTGCGGTTCCCTTGCTTCAACTTCCGGAACCTTTCTTGAAGTTTCCTTTTCTCTCTATCGTGGAAGTAGGCGGCAAATACCATACCCCGAAACTCCTCCCACGTCGGTGGCGGAAGGCTAGTGAGTCGATCACGCCGGACTCCCTTCCATCACACCTTCGCCGATCGCTCTAAACAATGAGCGGCGAGATGCACTTTGTCCCTCTCCAAGGTATATAGATCCTCGAAGAGTGTCTCCATGGCATCGATCCATGTCTCTACATCCCATGGATCCACGTTCTCCCCGTTGAAGATAGGCGGGTTGAACTTCTTGAACCTCATGAGAGCCGCAAGTGCGCGCTCTCGCTCCGCATCCTCCATCTCGGAGTCGGGCATAGGAGTACCTGACCCACCGGCTACAATCGGTGATGCCGGTGGCGCCACAGCCGGCGCCGGTGTCACTTCCTCGGCCGGTGCCGAAGCAGAGGCCGGAGGTACTCCCGACCTCTCCTCCCTAATCACAGCCGCTTGCTGCGCCATCTCGTCTTGGAGCTTTTTAATCTGCTCCTCCTGCCGCTGCATGGCTTCGGCCTGTCGCCGAACCACGCCCATCAACTCGGTCAACTCATCACGAAGACCCGAGTTCTCGCCCTCCCCGAGTTGTTCGGGAGCCGCGCTCGATTCTCCGAGCCCAGCCCTCGTAGGAGGCCGTCCACGTACCATTATCTCCTGAAAACACAACGACTTTGGACATTTCATGACCTCCAAAGTCATTCGCAACACTATACTTTACGAAAATAAACGTGAACCCAATCTAGGCGAAAGTCACACAAGGGTCCTTATTCCCCTCACTTGGTTTCATGTTGTCGGCCGCCAACATGAACAAACTTGGCGAAGAATAAGACACACCTCGAATCTACCTCTATTTCCAACTAGAGGCATAAGGACATAACCCAATCACTTATCTTTCGCCACATCAAAGATCTCGTCACTCACGAGCTTACACTCCTAGGGTCTTTTCCATCCTAGGGTTTTCTTAGGTCCACCTAGACCGTTTCTATGCTCCGATACCACCTCAGTCTGTCACGCCACGCCGGGCCTTTAACACCAACTAGGTGGAAAGGATAACCGCTCGGGCGCATGCCCCAGACCCGCCGAACGGATAGAGTCCCTTCTACCCGCCCAAGGCGTCACAACACAAGCTTATCCACGAGGTTCCAACTAGGAACGGAGTACAAAATTTGCACAAGGAAAGCATCAACATAAAGAAGTTCTACTTCTATTACATCACATTGCACATTTATACATGCCCAAATTTTTCTTTTCATTCCATACACCATGTTCCAAAACTATGGAATACATAAGTTTCATACATGTAATGGAAATCCCCTATACTATCAAAGTCCAAGACTAGGGGTACAACTCTATGTATCACCAAAATGGAAGGGCCGCTATCTAGAGAGCTAAACCCTTGCCTCGCTCCGCCGCCTCACTCGCGGAAGGACCTGAAAAATGTGGGGTGAGAACTATAAACATAGTTCCCAGTGGGTAAGGCCACCCAAGAGAGAAGCTCGACCCACCAGGTCCAAAGAAACACCATATGCATAAGTTAGATCACAAATAACTATGCAACACTTATTTACATGCTTGTAAATAAACATAAAGGATGCAACCAAATGAAATATAACTTATCATTCTCTCCTAGGTTCGTCCTATATTTCACATTGACTAAGTTTAATTACTTGTCATTTACTTATGGTTTCGGAATCGCCGTCTCACCATAAGGGTTCCAACATTCAAGGAGTGAACTCGTCACCTCCTAGTTCGAGTAGCGAACTCGTCGCATACTCGGGATAGCAAAATCGTCGCATGCACCATCTCAACACCGCCATCACATGGCATGGGTAGCGAACTCGTAGCATACCCGGGATAGCAACCTCGTCGCACATCCCATCTCGACACCGCCAACTCATGGCGTGGTAGCGAAATCGTCGCATACCCGGGATAGCAAAATCGTCGCACATCCCGTGTCAACACCGCCAACTCATGGCATGGTAGCGAAATCGTCGCCTACCCGGGATAGCAAAATCGTCGCACATCCCGTTTCAACACCGCCAACTCATGACATGGTAGCGAAATCGTCGCCTACCCGGGATAGCAAAATCGTCGCACATCCCGTTGTTCACATTTTTCACTTGCCAACCTAAGTCTCATGACCTTAGGTTCAAGTCACTAAGTCTCACCTATGTTCAATGACACTAGGTTTACTTTCTCATTCTCAACCTAGGTTCCATGACTCTAGGTTCCAATCTCATGTCCAACCTATGTTCAATGACACTAGGTTCCAATCTCACATGTTCCAACCTATGTTCAATAACACTAGGTTCTATTCTCACATGTTCCAACCTATGTTCAATAACACTAGGTTCCAATCATACATGCAACCATACAACAAGTATAGATAATTGAATTATACTTGAATTCTATATCATGCAATAGGAGCTCATTGCTCTACCTATCATGATTTTACCTTTGCCAACATGCAAGTTCTACGGTTCACAACACATACCATTTTATCTTTAAATGGATATTTACCCTAGACATGGAAGTGACCTAATCACTTCGGTAAACACAAACCCACCTTAAGAGCTTCCAAATTCTTGTATTCTTCAAGCCCCTAAGTGTCCAAGCCTTGAGTTCTTGCTTCAACCCAAGCTTCTACAAGAAAACGGTTCGTTACTCGTTAGGAACCCATAAATCAACTCAATACTTGAAATCAAGTGTTCTAACATGATTTCCTATGCCTCAATTGCAATTTCCAAAGGTCCAAATATTTTTAGAACCTCCCATGACAAAAGCCCCAAATCTACCTAGGGTTTGCATGCATGCAAGCCAAACCCTAGATTTCATGGCCAATCTTCCACCTTTTGTGGTTAAGATTGCCTAGGGTTTCCAAAAACCTCTTCTTGAAGGATTAAATCCAAGGTTTAAACCCTAAATCACAAGAACTCACCTCGAAGCCCTAGCTCCCAAGCTTCTTCTTGCACCAAGAAGCTTCTTTGCACCTTGGAAGTCCTTTTCCAAGCTCCAATCCACCACTTCTCCAAGCTTTGGAGAGATCTCTAGAGAGAGAAAGTGAGGGAGAGGGAGAGGGAATGAGAGAAAAGTGAAGAGGAATGAGGGGAAAGACCTCAGCCCCCCCTACATAACCTATTCACCGAGAAATTACCAAAATATCCCTCACTGGGCATTCTGCCTCAGCCGGGTCCGGACCTTGCAAGTGGGGTCCGGACCCCGCACTGATAACTGAGCAGCGCGCAGGCCGGGTCCGGACCTTGGTGTCCGGGTCCGGAACCCGTACGCACCCCAACTCGAAAACCAGCTCGGGTCCGGACCGTAACATCCGGGTCCGGACCGTGGCTGCCCGCGGACTTCATTGTCCGGACCCCAGCTTCCAGGGTCCGGACTCCGTGAGCAGTTTTGCTCCAGTTGGTCCTTTTTTTTCAAAATTTTTTGATTTTCGGGTTTCCACTCGTACCCATAATGTTCCGAAATCTTCGGAACCCGATTCCACACCAGCCATTATCGGCTTCCATCGAACTTTATCAAATTTAGTAAAGTTCGATACAACGCACCGAAATTCAAGGTTCTACATTATATATTATATGCAAAATTTTCTCTTGGAGCATTGCACATGTGCACGGATATAATTTGGGCGCATAGAACGGTAAACCTTGTTTTATAAAGCTATTGTTATCTTCTTCTTCCTCCGTAATACTTAAAAAAGAAAAAAAAATGGGTTTTGCATCATAACTGTTTGAAGTGGACGCGGTGGCATTGCAACAATCTTTGGCGTTGGCATATCCGCAACTTTTGGTCGCATGAAAGGTTGGCATGGACGTCAATCTGATTGTATGCCGCGTGTGGTTGTGAGATCTTGGCATGGACAATCGTCGAATTTTAATTAGCGCGATAGTGCAATGAGCGAGTCTCACAAGGGGTTACCCGCGCATAACATCCGGTCACGCGTGGTGAGCGATGCTTGATCTATTTGAGGCGGCAGCTTCTAATGGTTCAATTTTGTGTTAATATAAATCCTAATTGAAGCCAAGGAAGAAGATGAATATTATACTTTATTGGGTTGATGTAACCCACTCCAGTAGATGAATTCAGGCAACTTATGTAGTACACCAGATTTTTAATATAGAAATAAGTGTAAATAAAAATAGTATGAGTAATTACTTTTATTGGACTTAGAGAAGTAAAAGATAATTCATGAATAATTTGTGGTGAAATTAGAATTAAAATAGAAGATTTGAATTTTTTTCTAAGGAGCAGAGCTTATATTTCAGCTGAAAAATTCATAGTGGCTAAAAATTATAAAATTTTGGAAAGTTGACTGTACTATTTTTTTGAGGCTAGATTTAAAGTTTTGTGTCATTCGGATACCTAAATAGTAAAAAAGGAGCCTAACAGTAATCTGTTAAAAATTTTAATCGGTAGAGATTTTAGTGACCTAAAATAATTCAAAACTGAAAAGTTAAGGTAAGTTACTTTTGATTAACTTTAATTGAGTTTGTATGTCAAATTTGAGCACAAAGGGACATACAGAATGGCTCCAATTGGACGTATCAGATTAGAATTGGACTAAACTTAGCATACGTGAATTGTTGGGGACCTTTTAACATTTTGTGCATGATTAGAAGAAGATGAATATGTTTTAGAGAGAGAGAAATAGAGAGAGAGTTGGAGACTGTGGGTGATCCAAGGAGGCGGTCGAGGACGCGCACACGTGTGTAATTTTTTCGGTGAGTCGGATTGAAGGTTAGTATTTTAATAATATTTGGTTGATTTGGATTTTCGAGATATAAATTTTATGACGGGAGTTTGATAGTACTTACTAGGAGGAGATTTTAATGGTTTTTAGTGAAATTGAGGCTAGTAATTTGGATTTATGCATGATTTAGGAGCCGGATTTTCGTGGATTTTTGCCGTCGGATTTGCCGGTGGGATTTTGGCATTGTGGCTGCTGTGCAGTTGAAGAGGCGGCAGCGGAACGCTTTGTCGTCCCGTTGCCCTTTCTTTTTCGGGATTAGCAATTCAGGAGGGTTCCGAGTCGCTGAAAACGGCGAATTTCTTTCTACGTCTATTTACAGGCATATGGATATTTATATAATTTAAAATATTGATAAAGAGAGATGATAGCATGAAATTGAGTAAGGATTGGAATTCTAATATGGTTGTATGTGAGTATTAATCTATACCATATTGTGTGAATCATAAGTCCAATAGGCGAGACATACGGATATAAGTATGACTATATATGTTGATATAGATGATATTAGCAAAAAATCGAGTGGAGAGTATGAACTTTAGTTGTTTGCATGTGGATATCGTATATGATATTAGAGGGCTATTTTAATATGGAATTGAATGGAGAAATAAATTTCTATCCTATATGTGGATAATAAGTTATAATATATTGCATGAACCACAGGTCTATTGGTCATAGTATAGAAAATTGTTATTAGTGAATTATTTTGTATATGCTAACTTAGGCTGTGAGGGGCCATTTAACATCATGTATATAGTGATGAGTTATTTATTATCTATTTGCATTGTACATGCCATGATTTATGTGATAGAGGCCATGGGTTAGCGCGGCGGTAGTGGATAAATGGTTGGACATAGAGAGAGAACATGTATATTTTATTCTGACATTTGATTTAGGTATTGCTCTATGATTATATTAGTTTTACTTATAAGTAGTGGACATTCTATGATTGTGCTGAGGACACTAGATTGAGTACTTGTGATCTCTTTGATCATTGCATCGGTCATAGACTGCAGAGCTACATTGAGCTTGACAATGACATATACTATTATACTCGGTAGGGGTCGCTACCCTTCGAGTGCCGCTCCGGAGCGCTGGCTTGTAATTTAGTGGAGACATTTGCCTTTGGAAAGATGGAGCACCTGCGGAAGTAGTATCCGGACTAGAGACATAGCCTACCTGTTGATGGGCGCACCTGCGGGAGTGTAGTCCAGGCTGTAGGCAGGCGTAGGCTTGACCGGACTTCTAAGTCGGTCAATGTATGATTGGATTATATGGTACATTTGTTAATGATTGGAGAGTATGGTACCTTTATTGTATTATAATTGATGCATGAGAGCTATCGATTCATGCGTCTTGATCTACATAGAGACATGTTATTTTTACTGCTTATATTAATCCTGTAAGAAGCATGATAGTATAATACCTTTTTATTCCTAGTATGCTCTATTACTCCCTCAGTTGTAGCTCTAGTGATGCATGGGTTAATCTTTACTGTTTTTTAGTATCTTTACTATGTCCAAGATTAATATAAATGTCACTCAGGAGGATGTTGGTTTTAGTTTTGGGATATAGGTTAGAGGCATGATAGTTAGTAAAAGTACACTTCCTTTCCAATTCGTTATATGCATAGAGGCATGATAGTTAGTAAAAGTATATTTGTTCATATTATACTCTGTAGCTCATTTGATAGTATATTTTACTGTTCTTTTCTATTCTTGCCTCTAGTAGACCTAATGGGAAGGCCGTGGTTGTCGCCATCCGTACCCACTAGGAACTGATTCTTGTTTTTACTTTTCAGGGTCATCTGAGCCGGTGGTTGTTCGAAGTAAGTAGATCGTGCTGTAGATAGCGAGTCTGTCACGCCCCGGGGTCCTCTTTGTAAGCTATTTTGGAAAAGGGCCCGTTTTGGAAGACCAGAGTCAACGGAACGGACCCGCCACAAATACATAAACCCCTCTGTCCATATGGACAGAGTCTCCCCTGTATTTGCACGGCATATCACAAAACACAAGTCACAACTCATCATCCACTCACATACAAACAAACGAGATAATACAATAACATTTAGATACTGATGTCTCCACAACATACAGCAAGCCATCCTTAAAATGATGCAATGCGCAATAATTCCTATCATTTGAAAGTGTTTCCTACCCGAAAACTTTATTTCGAAACACTAGAATATCAAAAGCTCGAAAAACCTTTTTAAAACGGTTCTACACACGGAAACTCTTTATCTTTTGAAAACCAACTACTACGAGGGGTAGAAAAACTATTTTACACAAATCCACAAGCATGTTTCAAAACCATCATTATTCAAAATCCCAATTCGAAACTTCACAAGAGTGAATGACCAACTGAACCACAATAATTCTATTTATTAACAAAAGTAAGGGTAGAATTTAGAACCGAAATGACGCTGAAGGATCGGGACCTCTACAGCTCGCTAACTACCGTGCCTCATGCACCGTCCCGACTCCCACCGCCCAGATCACCTGAAAAAGAGGGGGTTGAGAAACCAGCAAAGGGTTTCCCAGTGGGTACCGCAAGCCGACGAGGGTAAGTGTACTCACTGGTAACCAAAATATATGATATACGGAGATCTACAGCAGCAAATATAACTGGAAGGTAATAGAAGTAAACATACCACTACCGCTACTATAAATAACATGATGCATCAACCGAACGAACAGCCCAAATATACCCAATCTGACCGCCGTGTCGGTCTAAAGACCTCAGACAACTGCTACGCTTGCTCTATCTGGCATGTGACCCTAGCAATAGACCGTTGGGCTTACGGGTCGAAAGTACGACCACTTTTCTGAAAAAGAATACCGTTGCAGTGGCCAAACCGCTGGTGTATGTGAAATGCTCACGAGCTATGGCGATCGATGCGAATATGATCAATAGCCATCTGTCGGCGAATAGTCGACAATCTAACCCCTAAGGGTGTACCGACCTATCAGGTCATCAAACATCACAGATCTCACGAGAGCCGACCACTCAGGTCATCAACCGATAATCAACCATGCATAGCTATAGATATACTACCGCTCTAATTCTAGATCATAACAACAAAAAAAGAAACTAAAGTAGAGCAACAAAGGTGAAGTCAAATGGTGATGTGCTCAACATGAATCATGTGTGTATACAGAAAAAGGGAGAGAGGAAGAAACGTCACCGAGTGTGCACCATAGTACCCGACTTCGGATAGAAGTACCCACCTGTGTCTGACGCAGCACCTAGCTCCCCAGGTGTGTAAGACTATCAACCGGACCTACGAAGAATCCACCAAGTTAGGGTATAACCAAAATAACTCATGAACATCAAACAAACAAACTTAATACCTTCCGAGAATCGGTTTCCCAATAACCGATTTACGTAACTCGCCGGGAATCCCGAAAACTCTCCGGGATGTCCCCGGGACCCACGAAGTGTCCCGGAATGCTCCGACTCATGCCATGAGTCACACGCTGACCCGAGACGCATCGATTTGGGTGTCCGAGAAGCAAACCCTAGGTCTCATATCAAAAAGGTCATCCGGCCATAACCGTATCGTTCCGGATTTTCAAAAATGCCAAATTCGGCACCGGAACACTCCGCCGCTAGCTCGTTGCCTCCAAACACCCGAGGCAACATGGATAGCCGGCCAACAAGGCTCAGCAACAAATTTCGGGGCACTCACGCAATGACGGGGGATCCCGACTCGAAAATGCATTCTGCCGGCGATTTTGCCGGAAAACGCATCGAAACCAAGTTCCAGTTTCACGAGGGCTTCGGAGACTTGGACAATCAGTCCAGGGAGTCACAATCAATGGCCTCACGCTGCCCGAGGTAGCCCTCACTGTCACAATTACAGAAAGATCCCAAAACTACCAACTATTCGCATTAGTATAGTGAAAAATAGTGTTTTAGGGCCGTTACCGAAAACTGTGCGGCTTCGAGACCAACCGACAGCACCTGCTGGTAGGTCTCGATGCACCGAAGCCTGTGCTTGCTGTCCAGAGCACAACAATGGCCGAGGAGCAAGTCGGGGGCTACGTGAACTCTGCCTTGGATATGCACCGGGAGCGACGCTGTCGATTCGGCCAAACGAAGCCTTTCCGACAGCAACTAGGGTGAGCACCATGGTCAGTCGGCACCTCAGGGTCGTCGTGCTCACTTTTTGGAGAGTCGACAGCCTCTCAGAAGGCCGAAATAGGAACACGCACCCAAATCTGCCCTAGATTGGGCTTGGCCGGGACAGTGTGGGCTCGGGCCGATTCCCGGTGGCACCGCGGCGCGAGCGCCGGTAGGAGGTAGGTGCTGCCGGTGGGTGGGGACCCGTGCTCACGCTAGTCAGCGGCGGGAGGCAGCGGTGGCGGCGCTGGAGGACTCGAGGCCAATCTGGGTTTGTGTTCGGGCTCGAGTTAAGCTCCAAGGCAACGGCGGCGGCCGAGGAGGGTTGGGTAGGCTGTGGGGTGACCTCCGGGACCGAAGGGAGGCGGCGGCGGCGGCGGCGATGACTAGGGCAGCGGCGGCAGTCGCACAAGGAGCTGCGGCCGCCCACCCCTATTTAGGATCCGGATTGAAGAAAGCGGTCGCGGCGGTGATTGGGGCTTCGGGGGTCGCCGTAGCAGGGTTGCTAAAGCCCCGGGATGTCGGACTAAGGGGGCGCAGCCATCCTTTGGTTCCTCGGGGGTAGAGATGATGGAGGTTGAGGGAAAGAGAGATTGAGGGAGAAGGAGAAGGAAGATGGCCAGGGTTTGGGTGGCCGGATGGCAGTCGTCGGCTGCCGGGGAGGGTGCGGCGCAAGAGGAAGAGGGTGAGGGTGCGGCTAGGGTTCATATGAGGGAGAGGAGGAGACAAGGGTTTTGGGTGAGGGAGGAAACCCTTGATGACCTAATGTATAGTTTGGGATATTTTGCACATAATTCCTCCAACATTCGATATTTCTTTCCAAGTCCCTCACAGCATGTGTAAACGCGCGATAGCACCTCCACGTGCGATTTCATGCGAATTGGTACATAAAATATTGGGTTTTTTTCAAAATACCATTTTTTTCAATTTCGACCTCTCCTCGAAAAACGCGTAATTTCAGACGATCGACGCGTCGGATCTGCGGACGGATTGCGCTAGCACCTCCGGCACTGCCAGACCATCAGATCTACAATTTCGTTTCGCCTCGCCGATTCGTGAGGATTCCATCCTCTCCGCCTCAACCTATATATAGAGGCATGATAGTTAGTAAAAGTACACTTCCTTTTCTATTCGTTACATGTATAGAGGCTTGATAGTTAGTAAAAGTATATTTGTTCATATTATACTCTATAACTCATTTAATTGTATACTTTACTGTTCTTTTCTATTCTTGCCTCTAGTAGACCTAGTGGGAAGGCCGTGGTTGTCGACAATCGTACCTATTGGGAACTACTGTTTAGTAGTTCTCATGCCCTCTTGTGTTTACTTTTCAGGATCATCTGAGCCGGTGGTTGTTTGAGATAAGTGGATCGCTTCATAGATAGCGAGCCCTACCCGTATCTATGAGCCATAGAGGAGCTCCCAGTTAGATAGTTTTTGGATATGTACAGTACACTAGGACTGGCGAGGCCAGGGTCTTTGATTTGTATATCTATATATTGAAATTGTGATTTCATATACAGTGATGTATAGTAACTTTACTATTATTTATAGTGCTCCTATACATGTTGGATGTTAGTTGTAGACTCTAGAAATCGTTTCATTGTTGATTCTTGGATTAGAATTATATTGCTACTGCTTTGTTTTGTTGACGTTTCATTTGGACAGGAAAAACTCCGTCCGTTCGGCAGGTCTGTTGATGTCCCCGTGGGCTTTTGTTGTGGAGTCGGGGCGTGACAACTTAGTTTTAAGATTTTATTGGATTTGAACTTGTTTCAAATCTTAGTTTATTGTTAAAGTTGTCTTAATTATTTTCTGGTGAGGTTGGATTTGTTACTAATTTCGGTTTATTTTATTAAACCCTTTGGTGTCTTAGGTATAAATCCAATATTATACAAACCACCATCAGTAAAGTGGAGTTGGGTTTAAGCCAACCCATTAATACTCCATACCCAAATTTTTTATTTATTCGTCATAGATTTATTAATTATGCTCCATACAGTACTGTGAATATTCAAAATTTGTTCACATAAGGATTTGATTTTGTATACAATATTAATTTATCATAAATATATTTATCTTTTGTTTGTGGTCAAATAAGAATATATAAAGTTTGAATTATGATTACGATATTATGTTTTAAATTATTGCATCTATACTCTTATTTTGACCACACATAACATCAAAATTAAATAATCATAACTGTTTTTAAATTATTTAAGGTTTGGCGCTAATTGGAATTAATTTATTATTTCGACTGGTTAGGTGCAAGCCAAAAGGCTCTAACTAAAAAAAATAATAACTTAATTTACTTTAAAGCAGCGCTTCTGGATAATTTTCATATTAATCATGCAACACTAAGTCAGATTAATTGCTTCAACTGTTCGGGTTCAAGCCAAAGCGGCCCTGACCAAAAGAAGAGGTAAATTAATCGCTTTAAAGAAGTGTATGCAGAAATTGCACACTAATATTATATTTAGTATGTTCCCAAAGAAGGTCTAGACATGAAGGTATATATGGGTGGTGTAGGATAACAATTCTTGTAGCTCATTTGGAGAAATTTGCCTAGCCAAGTTGACAATTTTTTCACATAAAAAACTTGAGATGCTCGCGACCAGCAGAAAGTTTAAATGAATCTTTGATAAAGAAATTGCATATTTATGCTCATAATTTCGCTCCCAAAGGAGGGTTATGATGTCATAAAAGGTATATGCATACATAAAGAAAAATACTTATATGCTCCCAAAGAAAGTGTTGTGATGTCATATAAGGTGTATTTTTCTAATTTGGGTGTGGTAATGCTTGGATGTGGTATTTTATTGATAAAACATGTATTTTATTTTATATTTCAGCTATGACTTCATCCTTTATTTTTATTGGTGATTCTGTTCCTATGCTTAATGGTTCTAATTATTCGGAGTGAAAAGAAAAGATCATGCTTACATTAGAGGATTAAAAGAGGATAAACCTGCTCCTCTTAGATCAAAATACGCCAACTCAAATAGTATTTTTGGAAAAGCGGGAGTGCTCTAATCGGCATAGTTTAATGTTGAGGAAGGCACGTGTAGGCAAAAACATTCGGAATTTAATTCCAGAATATAAGACAGCCCGTGATTTTTTGACCGTAGAGCAACAGTTTGTAAGCTTCAGTAAAGTTTTGGCGAGCACCCTAATGAATAAACTGTCTTTCAGGAAGTACCTCGGAAAGGCTCGATTCCCGAGCATATTATGAAAATGCGAGATATTGCAGCGCAACTCACTGCACTTGAAGTAACCATCTCTAACTTATTATTAGTTTTAAACTCCTTGCCATTTGAATACAGGCCATTTCAGATCTCTTATAACACAAATAAAGATAAATGATCAATAAATAAATTGCTGACTATGTGTGTGCAAGAAGAATGCAAGCAGATGCAAGAGAAACAAAATACAGTTGACTTCTTCGTTTCTCAAAAGAAACAAATAAAGCGCGCTAAGAATGGTGAAGGCAAGAATGACTCAAAAAGAAAGAATAAGAAATTCCCATCTAGTTCACAAGGCCAATAAGTAATTGGACTCCCAAGTGCTTCTTTTGTAAGAAAAAGGACAAGGACTACCAAAAGTATCAGAAATGGCTCAAGAAGAAGGATAAATTTGTGGTTTTGATGCATGAGTTGAATTTAGTTACTGTTCCATCTAATACATGGTGGATTGACTTTGGTGCCATATGTCATGTGGCGAATTTTGTGCAGAAATTTCGGAACCGCAGAAAACCGAGTAAAGATAAAACCACTAGCTACACTGCTAAAGGAAATCCAACTAAAGTAGAATTTGTAGGAACATTTAGATTAGTTCTTTCTAGTGGTCATATTTTGGATTTAGTTGATACATTTTATATTTCAAATTTTTCTAAGAATTTAATTTTTATTTCGAAACTTATTGGTTAAGGATATAGTTTCAGTTTTTATAATAAAGTTTTTTTTGTTATCCTACAAATCTGAGATAGTTGGTTCTGGTGTTTTGAAAAATAATCTATATAAAGCATCTTTAGATCATTCATATAGTGAAATCATTCTTACCACGCATGAAAATTTTGGATCAAAACATGGCACTAACAATGAAAGGTCATCCATGTTATGGCATAAGAAGTTAGGACATATCTCGAAACAGAGAATCCAATGGTTAATTAGAGAAGGCATTTTAGATGACCTCGACTTCTCCGACTTTGGAACGTGTGTGGACTGCGTAAAGAGAAAGTAGACCAAAACCTCCTCTACAGGTGCTAAAAGATGTGATGGAACATTAGAGTTGATTCATATCTGTCACACCCCGCCGTTCCTTCCCCAAATAGGTGGAAGAAGCCTTGCATGGGCGCGTGCACCAGACCTGCCGAATGGACAAAGTTTTTTCTGTCCACACAAGGCGTCACAATCAGTACAATTTAAAACATTCCAAACAGGAATAGAATTCGTACACAGATTGTGTAAAGAAAGCATCATAAACATAAAACAACTACGCTATTACAAGCATTCGTCTCATACAAATTACATTTATATTTTCCTCTGCAAAATACAATCAAATAGTCATAACATTTTCTCTCATTTCAATACCCTTAAGCTACACTATTCAAGGGTACATCTATCTTGATCACACATAGGAGGACGCTAGCTGTAGTACACTGAACTTTAGCAAATCACAAGGTTCTAGTGTGAGATTAGTACTTTATACTAATCTGAAGGTTTTGGCTGTGTTTCGTGAGCTTGGGAGTGTTTTCGGGACTTAAAAAGTGCGAAAACGGACTCCGGAAGTCAAAATCTGCAAAAACTGCAGTTTTGACATTGTATACCGGTATTTGGTTTTGGGATACCGGAATCCAGTGAGAAACTGATTTGCGCAACTCTCGGGTTCTGCGGAATCCAGCAGCAGATACCGGAATGGGCTGGTATTCCGGTACTGATATGCGCGTACTGGTACTGAAGTCTTTTGTTCCGGTACTGAGATTGGCATACTGGAACACTGTTGCGTGGCCACTTTGGCCGAGGCTCGGGTTTGCGGGATTTCTGGCCTGATACCGGTATGCCCATACGCATACCGGAATACAGTGCAGAAACTGTAATTTTATGCAGTTTGCAAATGTTGAGTTTTGGAGGGGTGTTAGGGCAAATGTTACAACATGTAACTTAACCCTTCACACCCCCTCACAGCCCTCATTGTGCTGAGGCTTTGGAGAAGGTGAGGTAAGGTTCTTCCTCTCTCTCTCTCTAGAATTTCTCTCTCAAATCCTTGAGATCTTTGGTTTTGATCTCCTTTCTCTTCTCCTTTTGCTTGTTGCTTGCTAGTGGAGCATTGGGGAAGACTTGGATGTGTTGAGGAGAGCTTGTTTGAGGTTTTATCTCCAACCCTAGCTTCTTTGGATCTAGATTGGGGCTCAAAAGAGGTGAGTAACACTCTTGTGAACCCTCTTTTGTGGTTTATTTGGATTATTGTTGATGAAACCTAAAAATGGTAAACCTAGGGTTTATTTTGGGGTTTCTTGATTCTAAGCTTTTGGATGGGAATTGATGGGTGTAGAATGTTATGTTAGGTTGGAATTGAAGCTTCCTAACTTCGATTTGGGAATTGGACAAGTATTTCTTGGTCTAAGGTAATTTCCACCCTTTTTCCCTTTTGTATATGACAATTTTCGAAAGTGTTCGTTCGACACTTGTAACCCCCTAGGAATTTTCTTTAGGGCGCTAGATATTGAGGGGACAACTCCGCTTCGACAAACTGCGAGGTCTCGTAGGAGTTCCGGTGGGTTTGACCTCACCGAAATGGGTGAAATCCCCCTATGTCTTCGGTTTTGTTTAAAAGCTCTAAATTGTGCATTTACATGCTAAATGTGGCATTATGACATTGTTGGAATCATGACATATAGGTGTCATTCATAAGAATTTGCATGTGCCTTGTAGGGGTTGATAACATGCATGGAATAAACTTGTGTAATGGTTTAGTAGCATTTCATATTGTTATATGTAGAAATGTATGTTGGGATAAGTGAGACATCATATGGGATACTAGATGTATAGTGGAATATGAGGTTCATTCATGATGCTTATATATTGGCTCTTAGTAGCATTAGTCATGGTATATGACAAACTATTGAGAATGTTAAACTAAGTATGTTGCATATTACTTAGGTGTATAACAAGTAGACATTATGACATAGTGTTGTCATTACTTGGCATTCCATGTTTTAGACATGATGGACGTGATACTTATGCAGTTGACTATGCTTGTTGGCCATTTGTGCTCATTCGCACATGCTTGTGAGGGTCGCTCCCTACAAGCCGGCACTCCGGAGTTAGCCTTGCGACATTGATCGCCCGTGCAGGTTTGGGCGCCGAAGTGGATCGCCGTTGGGGGAGAGTCTCATTCTAGTGAGAGAATGCTGACTACCACGGGACCATTAGGCACGGCACAAGCGGGACAACATCGTCCCCTATGGATTGGGTATCTATGTTATATGTGGTAGTGGACAAGACATGGCATATAGTGAGATTATGACATTAGACATGTGTAGCTAAAATATTGCATATTTACACATGTACATGAGTAGAAGATTTACATACATTGTAACATGATCATGAATAGAATATTTACATGTTCATAACTTTATGGTAGAGGCATAGTAGTGTAGAACTTTTAAATGTACGCATACTTTTATACTAATCCTACTTTTGCCTCAGTTGACCTAGTGGTGTATCCCGCTCCTCTCGGCAGCTTACCCACTAGGAACTATTGAATAATAGTTCTCATCCCCCTGGGGTTTGTTGTTTTATTTCAGAGCCTTCCACTGCGGGAGAGGCAAGGGATCGAGGCAAGGACGTCGCGACTAGTTAGCTTCTGAGGAGATAGTCGCATAGGTGGTTACCTTTCTTTTGTGTTATTGAAAGGTGTATGTACTTTTGGGTTAGAGTGGTAGAGTTTACCCTTGGTAGTGGATGTATTATTGGTGGAACTTGTATCACCTTTATTTTGTGTACTTTCCTTTGTGCACCTTATGTATACTCTACCTTGTCATGTTTACTGTTCTTAAATCTAGTATGATTATGCTCTGATAACCATGTTAGGATTGTTATTATTTCTTTCATTGTATACTTGTTGTAGACGCCTTGTGTGCACTGGGGCGCCTTGTGTACACGGCGGGTCTGTGCACGCGCCAGGGTGTGCTTCCGCTTGGGCCCCGGGGCGTGACAGATTATAGTGGTATCAGAGCCTAAGGTTAAGTCATTGTGGACCCAGTAAACCTTAGGCCGGTTGGACTATAGGAATTAGGCTCGTGAGAGACGAGATTGTCTATGACTTGGGCGAAAGTAACACAATTGGGTTGTGTTTTAACTCCAAGTGATTGGAGCTTGACCGAAGTGTGTGATACCTAACTCTTAGAGGGTCACGTTGGCGGCCGACAACGTGACATCGGGAGTTAGTTAGGAGCTCACTTCATTTACTTTCTCGTGATTGGGATTTTAATTGTTGTGTGGGGTTTCGCTGGCGTGAGTTTTCTAACTTACGCATTTTATGTTGTTGTAGCTTGTAATGCCGATTACTCGTTCTCAATCGACCGAGGCGGTCGTGGCAGCCGATGCAGAGGAAGTGGAGACCTCTGCTACCTCCGGATCTAGTGAGGTCCGAGAGCTTCATGATCAGCTCACTTTGTTGACAGACTTGGTGGCGCAGCAATCAACTGCGGCTCAGCGACAAGTGGACGCTTCCCGCCAACAGGAAGCGAGGATGAAGCGATTGGAAGATTTGCTACTGCAACAAGCTTCTACTAGGATGGCACAGTGTCCTTCATCACCTGCGCCGACAGGAGGTGTGACTGCAGGGGCACAACACCGACACCGGGTGCGGACCGTGCGGCCACGGGTACGGAACCAAGGGAGGAGGTCGTTGTGACACCGCCAGTTCAGGCATCACCTTCGAGGACGGTTCTACCGACGATGGTGACTGGAGCAGAGCGAGATCGACTTATGGACCGCTTGAACGAGTTTAGGAGGTGCAATCCTCAAACCTTTGATGGAGAGAAGGCGGATCATTGGGTTGTGGAGAAGTGGCTTCTTCACATGGAGAAACTGTTCCACGACACTTTCGTGGAGGAGCGAGACAAGGTGTGGCTAGCGACCTATCACTTGGACAGTGTTGCATATCAGTGGTGGGCGGACATTCGAGATGATCCTAACACCGACCTTGCGGCCATCACTTGGAAAAGGTTTAAGGAGTTGTTGTTGGAGACATTCTTCCCTCAGAGCGTCAAGAGACAGATGGAGAGGGATTTGCGCAATTTGGGCCAGAGGGACAATACGGTGGCGGAGTATGAACGGGAGTTTTCTCGTCTACTGCACTGTGTTCCATTTGTTGTGAGAGATGATGAAGATAAGGCTCGCATCTTTGAAACGGGCCTTCGACCGTCGATCTACATGATGGTTCAGTCGGCGGGTCTGCAGACATATCGGGAGGTGGTAAATCGCGCCTTGATTGTGGAGAAAGGCGCGGAGATTGCTAGAGAGGAAAGTGAAGCTTGGGACAGAGCGAAGGGTAAGCGGTCGACGGATGAAGGAGGCAGCAAGACTAGCTCTAAGAGGCCGCCAAAGCATCCTAGGAGCTAATCCCGAGGGCGTGGCTCTACTTCATCGCGCGGAGCGCCGGATCGTCGCCGACCACTGCGTTGCATGATTTGTGGTGGTCCTCATATTCCACCACAGTGCCCGCAGCGGGTGGGCAAGTGCTATCTGTGTGGCCAGGAGGGCCACTTTCGCTCGGAGTGTCCGAGAGGTTCTTCCCCAGCCCCGTCATCGGCATCGGCACCTGCATCACCGGGACAGAGTCGTGGGATTCCACCTACCCACCACCAGGCCGGACGACCGCCCGTTCAGCGGCAGACCGAGGGGTCACGGCAGGCACCTAGTGGGCGTTTGTATGCGGCCCAGACTGAGGAGGCAGCAGCAGCGGGGGAGGTCGTTGCAGGTATCATTTTAATTAATGGCATAAGAGTTAGAGCATTATTTGATACCGGTGCATCGCATTCATTCATCGATCGGCTGTTTGCCGAGTTGCACGGCATTGAGCTTTTACCGACCTTGCATCCTGGTCAAGTTGTTGTTCCCGATCATGTTTTAGACATTCGGGAGTTTTGCCCTAGTTGCCCCGTTAGAATAGGGGATTGGTTTATGCCGATTGATTTATTAGCTCTACGGAAGCTTGGAGAATTCGATGTAGTGTTGGGCATGAATTGGCTTAGTAGATATTATGCCACGATCGACTGCATGAACCGGGTTGTGATCTTTCGAGAACCTGGTCAAGGTGAGGTTGTATTTCAAGGGTGCAAGAGTTCATTGTTTGCGATGACTATCTCTTCGACGCGAGCTAAACAGTTGATTCGGAGATGTTGTGTAGCCTATTTGGCTAGTGTTACTGTGAGGGATGGAGATACCCCTCAAGTTGAGGATACACCTGTTGTGCGAGAGTTTGGGGATGTGTTTCCGACTGAATTACCGGGAATGCCACCCGATAGGGAGATTGAGTTTGTGGTAGATCTTATTCCTGGGACTACCCCAATCTCAAAGACACCCTATAGGACGGCACCTGCGGAGCTTAAAGAATTGAAGGCGCAGTTGCAGGATTTGCTGGACAAAGGTTTTGTTAGACCAAGTGTCTCACCTTGTGGAGCGCCGGTTTTATTTGTGAAAAAGAAGGATGGATCCCTTCGACTTTGTGTGGATTATCGTGAACTAAATAAGGTCACGATGAAGAATAGGTATCCATTGTCGAGGATTGATGATCTTTTTGATCAATTGCAAGGATCGATGGTGTACTCCAAGATAGATTTGCAATCTGGGTACCATCAACTTAAGATCAAGGCAGAGGACGTGCCTGTAACGGCTTTTCGAACACGGTATGGACATTATGAGTTTACAGTTATGCCGTTTGGGCTTACTAATGCCCCGGCAGCTTTTATGGATCTAATGAACCGTGTCTTTAAGCCTTATTTAGACAGGTTTGTTGTGGTGTTCATCGATGACATCTTGGTGTATTCCCGAAGCGACGAGGAACACGAGAGTCATTTGAGGCAAGTGTTGCAAGTACTTCGGGAAAAGAAGCTTTTTGCTAAACTGAAGAAGTGCGAGTTTTGGCTCCGCGAAGTGGCATTTTTGGGACATGTAATATCGGGAGCCGGTATAGCGGTGGATCCTAAGAAGATCGAGGCGATCAAGGATTGGCCCAGACCAACCAATGTGACTGAGGTTCGAAGTTTTCTCGGTTTGGCCGGGTACTACCGGAGGTTCGTTGAGGGATTTGCCAAGTTATCTATACCCCTCACTCGGCTCACACATAAGGGGACCAAGTTCATTTGGAATGATATGTGTGATAGGAGCTTTATGGAGCTTAAGGAACGGTTGACCACCGCCCCGATTTTGGCCTTGCCTATCGCCGGAGCAGGGTATGTGATTTATAGTGATGCTTCACTTAATGGTTTGGGTTGTGTTTTGATGCAGGACGGAAAGGTGATAGCTTATGCTTCCCGTCAACTTAAGGATTATGAAAAGAATTACCCAACCCATGATTTGGAGCTGGCAGCCGTAGTGTTTGCCTTGAAACTGTGGCGCCATTACCTTTATGGCGAGCGGTGCGAAGTCTACACCGATCACAAGAGCCTAAAGTATCTTTTCACTCAGAAAGATTTGAACTTAAGGCAGCGACAATGGTTGGAGCTACTTAAGGATTATGATTTGACGATTCTCTACCACCCGGGAAAAGCAAACGTGGTGGCGGATGCTTTAAGTCGTAAATCAATGGAGAATTTGGCTATGCTACTTGTTACTCAACCACCATTGTTGGCGGAGTTGAGACGGATGGATTTGGAAGTGGTAGCCCCCGACACACCTTTGAGGTTGATGTCCTTGGTAGTGCAACCTACCTTGCTAAATTGGATTAAAGAAAAGCAAGCCCAAGACTTGGAGTTGCAAAAGATTCGAGCTAGAATCGAAGGAGGAAACACTGGCGATTTCCTTTTGGATGATCAAGGGATACTCCGATTTCAGAATCGGATTTGTGTACCGGCAGAGGCTGAGATTAAAGAGAAAATTCTGTTGGAAGCTCATCGAGCGCCCTATGCTATACATCCGGGTGGCACGAAAATGTACAAGGATATGAAGATACATCATTGGTGGCCCGGGATGAAGAAAGATATTGGCGAGTTTGTGGCTCGATGTTTGACTTGTCAGCAAGTAAAGGCTGAGCATAGACTCCCTGCGGGAAATCTTCAAAGTCTACCTATACCTGTGTGGAAGTGGGAACGGATTATGATGGATTTTGTCACGGGTTTGCCGTGCTCACAAGCCGGGCATGACGCCGTGTGGGTAATTGTGGATAGATTGACTAAATCAGCACATTTTATTCCCGCAAATTGCGAGGTTCTAGTGTGAGATTAGTGATTCGTACTAATCTGGAGGTTTTGTTTTTGTTTCGAGCTCTTGGGAGCGTTTTCGGGACTTGAGAAGTGCGAAAACGGACTCCGGAAGTCAAATTCTGCGAAACTGCAGGTTTGACATTGCATACCGGTATGTGATCTTGAGATACCGGTATTGGAGTGGCGGATACCGGTACTGGCATTGCGCATACCGGAATCCCTTCGCGTGGCCTGTCAGGCCGAGGCTCGGGTTGCGGGATTTCTGGCCGGATACCGGTATGTCCATACGCATACCGGTATACAGAACCGAAATGTCTGTTTTGAGCTGATTGCGAATATTGGCTTTTGGAGGGGTGTTAGGGCAATTGTAGCAACATACAACTTAACCCTCACACCCTCCCCTCTCAGCCTTTGTGCTGAGGACTTAGAAGATTTAGGGTGAGTTCTTCTCCCTCTCTCTCTCTCTAGATTCTAGTCTCCATTGTGAAGGAAACCTAGGGTTTGATCTCTTTTTCCTTCTCCTTTGCACTCAAGCTTGCAAGCTTGCTCTTGGAGGATCAAGGTGGAGGAGAGAAGAGCTTGTTTGAGGTTATTCTCCAACCCTAGCTTCTTGGAACTAGCTTGGAGCTTTAAAGAGGTGAGTTTTCCTCTTTTAACCCTCTTTTGTAGATTAATTGAGCTTTTGTTGGTGAAATCCTATTATGGTAAACCTAGGGTTTATTTTTAGGGTTCTTGATTCTAGGCTTTTGAATGGGATTTGATGGGTGTAGAATGTTATGTTAGGTTGGATTTGAAGCTTCTTAACTTCATTTTGGACTTTGGACGAGAAATTCGTGATCTAAGGTAATTACACCCTTTTTCCCCTTTTGTTATGTCGTTTTTCGAAAACGTTCAATCGATGTTTCTAACCCCTTAGAGATCTCCTTTAGGGCGCTAGAAATCGAGGGGGGGGCAACTTTGGTTTCGGATACTGCGAGGTTCCGAAGGGCATCGGGTGGGTTTGACCTCACCGAAATGGGTGAATTCCCCCTATGTCTTCGTTTTAGCTTAAGAGCTTAAATTAATGCATATTCATGCTAATTAAGACATGGTAGAATGTTGGAATGCATGAAATTCATATACTATATAGATGCAAGTTATAAATCCTATGTAGTAGGAGGTTTGCATAGTTTTAAGCATAGCGCATCATGGTTGGCTATGGGAATTGAATATTTCATTCATGTACTTGTTTAAATTGCTACTTGAAGGAGTAGGGACATGTGTAATGGTAGATGGACAATGGATTTGAAAACACTCTTGACACTTAGCTTGTTGAACTAGTTATAGAGTATATATGACATATGACATGTTAGAATCAAAAGTTGAAGCTAAACATATGACATTCCACTTAGAGGAATAACATGATGGACATTATGACCTAGCATTGGACATTAGTCGGTTTTCCATGTTTATAGACATGATGAATGATATTATATGGTTGATTGTTACTTGTTAGCCACTATGCTCGTTTACACATGCTTGTGAGGGTCGCTCCCCACAAGCCGGCACTCCGGAGATGGCCTAGCGACAGTTATTTCGCCCGTGTGTTAGAGAGAGCGCCGAAATGGAACCGCCGTGGGTAAGGCTCACCAAAGCGTGAGGTGTTGACTACCACGGAGCCATTAGGCTCGGCACAAGTGAACAACCCCTTTATTGTGCTCTTTATGACTACATATTTTAGTTATACGCAAAGGTGAACATTCATATTGTAAAAAGGTGAAACATTGCATGCTTACACATGTGCTTGGATAGAATAACTCATGTTTTATGAAAACATCTTGAGGCATGGTAGTATTATATTTCAATTATAATTATGCTTTTGTTGTCTAACCCTACTTTGCCTCAGTTGGCCTAGTGGAGTACTCCGCTCCTCTCGGCGGCTTACCCACTGGGAACTATTGAATAATAGTTCTCATCCCCCTGGGGTTTGTTGTTTTATTTCAGAGCCATCCACTGCGGGAGAGGCTAGGGACCGCGGCAAGGGTATTGCGAGTAGCTAGATCGCGAGGGAGCTAGCGACTAGGTGGAGCACCTTTCTTGTATTTTTTATTTGAGAGGTGTTTTTGTATCGACCACTTTTGTAGAGACTACCCTATGTCCCGTTTTGTGTTATTATTGTACTAGCTTATGTTTTGGCTTTACACTCTTTTATAGTATTTCATACTTTCACCTTGAGACCTTACTTGTTTAGTACGCATGCTCTGATTATCATGTTAGGATTACTTGTTTATCCCTTTCTTTCATGCTTGTTATAGACGCCTTGTGTACACATTGGTTGCTTGTGTACACGGCGGGTCTGTGCATGCGCCCGGGTGGGCTTCCGCTGGGGCCCCGGGGCGTGACAGATTATAGTGGTATCAGAGCTTAGGGTTAAGTCATTGTGGACCTAGAAAACCTTAGGCAGGATTGGACTATAGGACTTAGACTCGTGAGAGACGAGGTTGACTATGGCGAAAGTAACACAATTGGGTTGTGTCCTTATTCTCCAAGTAGTTGGAGTTTGATCGAAGTGTGTGACACCTAACTCTTAGGAGGTCACGTTGGCGGCCGACAACGTGACATCGGGAGTTAGTTAGGAGCTCACTTCATTTACTTTCGCATGATTGGGGATTTTATTGTTGAGTGGGGTTTCGTTAGCGTAAGTTTTTCTAACTTGCGCATTCTATGTTATTGTAGCTTGTTATGCCGACTACTCGTTCTCGATCGACCGAGATGGCAGCGGCAGCCGACACAGAGGATGTGGAGACCTCTGCAACCTCCGGATCCAGTGAGGTCCGTGAGTTGAGAGACCAGTTGACGACGTTGACGGGTCTGGTGGCACAGCAGGCGACTGCGGCTCAACAGCAAGCCGACGCCGCACGTCGACAGGAGGCGAGAATGAAGAGGATGGAGGAGTTACTGCTGCGGCAGGCTACTACCAGGACCGTTCAGGATCCTACACCACCCACGCCAGTTGGAGGTGTGACTATTGGAGCATCGGCGCCCGTACCTGGGCCGGCATTTGTGGCGCCCAGTACCGAGCCGAGGGAGGAGACGGCCGTGACACCCCCGTTTCGGGCATCGCCGGCGAGGACGGTTTTGCCTATGATGGTTACCGGGGCAGAACGAGATAAACTGATGGAGCGTTTGAATGAGTTTCGGAGGTGTAATCCTCAAGTTTTCGATGGCGAGAAGGCGGACCATTGGATGGTGGAGAAGTGGGTTCTCCACATGGAAAAGCTTTTTCATGATACTTTTGTGGAGGAGCAGAATAAGGTATGGTTGGCCACGTATCACTTAGATGGCGCGGCATATCGATGGTGGGCGGACATTCGGGATGACCCGAACACCGACCTGGCGGCCATTACTTGGAGCGGGTTCAAGGATCTTTTGTTGTCGAACTATTTTTCCTCCGAGTGTCAAGAGGCAGATGGAGAGGGATTTGCGCAACTTGCGCCAGCGGGACATGACGGTGACGGAGTATGAACGAGAGTTTTCTCGTCTGTTGCACTGCGTACCCTACGTGGTGAGGAATGACGAGGATAAGGCTCGTATCTTCGAGGCGGGCCTTCGACCGTCGATTTATAGATTGGTGCAAGCGGCAGGACTGCAGACTTTTCGAGAGGTGGTGAATCGCGCCTTGGTTGTGGAAAAGGGCGCGGAAATTGCTAGAGAGGAGATCGAAGCTTGGGATAGATTGAGGGGTAAGAGGCCAGCGGGCGAAGGAGGCAGCAAGAGTTACTCCAGGAAACCACCGAAACACCCGAGGAGCCAATCGGGTGGGCGTAGCTCGGCTCCACCGCGCGGAGCACCGGATTTCCGGAAACCGCCGCGTTGCATCATTTGTGGTGGTCCTCATTTTCCACCTCAATGCCCGCAGCGTGGTGGCAAGTGTTTTAAGTGTGGCCAGGAGGGTCACATTCGATCTCAGTGCCAGAGGGGTTCTTCCCCAGCGCCTTCATCGGCTTCAGCACCGGCACCACCGGGACAGGGTCGTGGGACCCCACCTACTCAGCACCCGGCGGGGCGACCGCCCTTTCAGCATCCGACTGAGGGATCTCGACAGGCGCCTAGTGGGCGCATGTATGCGGCTTAGACTGTGGAGGCGACAGCAGCCGAGGATGTCGTCGCAGGTATCATTTTAATTAATGAAATCAGAGTTAGAGCTTTATTTGATACCGGTGCATCGCACTCTTTTATTGATCGGCTGTTTGCCGAGTTGCATGGCATCGAGATTGTACCTACCTTGCATCCGGGACATGTTATCGTCCCCGACCACATTTTGGACATACGGGAGTTTTGCCCTAGTTGCCCTGTTAGAGTAGGGGATTGGATTATGCCGATTGATTTGCTAGCTTTGCGAAAGCTTGGTGAGTTCGACGTAGTATTGGGCATGGATTGGCTCACAAAATACTACGCCACAATCGATTGCAAGGATCGGATTGTGACTTTTCGGGAGCCCGGAAAAGATGAAGTTGTGTTCCGAGCGTGCAAGAGTTCGCTGTTCGCGATGACTATCTCTTCTACGCGGGCTAAACACTTGATTCGGAGTGGTTGTGTAGCTTACTTAGCTAGCGTTGTTCTGAGGGACGGCAATACCCCGCGGATTGAGGACATACCCGTTGTGCGGGAATTCTTCGATGTGTTTCCGGTTGATCTTCCGGGTACGCCACCGGATAGAGAAATTGAATTCGTGGTAGATCTCGTTCCCGGAACTACCCCGATTTCAAAGGCACCCTATAGGATGGCACCTGCTGAGCTCAAGGAGTTGAAGGCGCAGTTGCAGGACTTGTTGGATAAGGGCTTTATCAGACCGAGTGTATCACCTTGGGGAGCGCCGGTTTTATTTGTGAAGAAGAAGGACGGATCCCTTCGTCTATGCGTGGATTATCGTGAGCTTAACAAGGTTACGATCAAGAATAGGTATCCACTACCGAGAATTGACGACCTGTTCGATCAATTGCAAGGATCTTTGGTGTATTCCAAGATAGATTTACAATCTGGATATCACCAACTCAAGATCAAGGCTGATGATGTGCCCCTGACGGCTTTTCGAACACGGTATGGACATTACGAGTTTACTGTTATGCCGTTTGGGCTTACCAATGCCCCGGCAGCTTTTATGGATCTAATGAACCGTGTCTTTAAGCCTTACTTAGACAGGTTTGTGGTGGTGTTCATTGATGACATCTTGGTGTATTCTCGAAGCGACGAGGAACATAAAGATCATTTGAGGCAAGTGTTGCAAGTACTTCGGGAGAGGAAACTCTTTGCTAAATTGAAGAAGTGTGAATTTTGGCTCCGCGAAGTATCCTTTTTGGGACATGTAATATCGGGAGACGGTGTAGCCGTGGATCCTAAGAAGATTGAGGCGATCAAGGATTGGCCTAGACCGACCAATGTAACCGAGATTCGAAGTTTTATTGGTTTGGCCGGTTATTACCGAAGGTTTGTCGAGGGATTCGCTAAATTATCTATGCCTCTCACTCGACTTACACACAAAGGGACTAAGTTCATTTGGAATGACTTATGTGATAGGAGCTTCTTAGAGTTGAAGGAGCGCTTGACAACCGCCCCGATCTTGACTTTGCCTATTGCGGGAGCAGGGTATGTGATTTATAGTGATGCTTCACTTAATGGTTTGGGTTGTGTTTTAATGCAGGACGGAAAAGTAATAGCTTATGCTTCCCGTCAACTTAAGGATTATGAAAAGAAAGATCCAACCCACGATTTGGAGTTAGCGGCCGTGGTGTTCGCTTTGAAGCTTTGGCGTCATTATCTTTATGGCGAGCGTTGTGAAGTCTACACCGACCATAAGAGCCTAAAGTATCTGTTCACACAGAAGGAATTAAATTTGAGGCAACGAAGATGGTTGGAGCTACTCAAAGACTATGATTTGACTATTCTCTACCACCCGGGGAAAGCAAATGTGGTGGCAGATGCTCTAAGTCGCAAATCGATGGAAAACTTAGCTATGTTGCTAGTTACTCAACCCCCGCTACTGGCGGAATTGCGACGAATGGATTTGGAGGTGGTAGCCCCCGATACACCCGTGAGGTTAATGGCATTGGTTGTGCAACCTACTTTACTTGAATGGATTAAAGAAAAGCAGGTTCTTGATCCAAAATTGCAAAGGATTCGATCCAAAATCAGCGAGGGTCGTGCAAATGGTTTTCTTGTGGACGATCAAGGAATGTTACGATTCCTGAATCGATTATGTGTACCGGCAGAAGCGGAAATTAAAGAAAGAATATTGACCGAAGCTCACCGAGCACCTTATACCGTGCATCCGGGTGGCACAAAGATGTACAAGGATTTGAAATTGCATTATTGGTGGCCCGGAATGAAGAAGGACGTTGGCGAGTTTGTAGCTAGATGTTTAACTTGCCAACAAGTGAAAGCTGAACATAGGCTCCCCGCGGGAAAACTTCAGAGTTTACCGATACCAGTTTGGAAGTGGGAGCTTATTACTATGGATTTTGTCTCAGGTTTGCCTCGCTCTCAGGCCGGGCATGATGCAGTGTGGGTGATTGTGGATAGATTGACTAAATCAGCACACTTTATCCCTATACACACTACGTGGACAGGAGAGAGACTTGCACAAGTCTACCTTGATGAAGTAGTGCGGCTCCATGGTGTACCTACATCGATTGTATCGGATAGAGACACTAGGTTTGTGTCGCACTTTTGGAAAAGTTTACATGACGCTTTGGGCACTCGTCTGGATTTCAGTACAGCATTCCACCCCCAGAGCGATGGACAATCTGAGCGTACCATTCAGATTTTGGAGGACATGCTTCGAGCCTGTGTGATTGATTATCAAGGTGGATGGCATCAACACCTACCTATGGCAGAGTTTGCTTATAACAATAGTTATCAAGCAAGCATTAAGATGGCACCTTTCGAAGCTCTTTACGGAAGGAAGTGTCGATCACCGCTTCATTGGAGTGAAGTGGGTGAGAAGCTAGTTTTGGGTCCCGATGTGCTGCAGGAAGCTGAGGACAAGGTTCGCATTGCTCGACAAAGATTGATTACAGCTCAAAGTCGCCAAAAGAGCTATGCTGATAAGCGTCGGCGGGAATTGGAGTTCCAAGTAGGAGACCATGTCTTCCTAAAGGTATCGCCGACAAAGGGGATTAAAAGATTTGGTATTCGGGGAAAGCTTAGTCCTCGTTTTATTGGACCCTTTGAAGTGTTGGAACGGGTAGGCCCGGTAGCGTATCGGCTCGCTTTGCCGCCGAATTTATCGGGAGTACACAACGTGTTCCACGTATCTTTGCTCCGGAAGTATGTTTTCGACCCGGCTCATGTGTTGGATTCCACTCCGTTGGAATTGCATGAAGATTTGAGTTTCGAGGAATATCCGACGAAGATTCTAGCTCGCGAGGTGAAGAAACTCAGGAATCGAGAAATCCCTTATGTGAAGGTGCTTTGGAGCAACCACGACGAGCGCGAAGCCACTTGGGAGCTGGAGAGCTCACTGTTGGAGCGATACCCCCATCTTTTTCAGATGGAATCCTAAGGTATTTGACTTCTAGTTTCGCGGACGAAACTCCTTTTAGGAGGGGTGTATGTAGTACACTGAACTTTAGCAAATTGCAAGGTTCTAGTGTGAGATTAGTACTTCGTACTAATCTGAAAGTTTTGGTTTTGTTTTGAGCACTTGGGAGCGTTTTCGGGACTTGAGAAGTGCGAAAACGGACTCCGGGAGTCAAATTCTGCAAAAACTGCAGGTTTGACATTGTATACCGGTATGTGCAGATCGCATACCGGTATTGGAGTGTTGATACCGGTATGTGACTTTGGCATACCGGAATCCCTTCGCGTGGCCTGTCTGGCCGAGGCTCGGGTTGCGGGATTTCTGGCCGGATACCGGTATGTCCATACGCATACCAGTATACAGAACCGAAATGTCTGTTTTGAGCTGTTTGCGAATGTTGGCTTTTGGAGGGGTGTTAGGGCAATTGTAGCAACATACAACTTAACCCTCACACCCTCCCCTCTCAGCCTTTGTGCTGAGGACTTAGAAGATTTAGGGTGAGTTCTTCTCCCTCTCTCTCTCTAGATTCTAGTCTCCATTGTGAAGGAAACCTAGAGTTTGATCTCTTTTTCCTTCTCCTTTGCACTCAAGCTTGCAAGCTTGCTCTTGGAGGATCAAGGTGGAGGAGAGAAGAGCTTGTTTGAGGTTATTCTCCAATCCTAGCTTCTTGGAACTAGCTTGGAGCTTTAAAGAGGTGAGTTTTTCTCTTTTAACCCTCTTTTGTAGATTAATTGAGCTTTCGTTGGTGAAATCCTATTATGGTAAACCTAGGGTTTACTTTTAGGGTTTCTTGATTCTAGGATTTTGAATGGGATTTGATGGGTGTAGAATGTTATGTTAGGTTGGATTTGAAGCTTCCTAACTCTATTTTGGATTTTGGACGAGAAATTCTCGACCTAAGGTAATTCCAACCCTTTTTCCCATTTTATTATGTCGTTTTTTTTTTTTTTTCGAAAACGTTCGATCGATGTTTCTAACCCCTTAGAGAACTTCTTTAGGGCGCTAGAAATCGAGGGGACAACTTTGGTTTCGGATACTGCGAGGTTCCGAAGGGCATCGGGTGGGTTTGACCTCACCGAAATGGGTGAATTCCCCCTATGTCTTCGTTTTAGCTTAAGAGCTTAAATTAATGCATATTCATGCTAATTAAGACATGGTAGAATGTTGGAATGCATGAAATTCATATACTATATAGATGCAAGTTATAAATCCTATGTAGTAGGAGGTTTGCATAGTTTTAAGCATAGCGCATCATGGTTGGCTATGGGAATTGAATATTTCATTCATGTACTTGTTTAAATTGCTACTTGAAGGAGTAGGGACATGTGTAATGGTAGATGGACAATGGATTTGAAAACACTCTTGACACTTAGCTTGTTGAACTAGTTATAGAGTATATATGACATATGACATGTTAGAATCAAAAGTTGAAGCTAAACATATGACATTCCACTTAGAGGAATAACATGATGGACATTATGACCTAGCATTGGACATTAGTCGGTTTTCCATGTTTATAGACATGATGAATGATATTATATGGTTGATTGTTACTTGTTAGCCACTATGCTCGTTTACACATGCTTGTGAGGGTCGCTCCCCACAAGCCGGCACTCCGGAGATGGCCTAGCGACAGTTATTTCGCCCGTGTGTTAGAGAGAGCGCCGAAATGGAACCGCCGTGGGTAAGGCTCACCAAAGCGTGAGGTGTTGACTACCACGGAGCCATTAGGCTCGGCACAAGTGAACAACCCCTTTATTGTGCTCTTTATGACTACATATTTTAGTTATATGTAAAGGTGAACATTCATATTGTAAAAAGGTGAAACATTGCATGCTTACACATGTGCTTGGATAGAATAACTCATGTTTTATGAAAACATCTTGAGGCATGGTAGTATTATATTTCAATTATAATTATGCTTTTGTTGTCTAACCCTACTTTGCCTCAGTTGGCCTAGTGGAGTACTCCGCTCCTCTCGGCGGCTTACCCACTGGGAACTATTGAATAATAGTTCTCATCCCCCTGGGGTTTGTTGTTTTATTTCAGAGCCATCCACTGCGGGAGAGGCTAGGGACCGCGGCAAGGGTATTGCGAGTAGCTAGATCGCGAGGGAGCTAGCGACTAGGTGGAGCACCTTTCTTGTATTTTTTATTTGAGAGGTGTTTTTGTATCGACCACTTTTGTAGAGACTACCCTATGTCCCGTTTTGTGTTATTGTTGTATTAAACTCTTGTTTTGGCTTACTCTTTAAGGTATTTCATTGTTTCACTAGAGACCTTACTTGTTTAGTACGCATGCTCTGATTATCATGTTAGGATTACTTGTTTATTCCTTTCTTTCATGCTTGTTATAGACGCCTTGTGTGCATATTGGTTGCTTGTGTACACGGCGGGTCTGTGCATGCGCCCGGGTGGGCTTCCGCTGGGGCCCCGGGGCGTGACATCTATCTTGATCAAGTGGTGCGGCTTCATGGTGTGCCCACGTCAATTGTATCGGACCGAGATACTAGATTTGTATCACACTTTTGGAAAAGCCTACAAGAAGCGTTGGGCACTCGTTTGGATTTCAGTACAGCTTTTCACCCTTAGAGCGACGGACAGTCTGAGCGAACCATTCAGATCTTGGAAGACATGCTTTAAGACGGAGCAAGCATTCAGAAAGACATGCTCACCATTCGAAGCACTTTATGGAAGAAAGTGCCGATCACCCCTTCATTGGAGTGAAGTTGGTGAAATACTGGTTTTAGGCCCTGATGTGTTGCAAGAGGCGGAAAACAAGGTTCGCATTGCACGGCAAAGGTTGATTTCGGCTCAAAGTCGCCAAAAGAGTTATGCGGATAAGCGTCGGCGAGATTTGGAGTTTCAAATTGGAGACCATGTCTTCCTAAAGGTATCACCGATGAAAGGAATTAAAAGATTTGGCATTCGAGGGAAGTTAAGTCCCCGATTCATTGGACCCTTTGAGGTGTTAGAGCGTGTAGGCCCGGTAGCTTATTGGCTTGCATTGCCACCAAATCTATCGGGAGTACACAATGTGTTCCATGTATCTATGCTCCGGAAGTATGTTTTTGATCCAACTCATGTTTTGGACTCCTCTCCATTAGAGCTTCATGAAGATTTGAGCTTTGAAGAGTATCCGGTGAAGATTTTGGCTCGTGAAGTAAAGAAACTAAGGAATCGAGATATTCCTTATGTTAAGGTGCTTTGGAGCAACCACGACGAGCACGAGGCCACGTGGGAGTTGGAGAGCTCACTGCTGGAGCGTTATCCCCATCTTTTTCAGATGGAATCTTGAGGTATTCGACTTCTAGTTTCGCGGATGAAACTCCTTTTTAGGAGGGGTGTATGTAGTACACTGAACTTTAGCAAATCGCAAGGTTCTAGTGTTAGATTAGTACTTTATACTAATCTGAAGGTTTTGGCTGTGTTTCGTGAGCTTGGGAGTGTTTTCGGGACTTAAAAAGTACGAAAACGGACTCCGGAAGTCAAAATCTGCAAAAACTACAGTTTTGACATTGTATACCGGTATTTGGTTTTGGAATACCGGAATCCAGTGAGAAACTGATTTGCGCAGCTCTCGGGTTCTGCGGAATCCAGCAGCAGATACCGAAATGGGCTGGTATTCCAGTACTGATATGCGCGTACCGGTACTAAAGTCTTTTGTTCCGGTACTGAGATTGGCATACCGGAACACTGTTGCGTGGCCACTTTGGCCGAGGCTCGGGTTTTCGGGATTTCTGGCCTGATACCGGTATGCCCATACGCATACCGGAATACAGTGCAGAAACTGCAATTTTATGCAGTTTGTAAATGTTGGGTTTTGGAGGGGTGTTAGGGCAAATGTTACAACATGTAACTTAACCCTTCACACCCCCTCACAGCCCTCATTGTGCTGAGGCTTTGGAGAAGGTGAGGTAAGGTTCTTCCTCTCTCTCTCTCTAGAATTTCTCTCCCAAATCCTTGAGATCTTGGGTTTTGATCTCCTTTCTCTTCTCCTTTTGCTTGTTGCTTGCTAGTGGAGCATTGGGGAAGACTTGGATGTGTTGAGGAGAGCTTGTTTGAGGTTTTATCTCCAACCCTAGCTTCTTTGGATCTAGATTGGGGCTCAAAAGAGGTGAGTAACACTCTTGTGAACCCTCTTTTGTGGTTTATTTGGATTATTGTTGATGAAACCCAAAAATGGTAAACCTAGGGTTTATTTTGGGGTTTCTTGATTCTAAGCTTTTGGATGGGAATTGATGGGTGTAGAATGTTATGTTAGGTTGGAATTGAAGCTTCCTAACTTCGATTTGGGAATTGGACAAGTATTTCTTGGTCTAAGGTAATTTCCACCCATTTTCCCTTTTGTATATGACGATTTTCGAAAGTGTTCGTTCGACACTTGTAACCCCCTAGGAATTTTCTTTAGGGTGCTAGATATTGAGGGGACAACTCCGCTTCGACCAACTGCGAGGTCTCGTAGGAGTTCCGGTGGGTTTGACCTCACCGAAATGGGTGAAATCCCCCTATGTCTTCGGTTTTGTTTAAAAGCTCTAAATTGTGCATTTACATGCTAAATGTGGCATTATGATATTGTTGGAATCATGACATATAGGTGTCATTCATAAGAATTTGCATGTGCCTTGTAGGGGTTGATAACATGCATGGAATAAACTTGTGTAATGGTTTAGTAGCATTTCATCTTGTTATATGTAGAAATGTATGTTGGGATAAGTGAGACATCATATGGGATACTAGATGTATAGTGGAATATGAGGTTCATTCATTATGCTTATATATTGGCTCTTAGTAGCATTAGTCATGGTATATGACAAACTATTGAGAATGTTAAACTAAGTATGTTGCATATTACTTAGGTGTATAACAAGTAGACATTATGACATAGTGTTGGACTCTTGGTCATTACTTGGCATTCCATGTTTTAGACATGATGGACGTGATACTTATGCAGTTGACTATGCTTGTTCGCCATTTGTGCTCATTCGCACATGCTTGTGAGGGTCGCTCCCTACAAGCCGGCACTCCGGAGTTAGCCTTGCGACATTGATCGCCCGTGCAGGTTTGGGCGCCGAAGTGGATCGCCGTTGGGGGAGAGTCTCATTCTAGTGAGAGAATGCCGACTACCACGGGACCATTAGGCACGGCACAAGCGGGACAACATCGTCCCCTATGGATTGGGTATCTATGTTATATGTGGTAGTGGACAAGACATGGCATATAGTGAGATTATGACATTAGACATGTGTAGACATGTGTAGCTAAAATATTGCATATTTACACATGTACATGAGTAGAAGATTTACATACATTGTAACATGATCATGAATAGAATATTTACATGTTCATAACTTTATGGTAGAGGCATAGTAGTGTAGAACTTTTAAATGTACGCATACTTTTATACTAATCCTACTTTTGCCTCAGTTGACCTAGTGGTGTATCCCGCTCCTCTCGGCGGCTTACCCACTGGGAACTATTGAATAATAGTTCTCATCCCCCTGGGGTTTGTTGTTTTATTTCAGAGCCTTCCACTGCGGGAGAGGCAAGGGATCGAGGCAAGAACGTCGCGTCTAGTTAGCTTCTGAGGAGATAGTCGCATAGGTGGTTACCTTTCTTTTGTGTTATTGAAAGGTGTATGTACTTTTGGGTTAGAGTGGTAGAGTTTACCCTTGGTAGTGGATGTATTATTGGTGGAACTTGTATCACCTTTATTTTGTGTACTTTCCTTTGTGCACCTTATGTATACTCTACCTTGTCATGTTTACTGTTCTTAAATCTAGTATGATTATGCTCTGATAACCATGTTAGGATTGTTATTATTCCTTTCATTTTATACTTGTTGTAGACGTCTTGTGTGCACTGGGGCGCCTTGTGTACACGGCGGGTCTGTGCACGCGCCCGGGTGTGCTTCCGCTTGGGCCTCGGGGCGTGACACTAGCTACCGAGCTATGTCCTTTCCTTGTGCCGACGCGCCGCTCATGAATGGACCTGAAAAACGTGGGGGTGAGAACAATAAAAAATATTCCCAGTGGGTATGGCCAACCAAGAGGAAGCTCGACCCACCAGGTCCAAAAGAGGAAACATAAGTTTGTTAGTATATAACAAATAACTATGTAAGCATATAAACTCTACTATATGCAAATAACAATGGTAACCATGCTTATGCCTCAGGTAATGCGATAATAAAAATCATGCAAGTAGATTTACTTCATCTACTTTCTATTTCATTACCCATATCGCATCCAATTCGCTCCTAAGGTTTCTCTTATCTTAGCTAAGCTATACCACCTGGCTTGCTCTTGAGTTAATCAACCGTGGACTACCGCTCTTTGTCCAGGCTCGAGGAGTGGGATGTGCCACATGCACATCGGCCTTAAATCCACTCGACTATAGGTCATCCGTCGGGCGAGGAATACCACACATACCCTAGGCCATGGGTCGTTTATCGGGTGACGAATACACCATACATGCCGGCAATCATAAATCACTTGCTAGGCGAGGAATGCACCACAACATACCCGCAAGTAGGAACCACTGTCGGGCGAGGAATATACCTCACGTACCCGCAATCATAAGTCGCTTGCCGGGCGAGGAATGTACCACAACATACTCGCAAGTATCAATCTAAGGATTCCGAAATCCACTTCCCAAGTCTCAAGGGTTCATACGTTTACACCCTACATTGCCAACCTTTATAAGTCCGAGTCATTCATGCCCAAGTGGTCATCCTACCACTATATTTTCAATCTATGTTCAATGACACTAGGTTCAATACCCACTCATGTTCTTTCTTATCCTAGTTGTCCACACTTAGAATTCATGATTTCCATGTCATCTAGCCCTTGTTGAGTTCTCTAATGTTCCTAGAGAATGTCAATCTATCTCATTGTCCATTTCTAGGCATACATATATACACACCTTTATGTCTTCACATGCCTATTGTTCTTGTCCCATGGTAGTTCACTTACTCTAGCAACATATGATTCATACACTCATATTTGTCACTTAATCTACCATTACATTCATCAAGTAAAACGATATTAAAATTTTTATTCTTTTGACATGAAAGTGATCTAATCGCTTCGGTGAAGCACAACCCACCTTGAAATGCTCCTAATTTCTCGTAGACACTTGCAATTAGGCCTTTCTTAGGAGCTACTAGCTTGCTTCCAAGTTTTCTTGTCCTAACACAAGAAAATTAGTTTGTTACCATTTTCGAACCCTTAAATGATTTTATTTTATGAAATCAAGTTGTCCCAGATGATTTCTTACCCTCCAATTAGGATTTTAAAGAGTCAAATAATTTTTAGACTCATAAAACAAATGCCCTATTTTAAACTGGGGTTTTCTAAAATCTATGGCAAAATCCAATTTCATTTGATCCTTACTATATTTATATGTGAATAGTAGCAATTGACCAAGTGATAGATGTATGCCATACTCCAGTGCCAATTAATGCTCTACATATGATCTCTATAATTAAATCATACCTGCTACGACGTCGTCGGTAGCAGTGAGCTCCTCAACCTGGGTCGCATACCTATGGCCACTTGGCGCCCGACGCGAACCCTCAGGTTGCTTTGACGATGCGTGCTCCCCAGACCTTGCCGCAGTAGCCTACCTGCGAGCGGTCCTAGAGAGGAGAACACTGATGCGGCCGGTGTGGCCCGGCTATCACCTAGGGGACAATCATATTTCATGTGACCCGGCTACCCACACCGAATGCATTTTTCTTCCCGCTGCACACAGCATCGTGCCCATTGGGGACCGCAGCAAATAACGCATCCTAATGAGGACCGGGTGGCAGATGACTTTGAGGCTTGAGATTGCAATTGTGGATGCTTTGGGTGTCGCTTGGGACTCGACTGACCACCCGAACCACCTGATGTTCTCTTTCTTCCCTCTTCTTCACCATAAGCCTCGCACTCTTCTCCCGCGATGACCATGCTTTGTTCCACCCACAAGGCTCGATCCAGCACCTCAGCAAAGGTTTGCAATTTGAAAGAATGCACAACCTTGAAAATTTCTGGCCGAAGTCCCCGCTCAAAACAATCGGCCTTGTCCTTGTCATTTCGACTCACATACGGAATACAATCGACAATGTGAGAGAATTCCCTCTCGTACTATCTCACCGAGCAATTTTCTTGTCTCAATTTTGGGAATCTTTCTTGGTGCTTTTTCTTCTCATTATCGGGGAAATAGGCGGTCTCTCAAAATTCTTCCCAAGTCACATGAGGGAAACTAGGAGATCGGTCCCGCTTGACTCCTTTCCACCACACTCTCGTCGATTTTTCTAAGCAATGTGCGGCAAGATGTACCTTATCCCGCTCCAAGGTGTACAGGTCCTCAAAGAGGGTTTTCATGGACTCGATCCATGTTTCCACGATCCACGGATCCATAACTTCCCCGTCGAAGGTAGGGGGATTGAATCTCTTGAAGTTCATGAGGGCTCCCAGAGCTCGCTTCCTCTCCGCCTCCATCTCCATATAACCAGGGGCCAAGGTACCTGAATCGACTTGAGGGGTACCCATCACGCCTCCTGACGTAACACGGCGTGCCGCTACAGGCGCGGTCGCCGCCGCTACTCCCTCAGTCAGATTAGGCGCCGACTGGAGGCGCAGGTGGCTCTTGACCTGTCCAGGCCGTAGCCACCTATTGTGCCAACGTCTCCCGGAGCTTCTTAATCTGCTCCTCTTATCGTCTGCCCTACTCCGATGAGCACAACCAGTTGCCCACAGAGTTACATATCTTCGCTAGTCCCAGATTGCTCGGGGGCCTCAGCAGACACTTTCGGTCCAGATCCCATCAGAGGTGGCCCACGCGATGCCCTCCTGAAACACAACGACCCCTTTAGGTCAAATATAAACAATTCATACTAACACGGACTAAAATTAGGCGAAAGCTACACAAGGGCGGCTATTCTCATCACTCGGTTTCGTGTTTTCGGCCGCCAACATCAATGCCCACGGCTGAGAATAAACCACACCTTAAATCTACCTCTCACATCTGGTTAGAGGCATACAAATAAATGACCCAATTGATTTCACTTTCACCGCATGTCACAAGTCCTCGTCTCTCACGAGCCTAAGTCCTTACGGCTTACCATCCTAGGGTCTCCTAGGTCCATCTACACCGTTTCTACGCTCTAATACCACTTTAGTCTGTCACGCCCCGTCGTTCCTAACCCAAATAAGTGGAAAAAGTCCTGCACGGGCGCGTGCGCCAGACCCGCCGAACGGACAGAGTTTTTCTTGTTTGCCCAAGGCGTCACAATCAGTACAATTCAAAACATTCCAAACAGGAATAGAAGTATAAGGAAAGCATCATAAATATAAAACAACTACGCAATTACAAACACCTCTCATTCAAATTACATTTACATTTTCCTCTCCAAAATACAATCAATTAGTCATAACATTTTCTCTCATTTCAATACCCTTAAGCTACACTGTTGGAGGGTACATCTATCTTGATCGCACAAAGGAGGACGTTAACTACCGAGCTACGTCCTTTCCTCGCGCCACCGTGCCGCTCACGAATGGACCTGAAAAATATGGGGGTGAGAACTATAAAAAATAGTTCCCAGTGGGTATGGCCACCCAAGAGAGAAGCTCGACCCACCAGGTCCAAAAGAGGAAACATAAGCTTGTTAGTATATAAAAAATAACTATGTAAGCATATAAACTCTACTATATGTAAATAACAATAGTAACCATGCTTATGCCTCAAGTAATGCGATAATGAAAATCATGCAAGTAGATTTACCTCCTTTACTTTCTATTTCATTACCCATACCGCATCCAATTCGTTCCTAAGATTTCTCTTACCTTAGCTAAGCTATATCACCCAGCTAGCTCTTGGGTCAATCAACCGCGGACTACCGCTCTTTGTCCAGGCTCGAGGAGAGGGACGTGCCATATGCACCTCGGCCTTAAATCCACTCGACTATAGGTCATCCGTCGGGCGATGAATACCACACATACCCTAGGCCATGAGTCGTTTACCGGGCGAGGAATACACCATACATGCCCACACTCATAAATCACTTGCTGGGCGAGAAATGCACCACAACATACCCGCAAATAGGAACCACTTCTAGGTGAGGAATGTACCTCATGTACCCGCAATCATAAGTTACTTGTCGGGTGAAGAATGTATTACAACATACCCGCAAGAATCAATCTAAGGATTTCGGAATCTACTTCCCAAATCTCAAGGGTTCATACGTTTACACCCTACATTGCCAACCTTTATAGGTCCGAGTCATTCATACCCAAGCGGTCATCCTACCACAATATTTCCAACCTATATTTAATGACACTAGGTTCAATACCCACTCATGTTCTTTCTTATCTCAGTTGTCCATGCTTAGGATTCATGATTTCCATGTCATCTAGCCCTTGTTGAGTTTTCTAATGTTCCTAGAGAATGTCAACCTATCTCATTGTCCATTTCTAGGCATACATATATACACACCTATATGTCTTCACATCCATATTGTTCTTGTCCCGTGGTAGTTCACTTAATCAAGCAACATATGATTCATACACTCATATTTACCAATTAATCTACCATTACATGCATCAAGTAAAACGATATTAAAATTTTTATTCTTTCGACAAGGAAGTTCGAGTTGGAGGCATTTGGATGATATGGGTCTGGTAGCTTTGGGCCTTATGCTCTTGGCTTTGGTGGTTTTATAAGTTGGGTTTTATTTATGGACTAAATTGGGTTGGATTTTGTTGTCGATTTTGGATTTTATTTATGATTGAAATAGATTTTGGATTTTGTTTATGGACTGAAATGGATTTTGGGATCTATATGTTTTGTGCCTGAATTTGCATGTAGACTGGATTAGGGGACTTATTTATATGTGGACTAGATTTTAGGTCTGAATCTGATTCTGGGCTTTATTAGCATGTAGGCTAAGTTTGAGGCCCATATGTAGACTGGACTTTTTTTTTTATGTGACTGGGTTCTGCGCCCATATGTAGACTGGGTCTGCAATTGCATGTGAGCTGGATTCACGGCCTGTATGTAGACTGGGCCTGTTCTTGCATATGGGCTGGATTCAGGGCCCGTATGTATATTGGGCCTGCACTTGCATGTGGGCTGAATTCTGGTTCTGGGCTGGATTGGATTTAGTTTTATTGATGGACTGAATATGGGTTGAGTCTATGAGTTTTGGGCCTATTGTTTGTAGGCTGGATTTTGTTCATTGAGCCCACACGTGAATTGTAGCTTAGGCTCATTTGAGTTTATCTTAATTTGATTTAGGGTCTAGAAAAATCTCCTTTTTAATTGAACGAAAGATCGGGATGTCGGAGGAAATCACCCGAATCGGTTTGGGTGAAACCGAATTGGGCTCGGCTCGGCACGAACTTTTGCGGTTCGACTCAGATTCGAGCGACTTTGAGGTTGCAATCTAACTCAAAGGCCATTAAGGTTTGGTTCATCAATATAATTAGTTCACCATCACATAAATTAGTTAACTCCAAACCATTCTTTTTTTTATGTCGGGTTTGGTTCGAATTGATTTTGTTCAGATTGGATTGAAATCTATGCCAAATTCATGAACCGTTAATCTTTATCTTGCACTCATGGGGCATCGCTTAGATAATCCGTCCCAAAAACGAGGTTCAATTAAGTCGAATTATGCCTATCACGAAGATGGCAATTCGATCGAATATGCCCCTATCACGAAGATGGCGATTTGGTTGAGTCGAACCGTGCTATCACGAAGATGGCATATGGTTCGAATAGTGCCTATCACGAAGATGGTAATTTGATTGAGTCGAACCATGCCTATCACAAAGATGGCATATGGTTCGAACAATGCCTATCACGAAGATGGAAAATTAAAGTAACACTCATTTTTTTATTTTCATTATTTATTAATTTTTTGTTTTATTATATTTGTTCAAATACGCGGTTTTGATTTTGTCGAGCCTATCGCGAAGATGACCCTTGATCAACCCAATGAAAAGGGTTCGATTTGAATCGCCGGGTTTGACCATGTTGAGTCTATCGCGAAGATGGCCGCTCGGTATAGGGATTAGCGATACATACGAATGGTGAAAGTAGTGATTTAATGTCGAATTTGATCTGTCGAACCCATCGCGAAGATGGTCATGTAGATCAAATTGACAAAAGAATAGCACTGAAACCGTTTGTATGCACGCGGTACCCTTCGTTGTTGTGGAAGTCGCTGTGATTGTCGTCGTCGCCGTCGCCGTTGAAGAACAAGAGGCCCTTGGCCTCTCGGCTTCTCCACTCTTTTTTTTTTTTAAGTATGAGGGGGGAGGGGGTGTGCCCCTTCCTCTGCCATCGCACAAGAGAGGAAAAGGGGAGCTGGAACCTTCCCCCCTGTACGTGTACCCTAGAGAGAGGGAGAGAGAGAGTGTATAAAGAAAAAAAAAATTCTCTTCACCTTTTTTTTTTTGCTGAGTTCTTCTTCTTCCCCTTTTTTTTCTTCTCTCTTTTTTTCTTCTTCTCTTTCAGATTTTTTTTTTAATCTTTCTAACCTTTTTTTTTTTTTTTTGCAAGAATTTAATTTATAAAGGTCCCAATAACTTTTATTTTTTAAAAAAATTATTCAAAAAATTTAAGAAAAATGGTAATTTGATAATCTATAAGACATCCTAACACTAATCAGTGGACTTTTTTCTTTTTTATTAAATCTTTCTTTTCCTTTTATTTCTTTCCCTTTTTTTTACTTTCTCTTTTTTTTTGGGGAAAAAAATGGCCCACCTCCCTATACGGATCATAGGGAGGTTGACTTCTCTTTTTGCATTTTTCTTTCTTTTTTTTTATTTCCCCTTCTTTGTTCGTCTTTCTTTCTTTTCTTTTTTAAGGAAACAACAGGGATCCTTTCTTCTTCTTTTTTTGTCTTTCTTTCCTTTTTTTTTACTTTTTCTTTTTTCTGCAATTCTTTTTTTTTTTAACCCAAACAAAGTACCCCCCATTTTTTGCTGTGAGTGCTTACTAGAGCAGAAAAATGGTGCAATATATATATATATATATTACAAGCCTTTTTTTTGCAGGCCCCTTTTTTCTCTCTTTTTTTTTCTTTTTTTTTTTTGTAATCTCCTTTTTTTTTGCCTCGGGGAGAAACTCAATTTGCCGATGTCTGCTCACATACTCACCGATCCCAAAGAGTGAGTTAGCATTCCATCGTTGGCAGAAAAAGAAAGAATTTTGTTGAGTTTGTTTGGGCTCCGAAAGCAACCCGGTATATCGAGAATGCTGCGCGTAACTGACCCCGAAGGGTGAATTAGCATTCCATCGTCGGCAAAATAAGTGTGGACTTAGATTCATTGGAAACTAGCGCCCGTGAGGGTCTTCGCTCGAAACCCTTTCCCCAAATTTTTGCCTGTGAGCCAAAAGCAAGTTTTCTCACAGCGGAGATTCTATTTTTGCCTGTGAGGTTTTATCATAGCAGAAATTTTTCTCTTTTTTTCTCTTTCTTGTTTCTTTTTTTTTTTTTTTTTTACGAGTAGTACCTCTTCAAGAACCGGCCATTGATCGGCGGCATTGGCCTTTTTCCTTTTGCATCAATTAATTGATAAGTTCCTCCCTCATATACTTTTTCTATGATGTAAGGACCTTCCCAATTTGGATCGAATTTGCCCCCGACATGTCTGTTAATAATTATAGGCCGTAGATGGACTAGTACCAAATCTCCTGCTTCAAAAGTATTGATCCGCTCTAGCTTGTTGTAAGCTCTTAATATTTGAGACTGGTAAAGTTCTAGGTTTTGTTGCACATTCAATCGCATCTCGTCTAATGAATCCAGTTCTTCGAGTCTCAAGAGAGTGTTTTCTTCATTTGTCATTTCGTATTAAACTGCTATCCTCAGTGACGGCAGTTCTATTTCTAAAGGAACACTGCTTCGGTTTCAAAAACCAAAGAATAAGATGTAGCCTGAGTAAGGCTTTTAAAAGTTGTTCGTAAGCCCAGAGTGCATCCGAAATCTTGTCATGCCATTCTTCAGCCAACCCGTTGGCCCTTGGATTGTAGATCGATAAATATCGCCAATCGATCTTATAATAGGAAGCGAATCTGCTGACCTTAAAAATTTTGAAGGTCGAACCATTATCAGAGATGATTCGACGAGGAACCCCGAAACGATTCAGAATATTTTCTCTAAAGAATTTTATGATGTTATCTGCTTTCACTTCTCTCAAATGTATAGCCTCAGTCCACCTAGAGAAGTAATCTGTTGCTGCAAGAATGAATTTGTGCCCTCGAGAAGAAGAAGGATCAATTGGCCCTATAATGTCTATTCCCCACATGTCGAACGGCCAAGAGGCAATTGTCGGGTGTAGAGGATTCGGATGTTGATGGATTAAGTCGCTATGGATTTGGCATTGATGGCATTTCCTAGCATATTCCATACAATCTTGAACCATTGTGGGCCAATAATAGCCCAAGTGTTTAATTTTGAGGCGCATCTTTGGGTTAGATTGGTGTGCACCCATACACCCGAATGGACTTCGTGCATAACCTATTTAATTTCTTCTAGCGATATGCATCTCAGCCATAATTGATTGTATGACCTTCTATAGAGGGTATCATTCATGAAGGCATACCGTATTGCCCTCTTTTTCAATTGAACTTGTTTTGGCTTTTCTTTAGGGAGTTCATTATGTTTGAAATAATTAATGAAGGTTTCCCTCCAATCATCTTCCACTTCAATTTTTAGCGCATTCGCCTTTTGAATTTCTTTTGATTTTTCTTCAAGATTCAAATATGTAGGTGACAGGATCTTTCTATTCTTAATGGTCACATGGACTTCGTCAAGATCAGGATCAGCTAGCTCTTTAGCTAGTCTAGCTAGAGCGTCAGTGTTACGTCCCGGGCTAGTTTTAGATGCGGAAAGCGTACCCCCTTTTTTTTTTGAAAACCTAGCCCGTGCGACTTACAGATCCGCCACAAATACAGGTCCCTCTGTCCACGTGGACAGAGTCTTCCCTGTATTTGCACGGCGTACAAACGATACATCACAGGATCCCAAACATCATTCATTCACCACACACACATTCACATCCAAACTCATACAGCTAGCCATCCTTAACACCTGCATGAATCTAAGCAAATTCTTAAGCGAAGGATGATGCGATGCACAATACAACAATCATTCTATAAAAGTGCTTCTCACTCAGAAGCTCTATTTTGAAACCCTAATCTCAATCATTCAAATATCATTTTGAAATTTGTCCCCCACACGAGGACTCTCTTTTGATAAACCAAAATCAATCGATCAGAAATCTCTTTGAAAACTGTTTCCCACACGAAACCTTATTTTGAAATCCGGCTACCACGAGGGGTAGAAATCCACGATAAAACGATAATCCACACGAGATCACAATAAAACATAGATATCCAACAGATAGATAATCAAACAATCAGCGTAACTGAACCATTATCATGTCTACTAAATAGAGAGAGAGTCAGGGTAAGACCAAATCTACGGTAACACAAGTCGGGACCTCTAATGCAGCTAACTAATCGCGTCTCACCACGTCCCGACTCCCACCACCCGGCTCACCTGAAAACAACAACAATGGCGGGGGGTGAGAACATGATAAACATGTCTCCCCTCCCAGTGGGTACCGCAAGCCGACGAAGGCGAGGTGTATACACCAGCACGAGGGTCAACAAACAGATAGATATGATAAGTAGTAGTAACAACATGTAAGAAAGACTAAACTACTGCAAGTAAGATAGCATATGCATCAACTGTAAAACAATCACAATCATATCCAATCACAGGGATGGACCCCTGACGATGTCACCCAACTGCTCAACAATCGGCCCCATAACCGACTATCGGCACATAACCTCCGCGGATGTCCATGCTAAGAGGCTCACGGGTCTGATGCACACGACTCTTTTCCGAAAAAGACGAACCGAGCGGTGGATCAGACCGCTGGCGTACGTGAAGTGCTAGAAGAGCTGTGACGATCGATGTGAATGCTCAATCCACAGAACGGCAACGAGCCGTGAAGCAACTGATAAACCAAAATACGAGGATCGCTCGGAACAACAGGCGATCACCACCGACCAACAAGGTCGTCTCAATAACTATGCAATCAATACTATCTCAATAACCATGCAAACCACAACTACTCTACTAAGGCAAGCACACATAAGTAGAGTCAACAGAAGTCAAGTGAACTAATAACGAAATGCAAGAGAAGGGATAGAAAGGTATCACCGTAGTCCACTGAACCGACTCCGGATCGAAGTACCCACCTGAAGGTACGGAAGAGCCTAGCACCGACGGCTCACAAGGATGTCGACTGGACCTACGAGGTACGAATAGGGTCAAGACCCACAGAGTTGACACTAACATGCAAAGCTCACAACCCGAAACCGACGGATCGTCCGGAAAACCCGCCGGGACGATCCCGAACCCAAACCAAGCCCCAAAGGGGTATCAACAAGAAAACCACAACACCCGAAACACACCAAAGAAGGTGGTCGGGCAGCGAACACACAGCCGGGGTGCCACAAGCACAAACGCACCCAAACACGGCTTTCCGGGTTCCCGAAAGATGCCGATTTTGGCACCGGAACCCTCCGTCGCTCATCCGCTGCCCTCGGAACTACGGGATAGCGAAGGAGAATAGCCGACAAGGCTATTCGACAAAGCTAGGTCGCCCACGAAACTCACAAGTGAGTCGCACGACCGAAACACGCGTTCCGCCGACTATTTCGTAGGAAAACGCTTTCGAAAATCAAATCGGATTTCCGTGAAGGCACAACGAACTTGGACAACCAGTCCACGGGGCACAATAATTAATCCCATGCTGCCCACAGTGATCCCACGCTGCGACAATAACAAATAAGCCCCTAACAATCAACATCATACAATAATAAGCAATAAAGATGGCCGTTTGAGCACTCCGCTCATCTGCACCACCCTCCGGGAGCACCAGCGGACAGGGAATGATGCAGCGGAGGCCGTGCTCACTGCCCGAAGCGACAAAGATAGTCACGGGACTCAAACAGCCTAAGAAAACCACACATACATACAATTAAAGGGCTCGATTCAGTAGAAACAGCGGAGCGGAGCACCGTTGCTATCAACCGAGGTGAGCACGGTGATCAGCACGTCGCCACGATCATCGTGCTCACCTCCCCGAAGATCGGGAGACAGCCAAAGGCTCAGTGCACTGCGCACAACCCAAAATAGCAAAAAAGCTCACCTTGGCCGGGACAGCTGGTTCCGGCCGGCAGTCAGTGGCACGACGGCGCGCGCGGCGGCCAGGGTCGGATACGGGGGACCCAGGGAAGAGGATGCTCACCTTGGTCGGCGACGGGGTGCGGCGGCGGCGGCGCGGGGGAGAGCCCTAGCTCCGGGAAGGCTCTGCCACACCAACTCCGGCAATGAACGGCGGTCGGGACGGCGAGCACCGGCAAGAGGGCGTCGCCGGACGTCGGGTAGGGGGCGACCGCGACAGGAACAGGCAGCAGCGGCGGCGGCGCGACGCTCTCGGCCGAAAAAGCCCTAGCGCGGCCTCAGCGGCCGCGGTGGCTCTCTCGCGGCACGGGGGTGGCCGGGGAAGGAGGCGACGGCGGCGGGGCGGTTCCCCTGAGGCCGACGCGCAGCAGCAGCGACGACGGGAGGCGGCGGCGGCTCCAATCCATAAGGTACTGCCCGCACCAACAGCAGCAGCAGCAGCAGCACAGGCACGGCGGCAACGCAGGGCCGGAGGGAGGATGCCGGCGTCCGGGCACCGCCGGAGGAAGGATCACACGCGGGGGAGGTCCACCCAGGGGCTCGGCCAAAAAGCAAGAAGAAGAAGGAGAAGAAGAAGAAAAAATAAGAGAGGAAGGAAAGGCCGAAGCTTCCTGCCGGCCAGGGAAGGTCGGCGGCAGCGGCGGTGCACGGGGGAGGGCAGGAGGAGAGGAGGGAAGTCGGCTGGGGCGACTAGGGCACAAAAACCTAGGGTTAGGGTTAGGTTCAAGCACTTAAATACACACGAAGCACATTTGCACAATAGCCCTCGAAATCCCAAAAATTCATGCCCGGTCCCTCACAGCGCGTGTAAAACGCGCGGACACCCCTCCAAATCCGATTTCACGCGAAACGATACATAAAATGTAGGCCCTTTCGCGAAAAGATCCAAAATCCGATATTCGACCCCTCGGCGATGATCTCGCGATATCTCGCGATCCGACAGTCGGATCCACGAACGGATCGTGCCATCGCGATCAGCACAGCCGGAACATCGAACTCACGATTTTGGTTCCACCAAAAACGATCGCCGATTCCCGACGAAACCCATCCCCTACGCTCTCCAACACACAAACACATATAAGAAAGGCACATAACCAAAAGTCGCCCTCGAAATCATCCGATAAGCGAAGCAGCAACCACAAACCATCAACACGGACATTCCTCTCGCAGAAAGACCCCAACACATCAAGTTTCACGCAAAACGGAGCAATGAATACTTCTAAAAAGCATAAACATTATTGTATAAAAACCTTTCCATTGATAAAACTCATTTTTCACAAAAATTGTGCGTCAAACATACAAACTATTAGCACCATTGTTTCTAGGATAGTCGACACGTAGAAAACGAGCTATTGGAGCGCCAGAATCAGAGTTCGATTCGCGTCCAAAGCCCTTCTCTTTTCTCGGCCCATTTCGGAAACGCAGGTTACTATTCATTTAAGTGATTTTCTAAAATCGCGTAAAAACTTTATTTTAAATCATTTTTCAATGAAATCTGACCACAAGTTTAAAATCCAAATACACACGATAACACTGAAAAGGAAGTCAAACAGTCATAGAGAGAAAAAACCTCAGTCTTCACAGTCAGCCTTCCCGTTTACGGCTCGGGAGACCCTTTCGAGCGTGACATTCAGTATTTCTATAAATCTAGCCCAGTTAATCCTATTTATGTCTGGATTTAGTACAAATAAAAGTCAACTAATTGATATAGAACTGCTTGATATGGTACATCTTATCACTTTCCTATCTATTTAAATTAAACAGAATCCTAATTAGACTTTGATGGAAAGTCGATCAGGTGTGACACCCCAGGTAGTCCTATATAAAAGATATAATAGGGCTAACCTCTTAACCCGGCTTAAGCATTTTGGGTGGTGGCTAGGCCCAAGAGGTTGAGAGAGTTGAGCGTGCTAGGACGGGAGTAGTCCTAGGATGGGTGACCCCCTGAGAAGTCCGGGGCGTCACAGTTGGTATCAGAGCCAATTACCAGCCGGAAGTGTGAGATGAGTCTCGGCTGAGCCAGGTGTAGTTATGGGTAGAGCATGGCTCCCTAGGGTTTATGGGTAGAGCGCGGCTCCCCGGTCTAGGCTAGCGAGATGAGTCTCACACCGCCTGGTACTTGTGAGTCCGGAGCCTGACGTGGGTGTCAGGGCTTAAAGGGGAGGAGATTGTGACACCCCAGGTAGTCCTATATAAAAGATATAATATGGCTAACCTCTTAACCCGGCTTAAGCATTTTGGGTGGTGGCTAGGCCCAAGAGGTTGAGAGAGTTGAGCGTGCTAGGACGGGAGTAGTCCTAGGATGGGTGACCCCCTGGGAAGTCCGGGGCGTCACATTAGGACTCTATATAAAGAGGGTACTGGTACTGCCACCTTCTCACGTGCATTCTGGTAAAGAATTACCATCTATTCCACATCATAAGATAGAGTGCCTGAGACAGGAGGAGAAATCAGATTACCCAAGTTCGATTGGTGACGTTCATATTACAACCGGACTTCTCACTTCCGCATATTGATCAAAAAAAATTTCTCTATGGCACTCTTTGAGTTATATTTTATTCTATTTATGATTTTGAATATTGGTATGTATTTAGTTTTATTGTTGTGTTGCATACCAATATAGATCTATCAGCTTCTACATGAAAATATAGTGATGGTGAGGGAAAAGGCAACGAAGTCCTTGAATCAAGGAGCTGTACCATAATTCCTCAAAAAAATTTACATTATTTCCCATTAACACTAAGGTTGCAACAACTATATATGTCATCCAACACTGCTTCTCATATGCGATGGAATAAGAAAAAATATTGAGATGATGAGTAATGAGGTATCCTACTGATTCTTTAGCTTGGGAAACATTCGATGAATTGCACCCATCATTTGCTGTAGATCCACATAGTGTAAGGATAGGCTTAGCTAGCGACAGTTTTAATCCTTTTGGAAATGTAACCAAATCTTACAGTGTGAGGCCGGTTGTTTTAGTTCCATACAACTTGCCACCATGGATGTGTATGAAGAGCTCTTATTTTATGACATCGATGCTCATTCCAGGTCCTAGAGCTCCAAAAAATGACATCAATGTACATATGCAACCTCTGATTGAAGAGCTGATCACATTATGGAATGTGGGTATTGAAACCCATGATGCATTTGGTAAATGTAATTTCCATTTACATGCTGCAATACTATGGACAATAAATAATTTTTCAGCATATGCTAATCTATCTAATTGGAGCACTAAAGGAGCGTTGGCTAATCCTTCTTGTAATAAAGATACATGTTCTATTCAATTGAAGCATAGGTGCAAAATGTGCTATATGGGGCATCATCGTTTCCTAAAACTTGATCATAAATGGCATAAAGATAAAAAGTCATTTGATGGAAAGACAGAAACTCGACTTGCACCCAAAATTTTATCTGGAGATAACATTCTCGACCAATTAAATAGAATTGAAAATATAAAATTTGAAAAAGTACAAATAAAAAAAAGCGAACTGAGCTTACTTTGCTCTATAATTGGAAGAAGAAGAGTATCTTTTTCGAATTACGTTACTGGAGAATACTTCTAGGGAGACAAAATCTCGATGTTATGCATATTGAGAAAAATATCAAAGATAATATCTTGGGCACTCTTTTCAACATTGATGGAAGGAGAAAAATATTATTTGTTATTTGATAATAAATTTTGACATGCTCTCTATTTATATTTATTTGTCGTGATGGTAGATACAACGTGCGCACTGTGAAGGCAACAGAAGTGTGAGCACTCAACTTCTGCATTTAGCATGTGGTCCAAATAGAAAGGTGAGTCGCTATAGTGATTATGTCGTTAATGGCTTTAGATTTCATACTTACAAGCGTGAAATCCGATGACAAACACAAAATAGTGGAATTATAGTAAAGGGTGATGAGCAAAGTGGAAGTAAAGAATATTTTAGGGTCTTGATAGATATTTTAGAGTTGGAATATGGGGGGACAAAATAGTACTCTTCAAATGTGATTGGTGGTACACATATAATGAAGGCAGGGGTTATAAGAAAGAAGCTAATGGGCTCACTTTTGTAAATATTACTCAACACTTGGCAACAAATGAACCATATGTCTTAGCATCACAAGTTGAACAAGTTTATTATGTAGAAGACAATAAGAATCGTAATTAGCGAATGGTGATGAAAACATTACCTCGTAACTTCTATGATATTCCTACTATTAATGATGAAGAGCCAATGGATGATGAAGAACCTATATGGAATGAAAATATACTATTAGATTCCTTACCTGGATATATTATGGATAATGATGATATTGCTATATTATTAAATTGTAATGATGTTAATGGAATTGTTATTGACAAAAATCATCCATCATACAAAAACAGTAATGATAGATATGATTATGATTTTATCAATGATAATAAGAAAGAAAAACAAGGAGAAGAAGTTGAAGAAGACGATTTATATAAACAATAGGTATGGCATATTGCATTTTAGATTGTATTTTGCAAATGCTTCGTTTGTTAATTTTTGTAAAATTTTTATTAAATATACTCTGTCACGCCTCGAGGCCTCTTTAGTAAGGGCTTTTCGAATAAAGGGCCAGTTCGAAAGTAGAGTCAGTGGAAATTGTCTATTTTTTTTGAAATACAATCTTACCCACGGGACGGAACAGACCCGCCACAAATACAGGAACTTCTCTGTCCGCGTCGGACAGAGTCTCCCATGTATTTCCTCGGCGCACCAAGATCACTTTAAATGGAGGGGGGTGAGAAACCAACAAGGGGTTTCCTAATGGGTACTGCAAGCCGACGAGGGCGAGTGTACTCACTGGCGAGTAGAGTATAGCCAAAAAGAGAGATAGATATACAAGTACAGTAGCGAGTAAAGAACAACACAGATGGAAAATAATAAGCATTTATCGCTATTGTAAACAACAATAATAGTGCATCAACTGTAAATGAATAACGAATACCCAATCACCTTGCCTTGTTAGTCGAAAGACCTTAGGCGGTCCCACAAACTGCTCACCCACCGCATATAACCCCAGCTAGCACCTAGCAAAGGGCTCAAGGGTCGGATATACGACCACTTTTCTAGAAAAGAATACCATTACGGTAGCCAAATTGCTGGTGTATGTGACATGCTACATGAGCTCTGACGATCGATGCAATATGCTCAATAGTCAACGAGACGGCAAATAGCCGAAAATAAGTCAACAACAAACACTTGTCCAAACGATATCACCTATGTCACCATCAGGTCCCGCAGATAGAGTTCATGCAAAAATACTATCAGACATCACACTACTACTAAATCATGACAGAGCAGAAGCAGAGTAAACATAAATGAAAGTCTAATTGTGTAGTGCTCATCAAGTAATATGTGAAAACAACGAAAAGGGGTAAGGGAAGAACGTCACCGAGTTAGCACCACTGTACCGACTTCAGATCGAAGCACCCACCTGAAACAGTCACAGCGCCTAACATCCAAGGTATGCTGGAATGTTGACTGGACCTACGAAAGACCCACCAAATGAAGGCCTAACCTAATTGACTCAAAATACTAAATACACAACCCCAAAACCACTGGAATTTCCACGGGAACACTCCCGTACCCACCGAAATATTTCGGAAGGTACCGATGTACACCGTAAGTCACCCAATGTCCCAAAATGCACCAATTTAGGTGTCCGGATAGCAAACATATGCCAAAGCGACAAAAAATTACAATAACGCACAAAATACTGTTCTGGGTATCCGGAAATGCCGTTTTCAGCACCGGAACCCTCCGCCGCTCACTCGTTGTTTTCGGATACCCGAGACAATGATAGCAACCAGACAATAAGGCTCGGCAACGAACCTGGGGCATTCACATCAATAAAAAAGTGAATCCCTATTCGAAAAACCACATTCCGCCGGCGATTTTGCCGGAAAATGTAATACGAAACTAACAACGGACTTCGCAAGGGCCTCGAGACCCTGGACAACTAGTCCATGGGTCATTAACAGCGACCCCATGTAGCCCGAGGCAGCCGTCAATGTTTAATTTACATAGAAGTCTCCATACAAATAATGATTACAAACATAATCATATAAAACGGATAGGTTGCCAAGTTACCGATCACTGAGGGGTTCCGTGTAGAATACTAAATCTGCCAAGTGGACAAGGTTGCAGTGTGGGAAGCCGGTCAGCGCGTAATTACAGAGCTTGAGTGAAGTGAAACATTTTAGCAAGATATTGACACGAAAATGGATGTATCAAATCTAAATTCCTTCTATGGAGGACTAAATTTTAAATACCAACTTTCCTTGGGCTAAGGTGCAATTGGTGCATCATAGTGGAGGACTTAGTGGAATTCCACTAAGGGTTCTCCATCCTTATCTCTTTCTCTCCTCCCTCAACCTAGTTGCAAGAGAGAGAAAGAAAAGAGAAGAAAAGAGAAAGGAAAAGAAGAAAAGAAAAAAAAACAAAGAGATGGAAATTGATCGCGTGCCGATCAAAATTGATCGCGTGCGCGTGGCCTGCGACATGGTAAGGTTTTTCCCTTCTCCTTTCTTCCTTTCTTTCCTTCTTCCTTCCTTCTTTTCTCTTTTTTTTCCTTGTGCTGGCAGCAGCTGCAGCCGAAGCCGCTTCTGGCAGTAGCTGTTGCAGCAACTTCAGCTGCTGCCAGTTGCAGCACCAGCAACTGCAACTCTGCCAGCCACAGCTGCAGTAGCTACAGCAGCAGCAGTGAGGAAAAAAAAAGAGAGAGAAGAGGAAAAGAGAAAAAGAAAAGTAGAAAAAAGAAAGAAAGAGAGAGGGAGAGAAAGAGAGATTGAATAGAGAGAAAGTTGGCGCAATTCGCGCCTCCAGTATTGAACTTGGTTTTCATCGGTCGGAAAAGGGCGTAGAAAAGTTCTCGAATCACATCGTGCTCCTCAATTAGAGGGTAATTCACATTCAATTGAGGTGAATCATAGGTAATAAGAGACTTGGATGTTATATGTTGAATCGTGAAAATTATGAGTAGGTTCTTGACTTCATCGATTGCTTCTTGCAGAGGAGCACCACTGGAGCTCCGCCGAGCTCTTTTACCACTTTTGTTTCCTTCGGAACTGCTTCTACTGGCTTTCGAGTACCCTTATTGACATCGGAGCTTCCTTCATAGATCCCTTGGAGACGTCAGCGGAGGAGTGGTATATTGAAGATTGATTCTATTCGTTATTGGATTAGCGCTTCGAGGTGGGTTCTGAGTCGTCGAAAATGACGGATTTCCCTCTACGTCTATTTGAATGCACATGCATATGTTTATGATCATATAGATTGATAAAGGATTACGTTAACATGGACTTGTGTAGAAGCATAATTTCCCCATAAGCGTTTATGTGAACAACGATTTATCCTTGAGCATTGTGTCGAAGGCATAACGTATGTTTTCATACATGGTTTTATTTGTTGATAGAGATGTTATGAGTATGAAGTTGAGTACTTATTCCCAAAGAGAGGCTAATGTAGGCCACACTTGTCCTCTAGAGGCATTTCCTTTTCTTTGCGTGGTACATGCCATGCATTATATGATAGAGGCCGAGGATTCGTGAGACATTTGTGGCTAGATCCTTTGGACATTTTATACTTGAGTTGAAACCATTGGGTCGTTTCTTGTGGTTCTTTGACCATCCCATTGTTTCCTAGTCGTGATATAAGGATTGTTAGCAATCTTTCATTTAGACATTCTAGTAGGTTGTGGGAGGTCAGTTGACATTTTATACATCTTGGTGAGTCATCTCGTACTCGTTTGTATTGAGCATCCTGGTTATTATGTGATAGAGGCCGTGGGTAGCGCAGCGATAGTGTGCAGATGTTTGGACATAGAGAGAGAGCATATGCATTTTCTGAGCTATGTGATAGATACTCTTGGTTAGCGTGGCGATAATAGACAGATCTTGGATATTGAGAGGTATCTGATCTTGCTACTGTGATATATGCATTATTTTTGACATTCTCTGATTGTGCCGAGGGTATCAAATTGGTTTCTTGTGATCTTTTGACCATTACATAGATCGTAGCCTGCAGAGCCACATTGAGTTTGACAGAGCTATGTGCTACTAGACTCGGTAGGGGTCGCTCCCCTTCGAGTGCAGCTCCGGACGCTAGCCAGTGATAGTAGAGATATATGTGCCCTTCGGAAGACGACCCACCTGCGGGAGTGGTGTTCGGACTGGGGGCAAAGCCTATGTGTCGGCGGTGCACCTGCGGGAGTGCGATCTGGGCACTAGGCGGGTGCAGGCTTGACCGAATGTACGAGTCGATCGTTGCGATTGGGTACTATGACAGCATTGGGTTATTAGTAGTAGCATTGATGCATGCACTAATCAGTTACTTTCCTTTCTTTTCATTCTATGTACAGGGATATGATAAGTCAACAGGTACATTCATCAATAGCATTTATTTATCTTTACTCTATGCACAGCGTTTGTTTATATTCAGTTATACATTTCCAGTAAAGTGATCAGTAGAGATATTTGCCATTCAGATTCTAGCCAATTATTCATTTACCGTTACTTATGGTTCTCTCAGTTATATGCGGATATTCATTTACCGTAGGTTTTATTGTTCTTTCACTACTCTGGCCTCCAGTAGACCTAGTGGGAAGGTCGTGGTTATCGTAGACCGCACCCACTGGGAACTGATGTTCAGTAGTTCTCACACCCTCTTGTGGTTTACTTTTCAGGGATACGTATACCGATAGTTGATCGAGGTAAGGGGGATCGCGCAGTAGATAGCATCTCCTACTAGCCTGCCTACATAGTAGAGGACCACCCGATAGAGTGCTACGCTGTACTTCATGTCCGTACTGGCGAGGGCTAGGGCTCTTTTACTGTACTTTCCTTTTGGCATTTGAGTTGTATCTGATGTAGTATGATGAGGTTCAGCAATTCAGCTTGTATATAGTGCTCTGATACATGTCGTTTGTTTATTTCAGTACTTCATCTTGATTCTTGTGTTGTGGAAACCCCTCAATTATGTACACAAGGCGGTCCCGAAGTGCAAGTAGGGCACACAGCAACTAGGGTCTAACAACAAGTATCCAGGGATCTGACAAAAGACCAACCCAAAACTGAAAGGAATAATAACAATCCTAACATGGTTATCAGAGCATAATCATACTAGATTTAAGAACAATAAACATGACAAGGGGTCCCCAGAGAGTATACGGCGGTGTGGTGGTGATAAGGTGCACAAAGGAAAGTACACAAAATAAAGGTGATACAAGTTCCACCAATAACATACATCCACTACATAGGGTGAACTCTACTACTAACTCAAAAGTAACTCACTATACACCTTTCATATAATACAAAAGAAAGGTAACCACCTAAGCGACTATCTCCTCAGGAGCTAACTAGTCGCGACGTCCTTGCCTCGATCCCTTGCCTCTCCCGCAGTGGAAGGCTCTGAAATAAAAACAACAAACCCCAGGGGGATGAGAACTATTATTCAATAGTTCCCAGTGGGTAAGCCGCCGAGAGGAGCGGGATACACCACTAGGTCAACTGAGGCAAAAGTAGGATTAGTATAAAAATATGCGTACATTTAAAAGTTCCACACTACTATGCCTCTACCATAAAGTTATGAACATGTAATATTCTATTCATGATCATGTTACAATGCAAGTAAATCTTCTACTCATGTACATGTGTAAATATGCAATATTTTAGCTACACATGTTCTAATGTCATAATCTCACTATATGCCATGTCATGTCCACTACCACATGTAACATAGATACCCAATCCATAGGGGACGATGTTGTCCCGCTTGTGCCGTGCCTAATGGCCCCGTGGTAGTCAGCATTCTCTCACTAGAATGAGACTCTCCCCCAACGGCGATCCACTTCGGCGCCCAAACCTGCACGGGCGATCAATGTCGCAAGGCTAACTCCGGAGTGCCGGCTTGTAGGGAGCGACCCTCACAAGCATGTGCGAATGAGCACAAATGGCCAACAAGCATAATCAACTGCATAAGTGTCACGTTCATCATGTCTAAAACATGGAATGCCAAGTAGTGACCAAGAGTCCAACACTATGTCATAATGTCCACTTGTTATACACCTAAGTAATATGCAACATACTTAGTTTAACATTCTCAAAGGTTTGTCATATGCCATGACTAATGCTACTAAGAGCCAATATATAAGCATCATGAATGAATCTCATATTCTACTATACATCTAGTATCCCACATGATGTCTCACTTATCCAACATGCATTTCTACATATAATAAGATGAAATGCTACAAAACCATTACACAAGTTTATTTCATGCATGTTATCAACCCCTACAAGGTACATGCAATTCTTATGAATGACACCTATATGTCATGATTCCAACAATATCATAATGCCACATTTAGCATGTAAATGCACAATTTAGAGCTTTTAACAAAACCGAAGACATAGGGGGATTTCACCCATTTCGGTGAGGTCAAACCCAGCGGAACTCCTTCGAGACCTCGCAGTACGTCGAAACGGAGTTGTCCCCTTGATTTCTAGCACCCTAAAGAAAATTCCTAGGGGGTCACAAGTGTCGAACGAACACTTTCGAAAATTGACATATACAAGAGGGAAAAAATGGTGGAATTTATCTTAGACCAAGAAATTTTTGTCCAAATTCCAAATCGAAGTTAGGAGGCTTCAAATCCAACCTAACATAACATTCTACACCCATCAATTCCCATCCAAAAGCCTAGAATTAAGAAACCCCAAAATAAACCCTAGGTTTACCATTTTAAGGTTTCATCAACAATGATCCAAATAAACCACAAAAGAGGGTTTACAAGAGAATTACTCACCTCTTTTGAGCTCCAATCTAGGTCCAAAGAAGCTAGGGTTGGAGATAAACCTCAAACAAGCTCTCTTCTCCACCTCCAAGTTCCTCCAAGGGTAAGCTAGCAAGCTTGAGTGCAAGGGAGAAGAGAAAAGAGATCAAATCCTTGGTTCCATAACCTTGGAAGCAAGAAATCTAGAGAGAGAAAGGGGAAGAAACCCTACCTTTCTTCTCCAAGTCCTCAGCACAATGAGGGCTGTGAGGGAGTGTGAAGGGTTAAGTTACACGTTGTAACAATTGCCCTAACACCCCTCCAAAACCCAACATTTGCAAACTGCACAAAGTTGCAGTTTCTGCACTGTATACCGGTATGCGTATGGGCATACCGGTATCCGGCCAGAAATCCCGCAAACCCGAGCCTCGGCCAAAAAGGCCACGCAACAGTATTCCGGTATGCAACACCCAGTACCGGAACAAAAGACTTCAGTACCGGTATGTGCATATCAGTACCGGAATACCATCTCATTCCGGTATCTGCCGCCGGATTCCGCAGAACCCGAGAGCAGCGCAAACCAGTTTCTCACTGGATTCCGGTATCCCAAAATCACATACCGGTATACAATGTCAAAACTGCAGTTTTTGCAGATTTTGACTTCCGGAGTCCGTTTTCGCACTTTCTAAGTCCCGAAAACACTCCCAAGCTCTCGAAACACAGCCAAAACCTCCAGATTAGTATAAAGTACTAATCTTACACTAGAACCTTGCAATTTGCTAAAGTTCAGTATACTACATACACCCCTCCTAAAAAGGAGTTTCGTCCGCGAAACTAGAAGTCGAATACCTCAAGATTCCATCTGAAAAAGATGGGGATAACGCTCCAGCAGTGAACTCTCCAACTCCCACGTGGCCTCGCGCTCGTCGTGGTTGCTCCAAAGCACCTTCACATAAGGAATATCTCGATTCCTTAGTTTCTTTACTTCATGAGCCAAAATCTTCACCGGATACTCTTCAAAGCTCAAGTCTTCATGAAGCTCTAATGGAGAGGAGTCCAAAACATGAGTTGGATCAAAAACATACTTCCGGAGCATAGATACATGGAACACATTGTGTACTCCCGATAGGTTTGGTGGTAATGCAAGCCGATAAGCTACCGGGCCTATACGCTCCAACACCTCAAAGGGTCCAATGAATCGGGGACTCAACTTCCCTCGAATGCCAAACCTTTTAATTCCCTTCGTCGGCGATACCTTTAGGAAGACATGGTCTCCAATCTGAAATTCCAAATCTCGCCGACGCTTATCCGCATAACTCTTTTGGCGACTTTGAGCCGAAATTAACCTTTGCCGTGCAATGCGAACCTTGCTTTCCGCCTCTTGCAGCACATCAGGGCCTAGAACCAAAATTTCACCAACTTCACTCCAATGAAGGGGTGATCGGCACTTTCTTCCATAAAGTGCCTCGAATGGTGCCATCTTAATGCTTGCTTGATAACTATTGTTATAAGCAAACTCCGCCATAGGTAGATGTTGGTGCCACCCACCTTGGTAATCCATCACACAAGCTCGAAGCATGTCCTCCAAGATCTGAATGGTCCGCTCAGACTGTCCGTCGCTCTGAGGGTGAAAAGCTGTACTGAAATCCAAACGAGTGCCCAACGCTTCGTGTAGGCTTTTCCAAAAGTGCGATACAAATCTAGTATCTCGATCCGATACAATCGACGTGGGCACACCATGAAGCCGCACCACTTGATCAAGATAGACTTGTGCTAGCCTCTCCCCGGTCCAAGTCGTGTGGATAGGAATAAAATGTGCAGATTTAGTCAGCCTATCCACAATTACCCACACGACGTCATGCCTGGCTTGTGAGCGCGGCAAAACCCATGACAAAATCCATCGTAATCTGTTCCCACTTCCACACAGGTATAGGTAGACTTTGAAGCTTTCCTGCAGGGAGTCTATGCTCAGCCTTTACTTGCTGACAAGTCAAACATCGAGCCACAAACTCGCCAATATCCTTCTTCATCCCGGGCCACCAATAATGTATCTTCAAATCCTTGTACATTTTTGTGCCACCTGGGTGTATAGCATAGGGCGCTCGATGTGCTTCCAACAGAATCTTCTCTTTAATCTCAGCCTCTGCCGGTACACAAATCCGGTTCTGAAATCGGAGCATCCCTTGATCATCCAAAAGAAAACCACCAGTGTTTCCTTCTTCGATTCTAGCTCGAATCTTTTGCAACTCCAAGTCTTGGGCTTGCTTTTCTTTAATCCAATTCAGCAAGGTAGGTTGCACTACCAAGGACATCAACCTCAAAGGTGTGTCGGGAGTTACCACTTCCAAATCCATCCGTCTCAACTCCGCCAACAATGGTGGTTGAGTAACAAGTAGCATAGCCAAATTCTCCGTTGATTTGCGACTTAAAGCATCCGCCACCACGTTTGCTTTTCCCGGGTGGTAGAGAATCGTCAAATCATAATCCTTAAGTAGCTCCAACCATCGTCGCTGCCTTAAGTTCAAATCTTTCTGAGTGAAAAGATACTTTAGGCTCTTGTGATCGGTGTAGACTTCGCACCGCTCGCCATAAAGGTAATGGCGCCACAGTTTCAAGGCAAACACTACGGCTGCCAGTTCCAAATCATGGGTTGGGTAATTCTTTTCATAATCCTTAAGTTGACGGGAAGCATAAGCTATCACCTTTCCGTCCTGCATCAAAACACAACCCAAACCGTTAAGTGAAGCATCACTATAAATCACATACCCTGCCCCGGCGATAGGCAAAGCCAAAATCGGGGCGGTGGTCAACCGTTCCTTAAGCTCCATAAAGCTCCTATCACACATATCATTCCAAATGAACTTGGTCCCCTTATGTGTGAGCCGAGTGAGGGGCATAGACAACTTGGCAAATCCCTCAACGAACCTCCGGTAGTACCCGGCCAAACCAAGAAAACTTCGAACCTCAGTCACATTGGTTGGTCTGGGCCAATCCTTGATCGCCTCGATCTTCTTAGGATCCACCGATATACCGGCTCCCGATATTACATGTCCCAAAAATGACACTTCGCGGAGCCAAAACTCACACTTCTTCAGTTTAGCAAAAAGCTTCTTCTCCCGAAGCACTTGCAACACTTGCCTCAAATGACCCTCGTGTTCCTCGTCGCTTCGGGAATACACCAAGATGTCATCGATGAACACCACAACAAACCTGTCTAAGTAAGGCTTAAAGACACGGTTCATTAAATCCATAAAAGCTGCCGGGGCATTAGTAAGCCCAAACGGCATAACTGTAAACTCATAATGTCCATACCGTGTTCGAAAAGCCGTCACAGGCACGTCCTCCGCCTTGATCTTAAGTTGATGGTACCCAGATTGCAAATCTATCTTGGAGTACACCATCGATCCTTGCAGTTGATCAAAAAGATCATCAATCCTTGGCAATGGATACCTATTCTTGATCGTGACCTTATTTAGTTCACGATAATCCACACAAAGTCGAAGGGATCCATCCTTCTTCTTCACAAATAAAACCGGCGCTCCCCAAGGTGAGACACTTGGTCTAACAAAACCTTTGTCCAGCAAATCCTGTAATTGCGCCTTCAACTCTTTAAGCTCCGCAGGTGCCATCCTATAGGGTGTCTTTGAGATTGGGGTAGTCCCAGGAATAAGATCTACCACAAACTCAATCTCCCTATCAGGTGGCATTCCCGGTAATTCAGTCGGGAACACATCTCCAAACTCTCGCACAACAGGCGTATCCTCAACTTGAGGGGTATCTCCATCACTCACAGTAACACTAGCCAAATAGGCTACACAACCTCTCCGAATCAACTGTTTAGCTCGCGTCGAAGAGATAGTCATCGCAAACAATGAACTCTTGCACCCCCGAAATACAACCTCACCTTGACCAGGTTCTCGAAAGATCACAACCCGGTTCAAGCAGTCGATCGTGGCATAGTATCTACTAAGCCAATTCATGCCCAACACTACATCGAACTCACCAAGCTTCCGTAGAGCTAATAAATCAATCGGCATAAACCAATCCCCTATCCTAACGGGGCAACCAGGGCAAAACTCTCGAACATCTAAAACATGATCAGGAACAACAACTTGACCAGGATGCAAGGTTGGTAAAAGCTCGATGCCATGCAACTCGGCAAACAGCCGATCGATGAATGAATGTGATGCACCGGTATCAAATAATGCTCTAACTCTTATGCCATTAATTAAAATGATACCTGCAACGACCTCCCCCGCTGCTGCTGCCTCCTCAGTCTGGGCCGCATACAACCGCCCACTAGGTGCCTGCCGTGACCCCTCGGTCTGCCGCTGAACGGGCGGTCGCCCGGCCTGGTGGTGGGTAGGTGGAATCCCACGACTCTGTCCCGGTGATGCCGGTGCCGATGCCGATGACGGGGCTGGGGAAGAACCTCTCGGACACTCCGAGCGAAAGTGGCCCTCCTGGCCACACTGATAGCACTTGCCCACTCGCTGCGGGCATTGTGGTGGAATATGAGGACCACCACAAATCACGCAACGCGGTGGTCGGCGACGATCCGGCGCTCCGCGCGATGAAGTAGAGCCACGCCCTCGGGATTGGCTCCTAGGATGCTTTGGCGGCCTCTTAGAGCTAGTCTTGCTGCCTCCTTCATCCGTCGACCGCTTACCTTTCGCTCTGTCCCAAGCTTCACTTTCTTCTCTAGCAATCTCCGCGCCTTTCTCCACAATCAAGGCGCGATTTACCACCTCCCGGTATGTCTGTAGACCCGCCGATTGAACCATCCTGTAGATCGACGGTCGAAGGCCCGTCTCAAAGATACGAGCCTTATCTTCATCATCTCTCACAACAAACGGAACACAGTGCAGTAGACGAGAAAACTCCCGTTCATACTCCGCCACTGTCCTGTCCCTCTGGCGCAAATTGCGCAAATCCCTCTCCATCTGTCTCTTGACGCTCTGAGGGAAGAATGTCTCCAACAACAACTCCTTGAACCTTTTCCAAGTGATGGCCGCAAGGTCGGTGTTAGGATCATCTCGAATGTCCGCCCACCACTGATATGCAACACTGTCCAAGTGATAGGTCGCTAGCCACACCTTGTCTCGCTCCTCCACGAAAGTGTCGTGGAATAGTTTCTCCATGTGAAGAAGCCACTTCTCCACAACCCAATGATCAGCCTTCTCTCCATCAAAAGTTTGAGGACTGCACCTCCTGAACTCGTTCAAGCGGTCCATGAGTCGATCTCGCTCTGCTCCAGTCACCATCGTCGGTAGAACCGTCCTCGAAGGTGATGCCTGAACTGGCGGTGTCACAACGACCTCCTCCCTTGGTTCCGTACTCGTGGCCGCACGATCCGCACCCGGTGCCGGTGCTTGTGCCCCTGCAGTCAGTCACACTCCTGTCGGCGCAGGTGATGAAGAGGACACTGTGCCGTCCTAGTAGAAGCTTGTTGCAACAACAAATCTTCTAATCGTTTCATCCTCGCTTCCTGTCGGCGGGAAGCGTCCACTTGTCGCTGAGCCGCAGTTGATTGCTGCGTCACCAAGTCCGTCAACAAGGTGAGCTGATCACGAAGCTCTCGGACCTCACTAGATCCGGAGGTAGCAGAGGTCTCCACTTCCTCTGCATCGGCTGCCGCGGCCGCCTCGGTCGATTGAGAACGAGTAATCGGCATTACAAGCTACAACAACATAAAATGCGTAAGTTAGAAAACTCACGCCAGCGAAACCCCACACAATAATTAAAATCCCAATCACGCGAAAGTAAATGAAGTGAGCTCCTAACTAACTCTCGATGTCACGTTGTCGGCCGCCAACGTGACCCTCTAAGAGTTAGATATCACACACTTCGATCAAGCTCCAATCACTTGGAGTTAAAACACAACCCAATTGTGTTACTTTCGCCCAAGTCATAGACAATCTCGTCTCTCACGAGCCTAATTCCTATAGTCTAGCCGGCCTAAGGTTTACTAGGTCCACAATGACTTAACCCTAGGCTCTGATACCACTATAATCTGTCACGCCCCGGGGCCCAAGCGGAAGCACACCCGGACGCGTGCACAGACCCGCCGTGTACACAAGGCGCCCAAGTGCACACAAGGCGTCTACAACAAGTATACAATGAAAGGAATAATAACAATCCTAACATGGTTATCAGAGCATAATCATACTAGATTTAAGAACAATAAACATGACAAGGTAGAGTATACATAAGGTGCACAAAGGAAAGTACACAAAATAAAGGTGATACAAGTTCCACCAATAATACATCCACTACATAGGGTGAACTCTACTACTAACTCAAAAGTACATACACCTTTCATATAATACAAAAGAAAGGTAACCACCTAAGCGACTATCTCCTCAGGAGCTAACTAGTCGCGACGTCCTTGCCTCGATCCCTTGCCTCTCCCGCAGTGGAAGGCTCTGAAATAAAAACAACAAACCCCAGGGGGATGAGAACTATTATTCAATAGTTCCCAGTGGGTAAGCCGCCGAGAGGAGCGGGATACACCACTAGGTCAACTGAGGCAAAAGTAGGATTAGTATAAAAATATGCGTACATTTAAAAGTTCCACACTACTATACTATATGCCTCTACCATAAAGTTATGAACATGTAATATTCTATTCATGATCATGTTACAATGCAAGTAAATCTTCTACTCATGTACATGTGTAAATATGCAATATTTTAGCTACACATGTTCTAATGTCATAATCTCACTATATGCCATGTCATGTCCACTACCACATGTAACATAGATACCCAATCCATAGGGGACGATGTTGTCCCGCTTGTGCCGTGCCTAATGGCCCCGTGGTAGTCAGCATTCTCTCACTAGAATGAGACTCTCCCCCCACGGCGATCCACTTCGGCGCCCAAACCTGCACGGGCGATCAATGTCGCAAGGCTAACTCCGGAGTGCCGGCTTGTAGGGAGCGACCCTCACAAGCATGTGCGAATGAGCACAAATGGCCAACAAGCATAATCAACTGCATAAGTGTCACGTTCATCATGTCTAAAACATGGAATGCCAAGTAGTGACCAAGAGTCCAACACTATGTCATAATGTCCACTTGTTACACCTAAGTAATATGCAACATACTTAGTTTAACATTCTCAAAGGTTTGTCATATGCCATGACTAATGCTACTAAGAGCCAATATATAAGCATCATGAATGAATCTCATATTCTACTATACATCTAGTATCCCACATGATGTCTCACTTATCCAACATGCATTTCTACATATAATAAGATGAAATGCTACAAAACCATTACACAAGTTTATTCCATGCATGTTATCAACCCCTACAAGGTACATGCAATTCTTATGAATGACACCTATATGTCATGATTCCAACAATGTCATAATGCTACATTTAGCATGTAAATGCACAATTTAGAGCTTTTAACAAAACCGAAGACATAGGGGGATTTCACCCATTTCGGTGAGGTCAAACCCACCGGAACTCCTTCGAGACCTCGCAGTACGTCGAAACGGAGTTGTCCCCTTGATTTCTAGCACCCTAAAGAAAATTCCTAGGGGGTCACAAGTGTCGAACGAACACTTTCGAAAATCGACATATACAAGAGGGAAAAAGGGTGGAATTTACCTTAGACCAAGAAATCTTTGTCCAAATTCCAAATCGAAGTTAGGAGGCTTCAAATCCAACCTAACATAACATTCTACACCCATCAATTCCCATCCAAAAGCCTAGAATTAAGAAACCCCAAAATAAACCCTAGGTTTACCATTTCAAGGTTTCATCAACAATGATCCAAATAAACCACAAAAGAGGGTTTACAAGAGAATTACTCACCTCTTTTGAGCTCCAATCTAGGTCCAAAGAAGCTAGGGTTGGAGATAAACCTCAAACAAGCTCTCTTCTCCACCTCCAAGTTCCTCCAAGGGTAAGCTAGCAAGCTTGAGTGCAAGGGAGAAGAGAAAAGAGATCAAATCCTTGGTTCCATAACCTTGGAAGCAAGAAATCTAGAGAGAGAAAGGGGAAGAAACCCTACCTTTCTTCTCCAAGTCCTCAGCACAATGAGGGCTGTGAGGGAGTGTGAGTGTGAAGGGTAAGTTACACGTTGTAACAATTGCCCTAACACCCCTCCAAAACCCAACATTTGCAAACTGCACAAAGTTGCAGTTTCTGCACTGTATACCGGTATGCGTATGGGCATACCGGTATCCGGCCAGAAATCCCGCAAACCCGAGCCTCGGCCAAAAAGGCCACGCAACAGTATTCCGGTATGCAACACCCAGTACCGGAACAAAAGACTTCAGTACCGGTATGTGCATATCAGTACCGGAATACCATCTCATTCTGATATCTGCCGCCGAATTCCGCAGAACCCGAGAGCAGCGCAAACCAGTTTCTCACTGGATTCCGGTATCCCAAAATCACATACCGGTATACAATGTCAAAACTACAGTTTTTACAGATTTTGACTTCCGGAGTCCGCTTTCGCACTCTCTAAGTCCCGAAAACACTCCCAAGCTCTCGAAACACAGCCAAAACCTCCAGATTAGTATAAAATACTAATCTTACACTAGAACCTTGCAATTTGCTAAAGTTCAGTATACTACAAGCTTGGGTCCAGGTGGGTTTCTCCCCGCATGGCGACGTACGGGGGCGTCGAGGCTGGTCGGGGGGTGGTCGCCGGGCTCCGAGGGGTCGGCGGCGATGGCTCAGAGCAGATGCGGCCAAGAGGGGAGAGCTCCCGAGTCCAACAGTGAGGGGGCAGAGGGATATAGAGAGAGAGAAGACTGGGGGTTTCTCGGCCACCGTGGGAGGTCGCTAAGGCTAGCAAATGAGCGAGCCGGCTCGTGTTCGGCTCGCGTTCGGCTCGGTATTCGGCTCGCTCGAGCTCGACTCGAAATTAAATGAGCCGAGCTTGAACAGGAAAAATAAGGTTCGCGATTTTTCGATATCATTTGCCTGGTGATCGAAAGGGCTCAAAATCAATGGCTGAAAATAAAAATCTCACAAAATGTGATAATATGACTCTAAAATTTTGGATCAAAGATATTGATCTTGTTTTATATAGTATAAAGAAGTTTCTATCAAATTTTCATGTGATTTGAATATTTCTACACCGTTAAACTTGCAAACGGCTCACCACGACCATTGAAATTGTTGATTTTGAGCGAGCTCGAGCCCTAAACGAGCCGCTTGAAATTCTTAACATCATGCAATCTTTAGTTTAATTTTTATAAAATATTATCTAAAATTTGATACAAAAAATGTCTAATAGTTCAACATACAAAATGAATGCATGAAATGTGGTATTATAATATTAAAAAAAATTAGCGGAAATGACTCTACAAGCAAGTGAAAGAGAAAGGGGAGAGAACAATTAGAGTAGAATTTTGTTGGTTTGGTTTTGTGGGCCAGCAAATATACCCAATAATCTAAACTCTATACACATATGACTAAAATATATAATATATATTATTATATATTATTAATATGGAGTCCGGCTATGATACTATCGATAGTACCAAGCACTTTGTGCTATCGAATTTTTCGCCGTTAGATCTACCCTTTTGATCATTTCCATCCGTTAGATCATACTATTCAACTAACCGCCTACTCAACCCTAGGGGACCACTATCATCCTAACAGCACAATCCCTTCATCCTAGGGCCGAAAATCTAATAGCACCAAGTGCTTGGTACTATTATCTAATAGCCTAATTAGGCTACTATACTATTAATAGTATATTAATAGTATAGTAGCTTAATTAGGCTATTAGATAATAGTACCAAGCACTTGGTGCTATTAGATTTTCGGACCTTGGAAGAAGTGATGTGCGGTTAGGATGATAGTGATCTCCGGTTAGGATGATAGTGATTTTCTAAGGTTGAGTGAGTGATTGGTTAAATAGTATGATCTAACGGGTGGAAATGGTCAAAGAGGTAGATCTAACGGCAGAAAACTCGATAACACCAAACGTTTGATGCTATCAATAATATAGTAGCCGGACTATATATATATATATATATATATATATATATATATATATATATATATATATATATATATATATATATATATATATATATATATATATTCGAGCTTTTCGAGCCTAATTCGAGCGAGCCCAGTAATACTCAAGCTTGGCTTGAAATAAATTTCGAGCTTTTTTTTTATGTTCAAGTTCGGCTTATTTAATTTGGAGTCGCGCTCGAGCGAGCCGAATATCGAGCCGAACGCGAGTCGAACACGAGCCGGCTCGCTCATTTGCCAGCCCTAGTAGCCACCTCCTCGAGGGCCAGCGACCTCTGGGGCTGGAAGCGAGCCGAGCTCGAGCGAGCTTACCTTGGCTCAAGCTTGGCTTGAAATTAATTTTGAGCCTAAATTTAGGCTCAAGCTTGGCTTGAAATTAATTCGAGCTGAGCTCGAGCGAGCCTAATTTCGAATCGAGCGAGCTCGTGCCCTAAACAAGCCACTTGAGATTCTTAACATCATGCAATTTATAGTTTAATTTTTATAAAAAATTATCTAAAATTTGATACAAAAATATGTCTAATAGTTCAACATACAAAATAAATACATGAAATACGGTATTATAATATTAAGCAAAATAATATATGAGTTGATATATCTATTTGTATTTTTGTTCCAGTCTTACATGTCTTCTCTTTCGCCTTCAATCTACATATTATTCTTTTTCAACTATACAGTCAAAAAATGAATAAATTAAATAAACAAGTATTAGACTAAATTACTAAAGGCCTTTTTGCATAAAAAATCCACTAGTTTTGGGCTTTTGCAAAATTGGGTCGCTATTTTCGATTTTGCAGATTCGGTCCGGATTTTCAGCAAACTGACCAAAATACCCTTCTTACTTTTTCTCTCTCCTCTTTTTTTCTCTCTCCTCTTTTTTTCTCTCTCCTTTTTTTTTTTCTCTCGCTCTTTTTTTTTTCTCTCCGAACGGCGGAGGCGGAGGTGGAAACGGCCCGCCTCGCCCCTCACGCCCTCGCACTCGCCCGCGCACCCCCGCCCTCCTCGCCTCCGACCCCTCCGAGGCCGCGCCTCGCCGCGACTCTTTTTTATTTTTTTCCCTCTCCGACCCTCCTCCACCCGCCGTCCCCGCCGCCACCGCCGGCGACGAAGAAGAAGTGCTTCTTGGGGCCGAGAAGCACGCCGGCGAGGGAGGGAAAAAATATAGTTACACTCCGGCGAGGGCGATGGGTCATGACAAAAAAAATTGTAAAGAAAAAAATAAATATAAAAAAATATTGTTTCCCTACTTAAAAGAACAAAAAATAGAGAAAAATGAAGAAGATGATGAAATTGCACTGTTAAAAAAAATTACACTGTTTTAAAAAATATTTGCACTGTTTTAATTAATGTTGCACTATTTAAAAGAGAAATTACACTCTTTTGAGATGAAATTTACACTCTTTAGACCAAATTGCACTATTTAGAATAATGTTGCACCGTTTTTTTCTCTTCCTCTTCTTATTCCTTCTTCCTCCACTCTCCATCCTCATTCCCCCTTTCTCTCTCTCTTTCCTCACACTCCAAAACAATTTTGAACCGGTGCGGTCGAAGCCGGAGGAGGAGGAGCGGCCGTAGTTGCGGGGGTCGAAGAGGTAAACGGAGAGGAGGGAGAGGGAGGCGTCGGCGGTGGCGCGCGGGGCGGTGGTGGGCGGGGCGCAGGGGGCGCGGCGAGCGCAGGGGGCGTCGGCGCGGGTGGGAGCGCAGGCGCGGGGGGGCGCGTGCGCAGAGGCGCATGGAGCGCCCCCTGCGCCCACCCGGGGGGGGGGGGGGGCGGGGGCCCCCAGGCCCGGGCCCGGGCGGGCGGGCGCCGGGGCGGGGGCCCGGGCCCGGGCGGGTGCAGGCCCCTGCTTCCCCTGCGGCCCGCCCCCCCCGCGCCTCCAGGGGCCGCAGGGGGTGCGTCCCCTGCGCCCCCCGCGCCCCGCGCCCGCGCCCTGCGCCCCGCCGCGCCCTTGCCGCCGACTCTCCTCTTCTCCCCTCTCTCTTCTCCCCGTTTACCTCTTCGCCCCGCCGCGCCCTCGCCGCCGACGCGCTGCTCCCCTTCTCCCCTCTCCCTTCTCCCTGTTTACCTCTTCGCCCCGCCGCGCCCTCGCCGCCGATGCGCTACTCCCGCTCGCCTTCGAGATCCTTGACCGCGGGAAGATGGACGAAAATAAAAATACAACGAATGTGTAAAATGGTGCAATGAAGGTGCAAAATGATGAAAAATAGTGCAACGAAAGTCAAAATGGTGCAACTAAGGTGTAAATAGTGCAACGTAGAGCGGCCGAGCTTAGTTGCACTATTTTACACCTTAGTTGCACTATTTTACACCTTAGTTGCACTATTTTACACCTTAGTTGCACCGTTTTGATCTTCGTTACACTATTTTTCATCATTTTGCACCTTCATTGCACAATTTTACACATTCGTTGTACTTTTATTTTTCGTCCATCTTCCCGCGGGGAAGAATCTCGAAGGCGAGCGGGAGTAGCGCGTCGGCGGCGAGGGCGCGGCGGGGCGAAGAGGTAAACAGGGAGAAGGGAGAGGGGAGAAAGGGAGCAGCGCGTCGGCGGCGAGGGCGCGGCGGGGCGAAGAGGTAAACGGGGAGAAGGGAGAGGGGAGAAGAGGAGCGTCGGCGGAGAGGGCGCGACGGGGCGCAGGGCGCGGGCGCGAGGCGCGGGGGGCGCAGGGGACGCGCCCCCTGCGGCCCCTGGAGGCGCGGGCGCGGGCCGTAGGGGGCGCAGGGGCCCGCACCCGCCCGGGCCCTGGCCCCCGCCCCTGCGCCCGCCCGCCCGGGCCCGGGCCTGGGCCCCCGCCCGCCTCCCCGGGTGGACGTAGGGGGCGCTCTATGCGCCCCCTGCGCACGCGCCCCCAGGGGGCGCCCCCTGCGCCCCTAGGGGGCGCGTTCCCAGAGGAGAGGGGGCCCAGGGGGACCGCGCCTGCGCCTGCGCTCCCACCCGCGCCGACGCCCACTGCGCTCGCCGAGCCCCCTGCGCCCGCCCGCCACAGCCCCGCGCGCCACCGCCGACGCCTCCCTTTCCCTCCTCTCCAATTACCTCTTCGACCCCCGCGACTACGGCCGCTCCTCCTCCTCCGGCTTTGACCGCACCGGTTCAAAATTGTTTTGGAGTGTGAGGAAAGAGAGAGAGAAAGGGGGGATGAGGATGGAGAGTGGAGGAAGAAGGAAGAAGAAGAGGAAGAGAGAAAAATGGTGCAACATTATTCTAAATAATGCAATTTGGCCTAAAGAGTGTAAATTTCATCTCAAAAGAGTGTAATTTCTCTTTTAAATAGTGCAACATTCATTAAAACAGTGCAAATATTTTTTAAAACAGTGTAATTTTTTTTAGCAGTGCAATTTCATCATCTTCTTTATTTTTCTCTATTTTTTTTTCTTTTTAGTAAGGAAACAATATTTTTTTTTTTTCTTTACAATTTTTTTTGTCACGACCCACCGCCCTCGCCGGAGTGTAACTATATTTTTTCCCTCCCTCGCCGGCGTGCTTCTTGGCCCCAAGAAGCACTTCTTCTTCGTCGCCGGCGGTGGCGGCGGGGACGGCGGGTGGAGGAGAGTCGGAGAGGGAAAAAAAAAAAAGAGTCGCGGCGAGGCGCGGCCTCGGCAGGGTCGGAGGCGAGGAGGGCGGGGGTGCGCGGGCGAGGGCGTGAGGGGCGAGGCGGGCCGTTTCCACCTCCGCCTCCGCCGTTCGGAGAGAAAAAAAAAAGAGCGAGAGAAAAAAAAAAGAGGAGAGAGAAAAAAAAGAGGAGAGATCTAGAAAAAAGAGGAGAGAGAAAACGTAAGAAGGGTATTTTGGTCAGTTTGCTGAAAATCCGGACCGAATCTGCAAAATCGAAAATAGCGACCCAATTTTGCAAAAGCCCAAAACTAGTGAATTTTTTATGCAAAAAGGCCATTACTAAATCATATGTAACTAAAATCAAAATTTTTGTATAAACATAATAATTTTTTACCTTAAAAATATATCTATATATTATCTCTAGTATACAACCAATGGTATTTTCTCTTTATTATAATGTAATAAAATCATATCAGACTAGAATTTTTCGACATTGGAAGGGGGTGAGAGAGGTTAGAAATTTAGGGAAAACAACTCTGCTAGAAAGTAAAAGAGAGGGAGAGAAAGAGTAAGTAAGGTAGGATTTTGCTGGTTTGGTCTGTTGGGCCAGTATATACGGTCCAATAATCAAAACTCTATATACATATAATATATATATATATATATAGAGTCATTTACCTATCAAACGAGTAGTCTAAAAATGAACGGCTGAAAATAAAAATCTCGTAAAAAGTGATAATAAAAGACTCGAATTCAAGATCAGAGGTGATGATCTTATTCTAAATAGTGAAAAGAATTTTCAATAAAAATTTCATCAGATTTGAATTATTTTATACCGTTAAACTCACAAACACATCACATCGACCATTAAAATTGTTAATTTTGAGACCTATTGATCACTAGCCAAATAGTATTGAAAAATTATGAAATTTAGTTTTCAAATAGTTTTAATAGTGTAGATCAAGTCTAACGGAGCCGATCGTCGATTCGGAAGCCGCATCATTGAAAACAACTTGGTAGCACGGAGGGCTCCGTGCTACCGATAGTATAGTAGCCTAGTTCTCTATATATATATATATATATATATATATATATATATATATATAAGAGTAAGTAGGATAAGATTTTGCTGATTTGGTCTGCTGGGCCAGTATATACGGTCCAATAATCGAAACTCTATATACATATAATTAAAATACATAATATATATATATAATATTATATAATATTATATATATATATATATATATATATATATATATAATACATAATATATATATAATATTATATAATATTATATATATATATATATTATGTATTTTAATTATATGTATATAGAGTTTCGATTATTGGACCGTATATACTGGCCCAGCAGACCAAACCAGCAAAATCCTACCTTACTTACTCTTTCTCTCCCTCTCTTTTAGTTGCTAGCATTGTTATTTTCCCTAAATTTCTAACCTCTCTCACCCCCTTCCAATGTCGAAAAATTCTAGTCTGATAAGATTTTATTACATTATAATAAAGAGAAAATACCATTGGTTGTATACTTGAGATAATATATAGATATATTTTTAAGGTAAAAAATTATTATGTTTATACAAAAATTTTGATTTTAGTTACATATGATTTAGTAATTTAGTCTAATACTTGTTTATTTAATTTATTCATTTTTTGACTGTATAGTTGAAAAAGAATAATATGTAGATTGAAGGCGAAAGAGAAGACATGTAAGACTGGAACAAAAATACAAATAGATATATCAACTCATATATTATTTTGCTTAATATTATAATACCGTATTTCATGTATTTATTTTGTATGTTGAACTATTAGACATATTTTTGTATCAAATTTTAGATAATTTTTTATAAAAATTAAACTATAAATTGCATGATGTTAAGAATTTCAAGTGGCTCATTTAGGGCACGAGCTCGCTCGATTCGAAATTAGGCTCGCTCGAGCTCGGCTCGAATTAATTTCAAGCCAAGCTTGAGCCAAGGTAAGCTCGCTCGAGCTCGGCTCGCTTCCAGCCCTAGAGGTCGCTGGCCCTCGAGGAGGTGGCTACTATGCATGTGGAGGAGGACCCTACTGCGGCTAGGGTTTGGATGGGAGGGAAGAAAGAGCTAGGGTTTCGGTTTTCACCATGAAAACCCTAGCTATGCAATATATAGGTTAGGAAAAATTGCATATAAATCCGCCAAAATTTGAAATTTCTTTTTTAGTCCCTCACAGCAAGCGCAAATTGCTTGAAAGCACCTCCACGTGCAATCTCGCACAAAACGATGCATAAAATATTAGGGTTTTTTTTCAAAATTACAGAATTTCCATAATCGACCCCTCCTCGAACTTTATGCAAATTCGGACGATCGGCTCGACGGATCTGCGAACAGATTGCACCAGCACCTCCGGCACCGCTGGACCATCAGATCTGTATTTTGTTTCGACTGAATTAGTCGCCGATTCGCGAGAATTCCATCCTCCTCTCGCCTCCATATATATATATACAGAAGCTATATATATATATATATATTATATATATATATATATATTCAAATTCAAGTTTTGAATTTAAACAAAATTACAGGTTCAGAAATTCTCAGATATTACATCATCCCCCCTTACAAGAAATTTCGTCCCTGAAACTTGATTACACTGCCCCCGCGAACAACTGTGGATACCGCTCTCGCATATCAGACTCAAGCTCCCATGTAGCCTCACGCTCCTCGTAATTCTCCCACTGCACCTTCACATACGGAACACTCCGATCCCTCAGCTACTTCACCTCACGTGCCAAAACTCGCCTCGGAGCCTCATCATAACTTAGATCCTCCCGCAGCTAGATAGTCGTCCGTCTGATGATGTAGGACGTACCTGGAATATACTTCTGAAGCATAGACACGTGAAACACATTATGCCCCGGGGCGAGACTCGGAGGAAGAGCCAACCTGTACGCCACCGGACCAACACGCTCCAGGATCTCAAACGGTCCAACAAACCGCGAACTAAGCTTATTCCGCAAACCAAACCGCTTGATCCCCCTAGATGGCGACACCTTGAGCAACACATGCTCACCGACCTAAAACTCCATGTCACACCGTCGCTGGTCCGCGTAGCTCCTCTGTCGACTCTGTGCAGTCTGTAGCCGCTCTTCGCAATGCGAATCTTGGCTTCTACATCCTCCACCAAGTCTGGCCGATCACCCGGCGTTCATCGACATCGTCCCAGCAGATAGGGGACCGACATCGACGCCCATACAGTGCCTCATACGGCGCCATCTCGATGCTCGCCTGGTAACTGTTGTTGTAGGCGAACTCTACCAGCGGCAGACACTTGAACTACCCCTTATCGTAGTCCAAGACACATGCATGAAGTTTGTCCTCGAGAGTCTGGATGACTCGCTCAGATTGGCCGTCGCTCTGCGGGTGGAAGGCAGTACTGAAGTTCAGCTTTGTACCCAGAGCCTGCTGTAAGCTCCTCCAAAACTGGGACAGGAAGCGAGTGTCCCGGTCCGACACAATCGACATCGGCACTCCATAAGGCAGGACGATCTTATTGATGTAGAGCTGCGCCAGACGATCTCCAAACCAAGTAGTATGCATCGGCAGAAAGTGGGCCGATTTCGTCAATCGATCCACGATGACCCAGATCGCGTCATAACCTCGCTGTGATCGAGGCAATCCGATAACGAAATTCATAGTAGTCTGCTCCCACTTCCATACAGGCACTTGAAGTGGTTGCAGCTTCCCTGTTGGTCGCTGATGCTCAGCCTTCACCTGCTGACATACTAAGCACTGAGCCACGTGGTGAGCCACATCCAACTTCATTTTCGGCCACCAAAAGTTTTGCTTCAAATTACGGTACATCTTGGTTCCGCTAGGATGCACTGTGTACGAGGACTGATGTGTCTCAGATAGAATATCTTTCCTCAAATCCAAATCATCAGGCACACACCACTGCCTCGAAAGCGAAGAGAACTGTCGGAGAGGATCGTAAAGCCCCCCCACTTTACCCTGCTCGACGTCCGCCCGTACCTTCTACAAGTACGGATCCAACTGCTGTCCGAGCGAAATCTGGTCCGCCAAGGTAGGCTGCACCGCCAAGGCCAACAACTGGGCAGTGGCCCCAGTGGGTACAACCTCCAATTCCAGACGACGAAACTCTTCCACCAAGCGGTCCTGCTCAGTGATCATGAAGGACAGCTCAGCTGAGGACTATTTCTGGCTCAAGGCGTCCGCCACCATATTCGCCTTTCCCAGATGGTACTGGATAAAGAGGTTGTAGTCCTTCAAGAGCTCGAGCCACCGCCTATGCCTGAGGTTCAGCTCATTCTGAGTGAAGAGGTACTTCAGGCTCTGGTGGTCTGTGAACACCTCGCAGTGTGCCCTATAAAGATAGTGCCTCCACAACTTAAGGGCGAACACTACTACCGTGAGCTCAAGATCATGAGTTGGGTAGTTCCTCTCGTAATCCTTCAGCTGGCGCGATGCATAAGCAATAACCTGATCCTACTGCATAAGCACACACCCCAATACTATCTGCGAGGCATCATAATAGACCACGAAGTCCTCACCGGTCATGGCAACGCTAGGATAGAAACGTGGGTCAGCCTGTCCTTCAGCTTCTCGTAACTCCTCTAGCATTCAGGAGTCCATAAGAACTTCTCACCCTTCATTGTCAGCTTGTTCAGCGGGGCGGCGATTTTAGAGAAGCCCTCAACGAATCACTGATAATAGCCCGCCAAACCAAGGAAGCTCCTGATCTCTGTCACGGTAGTCGGTCTAGGCCACTCGACTACCAAGTCCACCTTCTTCGAGTCCACCGCAATACCCGACTGAGTCACAATGTGGCCTAAGAAAGACACCTCGCGGAGCCAAAACTCGCACTTCTTGAGCTCAGCGTAGAGCTTATTCTCCCAAAGAATCTGAAGAACCAGCGAAAGATGGTCCTCATGCTTCTCATCGCTCCGTGAGTAGATCGTTATGTCATCAATGAAGACCACGACAAACTGATCCAAATATGGCCGGAAGACCCGATTCATCATGTCCATGAACGCCGTTGGGGTATTAGTCAGCCCGAAAGGCATCACAGTGAACTCGTAATGGCCATAACGAGTCCGAAAGGTAGTCTTTTGCCACATCCTCTACCTTGATCTTGAGCTGGTGATAACCGAACTACAGATCGATCTTCGAATAGACCGACGATCCCTGTAGCTGATCAAAGAGATTGTCAATCCGAGGTAGGGAATACTTGTTTTTCACCGTAACCTTATTAAGCTCCCGGTAGTCGATGCATAGCCGCAAACAACCGTCCTTCTTTCTGAGGAAGAGGACCGGTGCACCCCATGAGACACACTAGGTGTGATGAATTCCTTATCCAAGAGATCCTCAAGTTGAGCCTTAAACTTCTTTAGCTCAGCGAAGACCATTTGATAATAAGCTTTCAAGATAGGTGTGGTGTCGAGAACCAATTCGATGAAGAACTCGATCTCCCGACTAGGAGGCATCCCGGGTTGCTCGGCAGGGAATACATCAAAAAATTCCCGAACTACCGGAATCTCCTCCAACACTAGTGCCGCTTAGTGGATGATGTCCATCGAAGCTAGATAGACTACACACCTATCTATCATAAGCCTCCCTAACTGAAGAGATAGTCATGGTGAATGAGCTCTTACATACTTGGTAGACGAACTCCTCTTCACCGGGCACCGCAAAGGTCATCGTCCTCTGCTCATAATCGATAGAAGCATGGTGCCTGGTGAGCTAGTCCATCCTAAGCACCACGTCGAACTCCTTTATCAGTAGCAACACCAAATTTACTAGGAACGCCCGATCGCCCATTAGTATAGGGCACGACATACTGCACCTATCTACGTCCAGATCAATTTCAGGCATCTGAATCTGAAGCGCCGCAGATAGCGAACTCGAGGTGAAGTCCTGATCGCGTGCAAAAAAACGAGATATGAATGAGTGGGAAGCTCCATTATCAAAAGAGTCCTAGCACGAGTATCGTAGAGAGAGGTAATACCTGCGACGACGTCCCCGTTCGCGTCTCTCTCTGGGTGGGACATGTTGTAGACGCGTACACCGGATGCCTGGCACGTCCCCTCGATCTGGAGTGAGGTAGAGGGGTGCCCAAATGAAGCTGCAGTTGTCAGAGCCCGGCGATCTGTTACGAGACAGCTGGAGAAGACGCAGCACTCTGAGTCGGCCCACCGCCCTTGGGGCAATTATGACGTATGTGGCCATGCTAGCCACAACGGAAGCAGTAGTCCTGTCGCTGAGGGCACGTATTCACCAGGTACCCATGTCCGCAGATGACGCAGGGTCGGTCACTATCACGCCCTGGGGTACTTTTGGAGTTTGTAAATCAGCAAAAAATGTCCAATATTTTTTTTTAAACCTTGACCCAAGGGATAACAGACCCGCCACAAACACATGAAACCCACTGTTCACACGGACAGAGCCTCCCCTGTATTTGCACGGCGTCGCACGAGTACAAGCACAAGCACAAACACATCCAATCACGAACATATATACATTCACATTTCCAACAGAAAATTTTTTTGTAGCACTCTGAATTTCGATGCGCTATACCGAACTTTACCGAATTGGATGAAGTTCGGAGAAAGCCGATAAGGGCTAGTGTGGAATTGGGTTCCAAGGGCTTCGGAACATTTGGGTGCGAGTTAGGGCCCCGAAAACTAAAAATTTGAATTTTTGGAAAAACCAAACTGGAGCTAAATTGCTCTCGGGGTCCGGACCCGAGATCTGGGGTCCGGACAATGAAGTCCTGTGGAATAGCTAGAGTCCGGACCAGGACACCCAGGTCCGGACCCGACCAGTTTTCTGAGCTGAGTTGCTCACGAGTTTCGAACTCGGCAGTGGGGTCCGGACCCGGCCTACGTAGCTGTGTGGGAGAATTACCCCCCGGGTCTGGACCCGACTTGCAAGGTCCGGACCCGGCTGATGCAGAATGTCTGAATCAAGGGCATTTTGGTAAATTTGTGATGTGGGGTTATGTATAGGGGCTGAGGTCTCTCCCCCTTCATTTCTCCTTCACCTTCCTCTTTTCCCCTCTCCCTCTCCCTCTCCCTCTCCCTCACTTTCTCTCTCTAGAGATCTCTCCAAAGCTTGGAGAAGTGAAGGATTTGACCTTGGGAAAAGTTTTTAAGGTGGACTTGGAGCTTCTTGGTGCAAGAAGAAGCTAGGGAGCTTGGGTGTTGAGGTGAGTTTTTGTGATTTAGGGTTTAAACCTTGGATTTAATCCTTTGTTATGAGGTTTTTAGAAACCCTAGGCAATCTTGACCACAAATGGTGGAAGATTGGCCATAAAATTTAGGGTTTGGCTTGCATACATGCAAACCCTAGGTAGATTTGGGACTTTTGCCATGGGAGGTTCTAAAAATATTTAGACCTTAGGGATTTGCTTTGAGGCCTTGGAAATCATGTGGGAACACTTGATTTCATGAAACCGAATGATTTTAGGGTTCGTAGTGAGTAACGAACCATTTTCTTGTAAAAGTTTGGGTTGAAGCAAGAACTCAAGGCTTGGAGATCTAGGAGCTCAAAGAATTCAAGAATTTGGAAGCTCTTGAGGTGGGTTTGTGTTTACCGAAGTGATTAGGTCACTTCCATGTCTAGGATAAATAACTATTTGAAATTAAAATGGTGTAGAAGTATGAAACCCTAGAATGCGTGTGTGCATGTTGGCAAAAATGATGATTATGGTGATTTGAGCCATGGGCTCATCTTGCATGATTAGTGAATTCAAGTATTTCACTATTTCTTATACTTGATAAGTAGTTGCATGTATGATATGGAACCTAGTGTCATTAAATATAGGTTGAAATGTGCAAATGGAACCTAGTGTCATGGAATATAGGTTGTGAATGTAAAGTGAACCTAGTGTCATTGAACATAGGTGAGACATGGTGACTTGAACCTAGGGTCATTGAACTTAGGTTGACAAGTGTGAAATGTGAACAAATATGAGTATGCGGCGATTCCGCTACCCGAGCAAAGAGATGGCGATTCCACTCTTTGGCGGTTGGGACAATGATGGGGATGGCGATTTCATTGCCCGGTGCCTAATACAAGGCGGCGATTCCGCAAGAGTTTGCTAAGTGGGTTGGTGGAGTGGCGATTCCAACACCAATGCCATAGCAAGGCGGCGATTCTGCAAGAGTTTGCTAAGTGGGTTGGTGGAGTGGCGATTCCAACACCAATGCCATAGCAAGGCGGCGATTCCGCAAGAGTTTGCTAAGTGGGTTGGTGGAGTGGCGATTCCAACACCAATGCCATAGCAAGGCGGCGATTCCGCATATGTGAGAAATTATATTGGTGGAGCAGCGATTCCGACACCAATGACAAAATGAAAGGTGAATGAACGTGGATAATGTAATGTATGGGATGGACCTAGGAGAAAATGAAAGTTGTCATTTTTGGTTGCATCCATTATGTTTATTTACAAGCATGTAAATATATTTATGCATAGTTAATTGTAATCTAACCTATGCTTGTGTTATTTGTTTGGACCTGTTGGGTCGAGCTTCTCTCTTGGGTGGCCTTACCCACTGGGAACTATGTTTATAGTTCTCACCTCACATTTTTCAGGTCCTTCCGCGAGTGAGGCGACGGAGCGAGGCAAGGGTTTGGCATTGTAGATAGCGGCCCTTTCCTTTTTTGGCTATGTACTTAGATATACCCCAAATTTTGGACATTTAATGCATAGGGGTTATGTAAATGCAAGGAACTTGTAAATTCCATATTTTGGAACTTGATGTATGGAAAAGAAGTGAATGGAAGAAAAATTTTGGCATGTAATAACTGTGCAAATGTGTTGTAATAGAAGTAGAAATTTTTTATGTTGATGCTTCCTTGTGCACTCTTGTACTCTATTTCTGTTTGGAATAATGCGTGAATAAAAGTGTTGTGATGCCTTGGGTGGATAGGGAAAACTCTGTCCGTTCGGCGGGTCTAGGTCATGCGCCCGTGCGGTTTTTTTTCCTTTCCACCTAGTTGGTGTTAAAGGCCCGGCGGGGCGTGACACTTTTAAAAGCGGTTTTCCACTCGGAAATCTTTTCTTTTAAAAGAACGCTACCACGAGGGGTAGAAGACCATTTTCACAAACCATATGATAGTTATAAAACATCTTCATTATATATATCATAAAATCATATATCCAAACGAAGTGAAGAAAACTGAACCATAACAGTCTAATGTCATTTATTCTTAAATAAAGCAAAGGAAGAAGCTAAACCAATGAACCGGGTCGGAAACTCTATCGACCGCTAATAACGTGCCTCACGCCTCGTCCCTACTTGGACCAGCAAGATCACCTGTAAACAACAGTGGGGGGAGTGAGAGAACATGTAAATATGTCTTCTCCTCCCAGTGGGTACCGCAAACTGACGAGGGCGAGTGTACTCACTGGTAACCAGGAGAATAGCTAGGAACAGTAATACAATAGCCATATAAAAGAGGAACAAGGTACATGTACAACTACCGCTATTGTAAATGAAATGCATCTACCGGACGATCAGTCCCAAATATACCCAATCTCGAAACCGCCATATCGGTCCACAGACCTCAAGCATGTGCCATTGTACCGCTCTAACCTGCATATAACCCCAGCATAAGCTCCTGGGCTCACGGGCTGGCACTCCCAACCACTTTTCTGGAAAAGTACACCCTTCTGCCGTGGCCAAACCGCTGGTGTATGTGAAATGTGTACGAGCAGTGGCGATCGATGCAATATAATCAATAGCCGTCGGCAAGTAGCCGACAATCAACCTCTCAGGGTGAACCGACCGAATAGGTCATCAATCAACATCTCAAACCGACCAACTAGGTCGACACTGCTGTCATGTCATGAACTGAGATAATCATCAACCATAAGGAAGCACAAGTACTGACCACTCAGGTCAACTAGGATGGAACAACTCAACATCCTCTCAAAGGTATGAAAGTATCGACACTCAATGTCAATTGAAAAGTATGAGGTCAATAACGACAAGAGTATAGGAGACCCGACCACTCTGGTCAACAGTGACTCGTCCGAGAGAACCGACCACTCAGGTCGACAATAATATATGCACAAGAACCGACCAATAGGTCACAAGAATTTCAAGTTGTGTATCAGTATAATCCAGAACTATCCGTCAGCCACTAGCCGACAATCCTACCCCTCAGGGTTCACCGACCGAACAGGTCATCAAACACAAGAGTCACAGAACCGACCGAATAGGTCACAACAGACAATCCGCTCTACTTCTAAATCATGATAATAAATACGAAAAGTAACCAAGTAGAGCAATAAGCAAAGAAGGCAAATGGTGCAAGGCTCACAAGCATAATATGCAAGGAATATAAAAAGAGAGTGGAGAGAACGTCACCGAGCGTGCACCACTAGACCGACTTCGGCTCGAAGTACCCACCTATACGAATATCGCGTCTGTCTCCCGACTGTGGAGGATCGTCAATCAGACCTATTGAGGGCCCACCGGGTTAGTATCTAACCCACATATAAGGAACATTAAACTCACAACCCCACACATGATCCCACGGGAATCGGTTTCCCAAAGTCGATTACCGTAACTCGCCGGAAGTCCCGAAAATCGCACCGGGACTCCGCCAGGACCCACGGAGTGTCCCAAAACTCACCGACTCATGCCACGAGTCACCCGCTGCCACAAAACAGCATATAAAAGGTGTCCTTGCAGAAAACACCAAGACTCACATCGGAACGATTATCGTCGGATAACCGTTCCGATCCGGGTTCCCGAAAGTGTCAATTTCGACACCGGAACTGTAGTACACTGAACTTTAGCAAATTGCGGAGTTCCAGTGAGAGAATAGTGCCTTATGCTATTCTGGAGTTTTGGGTTGAGTTTGGTGAGCTTCGGAGTGTTTTCGGGACTTGAAAAGTGCGAAAACGGACTCCGGAAGTCAAAATTTGCAAAAGTGCAGATTTTGCATTGTGTACCGGTATCTGGTTTAGGGATACCGGAATCCAGTGAAGAACTGGTTTTGCGCAGCTCTCGGGTTCTGCGGAATCCCGCTGGTGATACCGGAATGGGCTGGCATTCCGGTATGTGCAATTCGCGTACCGGTACTGAAGCGATTAGTACCGGTACTGAGAAGTGGCATACCGGAATGTGGTTGCGCAGCTTGCTGGCCGAGGCTCGGGTTTTGCAAAATTTGTGCAGTATACCGGTATACACATGCGCATACCGGTATACAATGCTGCAGAATGCATTTTGTGCAGTTTTGCAATTTTGGCTTTTTGAGGGGCCTAAGTGGATTTTGTGCATTGGGTTAAGTACCCCTTCACCCTCTCTTATGCTGTTGTGGCTGAGGACTTGGAGGAGAAGGAAAGGTAGGGTTTTCCCTCTCTCTCTCTCTAGATTTTCTCCCCCAAACCCTTGAAATCTTGGGTTTTGATCTCTTTTCTCTTCTCCTTTTGCTTGTTGCTTGCTAGAGGAGCTCGTGGCTTTTGAGGAGAGCTTGTTGGTGGGCCTAGCTTCAACCCTAGCTTGTGTAAGCCCGGTTGGAAGCTTGATTTGAGGTTAGTAAACTCTCTTACAACCTCTATTTGTGATTTTTGCATGAGATTTGCTTAGAAAACCTAGTTTCTTGGAAATTAGGGTTTGATTTAGGGTTTCGTGATTGTGAGCCCTTGAGGTGGAATTGATGGGTGTAGAACGTTGTTGTAGGTTGGATTTGAAGATCCCTAACCTCAATTTGGACTTAGAACAAGTTTTACTTGCTCAAGGTATTTTTCACCCATTTACCTCATAGTTTTTGGTGGTTTTCGAATTTGTTCGTTCGAAGCTTTTAACCCCTTGGAAAATTATCTTAGGGTATGAGAAGCTCGGGGGACAACTCCGTTTTGATGTACTGCGAGGTTTCGACGGTTATCCGGTGGGTCTGACCTCACCGAAATGGGTGAACTCCCCTATGTCTCCTATCTTGTTATAGGATTGATTAGATGCATAATTATGATAATTATGGCATGATGATAATTGTGATTGCATGAGACATACAAGTTGTTTATGAAAAATACATATTTCATATAGTATGGTATTATGAGAATATTATGCATGCTAGAGTATTTGTGCTAGTAGTGTAATGATGCATTATGAAATGCTAATTAGGTTATGCATGCTAGAGATGAGTATCATATGAGACACTACTTGAGTGGTGGCACTACTAGAATTTTGACATACAGCGGCATTATTTGTTGCAATATTTAAGTAAATATTGCTAAATACAAAATTTATTGGCATTTATAAAAGATTGTTGCTAAATATATTATTTATCGATATTTATAAATTATTGCTGGTAAATAGGAATATTTAGCAATATTTAGTTTTAAATGCCGGTAAAAGATAGTTTAAATATCGGCAGTTAAAATTAATGCCACTAAGAAAATTTAATTACTAGCATTTAAAATTTAATGCCGCTAAAAATCTTAAATCCTCATTTATATCTAAATAATGTGGATTCCCAATACGCCTTATTAATTCTCCCCCCTCATTTATATCGGCAGTTATTTTCTTACAATTTTATTAAATAAAATTTATGCAATATTGATAATTTGATATAATTTTGATCTTATATGGTTGTTTAGAAATGCAATTTTATTTTATTTTTTTGCTTGTAGATTTTAAATTTTAAATAAATTACTTATTTAGTTTAATTTTAAATTTTAATAAATTTAATAATTTTATTTTCTGTTTGTTTTTAATTGGTTTAATTTTATTTAACAAAAAATAAAAATATTAAAGATGGTTGAATCATTAATTAATTATTTTTTAATAATTTTTTTGACTAAATTAATAAATTAGATGTTAAAATAAAAAAAATTAAAAACAAAAAACAAAAAAAAGAACTATTTTAAAGTAGATTATAAGTTGAAGGGCCTAAATAAAATTTTCCAAAATTTTTTCACATCCCGCCTAATATCCTCCTCCTCCACGCCGTACGGCGCCCCATCCCTCTCCTGTGTGCTTAAGGTTCATTCTAGGGTTAATTTTTTTACTCTCTATTTTTTATTTTTCTATTTATCTTCTCTCCAAGTAAAAAAAAAAAAAATTGCTCTTTCCATCTTCCAACCGCAGGATACAAGAAGAGGATTTTCTCCATTGTCTTCTATCAACAAGGAGCCCCACAAACAGGACCCTACCAAGAAAAAGGTAGGTTGATTTAGATTTTTTTTTTTTTATAAAAGTATTTGCTTAATTTCTTTACCTTGAAATAGATGGGTTGATTTAAATTTTCTGAAAAAAAAAATTTATATTTTTTTATTTTAAAATTATTATTTAATAATAGATTTAATTATTTCTAGGTTGTATGATTATGTAAGAAAGTAAATAATATATAATAGTTATTTTTTCTCTAAAGACTAAATAAAAAATTAGATGGAACCCACATTTATTTATGTGCTTAAGTACAAAAAAAAGGATGAAGGTGACCTCCTCCCATCTACAATTTTTTATTTCTAAATATAATGGGAGAATTTGCAAAACAGTAAATTAAAATAAAATCGATAAACCTTTTAGAACAAATAAATCTAAAATTCATTGAAATTTACTGTAAAAAAAACTTAGATATATATATATATATATATATATATATATATATATATATATATATATATATATATATATATATATATATAGTGTCATAAGTTGAACGGAGGAAGCACCATCATCATCTCTTTATTTTTTAATATGGTAACTTCTATAAATTAGAAGACTAGTCTCTTTATATGGACTGTTGGTTATGATAAAAACTTTTCTATTTGCGAAAAAGAACTATTTGGATAGGTAATTAAATAAATTTTTGATTGATTTATCATTTAACAGGTGTTAGGTATCTTGGCATATTTTCTCAAAGGAATTAAGTTGAACCGAGAAACATAAATTGACTTTCTTGATCGAACTGGAAGGTATGTACTTTTATTCATTTTATATATTTTTTTTATTGCATGTTTTTTTTGTGAGACTCAAATTTTTGCTAATTGCTTTATAAAATTTCAGTCTAATAGTTTATATTTGCTAGTTGCTTCATGAATTATCTCAAAATAGCTTTCTCTCATTTACTTTCTTTTTGTAGGCTGCAATCAAAAAAATTTCATCTCATAATCTAGAAATTGCACAAAAAAATGCATCTCGAGATGATCTTTTAGTGATGGCTTTAGGAGAAGAAAAATGGGGAAATTATGTTCGTTGTTACGGGTTGGGTGCTGCTCCCTCAGAAGTCTTTGGCGCAAATCCAACTCGTGCTGAATGCTTGAGAATGCTCTTCGAAACTAAAAGGTTAGCCGAAGAGGAGAAACATACAATGCAAAAGGAGATTGTTGAAATGAGGCAAGAAATATCGATGATGAGGACAAAGTTGGAATCAATGGAAAAAAAATCACAAGACTTGAATATGATTGAAGATAGAGACATTCCATCTAATCCAGTAGGCACATCTAATCCAATAGGCAGTCCACAAGTAAATCCGAGTTGTACTTATATTTATTTTACTTTATAAAAATGATCATCTAATTATAATGAGATAAATCATCTAATCATGTTCTTCTTCTTTTTTTTGCAGAATGGTAATAATAATAACATTCTCTTTGAAGAACCGCCGAGTAACGAAATACAATCTTCTGAATCTAGCTTTGAAGTACCACGAAATCAGGTAGTTTTTTTTCTAATTAATTTATCTTAGTTTTCTTGTATAAAATTATATGCACTTAAGATCAACATAGATGTCCAACATATACTATATTTGAATGCAGGGTTATCGAGCAAAAGTTGTTGGAAAAGATATCCAAACTATGTTAGATAATGGGGTTATCTTCTATTACTTATTCTGATTCTTCTTATTGCTTATTTCTTATGCATATAAATCACAAGTTTTATTTTATTTTTTTTTTCAGTTATATTTTAATATTATTCCAATATACTTTTTTTATGTCATTAATAAAGAATGTTATTATGATCATATGATACTTGCTCACTAATACAAATTAGTCTTAACTTTTTAACTGTATTTATTTATTTTTTCTCAATATTAGGGTGGAATTGAAGTATATTTGAAGAGTTTGAGAAAGCCTCACAAGTACATTGCGCAAGGTTCTTTGTTGAGTACAAACCCAACTACTAAAATAGGTGGCGTCGAGTTAGGATCACAATGCTGGGAGGTGCAAATAAATGTTCCAATAGAGCCTAACGAGCCGTTATTAAGATCATATGGAGGTTTTCAAACAATTGGAGATGCTGTGGGAGCAACTGTGGCTTGGCCATTTACATTTGTATAAGACTTATGTTTTATCCTTCAATTGATTTTATCATTTAATATATAGACTTTTGACTCGTTGAAACTAACTCTTAACTTGTTCTTTTTTGACAGGTTCAACGCAAGTAATGATACATTTGGAATTCAAGAAAATCTAAATCATTTTATGCTATTTTGTTATGTTCGCAAACAACTTTTATGTAATGTGACCATTTTGTATTTGGATGTGTTAATTGTGTACGCATTAGTACTTTTGTGTTTAGAAAAATTTGTGGTATTTTGTTACTTTTTTGGATGTTGAATGGACTACAAGATTTTAACTTATTTGTTTGTTTAATTGGAAATGAGCTTAGTAAATAATTTTTGTTATTTTGTTATGTATGACCTATGTTACTTACCATATGAAAATACTGAAATCTTATATTATTTATTGAAATTGAATTTTTTTAAAAAAATTGATAAGATTTAATTATTATATGATAGTGCAAATTATGATTTATATTATTTTTATTTGTTTAAAAGCATAATTTAAAAATATTTAGAATTAGCGGCATTTATTAATGCCGGAATCAATAATAGATTACCAACATTTGTATAATATTACAAATAAAATAATAATTACCGGTATTTATTAGTGCCGGAGATAATTAACAATACTGGCATTTAATAATGTCGCTAATAGGCACATCTATAACGGCATTTGTTTAATGTTACAAATTACTTAATTTTAACGGCAATCTATTTAAATGCCGGTAGAAGATTCACCAACACGAGTATAAGCGGCATTAAATTCTTAATGCCACTAATAGTTTCTACGGCAATTTTTGGACTTTAGGCGGCAATTACTGAATGCCGCTAAATCACCATTTGGACGAGTGAATTCTCTTCGCATGCTAAAGTATGCTTGTATAGAGAAAAGAGAGAATATGGCATATGCAAGATAAGTTTGTTGCACCTCATTAGGTGAGCAACTTTGATTGGCATCGTTGGCTTTGGGCTCGACCTTTTGGTCGTGGAAATGATTCCATGTTTAAGACATGAGGAAAGGGATTCTAGTTGTATGTGATAATTGTAATTGGTTAAACATGAGTTCTTGGTTAATGGAATACTCCCATGATAGCTTTTATACTCTATGTAGTAGAGGTTAATGTAGCTCATGCATGGCATGGATAGGGTCTTGTTGGCATCATAGAATGCATTGTCATGGCATTGTAGAATGCATGAATTGTAGCATTGGAATAATGCATGAACTATAGCATTTGTTGAATGCATCGGTTTTGGTGTTGCAAGGTATTGGTTATAGCATTAGTATAATGCATAGTTTTGGCATTTGTAGAATGCATGAGATGTGGCATTAGAATAATGCATGGTTTATGAACTTAGTAAACAAAGAGATGGACATATTGGTAGGGACATACCAACGGAAAATTTGAGAACAACATGACATCGTGGACATTTAGCATATTGGCTATTGAATGTAGTAAACATGACATGACATGTCTTGACATAGTGTGAGGTTAAACATATTGTATTTCACTTAGGTGAATAATAGGTTGACATTACGACATAATGTTAGACCTTTGGACATCGGTTGGCTATTCCATGTTAGAGACATGACGAACGTATTTTCTATGCTGTTGACTATGCTTGTTATGCCATTGTGCTCATTCGCACATGCTTGTGAGGGTCGCTCCCTACAAGCCGGCAGCTCCGGAGTGGGCCTTTCGCGATGTTGATCGCCTGTGTGCAGGTTATATGGGCGCCGAAGTGGATTGCCGTGGGGGAGGCTCATTCTAGCGAGAATGTTGACTACCACGGGGCCATTAGGCACGGCACGAGCCGAGACTTGAAAAGTCCTTTATGGTAGGAAATATCGTGAGGAATGTGACATTTGACACCCTAGTTAATCAGTACATATAGGTGTAGCTGATGGACATAACATAGGGTGGTGACCTTGTGGCGTTACATGTAGTGAGACATTAACATGACTTGGCACACTAGTGGTTAGTGAACATAACATACATATTGTTGGGAACAAGTCATATAGTTCATACATGTAGTAGAAAATTGGATGTACATTACATACTTGTAGTTGGAGACAAGTCATATGTGTAATAGTAAAACTTGACATATAGTGAGTTTATTACATTAGAGCATATGTGATTGATCATGGCATTAATTTGACATGCATGAAATTTGTGTAATTAAATGTTGAGCTTATGACAATAGAGCATATTCATGTTCATGTAGATGAGTTAGTCATTGGTTGCATGATAGTTGTAGAACTATCTGTTAGCATTTAATATTTTATGCTTTATGTTTCGTTATACTATCTTGCCTCAGTTGACCTAGCGGTGTAATTCGCCACTCTCGGCGGCTTACCCACTGGGAACTATTGATTAATAGTTCTCACCCCCATTGTTGTTGGTTTTTATTTCAGAGCCTTCCGCAGCAGGAGAGGCTTGGGATCGCGGCGAGGGGTTAGCAGCTAGCTAGAGCCTCTACGGTGTTGTTTTAGACATACCATGGACTCCTTTCATTGTATTTTTGAATGAAAGATGTATAGTTTTGTTGGCTGATTGATCTATTAGTTGATAAGATGTATAAATGCTATTATATATCTTGAGATTTTAGTTGTGTTGATCTTGATTTAGTTGTAGAAATATGTTCTCGCTCTGATCACCTTGTTCAGGATGTATTCCTTATTCTATTGGATTCTTGTTGTTGTAGACGCCTTGTGTACATTGTGTTTGCTTTGAGGTACACGGCGGGTCTGTGCACGTGCCTGGTAGGCTCCCACGAGGGCCCGGGGCGTGACAGATTATTGTGGTATCAGAGCCTAGGGTTGAGTCTTAGTGGACCTAGTAAACCTTAGGCAGGTTGGACGATAAGGAATAGGAACGTGAGAGACGAGATCTCTTGTGACTTATGGGCGAAAGTACTATGATTGGGTCATTTCTAAAGCTCCAAAGGAGTTGGAGTTAGATCGGAGTGAACCACTTCTATACCCTTGGAGGGTCACGTTGGCGGCCGACAACGTGACATCGGGGAATAGTGGGAGTCCACTTCATTACTTTCGCATGATGGGGGTTATAGTCTAGTGTGGGGATGCGTTGGCGTGGGGTGTTTCACCTGCGCATGTTTTGCTTGTTGCAGCTTGAGTGGTGAAAGACGCACTCGATGACGGCCGAGGCAGCCGAGGCGGGATTTCTGCATCCTCCGGATTTGGTGAGACCCTGAAGTTGAGAGAACAACTGATAAATTCAGCGGTGGAGCGGCGATCAATTATGATGTTACTCTAAGTTGAGGCTTTTCGTCGGCAGACGAGAGGATTAAGCAACTGGAGGATTTGTCGATCCAGTTGGCAGTCGACCTCGGGAAATGTTATGAGAATGCGGATCGTACCTTGATAAGGGCGAGAGACGTGGAGACCGTTGGGGACGGCAAAAGAAGCTACTAAGAGTGGCAAGTCTATCGTAAGAGGACAATCAAGTGTTCAAAGAGGAATTGATCTGGAGAAGGTGGATCTTCAGCAGGATGAAGAGGGACGTCGAATCGTCACCAGCTATAGTGATATGTGAGCGGTGGAGTCCGCATGTACCTGATGATGCCCTTGGAGTAGGGGCAAAGTACTCTTTTCGTGGCCAGGTGGGCCATTCCCAGTCGGAGTGTTTGAGGAGATCAGTGTCGGCAATATTGGGACCGACTTCGTGCACGGCCGGCTTTGGATGTGTGCGTGCCTGTATGACGGGCGGATGATGACGCAGCGACGATGGAGGTTGTCGCAGCTCGTAGAATTGGAGCTTGTTTGTTGTTTGTTATGATTGTAGCTTTGGATCGGCTGTTTGCCGAATGCATGGCAGGGAACTCATTCCTTGTTGTTGCAGATCGAGTGGTCCTGAGTGCTTGGACTTGTGAGTACTGTTCTTGTACTCCGTTAGCTTTGGATGTTTCTGTGCGCCAACGAAGCGATTGGCTTTATTTGGCTGAAAGCGTATAGTTCTGATTTGAACTTGGGCGGGCTCTTCGGCTATCTGATTGCCGATGAGTGTGTGAGCCGAGCTGTAGTGCTTTGGGAACTTGGACACGAAATAGTATTTTCAGAGGGCTTGGAGGTTCGCTATTTGCGATGATTGTTTCACCCGCCCAAGCCTGGTTGTTGGCTGAGTGGGCGCGTGGCCTTTGGGCCAGCACCTTTGGTGAGTGTTGAGAATCCTCAAAAGCGAGGATGCCTCTTGTGAGGGAGTTGCTTGTGCAATCCCGGTTGTGTTGTGAGAGTTGAAGGCTTGGTCTGGAGACCTCTTTTGCCTAGTGTTTCCTCTTGTGGAGTGTAGATCTCGTTTGTTTTGAGCGGATGGGTCATTTCGACTATGAGTCGACTATTGTGAACTCGGTAGGGTCACGATGAAGGATATGCACCCGTAGTCGAGATCTGTTGATCTGTTTGATCAAGCTCCATGAATTCTTTGCAATCTAGTACTACTCTCGTTAGATTGAGTTTGAGTTGGGACCGAGGGTGACTTGTTCACTCGGTGTAGACATTACGAAATTATCGTGGTGTCAGTTGAGCTGGTTGATGCTCTTGTATGTTGTGATGTTTGGCCCTTCTGGGTGTCTTTGTCTCCGTGCGCATCGACGACTTATTGGAAGTCGAGAGGCGATGAAGACCATAAAGATTCCTTTGAACGAGGACTGCAAGTGCTTCAGATTGAAGGCGTGCTGATTTGGTTGTGAGGACTAGTGTCCCTTGGCAGTTGATGTCAAAGTGGTTATGATTGGAGATCTCAAGAAAATCAACCATCCATAGTGGATTGGGACAAGCGGATGGGATCGAAGTTCAAACTTCTTAGTTTGATTGGTTGTTATGGATATTTGTGAGGAGATTACTGAGTTGTCTACTCCCTTCTTTTGACTCACACATAAAGGGATTAAACCTTTTAGAAAGATATGTGTGAGAGAAATTTCTTAGAATTGTTGGTGTGGTTGACGACCGCCAACCTTGGTTACCCCGAAGGCGGGTTATGTGCCTTGTAGTTATGTTTCTCTCTACGGATTGAGTTGCACTTTGGTGTGAAATAGAGAGGTAGTATTGACCTTTCAGCAAGTGAGAGAATGCAAGAGGAATCGCCAAATTGTGAATTGGAAAAGATTGCCATGGCATTTGCTTGGAAAATGTGGCAAGTTTATTATTGATAGTGGTGTGAAGTGCACCCAGCTCTTAATGTTGGAATGCCTCTTCACTCAAGGAAATGAGTTGAAGCTGTGAAAACAGGTTAGAGGCTGATGTACTAGAGTTATCGATGAGATGTGGAATATGATGTGATATCTATCCTTCGGATCGGATCACGGGAGTTAACATTGATCCCAACTGGTAAATGGTGCAATTGAGACCAAGAGTGCAGTGACTGATGGATTCCTAGTGGACTGTCAGAAAGTGCCTTGACAGTGGAACCGACAGGTTGAACCTGTGATAGCAGGATTTTTGAGATATGCTATGTGAAGGCTATCTACTTGGTATGGATAGAGGATGATTGCCGGAGTCTCCGAAATTGGATTGTCTCGCTTCTAAGCTAGACGTGATGATTGTTGAGAGGTTGTGAATAGGAGTAACTATTCACCTGAGTTGGATTGAGAAAATTTTGCGCAAGTATACCTTGGAATTTTGTGTGATTGCGTAGGGCATCTAGCTCTATCGCTTTGGAAGTTGAACCCTTGGATGATTCTCGGTGAGAGATAAAAATTTTGGCACCTGAATCTGATGATCTGAGTGTGATACTTGGTTTAGAAAATCCAAGAGCTTATGTTTGAGGAATCTAAGTTTCAGATTCTTGGAATTATTTTGAGACCCTGAGGCAAGTGGGCCTAGTGGCATGTGGAGTTGTTTTACTTCAGATCTGTTGAAGATATATGAAGTGTGTTGACGCTCCGAGCGAGTATTTGAATTCTACCCCGAAGGTGGATGTCGTTCCTTTAGAGCTACATGGAGATCTAAACTTCAAGGAGCAGTGGTTGTGGATTGGACTTGTGGAATGTAGGAATTCGGGATTGTCACTATTCCTACTACAAGATGCTTCGGAGCAACATCTTGGGCGCAATGCATAGTGTGAGAGCTGGAGGCTTCACTTCGAGGGCGATGCTTTATCCCCTTTGGTTTTGCTGTTTGTTGTTGATTGTTGATCCGTAGTTTCACGGACGAAACTCCTTTTTAGGAGGGGAGTATGTAGTACACTGAACTTTAGCAAATTGCGGAGTTCTAGTGAGAGAATAGTGCCTTATGCTATTCTGGAGTTTTGGGTTGAGTTTGGTGAGCTTCGGAGTGTTTTCGGGACTTGAAAAGTGCGAAAACGGACTCCGGAAGTCAAAATCTGCAAGCATTGTGTACCGGTATCTGGTTTAGGGATACCGGAATCCAGTGAAGAACTGGTTTTGCTTAGCTCTCGGGTTCTGCGGAATCCCGCTGGTGATACCGGAATGGGCTGGCATTCCGGTATGTGCAATTCGCGTACCGGTACAGAAGCGATTAGTACCGGTACTGAGAAGTGGCATACCGGAATGTGGTTGCGCAGCTTGCTGGCCGAGGCTCGGGTTTTGCAAAATTTGTGCAGTATACCGGTATACACATGGCATACCGGTATACAATGCTGCAGAATGCATTTTGTGCAGTTTTGCAATTTTGGCTTTTTGAGGGGCCTAAGTGGATTTTGTGCATTGGGTTAAGTACCCCTTCACCCCCTCTTATGCTGTTGTGGCTGAGGACTTGGAGGAGAAGGAAAGGTAGGGTTTTCCCTCTCTCTCTCTCTCTCTAGATTTTCTCCCCCAAACCCTTGAAATCTTGGGTTTTGATCTCTTTTCTCTTCTCCTTTTGCTTGTTGCTTGCTAGAGGAGCTCGTGGCTTTTGAGGAGAGCTTGTTGGTGGGCCTAGCTTCAACCCTAGCTTGTGTAAGCCCGGTTGGAAGCTTGATTTGAGCTTAGTAAACTCTCTTACAACCTCTATTTGTGATTTTTGCATGAGATTTGCTTAGAAAACCTAGTTTCTTGGAAATTAGGGTTTGATTTAGGGTTTCGTGATTGTGAGCCCTTGAGGTGGAATTGATGGGTGTAGAACGTTGTTGTAGGTTGGATTTGAAGATCCCTAACCTCAATTTGGACTTAGAACAAGTTTTACTTGCTCAAGGTATTTTTCACCCATTTACCTCATAGTTTTTGGTGGTTTTCGAATTTGTTCGTTCGAAGCTTTTAACCCCTTGGAAAATTATCTTAGGGTATGAGAAGCTCGGGGGACAACTCCGTTTTGATGTACTGCGAGGTTTCGACGGTTATCCGGTGGGTCTGACCTCACCGAAATGGGTGAACTCCCCTATGTCTCCTATCTTGTTATAGGATTGATTAGATGCATAATTATGATAATTATGGCATGATGATAATTGTGATTGCATGAGACATACAAGTTGTTTATGAAAAATACATATTTCATATAGTATGGTATTATGAGAATATTATGCATGTTAGAGTATTTGTGCTAGTAGTGTAATGATGCATTATGAAATGCTAATTAGGTTATGCATGCTAGAGATGAGTATCATATGAGACACTACTTGAGTGGTGGACGAGTGAATTCTCTTCGCATGCTAAAGTATGCTTGTATAGAGAAAAGAGAGAATATGGCATATGCAAGATAAGTTTGTTGCACCTCATTAGGTGAGCAACTTTGATTGGCATCGTTGGCTTTGGGCTCGACCTTTTGGTCGTGGAAATGATTCCATGTTTAAGACATGAGGAAAGGGATTCTAGTTGTATGTGATAATTGTAATTGGTTAAACATGAGTTCTTGGTTAATGGAATACTCCCATGATAGCTTTTATACTCTATGTAGTAGAGGTTAATGTAGCTCATGCATGGCATGGATAGGGTCTTGTTGGCATCGTAGAATGCATTGTCATGGCATTGTAGAATGCATGAATTGTAGCATTGGAATAATGCATGAACTATAGCATTTGTTGAATGCATCGGTTTTGGTGTTGCAAGGTATTGGTTATAGCATTAGTATAATGCATAGTTTTGGCATTTGTAGAATGCATGAGATGTGGCATTAGAATATGCATGGTTTATGAACTTAGTAAACAAAGAGATGGACATATTGGTAGGGACATACCAACGGAAAATTTGAGAACAACATGACATCGTGGACATTTAGCATATTGGCTATTGAATGTAGTAAACATGACATGACATGTCTTGACATAGTGTGAGGTTAAACATATTGTATTTCACTTAGGTGAATAATTAGGTTGACATTACGACATAATGTTAGACCTTTGGACATCGGTTGGCTATTCCATGTTAGAGACATGACGAACGTATTTTCTATGCTGTTGACTATACTTGTTATGCCATTGTGCTCATTCGCACATGCTTGTGAGGGTCGCTCCCTACAAGCCTGCAGCTCCGGAGTGGGCCTTTCGCGATGTTGATCGCCTGTGTGCAGGTTATATGGGCGCCGAAGTGGATTTCCGTGGGGGAGGCTCATTATAGCGAGAATGTTGACTACCACGGGGCCATTAGGCACGGCACGAGCCGAGACTTGAAAAGTCCTTTATGGTAGGAAATATCGTGAGGAATGTGACATTTGACACCCTAGTTAATCAGTACATATAGGTGTAGCTGATGGACATAACATAGGGTGGTGACCTTGTGGCGTTACATGTAGTGAGACATTAACATGACTTGGCACACTAGTGGTTAGTGAACATAACATACATATTGTTGGGAACAAGTCATATAGTTCATACATGTAGTAGAAAATTGGATGTACATTACATACTTGTAGTTGGAGACAAGTCATATGTGTAATAGTAAAACTTGACATATAGTGAGTTTATTACATTAGAGCATATGTGATTGATCATGGCATTAATTTGACATGCATGAAATTTGTGTATTAAATGTTGAGCTTATGACAATAGAGCATATTCATGTTCATGTAGATGAGTTAGTCATTGGTGGCATGATAGTTGTAGAACTATATGTTAGCATTTAATATTTTATGCTTTATGTTTCGTTATACTATCTTGCCTCAGTTGACCTAGCGGTGTAATTCGCCACTCTCGGCGGCTTACCCACTGGGAACTATTGATTAATAGTTCTCACCCCCATTGTTGTTGGTTTTTTATTTCAGAGCCTTCCGCAGCAGGAGAGGCTTGGGATCGCGGCGAGGGGTTAGCAGCTAGCTAGAGCCTCTACGGTGTTGTTTTAGACATACCATGGACTCCTTTCATTGTATTTTTGAATGAAAGATGTATAGTTTTGTTGGCTGACTGATCTATTAGTTGATAAGATGTATAAATGCTATTATATATCTTGAGATTTTAGTTGTGTTGATCTTGATTTAGTTGTAGAAATATGTTCTCGCTCTGATCACCTTGTTCAGGATGTATTCCTTATTCTATTGGATTCTTGTTGTTGTAGACGCCTTGTGTACATTGTGTTTGCTTTGAGGTACACGGCGGGTTTGTGCACGTGCCTGGTAGGCTTCCACGAGGGCCCGGGGCGTGACAAGAACCCACCGTCGCTCACCCGTCATCTCCGAACCCTCGAAACGACGTAAGTAACCAGCCAACAAGGATCAGCGACAAAGTATAATGTATTCAAGCAATGTCGGAAGGAATCCGAATCGAAACTGCATTCCATCGGCAACTTTCTCCGAAAAAATGCACCGAAAATCGATATTCGACTTCCGCAAATGCATCGGACCTTGGACAATCAGTCCAGAGATTACCTGCCACCTACACGTACCGCCCACAGCAGCCACAAAATGCACAATTGCATAAAAGCCCCTAACAATGCATAAAATCACATTATTTTATGTGAATAACAGGGCTTTATGGCCCGATACCGCAAACCGATGGTTTTCGAGGTCAGCCGAGACACGGACTGACAGGTCTCGACATGCCGGAGACCATGCTCAAGATTCGGAGCACAACGGCTCACTGCGGAAGGCGCGGAAGCGACCCAAAGTTCAGCGAACTACGCGCAACAGGAGTAAACCATGCCGAATCTATAGATTCGGAACCCGCTGACCATAAATGAGGTGAGCATTATGATCAGAACTGACCGAAGATCACCGTGCTCACCTCCGGAGGCATCGGAATAGCCCCAGGTCGCTGGAACAGTGGAGACAACCCAAAAACACCAACAGAAAGCTTTAAACAAGCTTACCAGGCAGGGGGAGCTAGGGCACGGCCGGCGGCGGCCCAACGGCGGGCGCACCGGCGGCAGGCGGGTGCGGGCGACGGAGGGAGCCCAGGGCGTGCGTCGGACGACGACGGGAGGCGGCGGCGGCGGCGGGCAGTGATGCCCTAGCCCGCAAGCACAAGGGAGGAGCTCGGCCCTAGTCCGGCTGGCAGCGGACTCCGGCTGTGGGGGCACCAGCGGCATCCGGGTGCAGCCGACCAAGGGGAGCCGGCGCTCACGCTGGCCGACAGCGGAAGGCGGCACTGGAGCAACCAACACCCGCACAGGCTCGGCTAGGGTTCAACAGTGCACAACGGCCTCGGCGGCGGCTGGGGAACCTCGGGGCGACGGCGATGGGTCGCCGGAGGCCGTAGGGAGGTGGCACAGTCGGCCCAAGGCAGCAGCGGCGCGACGGAGAAGATGTGGAGTCTCCTCGGCCAGGTGTTGCTCGGGCTGGCCACAGGTTGCCAGCGGCAGTAGCGACGGCGCGCGGAGACGGCGGCGACCGACGAGGGAGGTCGCAGGGGGTCAGGGACACCGCCAGAGAGGGAGCCCAGAGTTGTAGGGCATCCCTGGTTGCTCTCGGGCAGAGGTGGGGGTAGGTTGGTGGTGGAGATGATGGAGGAGAGGGAGGAGGGGCTTTCTCCGGCAGCCGGCGGTGTGCGCAGGTGGCCGGGGTGCGCGCGACTGAGGCAGGGGGAGGTGCTAGAGGTGGATGGGAGGTCGGCTGAGGGAGGAGGCCAACAAGGGTTAGGGTTTCACCCATGAAACCCTAAATGCCATTTATACACAAAATGGTTATTTGCAAACTAGTCCTCCGACGCTCAGTATTTTGAACTGGGTCCCTCACAGCACAAGTAAATTGAGCGGATGTACCTCCACGTCCGATTTTGCGCGATTCGGTACATAAAATATAGGGGGTTTCGCGCGAGATATAAAAATGCCATTTTGACTTCTCCTCGACAATCATACGATATCCGCCAATCCCTCCATCGAATTTCTGAACGGATAGCGCCAACGCGTTCAGCACTGTCGAAACATCGAACTCACAATTTTGTTTCGTTCGATTAGGTCGCCGATTCGCGGCGAAAGCCGTCCTCTCTCCAATATTCCGAAAACCACACATATATGTGTATATGAATCAAATAAACCTCAAATTCAAATTCGAATTTGAATTCCCTACCACTGGTAGGTACCCGAACCATCACCTACCGTTCTCCAGGACACACGCACGGAGCACGAGAAGTTATACAACGCAAGAATAGCAAAGAACACGAACCCTCTTTGTAATAAAATCTAATTTTCTTGGAAATCGTGCGTCAAAACCAAAATCCGTCAGTGCCAATGTGTCCAGGATAGTTGGACCGTTGAAAACGAGCTATTGGATCACTATGAACAGAGTCTGATACTCACCAGAAGCCATCACTACTCATTGGCCTCACCGAAAAACCCGAGTTACTATTCACTTTAAGTGATTAGTAAAGATCGCGTAACTTTTCCATCCTAACTCGTTTTCTCCTGAAACTTGACGAGTGCTTATATAATTTAATTACCCACAATAACATCGTCAACAACGAGTTTAGCTATACAGCCAAAATCTCAGTCCTCACATTATCCCCCCCTTAAAAGAAGTTTCGTCTTCGAAACTTGACTACGCACCGACCATAATCAAATTCGGATACCAAATCGCTATTGGTCTCTCCTTCGAGTATTGATGCTACCCCCGATTCAAATTTCTAGCCTTGAATCAGGATAGATCAATCTCCGAAGTAGGGGAGAATAAACTACGGTCCCACTCGGACGAGACGAGGGAAAAACATACCAACCCAAAAATCTATGGACCAAAACCATCGGGATCACCACCATCCAATAACCTGCAGAAAAATAGTACCGCGACCAGGTTTATCCGATCCCATATTTGCCAAAACTAGGATAACAATTCCCCACTCAGAAACTCTAGGTCCATCCAACCTTTGCCCACGTAGCAGTAACCGACTCAACTACGTCGAAAGTTCACGCAGAAAAGTCCCGGGACAACACCACAAGTCTGGAGTATATTTTCGTAGGCCGAAACGACACACTCCGACTAGCCAACTATGTCAACCAGCTCACCACGAGTGAATCTGTATCGTTGTCCTTAAACCTGCATCAATAACACTCACCTCGGAGACCACAGTCTCCCACCAATCTGAAATACAAACAGCCGAAGTCAAACCTTTAGCATCGAAAACCCACTTGCGGTATTCGACACTCCTAGGTCCAAGACCTCACCTTCCGTCTGGGCCAAAAAGGTCCAAAACTGCCATTACCAATTGAGCTTGACAATTTTGTTCGCTCAATATTTCAATCAAACCAAAATAAGTACCTTGCGAGTCCATCACTTGGTGCACAGGGTTGCCAATCGCAATATGCGATAATAACCACCAGTGATGCTCAACACCTATCTCTACGAGACCCTGTCACTGCCGTCCCAAAAGGAACCCTAGCGATCGATGTTCCTAGCAACACCAAACACCAGCCTCAGTGAGACCAAGGCAAACCTGTCACTAAATGACTGGACAAGCATTCTACTCCAAGGTTGTACGATAAGCCGCGTCGTAAACCTTGTACGCCATCACACACAGCGACCTCGAAGCCAACAACCAGGCTCACGACACTCATCAATCGCGATTCCAAACCTCCCGGCAAAAGACCGAGATTACCAACCAAAGAAAACCTTTTAGTTGTGAAAGGCACAATTACAGGGCTAATAAGCACCCAGACTCAAACCAGAGTCGAAACTACCAGCAGTGACGATAAATCAACTGCACAAACCTGCCAGGGAATAACCCCAGGCTCACTACGTGATCAGAGATGATCACCACTCAAGCTTTCCCACAAGACAATCTTTATTGTTCGTCTTGCAAGAGACCACACTGACCCAATCCAGATACTCCCCAGCGGGGGAAGGGTATTTCGTCCCAACTTTTGAAACTACGTTGTCTGCAGCCAACGTACTTACCAAAAGAAAAGCGAAATACCTAAGATCTACTGCCAACAACAAGTTGGAAGCACGACAAATCGAAGTATCAAGCCACCTGATACATCTTTACTGGACCAAAAGTTCACAACCAAAACCGTCGAAACATCGACTTCGCAAGTCAACATTCAAAATCAGATCAACCTTGAGACGACTCACTAAGAGTCCTTTAGCTCTCAACATCTAATAGCTGCTAGCAACACTAGGCCGCAAACCGCACAAACTAAGGCTTTAGGAAATGGTTTCTTTAACCGATTTCCGCACCACACCCGAACAATACTCAAAGCTCCGAGAACTCCATCAACACCCTGGAATATCTTGCGACAAGACGAAAGTCAACAATGACCACTTATTATCCCATAACACACCAATTTGGATGTTAGGATATCCGCATACGATATATGCATGAATAGAGACCCGACACCAAAACGGTGTCGAACTAGTTCCAACAAACGTCAGTTCAACGTAGGAACTAGCTGAAGGTCGAAAGGCCCACACCGATGATTCCACAATCAAAAGAAAGAAGGGGTAGGCATCATCGCCATACCCACAAGGCCAGAGGGAGAAACACCAACATCGTAGCCGTCCAAGCGGCCGCTTCCAAACCCTGGGCTATCCTCAAGCAGTCCTCACTATAGTCACAACCGTGACTGATCATAGTGTCGTCTCCGTAAAGACGCTCGCAGTGGCTCTCGTGCTCTACATAGGAAGTGGGACCTAGCCAAAAGCAGTCGGATCAACTGCGCAAACCCAATCAGTGCTGTCACCTGGCCTGTTAAGGCCACCACCAGCCGACGAGTGGCAATGCCCGGGAATCTCACCCTGCCACCTGTTATCAGCTTGGTAAACTGTCACCACTCCCAGTAGAAGCACGAGCCTATGCCAATACCGCAAAACCTCCACAAGGTAAGAAGTGAACAAAAGCCTGCAGCACAAAACACGGGGTGATAATAGAAAAACATACACCTTGAGATTATTAAATCTCGACCCAAACACCGGGACTTAATCCCAACAACCCCGCGCTCTCACGTGCCTATATACCTTAGGTCTTCCTATGTGTCAACCTAACCAATGGTTCAGTTTATTTTTCAAAACAATCCGTGAGTGAAGCCGTGGTTGTGACTTGGCTCTGATACCACTTTAATCTATCACGTCCCGGGGTCCTTTTGGAGTTTGTAAATAAGCAAAAAATGCCCAATATTTTTTTTTTTGAAACCTTGACCCAAGGGATGACAGACCCGGCACAAACACAGGAAACCCACTGTTTACACGACAGAGCCTCCTCTGTATTTGCACAGCGTCGCACGAATACAAGCACAAGCACAAACACATCCAATCACGAACATATATAAATTCACATTTCCAACAGAAAACTTTTTAAAAGTCGTTTCCCACTCGAAAATCTTTTCTTTTAAACGAACGCTACCACGAGGGGTAGAAGACCATTTTCACAAACCATATGATAGTTATAAAACATCTTCATTATATATATCATAAAATTATATATCCAAACGAAGTGAAGAAAACTGAACCATAACAGTCTAATGTCATTTATTCTTAAATAAAGCAAGGGAAGAAGCTAAACCAATGAACCGGGTCGGAAACTCTATCGACCGCTAATAACGTGCCTCACGCCTCGTCCCTACTCGGACCAGCAAGATCACCTGTAAACAACAGTGGGGGGAGTGAGAACATGTAAACATGTCTCCTCCTCCCAGTGGGTACCGCAAGCCGATGAGGTCACTGGTAACCAGGAGAATAGCTAGGAACAGTAATACAATAGCCATGTAAAAGAGAAATAAGGTACATGTACAACTACCGCTATTGTAAATGAAATGTATCAACCGGACGATCAGTCCCAAATATACCCAATCTCGAAACCGCCATATCGGTCCACAGACCTCAGGCATGTGCCACTGTACCGCTCTAACCTACATATAACCCCAGCATAAGCTCCTGGGCTCACGAGCTGGCACTCCCAACCACTTTTCCGAAAAAGTACACCCTCCTGCGGTGGCCAAACCGCTGGTGTACGTGAAATGCGTACGAGCAGTGGCAATCGATGCAATATGATCAATAGCCGTCGGCAAGTAGCCGACAATCAACCTCTCAGGGTGAACCGACCGAATAGGTCATGAATCAACATCTCAAACCGACCAACTAGGTCACACTGCTGTCATGTCATGAACCGAGATAATCATCAACCATAAGGAAGCACAAGTACCGACCACTCAGGTCAACTAGGATGGAACAACTCAACATCCTCTCAAAGGTATGAAAGTATCGACACTCAATGTCAACTGAAAAGTATGAGGTCAATAACGACAAGAGTATAGGAGACCCGACCACTCTGATCAACAGCGACTCGTCCGAGAGAACCGACCACTCAGGTCGACAATAATATATGCACAAGAAACGACCATTAGGTCACAAGAATTTTAAGTTGTGTATCAGTATAATCCAGAACTATCCGTCAGCCACTAGCCGACAATCCTACCCCTCAGGGTTCACCGACCGAACAGGTCATCAAACACAAGAGTCACAGAACCGACCGAATAGGTCACAATAGACAATCCACTCTACTTCTAAATCATGATGATAAATACGGAAAGTAACCAAGTAGAGCAATAAGCAAAGAAGTCAAAGGGTGCAAGGCTCACAAGCATAATATGCAAGGAATATAAAAAGAGAGTGGAGAGAACGTCACCGAACGTGCACCACTAGACCGACTTCGGGTCGAAGTACCCACCTGTACGAATATCACGTCTGTCTCCCGACTGTGGAGGATCGTCTACCGGACCTATGGAGGGTCCACCGGATTAGTATCTAACCCAAAGCCGATTACCGTAACTCACCGGAAGTCCCGAAAATCGCATCGGGACTCCGTCGGGACACACGGAGTGTCCCGAAACTCACCGACTCATGCCAAGAGTCACCCGCTACCACAAAACAGCATATAAAAGGTGTCCTGGCAGCAAACACCAAGACTCACATCAGAACGATTATCGTCGGATAACCGTTCCGATCCGGGTTCCCGAAAGTGTCAATTTCGACACCGGAACCCACCGTCGCTCACCCGTCGTCTCCAAACCCTCGAAACAACGTAAGTAACCAGCCAACAAGGCTCAGCGACAAAGTATAATGTATTCAAGCAATGTCGGAAGGAATCCGAACCGAAACCGCATTCCGTCGGCAACTTTCACCGAAAAAATGCACCGAAAATCGATATTCGATTTCCGCAAAGGCATCGGACCTTGGACAATCAGTCCAGAGATTACCCGCCACCTACACGTACTGCCCACAGCAGCCAAAAAATGCACAATTGCATAAAAGCCCCTAACAATGCATAAAATCTGAATAACAGAGCTTTATGGCCCGATACCGCAAACCGATGGTTTTCGAGGTCAGCCGAGACACGGACTGACAGGTCTCGACATGCCCGAGACCGTGCTCAAGATCCGAAGCACAACGGCTCACTGTGGAAGGCGCGGGAGCGACCCAAAGTTCAGCGAACTACGCGCAACAGGAGTAAACCACGCCGAATCTACAGATTCGAAACCCGTTGACCATAAATGAGGTGAGCATTATGATCAGCACTGACCGAAGATCATCATGATCACCTCCGGAGGCATCGAAACAGCCCCAGGTCGACGAAACAGTGGAGACAACCCAAAAACACCAACAGAAAGCTTTAAACAAGCTTACCGGACAGTGGGAGCTAGGGCACGGCCGGCGGCGGACGCACCAGCGCCGGGCGAGTGCGGGCGATGGAGGGAGGAAGGGGCGCGCGTCGGACGGCGACGGGAGGCGGCGGCGGCGGCGGGCAGTGATGCCCTAGCCCACAAGCACAAGGAAGGAGCTCGGCCCTAGTCCGGCCGGTAGGGGGCTCCGGTGGAGGGGGCGCCGGCGGCATCCGGGTACGGCCGACCAAGGGGAGCTGGCGCTCACGCTGGCCGGCGGCGGAAGGCGGCGGTGGCGGCGCTGTAGCAACCAGCACACGCACAAGCTCGGCTCGGGTTCAACAGTGCACGGCGGGCTCGACGGCGGCTGGGGAACTCGGGGCGACGGCGATGGGTCGCCGGAGGCCGTAGGGAGGTGGCACAGTCGGCCCAAGGCAGCGGCGGCGCGACGGAGAAGATGTGGAGTCTCCTCGGCCAGGTGTTGCTCGGGCTGGCCGCTGGTTGCCAGCGGCGGCAGCGGCGGTGCGCGGAGACGGCGGCGACCGACCGGGGAGGTCGCAGGGGGTCGGGGACACCGTCAGAGAGGGAGCCCAGAGTTGTAGGGCATCCCTGGTTGCTCTCGGGCAGAGGTGGGGGTAGGTTGGTGGTGGATATGATGGAGGAGAGGGAGGAGGGGCTTTCTCCGATGGCCGGCGGCGTGCGCAAGTGGCCGGGGTGCGCGCAACTAAGGCAGGGGGAGGTGCTAGAGGTGGATGGGAGGTCGGCTGAGGGAGGAGGCCAACAAGGGTTAGGGTTTCACCCATGAAACCCTAAATGCCATTTATATACAAAATAGTTATTTGCAAACTAGTCCTCCGACGCTTAGTATTTTCAACTGGGTCCCTCACAGCGCGAGTAAATTGCGTGGATGTACCTCCACGTCTGATCTCGCACGATTCGGTACATAAAATATAGGGGGTTTCGCGCGAGATATAAAAATGCCATTTTGACCTCTCCTTGACAATCATACGATATCCGCCGATCCGTCCATCGGATTTCCGAACGGATAGCGCCAACGCGTTCAGCACTGCCGAAACATCGAACTCACAATTTTTTTTCGTTCGATTAGGTGGCTGATTCGCGGTGAAAGCCGTCCTCTCTCCAATATTCCAAAAACCACACATATATGTGTATATGAATCAAAAAAATCCTCAAATTCAAATTGGAATTTGAATTCCCTACCACTGGTAGGTACCCGAACCATCACCTACCCTTCTCCAAGACACACGCACGGAGCACGAGAAGTTATACAACACAAGAATAGCAAAGAACATGAACCCTCTTTGCGATAAAATCCAATTTTCTTGAAAACCGTGCGTCAAAACCAAAATCCGTCAGTGCCAATGTGTCCAGGATAGTTGGACCGTTGAAAACGAGCTATTGGATCACTATGAATAGAGTTCGATACTCACCAGAAGCCATCACTACTCATTGGCCTCACCGAAGAACCCGAGTTACTATTCACTTTAAGTGATTAGTAAAGATCGTGTAACTTTTCCATCCTAACTCGTTTTCTCATGAAACTTGACGAGTGCTTATATAATTTAGTTACCCACAATAACATCATCAACAAAGAGTTTAGCTACACAGCCAAAATCTCAGTCCTCACAGTTACCCTGCTAGAAGCTGCCTGTAGGTGTAGTCCTGGTCGACTGCTGAGTACGTGGATGCTTAGGTGGCCTCTTACTGGAAGAAGAGCCACACCCAGACTTGTAATGTGATCGTTTCTTATCTCCGCCCTTCTCTTTCAGTTCATGCTCGACCTGCGCCTCATCCATGTCGCTCTGGACCATCTGAGCCCAATCCAGGCACTCGTCTAAGGTTAATGTGCTATGAGATGCAATTAGTCTCCTGATGCTCTGCCTCAAGCCCCTGGCGAAAAGCCTCGCCTTATGGTATTCGTTGCGGGCCGCAAAAAGTATCAGTCCGATGATACCAGAGAAGTTCCGCTCGTACTCTGCCACAGTGCGGCTACCCTGCCTGAGCCGCTCGAGGCTCTGCTTGGTACTTTCCTTGAAGTAGTGGCCGTAGAGGAGCTCCTGAAACTCCTTCCAGGACGGGTATGTCGTGGTGTGTTGATTCTTCAGAAGCTGCAGCCACTAGCTGTAGGCCTCGTCCTGAAGGAAGTGGGCGGCAAGAGAAACCTTGTCCTTCTCCTCCATATAGAGATCTCGGAATAGCTTCTCCATGTGTGTGACCCATCACTCGACATCCCATGCGTCGTCGCCTTTGCCCGAAAACATCGGCGGATCAAACTTCTGGAATTCCGCCAGCCTCACCCTGATACGGACGGGCTCTGCCACCAGAGGGTCAACACCCCCAGCGGAACTAGTCGTCGTGGTCGTCGTCGTAGTAGTGGCTGCAGTCGGCACTATCGCCATAGTAGGCTCAGCAGTAATAGCTGTGCCCTGGGCAGGAGGTGGAGCCGGAGTGGCAGCAGATGTAGCCTACTACTACATGAACTGCTGTACAATCCCAGCAAGGGCTGCCACCTGGCCCATCAGATCTGCCACCTAGGCCTCGAGCTGTTGGGTGTGACCAACGGCCAGCTGCTCAGCGCCCACCTGGTCACCACCACCTCTGCCGGCATATGCATGGGTGTGCATACCGCCGGACGCCTCTACATTCGTACATCCACCACCACGGCCCGCATGAGGGGGTCTACCACGAGCCATCTGTACCAACAAAGAAACACAGTCAACTGAAATAATCCGACTCAACTCACTCACCAAGACTCAAGCCCAACAACCACACACTCGCGTGCCTACACACCTTAGGTCCTCCTATGGGTCAACCTAACCTGTGGTTCAGTTAAAAACATGTGAGTGAATTTGTGGTTGTAACCTCTCTCTCATACCATCTTAATTTATCATGCCTCGGGGGCCCTTTAGTGAAACCTTTTCGAAGAAAGGGCCAGTACGAAAGTAGAGTCAGCGGAAAGTGTCCTTTTTTTTGAAATACAATCTTGCCCACGGGACAGAACAGACCCGCCACAAATACAGAAACTTCTCTGTCCACGCAGACAGAGTCTCTCCTATATTTGTATAGCGTACCAATACAAGCACAACCCACAACACACATATACTCCCACACAATCAAAAATCACAATGCACATGCTTACATGTTCAATCAGCTAGCCATCCTTAAGATGATGCATGCTCTAAGCACTCCTTAGGCGAAGGATGATGTGAATGCACGATACATCAACAAATTCTATCATTTAAAAGTGTTTTCCACCTTGAAAAGTTTATTTTGAAATAGTAAAGTATCGATAAATTCGTAAAGCCATTTGAAAACCGTTTTCCACACGAAAACTCATTCTTTTGAAAAGCCGACTACCACGAGGGGTAGAAAACCACTTTGTCATAAAACCACAATCACAATATCACCACTATCACAGATAGTAAAGCAGAAGTCACACCATTCATTTATTTCCAAAATGATCATTCACATGAACTAAACAATCAAATAAAATCAGATAACTGAATCACGACAAGTCTATCTTTATTAACGAATAATAAATAGGGTAGGGATCAGAATAACCGAATCCAGCAACAAACGCTCGGGACCCGTAAGGCTCACTAGCTACCGCACCTCACGCACCGTCCCGAGTCTCACCTCCAAGATCACCTGAAATTAAGGAGGGTGAGAAACCAATAAGGGGTCTCCTGGTGGGTACTGCAAGCCGATGAGGGCGAGTGTACTCACTAGCGAGTAGAGTATAGCCTAAAAGAGAGATAGATATGCAAGTACAATAGCGAGTAAAGAACAACAGGGATGGACAATAATAAGCATCTATCGCTACTTTAAACAACAATAATAGTGCATCAACTGTAAATGAATAACAAATACCCAATCACCTTGCTTTGTTGGTCAAAAGACCTTAGGTGGTGCCACAAACTACTCACCCACCAGCATATAACCCCAGCTAGCACCTTGTAAGGGGCTCATAGGTCGGATATACGATCACTTTTTCGAAAAAAAATGCCATTACGGTGGCCAAACCGCTGGTGTACGTGACATGCTATATGAGCTGTGACGATCGATGCAATATGCTCAATAGTCAAAGAGACGGCAAATAGCCGAGAATAGGTCAACAACAAACACCTGTCCAAACGATATCAGCTTTGTCACCTAACTCACAGACACCGACCAATAAGGTCCCACAGATAGAGATCATACAAAAATATTATCAGACACCACCCTACAACTAAATCATGATAGAGTAGAAATAGAGTAAAAATAAATGGAAGTCTAGTGGTGTAGTGCTCATCAAATAATATGTGAAAACAACGAAAATGGATAAGAAAAGAAAGTTACCGAGCCAGCAACACTGTACCGACTTCGGATCGAAGCACCCACCTAAAACAGTCGCATTGCCTAACACCCAAGGCGTGCTGGAACGTCGATTGGACCTACAAAAGACCTAACAAGTCAAGACCCAACCTAGTCGACTCAAAACACTAAATACACAACCCCGGAACCACCGAAATTTTTGGAAAGTCCACCGTAACACTCCGTACCCACCTAAATAGCCCGAAAGGTATCGATGTACACCATTAAGTCACCCACTGTCTCGAAATGCACCAATTTAGGTGCGGACAGCAAACATATGCCAAAGCAACATAAAATTACAATAACGTACAAAATGTTGTTCCGGGTCTCCGAAAATGCCGTTTTCGGCATCAAAACCCTCCGCCGCTCACTCGTTGTCTCCGAATACCCAAGACAATGAGAGCAACCAGCCGACAAGGCTCGACGACAAACCTGGGGCATTCACATCAATAAAAAGTGAATCCCTATTCGAAAACCACGTTCCGCTGGTGGTTTTGTCGAAAAACGTAACGAAACCAACGGACTTCGCTAGGGCCTCGGGACTCTAGACAACCAGTCTAGGGGTCATAAAGAGCGACCCCACATAGCCCGAGGTAGCCCTCAATGTTCAATTTACATAGAAGTCCCATACAAATAATAATTACAAATATAATCATATAAAACAGATAGGTTGCCATGTTACCGATCACTGTGAGGTTCCGAGACCAACCAGCAGTGCCCGCTGATAGATCTCGATGCACCGAAGCCCGTGCTCACTGACCGGAGCACGAACGGAGGCCGAGGAGTGCGTCGGGGCTACGTGAACTGTGACTAGGAAGGTACCGGGAGCGATACAGTTGGATCTGCCAAGTAGGGCTTCTCCGACAGCAACTAGGGTGAGAACGAATGTTAACGGCACCTCAGGGTCTCCGTGCTCACCTTTCGAGGGATCGGCGATCACCCGGATGGCTGGAACAGAAAGACCAACCCAAAAATGCCCTAGCTCGGGCTTGGCCGGGGGAAGGGTGCGCGGCCCGAGCGCACCGGTAGGAAGTGGGTGCGGTGGACGAGGGGGTGCCGGTGCGCATGCTGGCCGGTGATGGGAGGCGGCAGCGGCGGCGATTCAACAACCCCGGGCGGAGACAAGAGTCCCTTGGGTTAAGGCTTCTTATTTTCGACGACGGCGACAGCCGGAGGTGGTTGGTGTCGGCGCCATGGGTCCCCAAAGGCCCTCCAAAGCCAGTGATGCAGATGGGGAGGCGGCGGTGGCGGCGATCCAGAGATCGTGGCCGAAGAGCCTTAGCTCGAGTCCAGGTGGGTTCCTCCCGGCACGGCGGCGCATGACGGCGTCGAGGCTGGTCGAGGGGTGGTCCCCGGGCTCCGAGGGGTCGGTGGCGATGGCCCGGAGCAGATGCGACCAAGGGAGGAGAGCTCCTGAGTCCAACAGTGAGGAGGGGAGAGGAATGTAGAGGGAGAGAGAGAGAAGAGTAGGGTTTTCTCCGGCAGCCATGGGAGGTCACCGGCCATCAGGGAGGTGGCTGCACAGGTGGAGAAGGACACTACTGCGGCTAGGGTTTGGATCGGAGGGAAGAGAGAGCTAGGGTTTATTTCACCATGAAAATCCTAGCTATGCAATATATAGGTTCGAAAAAATTATATATAAATCCGCCAAAATTTGAAATTTCTTTCTCAGTCCCTCACAGCAAGCTCAAATTGCTCGAAAGCACCTCCACGTGCAATTTCACACAAAACGATACATAAAATATTGGGGTTTTCGAAATTACGAAATTCCCACAATCGACCCCTCCTCGAACTTCGTGCAAATTCGGACGATCGGCTTGAAGAATCAGCGAACAGATTGCACTAGCACCTCCGGCACTGCCTGACCATCAGATCTGCATTTTTTTTTCGACAGAAACGGTTGCCAATTTGCGAGAATTCCATCCTCCTCTCGCCTCCACATATATATAAACAAGTTATATATATATATATATATATATATATATATATGTAAATTCAAATTCAAATTTTGAATTTAAACAAAATTACAGGTTTAGAAATTCTCGGATATTACATACTCTTTGTTTATGTACATATATATTGATAGGATGACATTTTAGGTATAAATTGCTGCATATGTTAAAGTTCATGCACTTTATTTATATAGTCAAACTTATTTTTTATTAATTACTGCAGGTGTAATGATAGAAAAATTTAAAAGTAGAGTTAGAAAGAATTTGGCGACCAAACAATGCATAAAGAACACGAGGTTTGGTCACAACATGTAAATATTGAGGGGACCAGAGAGCATCAACTCTAAATAGAACCAAACATAAAAAATCCTCCAATAGAGCAAACATCGAAGATGCCTATAATGTATCAAACAATAGTAGTGCTGGTATAGAACTTTAATTGTAGTTTATATTCATTTTTGCATGCTTCATTAATATAACTTGTATTTTTCTATAAGAATTATTAATACAGTTTATGCTCATATCACTAATTTGTATGATTTTGATTGTTTTAATTTGAAATTCATGTTATGAGAGAAAGAGGACATGAGGCAAAACTATTGGAATAAAGTGGGTGAAAAAGAGAAAAGAAGAAAAGGCAAAACCTGCAATTGAGATACCTGAAGACCTGCGACGAGTAGTAGGTACAAATGCCCAACAATGCATTACTGAGATAGCTCAGATTATCAGATAGAATGCTCCTTTGGATGTTAAAAAATGGAGCAAAATGCCTTCACATGTCATTGATAGGATGGTGAAAATTGTTAATGTAAATAAGTTTCTTTACTCGTGCAATTTTTTTTCCTTCATATGTCAGCACTTATCTTTATTTCAATGCCCTGATATGTTCTTTGTATTTCTAATTTTCCTTATTTATTCTTCATTCTCTTTTTTACGAAAAATTCACACTTTCTAAGGATCTTTATTTTCTTAGAGTCATCATACGCCAACTTCGAAGCCATTTCAATAGTAGGCATTATGATTTGCATAGGTTTCACCACAAAAAGTACAAAACAGATGACCAAAGGCGTGCTCACTGCCCTAGTGATATCGATCCTGATTATTTGAATTGGCTAATAGACTATTGGAGTAACCCGAAGTTTAAGGTAGAAGAATATTAAATAATAGTATCACAATTGTTATTTAATATATTAATCTTTTTTATTTTGTTGAATGCAGAGGATTAGTGAGGCAAATAAAGCAAATAGGTCGAAATAGACAATGTTTGCTCGAGTGGGATTAAAATCTATTGCGAGAAATTTAATTGAAATGGTAAGTTCTTGGATGCCTAAAAAAATTTCTTTTATATTGAACTTAATTATGTTTGAACTTTTTTTTGAATTCTATATATAGAATACTTGACATGTGTTCAATTCTATGTAAATCAACAGAGGAAAGAAGTAGAAAAGAATACGGAAGAAAATAATGAAGTACCTTAAAATCTAAATACATGAGGTTATGGGAGAAGGTCAGAAAGAAAAAAGATGGCACATAGGTCGATTCAGATGCTGCGGGCAAGTATGTTGAAGGGCAAACTCTTCCGAAGACTCAATTAAAAGAGAAAGGACTTGACAGTCTTACAACTCGGGAAGCCTATTCTACAGTACTTAAACATAGGTCTAGATATGTTAGGGATATGGGATTGGGTCCAAAGCTTTGGAGAATGGAGAGGACAACGACTTCATGCGCAAATACGGAAAGATATAGAGGCTGAAATGACAGTTCGAATTCAAGAAGGGGTAGAGGTTCGAATGGCAAAAAAAAGAGGCTGAGGTACAAGCCCGAATAGCACTACGTGAGGCCGATGTAGAAGCCAGAGTAGCAAAAAGAGAAGCTCGATTAGAGCATATGGAGTCTCAAATGCATGCCGTGATGCAGCATTTAGCACCAATGGGGATGCATGTACCGATGCAATCAACATCTACTAAAAATGTAAGCTAATCTATGCCATCTCTATACATTATTCATTGAGAGTTGTTTGATTGCATAGGTTAGTTAATACAATTTTTTATCTAGGAGAAAATTCATGAATGCATTCATAAAAAAGATCAGTTATTCCATATGTATCTATATAATTTAGTACTTCACAGTAGTTTTTTATATTCTTTCTATTTATAGTGAGATTGTATAGTTTACTTTTTCATTTTGGAAAAGAGTCCAAACTAATTCATATAGTGACTATTATCTATGTAGTACTCGGAAATTTTTATGATTTAGGGTTTCTGGACTTGGCGGGATTCGGGTGCCCGGAAGTGAGGTTGTGGACGCCCGAATGTTCCGGACCCAGTGGACTTTGTGGACGATCCGGTTGTGGCCGACGAGTTGTGGATCTGGGCGCAGGATTCGGACGCCCGGATTGAGGATCCGGTTTGAGTTGTGACGTGGAGAGCCACGTGTCGCGACGCAGGACACGTGTCGATCGCCGGAGGCACGCCGCCCCACCGCCTGCTGACCGCCGACCGATCGCTTGAGCACACGACGACACCTGGACAGCAGCATTTCCGGACGCCCGGAAGTTGTGAAGTGGGCGCCCGAAAGTGGACTTTTGGGAGCCTATAAATAGGCGAGTCCCTGGTTGTTTTAGCCTGTATTTCCACTTCGAGATCCTGTTTGTTAGAGAGAGAAAGTGGGGTTTAGGGCCATGTGTTGGCATTAGTTTGTAACCCTGCTTGCTCTCCTCTACTCTGCTGATCTGATCTGGTGCCGAGCTGTTATTCTGCTGGAGTTAGCAGTTCCTTGGAGGTTTTGACAGATCGGGGTGCTGCCGGAGTGCGTTATCTGGAGGGTTGGATCTGAGGATACTGTTCTTTCCCCACCGTGGTTGGATTAGCTTGTGAGGTGGGTTGATGTTTGCCAGATTCAGTGGACTTCCTCCTACGTGTTTTATCTCATGTTAGCATAATATGATATGATGTTGTTTGGATTATATTAGCATGATATGATGATTGGATTATGATATATGGATATTGGATTATGATATTGGGATTATGATAGTATGCCATGCTAAGATTATGTTAGAGATGCCATGTTAGATTGAGACTGATCTATAGACCGCATGGGCATGTTATGATCTTAGATGTGCTAATGATATATATGTGAGCATGCATTTCTTTGTATCCTTGTTGCATGATTGGACCTACACCTATTCTGTTGATTCCTTGTACCGGTTGTTGTACATGTAGTGTAGGTGATCATGTTGTGGCTCGTGCTATGTTATTGTACCTCCTCTTTGTGGTAGAGTTAAGAGCCTCCTCTTGTGGTAGAGTTGAGATGGATTGTGAGCACTGGAGCATTGATTGTGCCAAGGGCATGTGATTCTTTGTGAGAGCATTGATTGGGTCACACTTGTTGATTATCCTTTGTGGTGCCAAGGGCACAGTGGATTGGGTCTTACTTGTTGACTATTCTTTGAGGTGCCGAGGGCACTTGATCCTTTGTTGACCCAGTCGTGTCGATCATATACCTGCGGGTGCTTGGCGTATACTATGGTTGTACTTTGCTCGGTTGGGTCGCTCCCATGAGTACCACTCTAGAGTTGGCATATTCCGTACAGAGGATTGTACGAGGAACTAGTGACAGATGGTGTTCCTGTCCTAGTTGGGCTCCCTATTGTGTTGAGTAGCTCCCTATTGTGTTGAGCGTGATCAGGCCGCAGGTATCGTATTGAGAGGTATTGTATGGCGAGAGCTAGGTACAGATGGGGTTCCTGTACTAGCTGGTTCGCAGGTATTGTATTGTGTATGATAGTCCTCATTTGGTATATTCAGTTTATTGGCATTCATACTGACAGTTGAGCTTTGTGCATAGTAGTGATAGTTTATCTCCTACTCTTTTATTGCTCTATACATATCTCTTGAGATTGAGGACTTAGTGGGCAGACCGCTGAGGCTGGTGGCGGTACCCATTGAGGACTACTTGATTGATAGTAGTTCTCACACCCATTGGTGACATCTTTTTGCATAGTCTTCTTCCCCAGTTGTGCATACTGAGCGCGGAAAGGAGACCGTCGGGTAGAGCTACTCCCCGGATACTTGGCTAGAGGTATACCCATTTTTGGATAGATGGTTGAGTCTGTACATACAGTATGATTGAGACATCAGTGTTGTATATGAGAGTTATATATGAGAGTTATGGATGATGTATGTACAGTGATCTTTTGATATATTTATATAGCAGCTCTGTTGATACCTTTAGCTCTGTGTGATTATTGTGGATGTTGTTTCGCTTCGTATACATGGTAGAGATACTGTGTATGCGGCGGATCTGGTCATGCGCCTGGGAAGAGGTAACCCGAGGCGTGACAGATTAAGTTGGTATCAGAGCTTAGGAATAGGTCATGAGGGCCTAGGAAACCTAAGATAAACAGACCTAAGAATGACGAGAGAGACGTGATTGATCGCGAAAGTCAAAGATTGGGTTTTGAATCCTTCCTTGTGTAGGAAGAGTGATTGAGGGATTATGCCTTCTCTTATCGGATGAATTATGTTGGCTACAGACGACATAATAATCTGAGAAGAAAAGAAGTGTCCTTCTAGACTTTCGCTAGATTGGGTCGTGAGTTGTTTGTGGTCCTAATCGGGTATTCTGTTGCAGGATTATTACTATGCCTCCTCGACGACCATCGACGCGAGCGCATCCGACGCCTTCGGATATGCCTGAACAGACGGGACCTAGTGAACGGCCCGCTCTGCAGGAACAGCTAGCAGACATAGCTGCAGTTGGAAGGCAGCAGAGTGCCTTGTTGCAAAAGATGTGTGATGCTTTCTCTACGCCTCGAGCTATGGAACCTCAGGCGGCGACAACTCCAACTACATCTCAACCTGGAGAAGGAAGTACTCAGCCTAGTCAAGTGCTTTCTGAAGAGGAGCAGGAGCGGATGGCAGATAGATTGGCTGGCTTCTGTAGGTTTGATCCACCACGATTCAATGGAAGTAGCATAGAACCGTGGGTGGTAGAAGCCTGGATATGTGAGATGGAGAAATTATTCGAGGATCTCTTTGTGCCAGCACGGGAGCAGGTGCATATGGCAGTGCATTGTTTATCTGGTGATACACATGTTTGGTGGAGGAGGACCCGTGATCATAGGTCCTTGAATCCTCTACAGATGACTTGGAGTGAGTTTCGGGGGATTATGTATGGGGCGTATTTTCCCAGTAGCGTAAAAATGAAGATAGAGGAAGACTTGAAGAACCTGAAGCAAGGGAATCGCTCGGTGCAGGAGTATGCGAGGGAATTTACTAGGTTGCTTAACTGTGTTCCCTCAGCAGCAAGAGATGAGATACAGAAGGTTTATCTGTATGAGAAGGGTTTGAGACCCGACATCTTTCCATTTGTCCACTCGCAGAGACTTCAGACTTTGGATGCTACTATCGAGCAGTCTCTGTGGGTAGAGCGAGGGGCATTTGTGACGAGAGGACAGCCTATGGACCCGGCTCAAGGTCAAGAGAGGAAGCGCCTGGCGCCTGATGATGGAGGGCAATCAAGTAGCAGACGGCCACCTAAACCTCCTCAGCAATCGCGTTTCCAGAGACGTGGATCTTTTAGTCGCCAGCAGTCTGGAGGATTTCGCCAGCAGTCTGGAGGATATCGCCAGCAGCGACAGCAGCAGCAGCAGCAGCAGTCGAGGGGACCTCCCCGATGTGTGATTTGTGGAGGACCTCATTTTGCTTATCTTTGTGATCGACCAGAGGGCCGATGTTTTGAATGTGGACAGCGGGGACACATCAGGAGGGCTTGTCCCAGACTTGTAGCAACTCCTTCTATGGCATCCGTACTTTTTACTCCACCGCAGTATTCTGGAGCCTCCCCGGTATTTTCGCAGGAGCGGTCTTCTATACCACGACAGCAGGATCGACGCCAGCCACCGGCGAGCGGGCGAGTTTATGCCGCTCAGATTGAGGATCCAACAATAGCTGATCGAGTGGTGGCAGGTATAGTTTTAATTTGTGGCATTATATCGCGTACTTTATTCGATACTGGTGCATCGCATTCCTTTGTTGGTAGGACATTTGCATTGCATCATGGTTTAGAGGTAGGGTCGTTACCCCAGGCACAGGAGGTGCGGGTACCTGACCATAATTTGCAAGTAACACATGGTTGTTTAGAATGTCCTGTGCAAGTTGGACCTTGGATCATGCCTGTTGACTTATTGGTATTGAGACAATTACAGGATTTTGATGTAATCCTTGGCATGGATTGGTTATCTCGTTACTTTGCTACGATCGATTGTGAATCTAAGACAATAATCTTTCGTGAGCCTGGACATGAGGAGTATGTTTATGAAGGTTGTAAGAGTTCACTGTTCGCAGTGACGATCTCTTCTTCTAAGGCCAGACAGATGTTAAATAGAGGATGTATGGCCTATTTTGCAACGGTGACTGAGGTGCCCACTGTTGTACCAGGACTCGAGGATATTCCTATTGTCCGTGAGTTTCCGGACGTATTTCCTTCTGAGTTATCCTCGATGCCTCCTGATAGGGAGATTGAATTCGTGATTGATGTGGTACCAGGAACCGCGCCAATCTCGAAGACACCCTATAGAATGGCACCAGCAGAGTTGAGAGAGTTGAAGGCGCAACTGCAGGATCTTATGGATAAAGGTTTTATCAGACCAAGTGTGTCGCCTTGGGGAGCGCCTGTGTTGTTTGTGAAGAAGAGGATGGTTCACTTAGGTTGTGTGTGGATAATCGAGAATTGAACAAAGTGACCATCAAGAATAGATACCCCCTCCCACGTATCGATGATCTGTTCGATCAATTGCAGGGAGCGTGTGTCTTTTCTAAGATTGATCTTCAGTCCGGTTACCACCAGTTGAAGGTGAAGGCCGAGGATATTTCTAAGACTGCTTTTAGAACTCGGTATGGGCATTATGAGTTCACAGTCATGCCGTTTGGGTTGACTAATGCCCCTGCTGCATTTATGGATATGATGAACCGAGTCTTTAAGTCCTTCTTGGACAAGTTCGTGGTAGTTTTTATTGATGACATCTTGATTTACTCCCGTGATGATGCGGAGCATGAGGAGCATCTGAGATTAGTGCTACAACTCTTGCGAGAAAAGAAGTTGTATGCAAAGCTGAAGAAGTGTGAGTTTTGGTTGAGAGAGGTTGCCTTTTTGGGTCATGTGATTTCAGCTTCGGGAGTAGCTGTTGATTCAAAGAAGATTGAGGCGATTCGTGATTGGCCTAGACCGACGACCATTTCTGAAGTACGGAGTTTTCTTGGTCTAGCCGGGTATTATCGACGATTCGTGGAGAGCTTTGCGAAACTCTCTACACCACTTACTCGGTTAACCAGGAAAGGAATTAAGTATGTTTGGAGTGATGAGTGCCAAGAATGCTTTGATGAGCTTAAGCAGAGATTGATGACAGCCCCTATTCTTGCGCTGCCAGTGATGGGCGAAGGATTTGTGATATATAGTGATGCTTCGCATAGTGGCTTGGGTTGCGTGTTGATGCAACATGGTAAAGTGATTGCATATGCTTCAAGACAACTAAAGGAATATGAGAAGAACTACCCCACTCATAATCTGGAGTTGGCGGCGGTAGTCTTTGCTCTGAAGCTATGGCGCCACTATCTCTATGGAGAGCATTGTGAAGTGTATACAGATCATAAGAGTCTTAAGTATCTGTTTACACAGAAAGAGTTGAATCTACGGCAACGGAGATGGTTAGAATTATTGAAGGATTATGACATTTCTATATTATACCATCCCGGTAAGGCGAACGTTGTTGCCGATGCCTTGAGTAGGAAGGCTGTGGCAACTTTGAGTTTGTGTATTACTCAACAGCCTGTCCTAGTGAAGGAGATGCGGAGGTTGTCCCTTGAAGTGGTTACTTCTGGGATGACAGCGAGACTGATGACTCTGATCATACAGCCCACTCTGTTAGATAGGATTCGAGAGAAACAGAGTGTTGATCCTTATCTGATGAAAATTCGAGATCAACTGAAGAGTGATAATCTTGAAAACTTTACTTGTGATGATGCTGAGACTCTTCGCTATAGAGGACGTCTATGTGTGCCTGCAGATCTGGAGATTCGAGAGGAGATATTGAAGGAAGCACATTATTCTCCTTATTCTGTACATCCTGGAGGGACTAAGATGTACCAGGATCTGAAGACTCACTTCTGGTGGAATGGTATGAAGCGGGATATTGGTAGAGCTGTAGCTCAATATTTGACATGTCAGCAAGTGAAGGCTGAACATCGAGTACCGGCTGGTAAACTACAGAGTCTTCCAATACCTGAGTGGAAGTGGGATCATATTACGATGGATTTCATCGTAGGATTGCCGAGGACTTCGAGCGGCTGTGATTCAATTTGGGTGATTGTTGATAGGTTGACGAAGTCTGCTCATTTTCTGCCTATGCAGATTACTTGGTCACGTGAGCGACTTGCGCGGCTCTATATGGATGAGATATTGAGATTGCATGGAGTGCCAATCTCAATAGTATCTGATAGAGACCTAAGGTTTGTTTCTCATTTCTGGAAGAGTTTACAGACAGCTTTGGGGACTCAGCTTCGATTTAGCACTGCGTTTCATCCCCAGACTGATGGTCAGTCCGAGCGCACTATACAGACACTCGAGGATATGTTGAGAGCTTGTGTCTTGGATTTTGGTGGAGGTTGGGATCGACATCTGAGATTGGTAGAGTTTGCGTACAACAATAGCTATCAAGCGAGCATTAAGATGGCTCCGTTTGAAGCATTGTATGGACGCAAATGTCGATCACCTCTGTATTGGGATGATGTTGGTGAAAGGAAGACGTTGGGACCAGACCTTTTGCTTGAAGCCGAAGAGAAAGTTAAGTTGATACGACGGCATATTGAGACGGCTCAGAGTAGGCAAAAGAGTTATTCTGATACTCGGAGGCGAAATCTAGAATTACAAGTTGGTGATCATGTATTCTTGAAGGTCTCACCATCGAAGGGCATACGGAGATTTGGGATTCGCGGAAAGCTTAGTCCGCGATTTATTGGTCCTTTTGAGGTCTTGGAGAGAGTTGGACCCGTGGCTTATCGGTTAGCCCTTCCGCCTCGACTTGCAGGAGTGCACGATGTCTTCCATGTATCTGTTCTGAGGAGATACATGCATGATCCTTCCCATGTGATAGACTTTTCCCCACTGGAGCTTACCGAGAATTTGCAGTACAAGGAGCGACCGATACGTATTCTTGCTCGTGAGACGAGGGAATTGCGTAATCGGGTCATACCTTATGTTAAGGTACAGTGGGATTTTCATGATGATAGAGAGGCGACATGGGAGTTGGAGACTGTTATGCAGAGATCTTATCCCCACCTGTTTATATCTTGAGGTGAGTGCTTTAGTTTCGAGGACGAAACTATTTTAAGGAGGGGAGAATGTAGTACTCGGAAATTTTTATGATTTAGGGTTTCTGGACTTGGCGGGATTCGGGCGCCCGGAAGTGAGGTTGTGGACGCCCGAATGTTCCGGACCCAGTGGACTTTGTGGACGATCCGGTTGTGGCCGACGAGTTGTGGATCTGGGCGCAGGATTCGGACGCCCGGATTGAGGATCCGGTTTGAGTTGTGACGTGGAGAGCCACGTGTCGCGACGCAGGACACGTGTCGATCGCCGGAGACACGCCGCCCCACCGCCTGCTGACCGCCGACCGACCGCTTGAGCACACGACGACACCTGGACAGCAGCATTTCCGGACGCCCGAAAGTTGTGAAGTGGGCGCCCGAAAGTGGACTTTTGGGAGCCTATAAATAGGCGAGTCCCTGGTTGTTTTAGCATGTATTTCCACTTCGAGATCCTGTTTGTTAGAGAGAGAAAGTGGGGTTTAGGGCCATGTGTTGGCATTAGTTTGTAACCCTGCTTGCTCTCCTCTACTCTGCTGATCTGATCTGGTGCCGAGCTGTTATTCTGCTGGAGTTAGCAGTTCCTTGGAGGTTTTGACAGATCGGGGTGCTGCCGGAGTGCGTTATCTGGAGGGTTGGATCTGAGGATACTGTTCTTTCCCCACCGTGGTTGGATTAGCTTGTGAGGTGGGTTGATGTTTGCCAGATTCAGTGGACTTCCTCCTACGTGTTTTATCTCATGTTAGCATAATATGATATGATGTTGTTTGGATTATGTTAGCATGATATGATGATTGGATTATGATATGTGGATATTGGATTATGATATTGGGATTATGATAGTATGCCATGCTAAGATTATGTTAGAGATGCCATGTTAGATTGAGACTGATCTATAGACCGCATGGGCATGTTATGATCTTAGATGTGCTAATGATATATATGTGAGCATGCATTTCTTTGTATCCTTGTTGCATGATTGGACCTACACCTATTCTGTTGATTCCTTGTACCGGTTGTTGTACATGTAGTGTAGGTGATCATGTTGTGGCTCGTGCTATGTTATTGTACCTCCTCTTTGTGGTAGAGTTGAGAGCCTCCTCTTGTGGTAGAGTTGAGATGGATTGTGAGCACTGGAGCATTGATTGTGCCAAGGGCACGTGATTCTTTGTGAGAGCATTGATTGGGTCACACTTGTTGATTATCCTTTGTGGTGCCAAGGGCACAGTGGATTGGGTCTTACTTGTTGACTATTCTTTGAGGTGCCGAGGGCACTTGATCCTTTGTTGACCCAGTCGTGTCGATCATATACCTGCGGGTGCTTGGCGTATACTATGGTTGTACTTTGCTCGGTTGGGTCGCTCCCACGAGTACCACTCTAGAGTTGGCATATTCCGTACAGAGTATTGTACGAGGAACTAGTGACAGATGGTGTTCCTGTCCTAGTTGGGCTCCCTATTGTGTTGAGCAGCTCCCTATTGTGTTGAGCGTGATCAGGCCGCAGGTATCGTATTGAGAGGTATTGTATGGCGAGAGCTAGGTACAGATGGGGTTCCTGTACTAGCTGGTTCGCAGGTATTGTATTGTGTATGATAGTCCTCATTTGGTATATTCAGTTTATTGGCATTCATACTGACAGTTGAGCTTTGTGCATAGTAGTGGTAGTTTATCTCCTACTCTTTTATTGCTCTATACATATCTCTTGAGATTGAGGACTTAGTGGGCAGACCGCTGAGGCTGGTGGCGGTACCCACTGAGGACTACTTGATTGATAGTAGTTCTCACACCCATTGGTGACATCTTTTTGCAGAGTCTTCTTCCCCAGTTGTGCATACTGAGCGCGGAAAGGAGACCGTCGGGTAGAGCTACTCCCCGAATACTTGGCTAGAGGTATACCCATTTTTGGATAGATGGTTGAGTCTGTACATACAGTATGATTGAGACATCAGTGTTGTATATGAGAGTTATATATGAGAGTTATGGATGATGTACGTACAGTGATCTTTTGATATATTTATATAGCAGCTCTGTTGATACCTTTAGCTCTGTGTGATTATTGTGGATGTTGTTTCGCTTCGTATACATGGTAGAGATACTGTGTATGCGGCGGATCTGGTCATGCGCCTGGGAAGAGGTAACCCGAGGCGTGACAATCTACTATCTTTAAGCATCCAAGCGTCTATGATAAGACGTTATGACTCATATTTGGTATTTGAAAGTAATGATTTGCTATCTAAGTAATTTTTTTAAGTTGTGCAAGAATAAGCAAGAAATATCAACTTTTGGAGTCCTAAGCTTCCTTAGTTCCATTTCTTTTTGTTTAGAGATTCTGAAATGGGAACTACTGAAAAAATGTTTATTTTGGAAATGCATATAGAATCGATCTTTATGTTTTTGAAGTTATTACTTAATGTGGATCTATTATGAAGCAAATGTGCTATAGTTCTAATTTATGTAGTAATAGTTAGAGAAATATTTTGGACGAACTGTTACATTTTGAATATGTACAAAGCATCTAATATGTATGTTTTGGATTTTGACGAGTACAAATTGTTACTTTAATATCTAAGTTCTTTTTATAATTTTCTGCTCTTTATGTAATGTTCTTGTGTAGAAAGTATAATGTTTAATTCAGTGTTTCTTATAGTAGTAAAATATATTAATTGGAGATCTATATATAAATTGATTAGAAAAATGTATATAAAATATGTTACAATTACCGAAATCAAAACTCTTATTGTATACTTTTTAGGAATTTTGAGGAAATGGCTACTAAAGATTGACATTAACATTTGACTCGCTATTCTTTTATAACCAAAAAAATATTGTTGACACAAAATTTACAGCAGACAAAATATAAAGTTTCGACACAAAATATATACACCATTTGTGGCGACTTTTTTTGAAATTCTTCAGAAAAATCACTTAACTATTGGAAAATAATATTTATGTCACGCCCCGCCGTGCCTTATCACCAACTAGGTGGGAGGACTACCCGCACGAGCGCGTGCATCAGATCCGCCGAACGGACAGGATCTTTCCTATCCGCCCAAGGCGTCACAACACATGCAATCAAAAGACGTTCCAAACAGGAACCGAGTACAAAGTTGCGCAAGAAAAGCATCGGTGAAAGAAGATCCTACTTCTATTACATCACATAATCTCATTTACATGCCAACTTTTTCTTTTCTTTACAAACATTCTATACAATAAGTTCCAAAATATGGAATGTATATTTAATCATGCTTTACATAACCCCTATATTGTATTGTCCAAAAGTTGGGGTACATCTATACATGAGACCAAAAGGGAAGGCCGCTATCTAATTACGCCAAACCCTTACCTCGCTCCGCCGCCTCGCTCGCGGAAGGACTTGAAAATGGTGGGGTGAGAACTATAAACATAGTTCCCAATGGGTAAGGCCATCCAAGAGAGAAGCTCGACCCACCAGGTCCAAAAAAATAACTCAAGCATCGGTTAGTAAATATAAATAACCATACATAAAAAGTCTACAAACTGGTAAATAAACATAAACAGATGCAACCTAATAAATGACATCTATCATTTTTTCCTAGGTTCATCCCGTAGTATGTAATACATTTACATTTATAATTTTTCATAGGCATTGGTGTCGGAAACGCCGCCCCACCAACCCAGTTTATCTTTTGTGCGGACTTACCGCCATGCGATGGCGTTGGGGGTTGGCAACGCCACACCACCAACCCATCATTGTTTACTTTGGCATTGGTTTCGGAATCGCCACTTCACCAACCCATTTGTTTATTTTGGCATTGGTTTCGGAATCGCCACTTCACCAACCCATTTGTTTGTTTTGGCATTGGTTTCGGAATCGCCACTTCATCAACCCATTTGTTTGTTTTGGCATTGGTTTCGGAATCGCCACTTCACCAACCCATTTGTTTGTTTTTAATGTTTCTAACCTATGTCCAATGACACTAGGTTTACTTGCCAACCTATGTTTAACAACACTAGGTTTATGTGCCAACTTATGTTCAATAACACTAGGTTCATGTCAAAAGCCACCTATGTTCAACAACACTAGGTTCTAGTCAAAAGCTACCTATGTTCAACAACACTAGGTTCCTGTCAAAAGCCACCTATATTCAACAACACTAGGTTCATGTCAAAAGTCACCTATGTTCAACAACACTAGGTTCATGTGCCAACCTATGTTCAACAACACTAGGTTCATGTCAAAATTGCACTATTACTCACATTTCACGCATGTACATGTCTATAACCATTCTATCACTTAGAAACACGAGTTATACATACATGCAATTGTTCCTTCATGGTATTTAACATGTTACATATGATTCTACTCACATGCAAGGTGAGCTCATTGCTCATTTCACTTAACAAAGCACTTTAACCAACATGCACAATTTCATTCTAGGGTTTCATACACATGCACCATTTAAATTCTTATTGTTATTTACCCTAGACATGGAAGTGACCTAATCACTTCGGTGTAACACAAACCCACCTCAAGAGCTTCCAAATCCTTGTGTTCTTTGAGCTCCTAGGTCACCAAGCCTTGAGTTCTTGCTTCAACCCAAGCTTCTACAAGAAAATGGTTCGTTACTAATTACGAACCCATAATTCAAGTCGATACTAGAAATCAATGGTTCCAACATGATTTTCTATGCTTCAATTGTAATTCCCGAAGGTCCAAATATTTTTAGAACCTCCCATGGCAAAAGCTCCAAATCTACCTATGGTTTGCATGCATGCAAGCCAAACCCTAGATTTCATGGCCAATCTGTGAGAATTCGGATTTTGAAAATTTGAATTCGGTGTTCCTCTCCCCTGTTACTGTGTATTTGACCTGTATACGTATATATATATATATGTATGGGTATATATATATATATATATATATATATATATATATATATATATATATATATATATATATATATGTATATTTATAGTATATTTAGTGTAGTTTTATTGTTTTAAGTTTTTATTGCGGAGAGAGAACGGCTTAACGGCGCAATTCGGAGTCCGTTTCTGACGATCCAAAATAATAGATTCGATGTCTCAGCAGTGCTGAACGCGATGGCGTGATCCGTGTCGACATGCGACGGACGGATTGAGAGATATTGCATGTTCTTCGCTGAGGGGTCGTTTTGGACATTTTGCAGTTTCGCGATCTGGACCCTGTTTCTCGCACCGTTTCGCGTGGGATTGCTTGTGGAGGGGTGTCTGAGCATATTGCTCCTGCTGTAAGGGACTGAGGGCTTATTTTCTTTGTTTGAGGGGCTTTTGTGCAAATGTGCATGTGTTATATGAGTATTGTGTGTGTGTGTGAGTGGAGGTTGAACCTCACTCTCCCTCTCTCTTCCTTAGCCTTCCCAGCAGCAGCCCCAGCTCCCACAGCCCCTCAGCCACATCCCCGAGCTCCGCCGGCCGCCGCCGACCATCCCCTGGCCGGCGCAACCCCGGCCACCCCCTCCCTCTCATTTTCTTCTTCTTCTCCTTCTTCTTCTTCTTCTTCTCCTTTCCTGTGGTGTGCACCCAGGGGGAACCCACGCCTGAGCTCCCCCTGAGGTGGCATGACTGCCGGCGACGTGCCCCGCCGCCGGGAGCCGCCGAGAGCCGCCGCCGAGCTGCTGCAACTACTGCTAGGGAAGTTGCGGGCCGAGACCTGTGGGCCCGAGCCGCCGCCGTCTCCCGACGCCTGGGAGGGTGAGTGCTGTCACCCTTGGGTCCTCCGGCGCCGCCCCTGCCTCCCCGGCCGTCGTGCCGCCGGAGCGCCGCCGCAGCCGCCGCAGCCGCCGCAGCCGCCGCAGCCGCCGCGGGTTTTGGCTGGGCGCCTAGGGCAGCCGGGGCCGAGCTTGCTCCACCGCCGCCGTCGCCGGTTTCCCTTGTCGCGGTCACCGGCCAACAGACGTCCGGCGGGCCCCTCTTGCCGGTGCTCGCGTCGCCACCGGCCGCCGCTGCCGTCCGTTGCCGCGCCGCCGTGCCCTAGCCAACCCGAGAGTTGGCTTTCTCCCCGCGCCGCCGTCGCCGCTCCCTGCCGCTGGCTGAGGTGAGCCCCCTCTTTCTTGCCTCCCCCGCAGCCGACCCTGGCCGCCGCTGGCCGTGCATGCCGGCCGGCAGCCGGCCGGAGCTTGTTGCTCCGGCCGGGGTCCCTTTTTGCTTTGTTTTAGCCGCGCTTTGGTGTTTGAGCTCCCTGTTGCCTCCCGAAGCCCGGGAAGGTGAGCACGATGATCGCGGCGACGCGCTGATCATCATGCTCACCTTAGAATTTGTTTTGGGTGAGCCGTTTCGCCGTTCGACCTTTGTCGAGCTATGCTATCGCATGTTTCACTATTTTTATGTTTTTTCTGGGCTTGCGACTGGTCCTGTCGCAGTGGGGCTGTGAGCACGGTCTCCGTGACGTCGTTACCTATCCGCTGGTGCTTGCGGAAGGTCGTGCGGACGTACGGATTGCTCGAACGGCCTATTTTATTGCTTGTATGTTTGTATTTGTCGCTTGTTTTGCGATTGTGGCAGCATTGCGATGCTGTGGGCAGCAAGGGCAAGGTCCTCGAGGCCCTGTGGACTGGTTGTGCAACCCCTTCGCCCTTCGCGGAGATCCGGATTCATTTCTGACGCGTTTTTCGATGAAATAGTCGGCGAAACGCGTGTTTCTAGTCGTGCGACTCACTTGCTGATTTCGCGAGCGACTTGGCTTCGTCGTTTAGCCTCGTTGGCTGTTCCTCATCGCTGTCCCGAAGTTCCGAGGACAGCGGATGAGTGACGAGGGGTTCCGGTGCCCAATCGGCATTTTTCGGGAACCCGGGAAGCCTTTTCGGGTGCATTTGTGTTCGTGGCACCCCGAGCTTGTGCTCGCTGTCCCGTCACTTGGTTTTATGTGTTTGGGGGACAGCGGGGGACTTGGTTGGCTGTAGGTACCCCTCTGGGGCTTTGTGTGGTTTCGGGATCGTCCCGGTAGGTTTTCCGGGCGATCCGTCGGTTCGGGATGTGAGAGCTTTGTGTTTAGCGTCGACTTGGTGGACCTTGACCCTGTGAGTCTTTCGTAGGTCCTGTCGTGGTTCCCGAGAGCCGTCGGTGTTAGGCTTGATCTTACCTACAGGTGGGTACTTTGATCCGGAGTCGGTTCAGTGGACTACGTGATACCTTTTTATCCCTTCTCTTGCATTTCAGTTATTAGTTCACTTGACTCCCGTTGACTCTACTTATGTGTGCTTGGATAGTAGAGTAGTTGTGGTTTCCATGATTCTTGAGACGACCCAGTTGGTCGGTGGTGATCGCATGTTGTTCCGAGCGATCCTCGTTGTGGTTTATCAGTTGCTTTACGGGCCGTTGCCGTTCTGTGGATTGAACATTCGCATCGATCGTCACAGCTCCCTAGCACCTCACGTATGCCAATGGTCTGATCCACCGTTTGGGCTTCTTTTCCGGAAAAGGGTCGTTGAGTTGTTCCGACCCGTGAGCCTCGACGCAGGGCGTCTGGTAGGTTTTGTGTCGTTGGTTGAGCAGGTTGCGACAGTGCCAGGGATACGTCCCTGTGGCTATGGATTGGATTTACTTTGTGGTTATCTCCATTGATGCATATACTAGTTGCTTACAGTAGCATAGTTGTTCAGTTGTATGTCAGCCTCATACTTACTTGTGCTACTGTTTACCTTATCTGTCACGCCCCGGGCTAGTTTTAGAAGCGAAAATACGTGCCAATTTTTTTTTGAAAGCCTAGCCCGCGCCACGTACAGACCCGCCACAAATACAGGGACCACTGTACACACGGACAGAACCTCCCCTGTATTTGCACGGCGTACACAATAACAACGACAGGATCACAATCACTACTCATTCATCACACCCAACAAGAACAACAACAAACATGATTCATACAGCTAACCGTCCTTAAACCAGTATGAATCTAAGCAAGTCCTTAAGCGAAGGATGATGCGATGCACAAACAACAATCATTCTAGAAATCTGCTCCTTACCCAGAAGCTTTCTTTGAAACCATAGATCCAATCATTTAAACCCTTTGAAAACCGTTCCCCACACGAGAACCTTTCTTTTGAAAACGCTACCACGAGGGGTAGAAAACCAGAGTATGCGATAAAAGAAAGATCTAGAAGAATACTCAACCAAGAGTCTAAGCATGCAATCAACTCATAGGAACTAAACCAAAACCACAGAAGATAAGCATGCAATACAAACATCCAAAATGTAACTGAACCTCATCCACAACTAACCAACTGTCAAGGGATAGGACAATAACCAAAAAAAATCTGGGGGAAAGCCTCACAGGTCAGAACCGCTAGCACACTATCTATGCGTGCCTCGCTGCGTCCCGACTCCCACCACCCTGCTCACCTGAAAACAACAATGAGGGCGGGGGGTGAGAACATGTAAACATGTCTCCCCTCCCAGTGGGTACCGCAAGCCGACGAAGGCGAGGTGTACACACCGGCACGAGGGTCAACAGATAGGTAGATAAGGTAAACAGTAGCACAAGTAAATATGAGGCCAACATATAACTGAACAACTATGCTACTGTAATCAACTAGTGTATGCATCAATGGAGATAACTACAAGGTAAACCCAATCCATAGCCACTGGGACGTATCCCTGGCACTGTCACAACCTGCTCAACCATCGGCACATAACCTCCGCAGATGCACGTGCTAAGAGGCTCACGGGTCGGATGCACGCGACCCTTTTCCGGAAAAGAACACGCCCAGGCGGTGGATCAGACCGCGGGTGTACGTGAAGTGCTAGAAGAGCTGTGACGATCGATGCGAATGCTCAATCCACAGAACGGCAACAAGCCGTGAAGCAACTGATAACCACAACGAGGATCGCTCGGAACAACGGCGATCACCACCGACCAACTAGGTCGTCTCAACAATCATGAAAACCACAACTACTCTACTATTCAACCACGAATAAGTAGAGTCAACGGGAGTCAAGTGAACTAATAACTGAAATGCAAGATAAGGGATAGAAAGGTATCACCGTAGTCCACTGAACCGACTCCGGATCGAAGTACCCACCTGTAGGTAAGATCAAGTCTAACACCGACGGCTCTCGGGAACCGCTGTCCTCCGCTGTCCCCCAAACACACCCAACAAGGTGGCGGAACAGCGAGCGCAAGCTCGGGGTGCCACGAACACAAACGCACCCGACACGGCTTCCCGGGTTCACGAAAAGTGCCGATTTGACACCGGAATTCCCCGTCACTCATCCGCTGTCCTCGAAACTTCGGGACAGCGATGAGGAACAGCCAACAAGGCTAAACGACAAAGCCAAGTCGCTTGCGAAAATCAGCAAGCGAGTCGCACAACAAGAAACGCGCGTTTCGCCGATTATTTCATCGAAAAACGCGTCGGAAACGAATCCGAAACTCCGCGAAGGGCGAGAGGGTTGGACAACCAGTCCACAGGGCCCCGAGGACCAAGACCTTTCTGCCCACAGCATCGCAACACTGCCACAAAAGCCAAAGTCCACAAACACGCAACTTATACATACAAGCACTAAACAAAGCCGTTCGAGCAATCCGTACATCCGCACGACCTTCCGCAAGCACCAGCGGATAGGTAACGACGTCACGGAGACCGTGCTCACAGCCCCGCTGTGACAGGACATGTCGCAAGCACAGTAAACCCATAAAAATAGTGAACACATGCAATAAGCAAGCATAATTAAGGCCGTTCGAGCGCTCCGTTCGTCCGCACGACCTTCCGCAAGTACCAGCGGATAGGTGACGAGGTAACGGAGGCCGAGCTCACAGCCCCACTACGGCAGGAACAGTCGCAGACCGGGAAAACCCATAAAAATAGAGCTAACATAAGAGGAAAACGCTCGACAAAGGCCGAACAGCAAAACGGCTCACCCAAAACAGAAACTAAGGTGAGCATGATGATCAGCGCATCGCCGCGATCATCGTGCTCACCTTCCAGGACTTCGGGAGGCATCGGGGAGCTCCAACACCAAGGTACGGCCAAAAACCAACAAAGCAAGACCCCGGCCGGAGCAACCATCTCCGGCCGGCTGCCGGCCGGCATGCACGGCCAGCGGCGGCTAGGGTCGGCAGAGGAGGTGGCAAGGAAGATGGGGCTCACCTCAGCCGGCGGCGGGAAGCGGCGGCGGCGGCGCGGGGAAACCGGTAGCCCTCGGGTTGGCTAGGGCACGGCGGCGCGGCAACGGGCGGCGACGGCGGCCGGCGGCGGCGACGGCGGCCGGCGGCGACGCGAGCACCGGCAAGAGGGGGTCGCCGGACGTCGTCCTGCCGGTGACCGTGACAAAAACAACGGCGGGCGGCGGCGGCGGAGCAAGCTCGGCCGCAGCTGCCCAAGGTGCTCAGCCTCAACCCCACGGCGGCCACGGCCGCGCTCCGGCGGCACGGCGATGGCCGGGAAGGAAGGGGTCGGCGCCGGAGGACCCGAGGGTGACGATGCTCACCCTCCCAGGCTACGGGAGGCGACGGCGGCTTGGGCTCACAAAGCTCGGCCAGCTGCTGCCCCAGCAGTGGCCGCAACAGCTCCGGCGGCCCACGGCGGCGACTCCCGGCGGCGGCGCACCACTCCGGCGGTCGTGCCACCTCAGGGGAAGCCCATGCATGGGTTTCCCCTGGGTGCACACCGCAGGGAAGAAGAGGAAGAAAGAGAAGAAGAAGAAAATGAGAGGGAGTTGGCCGGGGGCAGCGCCGGCCAGGGGTGGTCGGCGGCGGCCGGCCGAGCTCGGGGAGGAGGCTGAGGGGCAGGGGGAGCAGGGGCTCACCTCTGGGGGCTGAGGAAGAAAGAGGGAGAGAGAGGGAGTGAGAGGGAGTGGGAGGGAGTGGTTCAACCACTCTCAACCACTCTCACAATTGCACAAAAGCCCTCCAAATCTTGCAAAAAGACACCAGGGTCCCTCTCAGCCAGCACAAAATGCCCAGACACCCCTCCACAAGCAATCTCACGCGAAACGGTGCGAGAACAGGGTCCAAATCGCGAAACTACAAACTATGACTTTCGACCTCTCGGCGAAGAAGATGGAAGATCTCTCAAACCGTCCGTCGCATGTTGACATGGATTGCACCATCGCGTTCAGCACTGCCGAGACATCGAATCGACCATTTTGGATCGTCAGATTCGGACTCCAGATCGCACCGTTAAGCCGTTCTCTCTCCGCGACAAAAATCTAAAAATCATAAATACTACTTATATACATATATATATATACCTGTATATATATACGTATACAGATCAAAAACACAGTAACAGTGGAGAGGAACACATAATCCAAATTTCCAAAAAAATTTGAATTCTCACATCACTCCCACCTAACAAGAAGTTTCGTCCTCGAAACTTACTAACACACCATCCGCGAACAACATCGGATACCTCTCACGCAAAGCAGACTCCAGCTCCCAAGTAGTCACGCGCTCCATGCGACTCGTCCACAGCACTCACACAAACAGAAAGCTCCGGTTCCTCAACTGCTACACCTTGCGAGCCAAAAACCTCAAAGGCACCTCACCACAGCTGAGATCCTCCCTCAGCTGAACCGTCGTCGGGCTGATCACGTGAGAAGGGTCGGGAATGTACTTCCGAAGCATAGACACATGGAAGACATTGTGCACCCGTGCCAGACTAGGAGGAAGAGCTAACCGATAAGCCACCGGACCCACAAGCTCAAGGATCTCGAACGGTCCCACAAATCGCGGACTAAGCTTGCTTCGCAACCCGAACCGCTTGATCCCTCGAGACGGCGACACCCTGAGCAGTACATGCTCACCGACCTGAAACACAAGGTCCCGTCGTCGCCGGTCCGCGTAGCTTTTCTGCCGGCTCTGCGCAGTCAGCAGCCTCTGCCTCGCACTGCGAATCCTGGCCTCTGCGTCCTCTAGCAAGTCAGGCCCGATCACACGACGCTCGCCCACGTCATCCCAACAGATCGGTGATCGACAACGACGTCCATACAAGGCCTCGTACGGTGCCATCCCAATGCTCGCCTGGAAGCTGTTGTTGAAGGCGAACTCCACCAAGGAAAAGTACACGAACCAACCCTCGCCAAGATCCAAAACGCACGCTCGGAGCATATCCTCGAGAGTCAGGAAGACTCGCTCCGACTGCTCATCACTCTGAGGGTGGTAACTGAGCTGAAGTCGAGCCTCGTCCCCAATGCCTGCTGCAAGCTCCTCCCTGGAAAAGAAGCGAGTCCTCGAAACTTACTAAACAACACACCATCCGCGAACAACATCGGATACCTCTCACGCAAAGCAGACTCCAGCTCCCAAGTAGTCACGCGCTCCATGCGACTCGTCCACAGCACTCACACAAACAGAAAGCTCCGGTTCCTCAACTGCTACACCTTGCGAGCCAAAAACCTCAAAGGCACCTCACCACAGCTGAGATCCTCCCTCAGCTGAACCGTCGTCGGGCTGATCACGTGAGAAGGGTCGGGAATGTACTTCCGAAGCATAGACACATGGAAGACATTGTGCACCCGTGCCAGACTAGGAGGAAGAGCTAACCGATAAGCCACCGGACCCACAAGCTCAAGGATCTCGAACGGTCCCACAAATCGCGGACTAAGCTTGCTTCGCAACCCGAACCGCTTGATCCCTCGAGACGGCGACACCCTGAGCAGTACATGCTCACCGACCTGAAACACAAGGTCCCGTCGTCGCCGGTCCGCGTAGCTTTTCTGCCGGCTCTGCGCAGTCAGCAGCCTCTGCCTCGCACTGCGAATCCTGGCCTCTGCGTCCTCTAGCAAGTCAGGCCCGATCACACGACGCTCGCCCACGTCATCCCAACAGATCGGTGATCGACAACGACGTCCATACAAGGCCTCGTACGGTGCCATCCCAATGCTCGCCTGGAAGCTGTTGTTGAAGGCGAACTCCACCAAGGAAAAGTACACGAACCAACCCTCGCCAAGATCCAAAACGCACGCTCGGAGCATATCCTCGAGAGTCAGGAAGACTCGCTCCGACTGCTCATCACTCTGAGGGTGGTAACTGAGCTGAAGTCGAGCCTCGTCCCCAATGCCTGCTGCAAGCTCCTCCAGAACTGGAAAACGAAGCGAGAACCTCGATCCAAAACGATCGACACTGGCACTCCAAGCAGCCTGACGATCTCATCCAAGTAGAGCTGCGCTAGTCGATCCCGAGACTAAGTCGAGTGTACCGGTAGGAAGTGTAGTACACTGAACTTTAGCAAATTGCGGAGTTCTAGTGAGAGAATAGTGCCTTATACTATTCTGGAGTTTTGGGTTGAGTTTGGTGAGCTTCGGAGTGTTTTCGGGACTTGAGAAGTGCGAAAACAGACTCCGGAAGTCGAAATCTGCAAAAGTGCAGATTTTGCATTGCATACCGGTATCTGATCTAGGCATACCGGAATCCAGTGAAAACTGGTTCTATGCAGCTCTCGGATTCTGCGGGATTCCGCAGTTGATACCGGAATGGGTTGGCATTCCGGTATGCGAAACTCGCATACCGGTATTGGAGCATCTTATACCGGTACTGGATGTTGCATACCGGAATCCTGTTGCGCAGACTGCTTGGCCGAGGCTCGGGTTTGCGGAATTTTTGGCTGGATACCGGTATGCCCATGCGCATACCGGTATACAGTGCAGAAATTGCATTTCGTGCTGTTTTGCAATTTTGGCTTGTTGAGGGGCCTAAGTGGATTTTGTTGCTCGGGTTTAAGTACCCCTTCACCCCTCTCTTATTGCTGTTTTGGCTGAGGTTGGAGGAGAAGAAAGGTAGGGTTTTCCCTCTCTCTCTCTCTAGATTTTCTCTTCCCCCAACCCCTTAGATCATGTTTTGATCTCTTTTCTCTCCATTTTCTTCATGGAGGAGTACTCCTAGGCTTGGAGGGAGCTCGGGGCTGAGGAATGGAGCTTGTTGGTGGATGGATCTTCAACCCTAGCTTGTGTGAGCTTGGTTGGAAACTTGATTTGAGGTTAGTAAACTCTTTTACAACCTCTATTTATGATTGTTGCTTGAGTTTAGCATGAAAACCTAGTTTCTTGGAAATTAGGGTTTTGTTTAGGGTTTCTTGATTGGGAGCTCTTGAGGTGGAATTGATGGGTGTAGAATGTTGTTGTAGGTTGGATTTGAAGATCTCTAACCTCAATTTGGACCTAGAACAAGTTTTACTTGCTCAAGGTAATTTCCACCCATTTACCTCATTGATTTTTGGTGGTTTTCGAATTTGCTTATTCGATACCCCTAACCCCTTGGAAAATTATCTTAGGGTATGAGAAGCTCGGGGTACAACTTCGTTTCGAAGTACTGTGAGGTTTCGACGGGTATCCGGTGGGTCTGACCTCACCGAAATGGGTGAACTCCCCCTATGTCTCCTATCTAGTTATAGGATTGATTAGATGCATAATTATGATAATTATGGCATGATGATAATTGTGATTGCATGAGACATGCAAGTTGTTTATGAAAATGCATATTTCATATAGCATGGCATTGTGAGAATATTATGCATGCTAGAGAGAAGTGTCATTTGAGGCACTACTTGGGTAATGGTTTAGTACATTCTCTTTGCATACCTAAGTATGCTTGCATAGAGAAAGGAAGAATATGACAAGTGTATGTTGCACCTCAACTAGGTGAGCAATTGTGACGGGCGTTGTTGGCCTTGGACTCGACCTTTTGGTCGTGGATTGATTCCATGTTTAAGACATGAGGAATGGATTTCCATTTGCATTTGATAATTATAATTGGTTAAACACGAGTCCATGTGGTTAGTTAAATACTTGCATGGTAGCTTTATACTCTATGTAATAGAGGTTGTTGTAGCTTATGCATGGCATGGATAGGGTTTGGTTGGCATTTGTAGAATGCATTGTCATGGTATCGTAGAATGCATGAATTGTAGCATTAGAATAATGCAGGATATATGGCATTAGAATAATGCATGATGTTGACATTTGTAGAATGCATGAATTGTAGCATTAGAATAATGCAGGATATATGGCATTAGAATAATGCATGATGTTGACATTTGTAGGATGCAGGATATATGGCATTAGAATAATGCATGATGTTGGCATTTGTAGGATGCAGGATATATGGCATTAGAATAATGCATGGTTTATGAACTTAGTAAACAATGAGATGAACGGTTACATGTTAGAGACATGGACATATTGGTAGGGACATACCATCGGACTTTGAGAACAACATGATATTGTTGACATTTAGCATATTGGCTATTGAATGTAGTAAACATAAAGTGATATGTTTTGACATAACGTGAAATTAAACTTATGATATTATTATGGTTGATTTGTTGCTTGTTCGCCACTATGCTCGTTTACACATGCTTGTGAGGGTCGCTCCCTACAAGCCGGCACTCCGGAGATGGCCTAGCGACAGTTATTTCGCCCGTGTGTTTGAGAGAGCGCCGAAACGCCGTGGGTAAGGCTCACCGAAGCGTGAGGTGTTGACTACCACGGAGCCATTAGGCACGGCACAAGTGAACATCCCGCTATTGTATTATCTTATGATTACACAGTTATGGTGTATGTAAGGTGAATATTCATATGGTAAAAGGCTATTTTAACCGTAAATGTGACATTTGACACCCTAATCAATTAATGCATTACATGTAGGGTATGGACATAGTATAGGGTGGTGACATTGTGGCATTACATGTAGTGAACATAACCTTCATATTGTTGAGAACAAGTCACATAGTTCATACATGTAGTAGCAAATTGAATATACATTACCTACTTGTAGTTGGAGACAAGTCCTATGTGTAATAGTAAAACTTGACATATAGTGAGTTATTACATTAGAGCTTATGAAACTGATCATGGCATTAATTTGACATGCATGTAAACCATGAAATTAATTGTTGAGCATATGACAATAGAGCATGTTCATGTTCATGTAGATGGTTTAGTCATTGGAGGCATGATAGTTGTAGAACTATCTGTTAGCATTTAATATTTTTTTATGCTTTATGTTTCAGTTTAAACTATCTTGCCTCAGTTGACCTAGCGGTGTAATTCGCCACTCTCGGCGGCTTACCCACTGGGAACTATTGAATAATAGTTCTCATCCCCTTGGGGTTTGTTGTTTTTATTTCAGAGCCTTCCGCAGCAGGAGAGGCTTGGGATCGCGGCGAGGGGTTAGCAGCTAGCTAGAGCCTCTACGGTGTTATCGTTGTAGGCATACCATGTTGTCCTTTCATTGTATTTTATATGAAAGGTGTATAGATGTTTGGTTGATCTATTGTTGTTAAGATGTATAAATTCTTGTATATCTTGAGATTTTAGTTATGTGGATTTTGTTTTAGATGTAGAACTATGTTCTCGCTCTGATTACCTTGTTAGGATGTATTCTTTATCCTTCTTGATGGTTGTTAGCATAGACGCCTTGTGTACATTGTGTTGTTTGAGGTACACGGCGGGTCTGTGCACGTGCCTGGTAGGCTCCCACGAGGGCCCGGGGCGTGACAGATTATAGTGGTATCAGAGCCTAGGGTTGAGTCTTAGTGGACCTAGCAAACCTTAGGCAGGTTGGACGATAAGGAATAGGAACGTGAGAGACGGGATCTCTTGTGACATATTGGCGAAAGTATTATGATTGGGTCATTTCTAAAAGCTCCAAACTTGTTGGAGTTAGATCGGAGTGAACCACTTCTATACCCTTGGAGGGTCACGTTGGCGGCCGACAACGTGACATCGGGGAATAGTGGGAGTCCACTTCATTACTTTCGCATGATTGGGGTTATAGTTTTGTGTGGGGATGCGTTGGCGTGGGGTGTTTCACCTGCGCCTGTTTTGTTTTCTTGCAGCTTGAGTGTTGATCGACGCACTCGATGGCGGCCGAGGCAGCCGAGGCGGGACTTCTGCATCCTCCGGATTTGGTGAGACCCTGAAGTTGAGAGAACAACTAGTAATTTCAGCGAGTGTGATGGAGCGGCGATCAATTATGATGTTACTCCAAGCTGAGGCTTTGCGCCGGCAGACGAGAGGATTAAGCAACTGGAGGATTTGTCAATCCAGTTGGCAGTCGACCTCAAGAAGTGTTATGAGAATGCGGATCGCACCTTGATAAGGACGAGAGACGTGGAGACCGTTGGGACGGCAAAAGAAGCTACTATGAGTGGCAAGATTATTGTAAGAGGACAATCAAGTGATCCAGGAGAAATTGACCTCGAGAAGGTGGACCTTTAGCAGGATGTTAATGGGACGTCAAATCGTCATCAACTATTGTGACGTGTGAGCGGTGGAGCCGCGAGTGACCCCGATGATACTCTTGGAGTTGAGGCTAGTGCTCTCTTCGTGGCCAGGTGGGCCATTTCCAGTTGGAGTGTTTGAGGAGTTTAATGTCGACGATATTGAGATCGACTTCGTGCGGTTGGCACCGGGTGAATGCATGTCTATTTGACAGGCAGAGGATGATGCAGCGACAATGGAGGTTGTCGCAGCTCGTAGTATTGGAGCTTGTTGTGGTTTGTTATGATTGTAGCTTTGGATCGGCTGTTTGCCGAATGCTTGGCAGGGAACTTATCCCTTGATGCTTGCTGATGAGTTGGTCCTGATCGCTTGGACTTGTGAGTACTGTTCTTGTACTCCGTTAGTTTTGGATGTTTTGTGCGCCAACGAAGTGATTGGCTTTATTTGGCTGAAAGCGTATAGTTCTAATTTGAACTTGGGCTGGCTCTTCGGCTATTTGATTGCCGATGAGTGTGTGAGCCGAGCTGTGTAGTGCTTTGGGATCTTGGACACGAAATAGTGTTCCAGAGGGCTGGATGTTCGCTAATTGCGATGATTGTTTCACCTGTCCAAGCCTGGTTGTTGGCTGAGTGAGTGGGTGGCCTTTAGGCCAGCACCTTTGGTGAGTGTTGAGAATCCTCAAAAGCGAGGATGTCTCTTGTGAGGGAGTTGCTTGTGCAATCCCGGTTGTGTTGTGAGAATTGAAGGCTTGGTCTGGAGACCTCTTTTGCCTTGTGTTCCCTCTGGTGGAGTGTAGATCTCGTTTGTTTTAAGCGGATGGGTCATTTCGACTGTGAGTCAACTATCGTGAACTCGGTAGGGTTACGATCCGGATATGCACCCTAGTTGAGATCTGTTGATCTGTTTGATCAAGCCCCATGAATTCTGGTTTTATTCGAGGGTAGTTGCAATCTGAGTACTACTCTCGTTGAGATGAGTTTGAGTTTGGACCGAGGGTAACTTGTTTACTCGGAGTAGACATTACGAAATTGTCGTGATGTCGTTTGAGCTGGCTGATGCTCTTGTGTGTTGTGATGTTTGGCCCTTTTGGGTATCTTGGTCCCTGTGCACATCGACTACGAGTTGGAAGTCGAGAGGTGATGAAGACCATGAAGATTCCTTTGGATGAGGATTGCAAGTGCTTCAAGTTGGAGACGTGCTGATTTGGTTGTGAGGACTAGCACCCCTTGGCAGTTGACGCCAAAGTGGTTATGAGTGGAGATCTCAAGGAAATTAACCATCCATAGTGGATTGAGACAAGCGGATGTGATCGAAGTTCAAACTTCCTAGTTTGATTTGATGTGATGGATAATTGTGGGGAGATTCTCGAGTTGTCTACTCCCTCTACTGGACTCACACATTAAGGGATTAAATCTTTTGGAAAGATATGTGTGAGAGAGGTTTCTTGAAACTGTTGGTGTGGTTGACGACCGCCAACCTTGGTTACCCCGAAGGTGGGCTTTTTGTTTTGTAGTTGTGTTTCTCTCTACGGATTGAGTTGCACTTTGGTGTAAAATAGAAAGGTAGCATTGACCTTTCAGCAAGTGAGAGAATGCAAGGGGATTTGCCAAATTGTGATTTGGAAATGATTGCCATGGTATTTGCTTGGAAAATGTGGCAAGTTTATGTATTGTTAGTGGTGTGAAGTGCACCCAGATCTTAATGTTTGGAGATATCTCTATACTCAAGGAAATGAGTCGAAGCTGTGAAAACAGATTAGAGGCTGGTGTTCTAGAGATATCGATGAGATGAGTAATATGATGTGGTATCTATCCTTTGGATCGAATCACAGGAGCTAGCCTTGATCTCGAATGGTAAATGGTGCAATTGAGACCAAGAGTGTAGTGATTGATGATTTTCTAGTAGACTGTCAAAAAGTGTCTTGACGGTGGAACCGACAAGTTGTGCTTGTGATGGCAAGGCTTATGTGATATGCTAAGTAAAGACTATCTACCTTGTATGGAGAAAGGATGATTACCGGAGGTTCTGGGATTGGATTGTCTCGCTTTTAAGCTAGACGTGATGTTGTTGAGAGGTTGTGAATAGGAGTAACTATTCACCTGAGTTGGATTGAGGAAATTTTCGCACAAGTATACCTTGGTGAATTGTGCGACTGCTTAGAGCGCCTGGCTCTACTGCTTTGGACTTTGAGTAAAACGGATGATCCCCATTGAGAGATGTGATTTTGGTAGGCTCTACTGCTTTGGACTTTGAGTAAAACGGATGATCCCCGTTGAGAGATGTGATTTTGGTACTTGAATCAGAGGATCTGATGATGATGCTTGATTAAGGAAATCCAAGAGATTTATGTTTGAGGAATCTAAGTTTTAGATTCTTGGGATTATTTGAGACCCTGAGGCAATTGGGCCTAGTGGCATGTGTAGTTGTTCTACTTCAGATCTAGTGAAGGTATTTGAAGTCTACCTGGAGGGTGGCATGTTCTACTTCAGATCTAGTGAAGGTATTTGAAGTCTACCTGGAGGGTGGAGGCCGTTTCTTTAGAGCTGCATGAAGATTTAACTTCAAGGAGCAGTGGTTGCGGATTGGACTTGTGGAATGTAGGAATTCGGGATTATCACTATTCCTACTACAAGATGCTTTGGAGCAACATCTTGGGCGCGACGTATGGTGTGAGAGCTGAAGGCTTCACTGCGAGGGCGATATTCTTATCTCCTCTGGTTATGTTGATTGATGTTGTTGATCCGTAGTTTCGCGGACGAAACTCCTTTTTAGGAGGGGAGTATGTAGTACACTGAACTTTAGCAAATTGCGGAGTTCTAGTGAGAGAATAGTGCCTTATACTATTCTGGAGTTTTGGGTTGAGTTTGGTGAGCTTCGGAGTGTTTTCGGGACTTGAGAAGTGCGAAAACGGACTCCGGAAGTCGAAATCTGCAAAAGTGCAGATTTTGCATTGCATACCGGTATCTGATCTAGGCATACCGGAATCCAGTGAAAACTGGTTGTATGCAGCTCTCGGATTCTACGGGATTCCGCAGTTGATACCGGAATTTGTTGGCATTCCGGTATGCGAAACTCGCATACCGGTATTGGAGCATCTTATACCGGTACTGGATGTTGCATACCGGAATCCTGTTGCGCAGACTGCTTGGCCGAGGCTCGGGTTTGCGGGATTTTTGGCTGGATACCGGTATGCCCATGCGCATACCGGTATACAGTGCAGAAATTGCATTTCGTGCTGTTTTGCAATTTTGGCTTGTTGAGGGGCCTAAGTGGATTTTGTTGCTCGGGTTTAAGTACCCCTTCACCCCTCTCTTATTGCTGTTTTGGCTGAGGTTGGAGGAGAAGAAAGGTAGGGTTTTCCCTCTCTCTCTCTCTAGATTTTCTCTTCCCCCAACCCCTTAGATCATGTTTTGATCTCTTTTCTCTCCATTTTCTTCATGGAGGAGTACTCCTAGGCTTGGAGGGAGCTCGGGGCTGAGGAATGGAGCTTGTTGGTGGATGGATCTTCAACCCTAGCTTGTGTGAGCTTGGTTGGAAACTTGATTTGAGGTTAGTAAACTCTTTTACAACCTCTATTTATGATTGTTGCTTGAGTTTAGCATGAAAACCTAGTTTCTTGGAAATTAGGGTTTTGTTTAGGGTTTCTTGATTGGGAGCTCTTGAGGTGGAATTGATGGGTGTAGAATGTTGTTGTAGGTTGGATTTGAAGATCTCTAACCTCAATTTGGACCTAGAACAAGTTTTACTTGCTCAAGGTAATTTCCACCCATTTACCTCATTGATTTTTGGTGGTTTTCGAATTTGCTTGTTCGATACCCCTAACCCCTTGGAAAATTATCTTAGGGTATGAGAAGCTCGGGGGACAACTTCGTTTCGAAGTACTGCGAGGTTTCGACGGGTATCCGGTGGGTCTGACCTCACCGAAATGGGTGAACTCCCCCTATGTCTCCTATCTAGTTATAGGATTGATTAGATGCATAATTATGATAATTATGGCATGATGATAATTGTGATTGCATGAGACATGCAAGTTGTTTATGAAAATGCATATTTCATATAGTATGGCATTGTGAGCAATATGTATTGCATGCTAATTAAGAGATGATTGAAATGTCATTTGAGGCACTACTTGGGTAATGGTTTAGTACATTCTCTTTGCATACCTAAGTATGCTTGCATAGAGAAAGGAAGAATATGACAAGTGTATGTTGCACCTCAACTAGGTGAGCAATTGTGACGGGCGTTGTTGGCCTTGGACTCGACCTTTTGGTCGTGGATTGATTCCATGTTTAAGACATGAGGAATGGATTTCCATTTGCATTTGATAATTATAATTGATTAAACACGAGTCCATGTGGTTAGTTAAATACTTGCATGGTAGCTTTATACTCTATGTAATAGAGGTTGTTGTAGCTTATGCATGGCATGGATAGGGACTTGTTGGCATTTGTAGAATGCATTGTCATGGTATCGTAGAATGCATGAATTGTAGCATTAGAATAATGCAGGATATATGGCATTAGAATGCATGATGTTGACATTTGTAGAATGCATGAATTGTAGCATTAGAATAATGCAGGATATATGGCATTAGAATAATGCATGATGTTGACATTTGTAGGATGCAGGATATATGGCATTAGAATAATGCATGATGTTGGCATTTGTAGGATGCAGGATATATGGCATTAGAATAATGCATGGTTTATGAACTTAGTAAACAATGAGATGAACGGTTACATGTTAGAGACATGGACATATTGGTAGGGACATACCATCGGACTTTGAGAACAACATGATATTGTTGACATTTAGCATATTGGCTATTGAATGTAGTAAACATAAAGTGATATGTTTTGACATAACGTGAAATTAAACTTTGATATTATTATGGTTGATTTGTTGCTTGTTCGCCACTATGCTCGTTTACACATGCTTGTGAGGGTCGCTCCCTACAAGCCGGCACTCCGGAGATGGCCTAGCGACAGTTATTTCGCCCGTGTGTTTGAGAGAGCGCCGAAACGCCGTGGGTAAGGCTCACCGAAGCGTGAGGTGTTGACTACCACGGAGCCATTAGGCACGGCACAAGTGAACATCCCGCTATTGTATTATCTTATGATTACACAGTTATGGTGTATGTAAGGTGAATATTCATATGGTAAAAGGCTATTTTAACCGTAAATGTGACATTTGACACCCTAATCAATTAATGCATTACATGTAGGGTATGGACATAGTATAGGGTGGTGACATTGTGGCATTACATGTAGTGAACATAACCTTCATATTGTTGAGAACAAGTCACATAGTTCATACATGTAGTAGCAAATTGAATATACATTACCTACTTGTAGTTGGAGACAAGTCCTATGTGTAATAGTAAAACTTGACATATAGTGAGTTATTACATTAGAGCTTATGAAACTGATCATGGCATTAATTTGACATGCATGTAAACCATGAAATTAATTGTTGAGCATATGACAATAGAGCATGTTCATGTTCATGTAGATGGTTTAGTCATTGGAGGCATGATAGTTGTAGAACTATCTGTTAGCATTTAATATTTTTATGCTTTATGTTTCAGTTTAAACTATCTTGCCTCAGTTGACCTAGCGGTGTAATTCGCCACTCTCGGCGGCTTACCCACTGGGAACTATTGAATAATAGTTCTCATCCCCTTGGGGTTTGTTGTTTTTATTTCAGAGCCTTCCGCAGCAGGAGAGGCTTGGGATCGCGGCGAGGGGTTAGCAGCTAGCTAGAGCCTCTACGGTGTTATCGTTGTAGGCATACCATGTTGTCCTTTCATTGTATTTTATATGAAAGGTGTATAGATGTTTGGTTGATCTATTGTTGTTAAGATGTATAAATTCTTGTATATCTTGAGATTTTAGTTATGTGGATTTTGTTTTAGATGTAGAACTATGTTCTCGCTCTGATTACCTTGTTAGGATGTATTCTTTATCCTTCTTGATGGTTGTTAGCATAGACGCCTTGTGTACATTGTGTTGTTTGAGGTACACGGCGGGTCTGTGCACGTGCCTGGTAGGCTCCCACGAGGGCCCGGGGCGTGACAGATTATAGTGGTATCAAAGCCTAGGGTTGAGTCTTAGTGGACCTAGCAAACCTTAGGCAGGTTGGACGATAAGGAATAGGAACGTGAGAGACGGGATCTCTTGTGACATATTGGCGAAAGTATTATGATTGGGTCATTTCTAAAAGCTCCAAACTTGTTGGAGTTAGATCGGAGTGAACCACTTCTATACCCTTGGAGGGTCACGTTGGCGGCCGACAACGTGACATCGGGGAATAGTGGGAGTCCACTTCATTACTTTCGCATGATTGGGGTTATAGTTTTGTGTGGGGATGCGTTGGCGTGGGGTGTTTCACCTGCGCCTGTTTTGTTTTCTTGCAGCTTGAGTGTTGATCGACGCACTCGATGGCGGCCGAGGCAGCCGAGGCGGGACTTCTGCATCCTCCGGGTTTGGTGAGACCCTGAAGTTGAGAGAACAACTAGTAATTTCAGCGAGTGTGATGGAGCGGCGATCAATTATGATGTTACTCCAAGCTGTGGCTTTGCGCCGGCAGACGAGAGGATTAAGCAACTGGAGGATTTGTTAATCCAGTTGGCAGTCGACCTCAAGAAGTGTTATGAGAATGCGGATCGCACCTTGATAAGGACGAGAGACGTGGAGACCGTTGGGACGGCAAAAGAAGCTACTATGAGTGGCAAGATTATTGTAAGAGGACAATCAAGTGATCCAGGAGAAATTGACCTCGAGAAGGTGGACCTTTAGCGGGATGTTAATGGGACGTCAAATCGTCATCAACTATTGTGACGTGTGAGCGGTGGAGCCGCGAGTGCCCGATGATACTCTTGGAGTTGAGGCTAGTGCTCTCTTCGTGGCCAGGTGGGCCATTTCCAGTTGGAGTGTTTGAGGAGTTTAATGTCGACGATATTGAGATCGACTTCGTGCGGTTGGCACCGGGTGAATGCATGTCTATTTGACAGGCAGAGGATGATGCAGCGACAATGGAGGTTGTCGCAGCTCGTAGTATTGGAGCTTGTTGTGGTTTGTTATGATTGTAGCTTTGGATCGGCTGTTTGCCGAATGCTTGGCAGGGAACTTATCCCTTGATGCTTGCTGATGAGTTGGTCCTGATCGCTTGGACTTGTGAGTACTGTTCTTGTACTCCGTTAGTTTTGGATGTTTTGTGCGCCAACGAAGTGATTGGCTTTATTTGGCTGAAAGCGTATAGTTCTAATTTGAACTTGGGCTGGCTCTTCGGCTATTTGATTGCCGATGAGTGTGTGAGCCGAGCTGTAGTGCTTTGGGATCTTGGACACGAAATAGTGTTCCAGAGGGCTGGATGTTCGCTAATTGCGATGATTGTTTCACCTGTCCAAGCCTGGTTGTTGGCTGAGTGAGTGGGTGGCCTTTAGGCCAGCACCTTTGGTGAGTGTTGAGAATCCTCAAAAGCGAGGATGTCTCTTGTGAGGGAGTTGCTTGTGCAATCCCGGTTGTGTTGTGAGAATTGAAGGCTTGGTCTGGAGACCTCTTTTGCCTTGTGTTCCCTCTGGTGGAGTGTAGATCTCGTTTGTTTTAAGCGGATGGGTCATTTCGACTGTGAGTCAACTATCGTGAACTCGGTAGGTTTACGATCCGGATATGCACCCGTAGTTGAGATCTGTTGATCTGTTTGATCAAGCCCCATGAATTCTGGTTTTATTCGAGGGTAGTTGCAATCTGAGTACTACTCTCGTTGAGATGAGTTTGAGTTTGGACCGAGGGTAACTTGTTTACTCGGAGTAGACATTACGAAATTGTCGTGATGTCGTTTGAGCTGGCTGATGCTCTTGTGTGTTGTGATGTTTGGCCCTTTTGGGTATCTTGGTCCCTGTGCACATCGACTACGAGTTGGAAGTCGAGAGGTGATGAAGACCATGAAGATTCCTTTGGATGAGGATTGCAAGTGCTTCAAGTTGGAGACGTGCTGATTTGGTTGTGAGGACTAGCACCCCTTGGCAGTTGATGCCAAAGTGGTTATGAGTGGAGATCTCAAGGAAATCAACCACCCATAGTGGATTGGGACGAGCGGATGTAATTGAAGTTCAAACTTCCTAGTTTGATTTGATGTGATGGATAATTGTGGGGAGATTTTCGAGTTGTCTACTCCCTCTACTGGACTCACACATTAAGGGATTAAATCTTTTGGAAAGATATGTGTGAGAGAGGTTTCTTGGAATTGTTGGTGTGGTTGACGACCGCCAACCTTGGTTACCCCGAAGGTGGGCTTGTGTTTTGTAGTTGTGTTTCTCTCTACGGATTGAGTTGCACTTTGGTGTAAAATAGAAAGGTAGCATTGACCTTTCAGCAAGTGAGAGAATGCAAGGGGATTTGCCAAATTGTGATTTGGAAATGATTGCCATGGTATTTGCTTGGAAAATGTGGCAAGTTTATGTATTGTTAGTGGTGTGAAGTGCACCCAGATCTTAATGTTTGGAGATATCTCTATACTCAAGGAAATGAGTCGAAGCTGTGAAAACAGATTAGAGGCTGGTGTTCTAGAGATATCGATGAGATGAGTAATATGATGTGGTATCTATCCTTTGGATCGAATCACAGGAGCTAGCCTTGATCTCGAATGGTAAATGGTGCAATTGAGACCAAGAGTGTAGTGATTGATGATTTTCTAGTAGACTGTCAAAAAGTGTCTTGACGGTGGAACCGACAAGTTGTGCTTGTGATGGCAAGGCTTATGTGATATGCTAAGTAAAGACTATCTACCTTGTATGGAGAAAGGATGATTACCGGAGGTTCTGGGATTGGATTGTCTCGCTTTTAAGCTAGACGTGATGTTGTTGAGAGGTTGTGAATAGGAGTAACTATTCACCTGAGTTGGATTGAGGAAATTTTCGCACAAGTATACCTTGGTGAATTGTGCGACTGCTTAGAGCGCCTGGCTCTACTGCTTTGGACTTTGAGTAAAACGGATGATCCCCATTGAGAGATGTGATTTTGGTAGGCTCTACTGCTTTGGACTTTGAGTAAAACGGATGATCCCCGTTGAGAGATGTGATTTTGGTACTTGAATCAGAGGATCTGATGATGATGCTTGATTAAGGAAATCCAAGAGATTTATGTTTGAGGAATCTAAGTTTTAGATTCTTGGGATTATTTGAGACCCTGAGGCAATTGGGCCTAGTGGCATGTGTAGTTGTTCTACTTCAGATCTAGTGAAGGTATTTGAAGTCTACCTGGAGGGTGGCATGTTCTACTTCAGATCTAGTGAAGGTATTTGAAGTCTACCTGGAGGGTGGAGGCCGTTTCTTTAGAGCTGCATGAAGATTTAACTTCAAGGAGCAGTGGTTGCGGATTGGACTTGTGGAATGTAGGAATTCGGGATTATCACTATTCCTACTACAAGATGCTTTGGAGCAACATCTTGGGCGCGACGTATGGTGTGAGAGCTGAAGGCTTCACTGCGAGGGCGATATTCTTATCTCCTCTGGTTATGTTGATTGATGTTGTTGATCCGTAGTTTCGCGGACGAAACTCCTTTTTAGGAGGGGAGTATGTAGTACACTGAACTTTAGCAAATTGCGGAGTTCTAGTGAGAGAATAGTGCCTTATACTATTCTGGAGTTTTGGGTTGAGTTTGGTGAGCTTCGGAGTGTTTTCGTGACTTGAGAAGTGCGAAAACGGACTCCGGAAGTCGAAATCTGCAAAAGTGCAGATTTTGCATTGCATACCGGTATCTGATCTAGGCATACCGGAATCCAGTGAAAACTGGTTGTATGCAGCTCTCGGATTCTACGGGATTCCGCAGTTGATACCGGAATGGGTTGGCATTCCGGTATGCGAAACTCGCATACCGGTATTGGAGCATCTTATACCGGTACTGGATGTTGCATACCGGAATCCTGTTGCGCAGACTGCTTGGCCGAGGCTCGGGTTTGCGGGATTTTTGGCTGGATACCGGTATGCCCATGCGCATACCGGTATACAGTGCAGAAATTGCATTTCGTGCTGTTTTGCAATTTTGGCTTGTTGAGGGGCCTAAGTGGATTTTGTTGCTCGGGTTTAAGTACCCCTTCACCCCTCTCTTATTGCTGTTTTGGCTGAGGTTGGAGGAGAAGAAAGGTAGGGTTTTCCCTCTCTCTCTCTCTAGATTTTCTCTTCCCCCAAACCCTTAGATCATGTTTTGATCTCTTTTCTCTCCATTTTCTTCATGGAGGAGTACTCCTAGGCTTGGAGGGAGCTCGGGGCTGAGGAATGGAGCTTGTTGGTGGATGGATCTTCAACCCTAGCTTGTGTGAGCTTGGTTGGAAACTTGATTTGAGGTTAGTAAACTCTTTTACAACCTCTATTTATGATTGTTGCTTGAGTTTAGCATGAAAACCTAGTTTCTTGGAAATTAGGGTTTTGTTTAGGGTTTCTTGATTGGGAGCTCTTGAGGTGGAATTGATGGGTGTAGAATGTTATTGTAGGTTGGATTTGAAGATCTCTAACCTCAATTTGGACCTAGAACAAGTTTTACTTGCTCAAGGTAATTTCCACCCATTTACCTCATTGATTTTTGGTGGTTTTCGAATTTGCTTGTTCGATACCCCTAACCCCTTGGAAAATTATCTTAGGGTATGAGAAGCTCGGGGGACAACTTCGTTTCGAAGTACTGCGAGGTTTCGACGGGTATCCGGTGGGTCTGACCTCACCGAAATGGGTGAACTCCCCCCTATGTCTCCTATCTAGTTATAGGATTGATTAGATGCATAATTATGATAATTATGGCATGATGATAATTGTGATTGCATGAGACATGCAAGTTGTTTATGAAAATGCATATTTCATATAGTATGGCATTGTGAGAATATTATGCATGCTAGAGAGAAGTGTCATTTGAGGCACTACTTGGGTAATGGTTTAGTACATTCTCTTTGCATACCTAAGTATGCTTGCATAGAGAAAGGAAGAATATGACAAGTGTATGTTGCACCTCAACTAGGTGAGCAATTGTGACGGGCGTTGTTGGCCTTGGACTCGACCTTTTGGTCGTGGATTGATTCCATGTTTAAGACATGAGGAATGGATTTCCATTTGCATTTGATAATTATAATTGGTTAAACACGAGTCCATGTGGTTAGTTAAATACTTGCATGGTAGCTTTATACTCTATGTAATAGAGGTTGTTGTAGCTTATGCATGGCATGGATAGGGTTTGGTTGGCATTTGTAGAATGCATTGTCATGGTATCGTAGAATGCATGAATTGTAGCATTAGAATAATGCAGGATATATGGCATTAGAATAATGCATGATGTTGACATTTGTAGAATGCATGAATTGTAGCATTAGAATAATGCAGGATATATGGCATTAGAATAATGCATGATGTTGACATTTGTAGGATGCAGGATATATGGCATTAGAATAATGCATGATGTTGGCATTTGTAGGATGCAGGATATATGGCATTAGAATAATGCATGGTTTGTGAACTTAGTAAACAATGAGATGAACGGTTACATGTTAGAGACATGGACATATTGGTAGGGACATACCATCGGACTTTGAGAACAACATGATATTGTTGACATTTAGCATATTGGCTATTGAATGTAGTAAACATAAAGTGATATGTTTTGACATAACGTGAAATTAAACTTATGATATTATTATGGTTGATTTGTTGCTTGTTCGCCACTATGCTCGTTTACACATGCTTGTGTGAGGGTCGCTCCCTACAAGCCGGCACTCCGGAGATGGCCTAGCGACAGTTATTTCGCCCGTGTGTTTGAGAGAGCGCCGAAACGCCGTGGGTAAGGCTCACCGAAGCGTGAGGTGTTGACTACCACGGAGCCATTAGGCACGGCACAAGTGAACATCCCGCTATTGTATTATCTTATGATTACACAGTTATGGTGTATGTAAGGTGAATATTCATATGGTAAAAGGCTATTTTAACCGTAAATGTGACATTTGACACCCTAATCAATTAATGCATTACATGTAGGGTATGGACATAGTATAGGGTGGTGACATTGTGGCATTACATGTAGTGAACATAACCTTCATATTGTTGAGAACAAGTCACATAGTTCATACATATAGTAGCAAATTGAATATACATTACCTACTTGTAGTTGGAGACAAGTCCTATGTGTAATAGTAAAACTTGACATATAGTGAGTTATTACATTAGAGCTTATGAAACTGATCATGGCATTAATTTGACATGCATGTAAACCATGAAATTAATTGTTGAGCATATGACAATAGAGCATGTTCATGTTCATGTAGATGGTTTAGTCATTGGAGGCATGATAGTTGTAGAACTATCTGTTAGCATTTAATATTTTTATGCTTTATGTTTCAGTTTAAACTATCTTGCCTCAGTTGACCTAGCGGTGTAATTCGCCACTCTCGGCGGCTTACCCACTGGGAACTATTGAATAATAGTTCTCATCCCCCTGGGGTTTGTTGTTTTTATTTCAGAGCCTTCCGCAGCAGGAGAGGCTTGGGATCGCGGCGAGGGGTTAGCAGCTAGCTAGAGCCTCTACGGTGTTGTCGTTGTAGGCATACCATGTTGTCCTTTCATTGTATTTTATATGAAAGGTGTATAGATGTTTGGTTGATCTATTGTTGTTAAGATGTATAAATTCTTGTATATCTTGAGATTTTAGTTATGTGGATTTTGTTTTAGATGTAGAACTATGTTCTCGCTCTGATTACCTTGTTAGGATGTATTCTTTATCCTTCTTGATGGTTGTTAGCATAGACGCCTTGTGTACATTGTGTTGTTTGAGGTACACGGCGGGTCTGTGCACGTGCCTGGTAGGCTCCTACGAGGGCCCGGGGCGTGACAGGAAGTGAGCTATTTTCGTCAATCAGTCCACAAAAACCCAGATCGCAACATGACCTCGCTGAGAACGAGGCAACCCGGTGACGAAATCCATGGTGATCTGCTCCACCTCCCTACAGGTACAGGCAACGGTCGAAGCTTCTCTGCTGGTTGCTGATGCTCAGCTTTCACCTGCTGACAAACCAGGCACAGCGCCACATGCTGAGCTACATCCAGAAACTCTGCCTCAAGTCGCGGTACATCTTCGTCCCTCTAAGATGAACGGTGTACGGCGACCGGTGTGCCTCAGTCAAAATCTCTCGCCTCAAATCCGGATCACTGAACACACACCTCCGTGCTCGAAGGAAACCATCAGCACATAACTAAAACATCATCTCAGCTCTGCTCGGCGTCTGCTCGCACTCTCTGCAAGTGCGGATCCATCAGCTGCCCACCGAAAGTCGATCCGACAAGGTGGGTTGCACCTCTAAGGTCAACAACTGTGCGGTAGCTCCACAAGGTAAAGTCTCCAACTCAGGTCGACGAAACTCCACCACCAATCGCTCCTGGTCGGTGATCAAAAGAGACGGCTCCTTGAAGAGATACATCAGACTCTGATGATCCGTGAACATCTCACTATGCGCTCCGTACAGGTAGTGTCTCCAAAGCTTGAGAGCGAACACCAATGCTGCTAACTCGAGATCGAGCGCCAGATAGGTCTTCTCATAGTCCATTAACTGGCGCGAAGCATAAGCGATGACCTTCTCTTGCTGAAAGAGCATGCACCCCAATCCTAATCCAAGATACATCGCAGTAGACCACAAAAACCTCACCAGGCTGCGACAATGCTAAGATAGGGGCACGAGTCAAATAGTCCATCAGCTCCTAGAAGCTCATCTGACAAGCGGGAGTCTACAGAAACTTCACGCCTTTCTTCGTCAGCTTGCTCAAAGGGGCGGCGATCTTGAGAAACCCTCAATAAATTCGCCGGTAACTAAACGCCAAGCCGAGGAAGCTCCTAATCTCTGCCATAGAAGCCGGAACAAGCCAATCCACTACAAAGTCCACATTCCTTGGTTCCACCGCAAAACCAGCCCGCGTCACGATGCGAACCAAGAAGGAAACTCCTCAAATAGATCAGTATGTCGTCAAAGGAGACCACGACAAATAGATCCAAGAACTGCCGAAAACCCAGTTCATCAAACCCAAAAAGCTGCCGGGACGTTCGTCAAACCGAACGGCATAACCGCGACCTCGTAACGCCCGTAACGAGGCCGGAGGGCCGTTAACGCAACGTCCTCGGCCTTGATCTTCAGCTAAAGATAACCTGGCTGCAGAACACACTTCGAGAAAACCGAGGCTCCCTGGAGCCGGTCGAAGAGATCGAAGATCTGCGGTAGAGGGTACTAAAGCAACGCCGTCATCTCGAAAAGCTCGAACTCACTATCAAAGCAACGAAACCTTGCGAGTCCATCACTCCGGTACACAGGGTCGCCAATCGCAACAAGCGATAAAAAAGACATCAGTGATGCCAAACATCAGACCCAAAAGATCGGACACGCGCTCCGAACCAAGACTGCACGAAAGTCGCGGCGAAAACCCTGTACGCAAACACAAGCACAGAGACCTCGGAGCCAACAACCAGGCTCCCGTCATCCCGAAACCGAGCTAAAAGGCAACCTGACTCAACCGGAGTCAAACCAACGGCAGTGATGGCAAATCAACTGCAAAACCACGCCAGGATAGCTCAAGGCTCACTACTAGATCAGGGATGACCACCACACAGCTTTCTCACAAGACAACGAAGAGAAAGAATGTCTTGCAAAAGAAAGCACCGACCCAATCCAGAAAGTCCCAAAAGGGATAGGGTATTTCGTCCTAACTTTTGACACTACGTTGTCTGCAGCCAACGTACTTATCAAAAGAAAAGCGAAATATCCCAAAGTCAAAGGCCAACAACCAGTTGGCAACACCACAAAGGTACCGGGTCAACCCACTCAAAAGCTGGACCAAAGTCCCAGACAAGTCACCGAATTAACGGGAAAAAGCACACCGACCCACAAAACAAAGTCTACTCTGAGCCAACTCCCTAGGAGTCTTCGGTTTCTCACAACAAACCAACGGCTACAGGCGACAAAGGGTCGACAACCACACGAACCAAAGCGAAGGAAGAACAAAACCAGCGTCGACTAATCACGTCGAACGCGGTGAGACCTCCAACAAGAACCTGGAAGAACTCGCGGCAACACGAAGGACTACGAATACTACCAGAAATCCCAAAACACACCAATTTAGGCGTAAGGATAGCCGCAAACCAAGTAGGCACCAACAAAAACCCGACACTATACAGTGTCCACTCAGTCTAGTACACGTCAGTTCGACGCAAGAACTAGCTAATGGTCGAAAGACCAACACTGACGATTCCACCAGCAAAACGTCAGAAGGGTAGGCTTCACCGCCCTACCCAACAAAACAGAGGGGATAACACCCAAACTGCGGCCGAAACCGCTCAAAACACCGTCTCCGTAGAGACGCTCGCAGAGGCCCTCGTGCTCAACACGGAAAGTAAGGACAGGGCAAGAACAGCCCAACAACAACACAGATCCACCAAGTGACGTCACCTAGCCCACAAGGGCCACCACCTGCCAACGAGTGGTTACACAAAGGGGAAAAACTCCCTGCCACTTGGGATCTGTCAGGTACACCACCACCACTACTAGAAGGAGCACGAGCCTGCGAACAAGGGCAGATCAAAACTCGAAAATCCGCCAATCACGCTCGGGTGTGGCCACAACGGCGTGGGCGCCACAGGGGGTCTGCAGTTATCAGGGCATACGACGGAGGAGGAGGAGGAGGGGCTGGAGCGGCAGTCGCCGTAGCCTGCTGCTGCAAAAACTACCGGAACAAGCCGGAACATGCCGGAGAGGGTCGCCAGCTGACCCCTCGCCTCGGCCTCAAGCACACAGGGTACGGTCCTCAACAGGCTGTCCGCCTCCTGCCAGCTCCTCACACGAACCAGCCGCAAAAGCCCGAATAAGAACACCAGCAAACAGCTCCGCAGGCGCACGCTTACCACCACGACCCAGACGAGGAGGTCTACCACGACCACAAGCCAACCGCAAAACACAGAAACCAGCGCAAGAGAAAGGGGTCGGCAACTCCCACAAAACACAAGCCGAAAATAAACCCCTCGAACTCGCGCACCTATACATCCTAGGTCTTCCTATGGGTCAGCCTAACCAGTGGTTCAGTTACAAGTTGATGAATGAATGAGTGTTTGTTCCCTTTACGCTCTGATACCATCTTAATCTGTCACGCCCCGGGCTAGTTTTAGAAGCGGAAATACGTGCCAATTTTTTTTTGAAAGCCTAGCCCGCGCCACGTACAGACCCGCCACAAATACAGGGATCACTGTACACACGGACAGAACCTCCCCTGTATTTGCACGGCGTACACAATAACAACGACAGGATCACAATCACTACTTATTCATCACACCCAACAAGAACAACAACAAACATGATTCATACAGCTAACCGTCCTTAAACCAGTATGAATCTAAGCAAGTCCTTAAGCGAAGGATGATGTGATGCACAAACAACAATCATTCTAGAAATCTGCTCCTTACCCAGAAGCTTTCTTTGAAACCCTAGATCCAATCATTTAAACCCTTTGAAAACCGTTCCCCACACGAGAACCTTTCTTTTGAAAACGCTACCACGAGGGGTAGAAAACCAGAGTATGCGATAAAAGAAAGATCTAGAAGAATACTCAACCAAGAGTCTAAGCATGCAATCAACTCATAGGAACTAAACCAAAACCACAGAAGATAAGCATGCAATACAAACATCCAAAATGTAACTGAACCTCATCCACAACTAACCAACTGTCAAGGGATAGAACAATAACCAAAAAAAATCTGGGGGAAGGCCTCACAGGTCAGAACCGCTAGCACACTATCTATGCGTGCCTCGCTGCGTCCCGACTCCCACCACCCTGCTCACCTGAAAACAATAACGAGGGCGGGGGGTGAGAACATGTAAACATGCCTCCCCTCCCAGTGGGTACCGCAAGCCGACGAAGGCGAGGTGTACACACCGGCACGAGGGTCAACAGATAGGTAGATAAGGTAAACAGTAGCACAAGTAAATATGAGGCCAACATATAACTGAACAACTATGCTACTGTAATCAACTAGTGTATGCATCAATGGAGATAACTACAAGGTAAACCCAATGCATAGCCACCGGGACGTATCCCTGGCACTGTCACAACCTGCTCAACCATCGGCACATAACCTCCGCAGATGCACGTGCTAAGAGGCTCACGGGTCGGATGCACGCGACCCTTTTCCGGAAAAGAACACGCCCAGGCGGTGGATCAGACCGCGGGTGTACGTGAAGTGCTAGAAGAGCTGTGACGATCGATGCGAATGCTCAATCCACAGAACGGCAACAAGCCGTGAAGCAACTGATAACCACAACGAGGATCGCTCGGAACAACGGCGATCACCACCGACCAACTAGGTCGTCTCAACAATCATGAAAACCACAACTACTCTACTATTCAAGCACGCATAAGTAGAGTCAACGGGAGTCAAGTGAACTAATAACTGAAATGCAAGAGAAGGGATAGAAAGGTATCACCGTAGTCCACTGAACCGACTCCGGATCGAAGTACCCACCTGTAGGTAAGATCAAGTCTAATACCGACGGCTCTCGGGAACCGCGACAGGACCTACGAAAGACTCACAGGGTCAAGGTCCACCAAGTCGACGCTAAACACAAAGCTCACACATCCCGAAACCGACGGATCGCCCGGAAAACCCACCGGGACGATCCCGAAACCACACAAAGCCCCAGAGGGGTACCTACAGCCAATCAAGTCCTCCGCTGTCCCCCAAACACACCCAACAAGGTGGCAAAACAGCGAGCGCAAGCTCGGGGTGCCACGAACACAAACGCACCCGACACGGCTTCCCGGGTTCTCGAAAAGTGCCGATTTGACACCGGAACCCCCCGTCACTCGTCCGCTGTCCTCGAAACTTCGGGACAGCGATGAGGAACAGCCAACAAGGCTAAATGACAAAGCCAAGTCGCTTGCGAAAATCAGCGAGCGAGTCGCACAATAAGAAACGCGCGTTTCACCGATTATTTCATCGAAAAACGCGTCGGAAACGAATCCGAAACTCCGCGAAAGGCGAGAGGGTTGGACAACCAGTCCACAGGGCCCCGAGGACCAAGCCCTTGCTGCCCACAGCATCGCAACACTGCCACAAAAGCCAAAGTCGACAAACAAGCAACTTATACATACAAGCACTAAACAAAGTCGTTCGTCCGCACGACCTTCCGCAAGCACAGTAAACCCATAAAAATAGTGAACACATGCAATAAGCAAGCATAATTAAGGCCGTTCGAGCGCTTCGTTCGTCCGCACGACCTTTCGCAAGCACCAGCGGATAGGTGACGACGTAACGGAGGCCGAGCTCACAGCCCCACTACGACAGGAACAGTCGCAGGCCGGGAAAACCCATAAAAATAGAGCTAACATAAGAGGAAAATGCTCGACAAAGGCCGAACAGTAAAACGGCTCACCCAAAACAGAAACTAAGGTGAGCATGATGATCAGCGCATCGCCGCGATCATCGTGCTCACCTTCCCGGACTTCGGGAGGCATCGGGGAGCTCCAACACCAAGGTACGGCCAAAAACCAACAAAGCAAGACCCCGGCCGGAGCAACCAGCTCCGGCCGGCATGCACGGCCAGCGGCGGCTAGGGTCGGCAGAGGAGGTGGCAAGGAAGAGGGGGCTCACCTCAGCCGGCGGCGGGAAGCGGCGGCGGCGGCGCGGGGAAACCGGTAGCCCTCGGGTTGGCTAGGGCACGGCGGCGCGGCAACGAACAGCGACGGCGGCCGGCGGCGACGCGAGCACCGGCAAGAGGGGGTCGCCGGACGTCGTCCTGCCGGTGACCGCGATAAAAACGACGGCGGGCGGCGGCGGCGGAGCAAGCTCGGCCGCAGCTGCCCAAGGTGCTCAGCCTCAACCCGCGGCGGCCACGGCGGCGCTCCGGCGGCACGGCGATGGCCGGAAAGGAAGGGGTCGTCGCCGGAGGACCCGAGGGTGACGATGTTCACCCTCCCAGGCTGCGGGAGGCGGCGGCGGATTGGGCTCACAAAGCTCGGCCAGCTGCTGCCCCAGCAGTGGCCGCAACAGCTCCGGCGGCCCACGGCGGCGGCGCACCACTCCGGTGGTCGTGCCACCTCAGGGGAAGCCCATGCATGGGTTTCCCTTGGGTGCACACCGCAGGGAAGAAGAGGAAGAAAGAGAAGAAGAAGAAAAGGAGAGGGAGTTGGCCGGGGGCAGCGCCGGCCAGGGGTGGTCGGCGGCGGCCGGCCGAGCTCGGGGAGGAGGCTGAGGGGCAGGGGGAGCAGGGGCTCACCTCTGGGGGCTGAGGAAGAAAGAGGGAGTGAGAGGGAGTGGGAGGGAGTGGTTCAACCACTCTCAACCACTCTGACAATTGCACAAAAGCCCTCCAAATCTTGCAAAAAAACACCAGGGTCCCTCTCAGCCAGCACAAAATGCCCAGACACCCCTCCACAAGCAATCTCACGCGAAACGGTGTGAGAACAGGGTTCAAATCGCGAAACTACAAACTATGACTTTCGACCTCTCGGCGAAGAAGATGAAAGATCTCTCAAACCGTCCGTCGCATGTCGACACGGATTGCACCATCGCGTTCAGCACTGCCGAGACATCGAATCTACCATTTTGGATCATCAGATTCGGACTCCAGATCGCACCGTTAAGCCGTTCTCTCTCCGCGACAAAAATCTAAAAATCATAAATACTACTTATATACATATATATATATATATATACATATATATATATATATATACCTGTATATATATACGTATACAGATCAAAAACACAGTAACAGGGGAGAGGAACACAGAATCCAAATTTCCAAAAAAATTCGAATTCTCACATTATCTATCTTTTGTTGACCCTCGTGCCGGTGTGTACACCTCGCCTTCGTCGGCTTGCGGTACCCACTGGGAGGGGAGACATGTTTACATGTTCTCACCCCCCGCCCTCGTTGTTGTTTTCAGGTGAGCAGGGTGGTGAGAGTCGGGACGCAGCGAGGCACGCCTAGTTAGTGGTACTAGAGGTCCCGACCTGTGAGGCTTTCCTCTCCAGATTTGGTTATTACCCTTATCCTCTATCAGTTAGTTATGGATATGGTTCAGTTACACTGTGGTTGTTTTATCTAGCATGTTATGATTTGGTACAGTTATATTTTGGATGATTGTCTTGCATGTAGTTCTCGTGGTTTTGGTTTATTTTCCATGTGTGGATCGCATGCTTAGACCTTTGGATGTCGATGCTTTTAGATCTATCATTGTGGCTTTATATCGCGTATCTTGGTTTTCTACCCCTCGTGGTAGCGTTTTCAAATAAAGGTTTCTGTGTCGGAAACAGTTTTCAAATGGATTTCCGATCGATCGACTTTTGGGTTTTCAAAAGAGAGTTCTCGTGTGGAGAACGGTTTTCAAATGATTCTTGAATGCTTGATATTAGGGTTTCAAAATAAAGCTTCGGGGTAAGGAGCAATTTTCTAGAATGATCTGTTGTTTGTGCATCGCATCATCCTTCGCCTAAGGACTTGCTTAGATTCATACAGGTTTAAGGACTGTTAGCTGTATGAATCGTTTTGAGCTGTTGTGTTGTTGTGATGAATGAATGGTGGTTGTGATCCTGTTGTATGTTGTGTACGCCGTGCAAATACAGGGGAGGCTCTGTCCGTGTGTACAGTGGACCCTATATTTGTGGCGGGTCTGTACGTGGTGCGGGCTAGGCTTTCAAAAAAAAATTTGGCACGTATTTTTCGCTTCTAAAACTAGCACGGGGCGTGACACAATCTCCCTCCATTTGTGGTTTAGATTGCCTAGGGTTTCCAAAAATCTCATATCAAAGGATTAAATCCAAGGTTTAAACCCAAAATCACAAGAACTCACCTCAACACCCAAGCTCCCTAGCTTCTTCTTGCACCAAGAAGCTCCTTTGCACCTTGGAAGTTCTTTTCCAAGCTCCAATCCACCACTTCTCCAAGCTTTGGAGAGATCTCTAGAGAGAGAAAGTGAGGGAGAGCGAGAGGGAGTGAGGATGGTGGAGAAGAATGTTACGGATTTTATATTGGCATATTTCGTGAAGTGAGTCGGAGTCTTGAAGGTTCAAAGAAGAAAAGACGAAGATTGAAGACTCGAAGACTCACCGTTTGAATTCACGATGCTTGGTAAGTTTAAATAATCTTGATGATGATTTATAAACATTTACAAGTGTTTGGAAGACTTTAGAATGGATTAAAATTGATTTAAAATATAAAAAATGAGTTTTCCAACTTCCGAGGTCCGGACCCTGAGTATGAGGTCCGGAACCCGTACGCCTACCTGGCTGTCACGCAGGGAGGGTCCGGACCCTGAGGATGAGGTCCGGACCCTGAGGGCGGAGGTCCGGACCCTAAGGGCTGAGGTCCGGACCCCAGGCTGTTTCGCAGACCTGGTCCGGACTCTGATGGCTGAGATCCGGACAATGAAACGCCTGGAGAGTGTCAAGGTCCGGACCCCATACCCGCGGTCCGGACCCCGACCCGTTGCGAAGTTTTGGAAAGTTATTTTGTCTATCCTACTTTGATTCTAATGTCTCCCAAACATGTAAATAAGATGGTAGATTCCTTAAAATATCTTTGCAATCCTAATTTGGTTCCAAACCTTTCTAAAATCAGTTTTGCAATCCTAGTCGAAATCGGTTTGCTTCCAAACCTTTCTAAAAACTGTTTTTTAATCCTAATCTATTTCGGATTGCTTCTAACCTATAAATAAGATGTGGGGGTGTCTCTAAAACCTGGTGAATCACAGATTATCTTTTAGAAACCCTAGAAGCTTGTAGGTGACCGTTTTCCCATCTTCTACATCAAGCTTCTCTCAAATTGATTCATGGTTTCCTAATTTCTAATATTCTTTTAGAATCAATTTGAGAATTGTTTAGAGACTATTCCCACAGATCTTCAATGATATTCTAAGCAATAAACCATCATCAACGTTGTTGTTCTTGCTCCGGACGGAGTGTCGTCGTGGATTCGGCGTGTTCAAGACGGTTCGTGGATTCGGATCGTTGGCGCTCGTGGATTCGAGTGTGCGTCGTGGATTCGACGTGTAGAAGGCTTCGTGGATTCGAAGTGAGGCGTCTCGTGGATTCGAGGCGTGGCGTTCGTGGATTCGAACGTGGGGCGTGGACAACCCAGTGGTGTGCGCGAGATCCGGAGAAGATAAAAGAGAGGTTAAGTCCGTGGAATCAGTAATCACCTTGTAATCTTTTATTCTTAGTGGATTGTTATCGCGTGTTGGTCCCGTGGGTTTTTCTCCAAGGTGGAGTTTCCCACGTAAATCTCGGTGTGCTGATTTTATTTTCCGCATTACTTTATCGCATTAAGATTTGTGATTTTTGTTTATACACCTATTCACCGCCCTCTAGGTGATTGATAGTATCTAGATAGATCCTAGGGCACCCCCTATTTTACAATTGGTATCAGAGCGGGATCTAGGCTTTATCTTTCATTATGGGTGAAGAAGATAGTAATATTAGTCGGCCACTTCTATTTGATGAGAGCGAAGAAGAGTCGGACGAGGAAAATCTCGTAGTGGCGTATCAACAACTTTTTAAGCAATCAAAGAAGATGGCTAAGTACAATAAGAAGTTGAGGAACCGTCTATTGGAACTTGAGGATGAAAATAAAATGTTGAAGACCTCAACTAAAGCTCTTGCGTAGGAAAGGGAACAAATTCTAACAAGTAATAAGATCCTCCAAGAGAAGCTAGACCAATCGGAGACGACGATTAAATCACATCAAGAGAAGATTGGTTTTCTAGAACATCAAGTCAAGGAAATTCATACTTCTAATCAAGTCTTGACTAGACAAGTCCATGAACTCAAGTCCGACATACAAAAATTCTCCTCCGGATCAAAGAAACTTGATGACATGCTCGGATTGGGTCAAACGGATAAACTTCGTGTTGGATATGAGCGAAAATTTGTTGAGAAGGTTAAAAATTCTATTCCCAAAGTCTCAACAAGTGTAAAAGAGAAAACATGCCATAGATGCGGAAAGAAAGGACATATCAAGAAGACATGCCCTAAAAAGAAAACTCAAGCGGCATCTTCTCAACATCTATTGGCATCTTCCAATACTCGACAACTCCCACGGTTTCAAAAGCAACAACAACCAAGTCGAGTACCCCAGATCAACCAAAAGTCGAAGCCACAACAACCGGTTTCTACAAAGTCAAATACAACGTGGCGACCAACAGATGATCAAAAGTCAAAACAATCGGTGCTCAACCGCAACAAACCAAGACAACCAACAATCCGACAAGTTTGGGTTCGGAAAGGTGATATCTTTCCTTGTCTTAAACCTTAATTTATTTTTGACTTTATGTAGTGCATTGATTGGTTCTTATTGCATATCTCTTGATCATTGCATTACACGTCATGGTGCTTTCATTGTTACGATTTTTTTTTTATTCTTTGAATGATTAGAACATTAAATAGTGCATTGAATATCAATAGGTTCACTTTCATTCACTCCTAATTAATCTCATATTAATTATCGGTTTTACTTTTATTTTCATTATATTTGAAGATAATTTATTATGAGAATTCTTAATACTTATATTCATCAAATTTAGGCAATCATGTGTAATCTCTAGGAGCTTAACCTATCTCGGTTGTGTGTGTTGAATTTAATGAATAGTCATTCTCTTATGGACTAAAATTTGTCACATTTTCTTTCAACTAAGAGATTGCATAAGCGAGGGGGAGTTATTATTATAAAATGCTCATATGCTTTGAAAGATGTGGAAAGAGTTACATCCTTAAAGGAGTGTGAAAACTACCACCACATGGAGGAAAGAGCTACCACCCCGGTCGTCCGGTTAGTGTGTGCAGCTACCACATGAGAATTGAATTGCATATCCGAAAAATATATATAAGTGCAAAAGGATGCAAAAGGAAAATATCACAAAATTTTATTTTTCGGAGTTATAAGGAAGTCCACATACAAGTAAGATGCTCAAAGAGCCACCCCATGTAATTAAAGTTTATCTCAAATTTGAACGTTTATGCAACAAATTTCTGTCTCTTTGATGAATCCCTTAAGTCATCTTCATAATTCGTTTACATCTTGATAGCTTTTGTGTGACGCCCCAACTTCCCAGGGGGTCACCCATCCTAGGACTACTCCCGTCCTAGCACGCTTAACTCTCTCAACCTCTTCGGCCTATCCACCACCGAAAATGCTTAAGCCGGGTTGAGAGTTTAGCCCTATTATATCTCATATATAGGACTAATCTGGGGTCTCACATTTTGAGCCTTTAGATTATTTTTGATGACTTGATTTTGAAGTTTATATGAATTAAGAAATCGTGTAATATTTTATCTACATCTTGGTGAGTGTGTAGTAAAATTCTTAATTCTTATGAAATTAATAGGGATTGAAAGAAGTCAATGTGAATTTATATTTCTTATGCACTAACATTGCTTGAAATTTTATCACAAGTGGTTTCAAAATTGAAAAAGCTTTAAACTTGTGTTTTGATTGATTTCTCTCGAAATTCTCTCTATTTTTGGTGTTTTTCTTTTGGCAATTTTTGACAAAAAGGGGGAGAGAGGTAATGATGACTTAGACGCATAAACATAGGGGGAGAGATTGCATGAACAAAGGGGGAGTGATTTTGATATATTTTTTTTCTACTAACTTTGTTCGTGGAGAATGCAAATTTTTGTAGGACTTTCAAGACTTCAATACTCCATGTTTGTCTAAGTTATAGAGTTTGTTTAGGAGTTATAAAATTGTATTTTGAATTTTATTTGGATCTTTCACGCGAGAAGTTCATTGTTTTGGTGATGGCAATGAATTTCATTTTTTGGAGAGATAAGCATCGTGAGTGTTTTATGTAATTTTGAGTTTTGTCACGAAATTGCCAAAGGGGGAGATTGTTACGGATTTTATATTGGCATATTTCGTGAAGTGAGTCGGAGTCTTGAAGGTTCAAAGAAGAAAAGATGAATATTGAAGACTCGAAGACTCACCGTTTGAATTCACGATGCTTGGTAAGTTTAAATAATCTTGATGATGATTTATAAACATTTACAAGTGTTTGGAAGACTTTAGAATGGATTAAAATTGATTTAAAATATAAAAAATGAGTTTTCCAGCTTCCGAGGTCCGGACCCTGAGGATGAGGTCCGGAACCCGTACGCCTCCCTGGCTGTCACGCAGGGAGGGTCCGGACCCTGAGGATGAGGTCCGGACCCTGAGGGCGGAGGTCCGGACCCTAAGGGCTGAGGTCCGGACCCCAGGCTGTTTTGCAGACCTGGTCCGGACCCTGATGGCTGAGGTCCGGACAATGAAACGCCTGGAGAGTGTCAAGGTCCGGACCCCATACCCGCGGTCCGGACCCCGACCCGTTGCGAAGTTTTGGAAAGTTATTTTTTCTATCCTACTTTGATTCTAATGTCTCCCAATGTAAGGACTGAGATTTTTACTGCCTAAGTTGATTTTTCGTTGACGATGTTTTTGTGTGTATTTTAATTACATAATCCCTCGTCAAGTTTCGGGAGAAAATGATTTAAAATGAAAGAGTTACGTGATTTCGAAATTTCACTTAAGTGAATAGTAACTCTGGTTTTCCGGATAGGCCGATGATTAGAGATGGCTTCCGGAGTGTATCGGACTCCGTTCATAGTGGTCCAATAGCTCGTTTTCAACTGTCCGACTATTCTGGACTTGATGGCACTGACGGATTTTGGATTTGATACACGGTTTTCGAGAAAACTGGATCTTGTCAACAAAAAAAAAGGACTATTAGTCTTCGTTGTTTTAGTATGCAAAGCTTACCGAAGCTCCGCTTTGCGTGTGAACCCTCAGATAGGGACCTAGCATGTGAAAGAAAGTTGGTGACGATGAACTTTGGTCGCGAGTTCGCTAATTGAGAGGATTTAAAAGTGATTATCGGCCGTTAAGCAATTGGTGTATAGATGAATCGGAAAGAGGATGAGTTCGTCGCAAATCGACAGCCAAATCGAACGAAACAAAATATTGAGTTCGATGTCTCGACCGTGCTGAACGCGCTGGTACTGTCCGTTTGCAAATCCGACGGACAGATCGTCTGATATCATATGATTATCGAGGATGGGTCAAATCGGTATTTTTGTAATTTGCGTAAAACACCCTATGTTTTACGCGCGGTACTTCTTGAAGATTTGCGGGCTGATGCGCGAGGTTGTCATACTCACGCGTGTGGGACCTCAGATGAAAATATCGCTATTGGAGGGAGTTATGCGCGAAGTCGGCATACTATAAAGTTGGAATTTAGGGTTTCCTACATGCAAACCCTAACTCTAAGCCGCCTCCTCCCTCCACAGCAACCCTAACCCTTTCCCCCACCTCGGGCCCAACTTCCTGCGCGCCGGCCGCCAGCCGCCGGCTACCGCCGCCGGCCGAAACTGTTGCCAGGATCCTCTCCTCACCTACACCTTCCTCTCCCTCCCTCGTATCACCTCTTCTCGGGTCAGATCTACCCTGGAGGTGGTTCAGGAGTTCCTGCGGGCTGCCGACGCCGCCACCGACCTCTGGTGTGCCGTCCCGCTGTCCCCGGCCATCCCCGGCACCGCTGTTACCCCGGGAGCCCAGCCGGAGCCGCCTGGAGCTCATGCGGGCTGGTGGTGACCGAGAACCGCCGCCGCTGCCTCCCGAGGCCAACCGCCGACCCCTCTCGGCTCCCTAACACTGCCGCGCCCGATCCCGGCCATCGTCGCCGCCGCCGCACCCGCTGGACGCCGCCGCGGCCACGATCTGGTCTGGGGCTTGCGGGCGGCCGTGCGACCTTGCGCGCCGCCGCCGCTGCTCGGGCCAGTCTCCCCCTCATCCCTCGTGACCCCGGTGTGCTTCCCGTCACCTCCCGGCGCCGCCCTAGAGCCGCCGTCGCCAGAGGAGCTCCGCCCTAGATCCCTGTGCAACCCGGGTAGCTAGGGCATCACCGCCCGCCGCCGGCGCCGCACCCCGCCGCCGGCTGACCCCACTGTTTGTCGTCCCCGGCCGGCCGCACCCTCCCACCGCCGGCGCGCCCTCCGCCGTGGCCGCCGCCGGCTGGAGTATCTTTGGTGCTCTCGGTTCAGCCTGGGCTAAACCTGAATTCTGGTCGCATCGCTGTTCCGGCTATCCGGACCGCCTCCGTCGACCCCGCTGGTGAGCACGGCCTTCATGAGGTGCCGAGTACCTTCGTGCTCACCTATTCCTCTATCTGCAGGGCTCGCAACAGTAGGTTCTCGTATGTCGCTCCTGGACCGCCTTTTCGATTGAGGTTTTGGATGATCCAGCATGCTCCTCGGCCGTTCTCTGTGCTCTGTACAGTGAGCACGGCCTCTGCCGTGTCGAGACCTAACAGAGTGTGTCTCGGCGGGCCTCGATAGCGCTTGGATCGAGGTAACGACGCATAACATTATTATGTTGCATGTTATTAATGCTATTAGATGCATGTTTAGGGGCTGTTATGCGATTTAGTCGTTGTGGGCAGCGTGTTCACGCTTCGCGTGTCCTGTGGACTGATTGTCCAAGGTCCGTTTACCTTCGTTCATCCGAAAAAGAGTTTTCGGAGCATTTCCCGACGAAAGTCATCGGCGGAACGCGATTTTAGCTCGGAGTTTCATCCGACACTATTTGAATGCATTTGGGTTTGCCGCTGAGCCTTGTTGGCTGGTTGTCCGGGCCGTCTCGTGTGTTCGGAGACGTCCGTTGAGCGGCGGTGGGTTCCGGTGTCGAAATCGTCACTTCCGGGGACCCGGATCGGAACGATGGTCCGAGACTAGTTAATATGATGTTCGAGCTTATGTTCGCTGTCGGAACATACAAATGGCTGTGTTCCGGGTCAGCGGTCGACTCATAGAGTGAGTCGGTGCCTTTCGGGACTGTTTGTGGGTCCCGGGGACATCCCGGTGTGATTTCGGGACTTTCGGCGATTTACGGAGATCGGTTTTGGGAAACCGAGTCTCGGAATTTGTGGGCTGTGTGGTTGTGTCTTGTTTGAGTCATTTGTGATTTGTCCCTGACTCCGTGCACCTGTGGTAGGTCCGGTTGATTTGCAGTGCGTTTCGAATTCCGACGCGATCGTTACAGGTGGGTACTTCGATCCGAAGTTGGTTTAGTGGTGCATGCTCGGTGACGTTCATTCCACTCTCCCTTTTTATACTTCGTATACATATATGCATGTGATAGTGAGCTAGCACCTTGTGATCTCTACTTGCATTCTTTACTTGTTCTAGCAGTAGAGTAGATATGATTACATCTGTATCTGAGATGATTTTCTCGTGACCTTCTTGGTCGGTTTCTTGACACGGTTGTCTGATGACCTATACGGTCGGTATACCCGGAGGGGTGGATTATTGGCTGTTTGCCAACATTTATTGGTCATACTTGCATTGATCGCCATTACTCTTGCGCATTTCGCGAACACCAGCGGTTGATCCCCGCAAGAGGGTGTTCTTTTCCGGAAAAGTGGTCGTACTTCCGACCCGTGAGCTCAGTGGGGCACTTATATGCAGGCAGAGTAGGAGTGGCATGAGCCTGCGGTCTGCGGACTGGCGTGGCATGTTCAGATTGGGTATATTTGCTATATTCATTTATTGATGCATGTCATTTACAGTAGCACTAGTGCAGTTGTACCTTGTTTCCCTTCTTTCATAGCTACTGTATTGTTATACCTATCTATCTCCTGGTTATCGGTGTGTACGCTTGCCTTCGTCGGCTTGCGGTACCCACTGGGAGGAGGAGACATGTTTACATGTTCTCACTCCCCCGCTTTGTTGATTTTCAGGTGATCCAGCTGGTTCGAGTCGGGGCGAGACGTGAGGCACGTCATTTGCGATCATTAGAACTCCCGACCCGGTCATTGGTTTAGTTTCCTTACTTGCATTATGAATAAATAACTTTAGAATTATGGTTCAGTTTTATTTACTCTTTGGACATGTAGTTTATTAATGCTTAATAAATACTTGTGATAAGATTTGCAAAACCCGTCTCCTACCCTTCGTGGTAGCTTTTCTCTAAACTGAAAGGATCTTCCTGTTGGTGATACGTTTGAATTATTGATGTGAATGAAATGAATGTGTTGTATATGTACTTGTGCGATGTCGTGCAGATACAGGGGAGGTTCTGTCCGAGTGAACAGTGGACTCCCTGTGTTTGTGGCGGGTCTGTCGTCTCTGGGGTCAAGATTGTCAATGTGTTAATAAAAAGAAAAAAAAAATTATCCTGTATTTTTCCGCTGATCTTTTATAAACTCTAAATGGACCCCCGGGGCGTGACACCCAAACATGTAAATAAGATGGTAGATTCCTTAAAATATCTTTGCAATCCTAATTTGGTTCCAAACCTTTCTAAAATCAGTTTTGCAATCCTAGTCGAAATCGGTTTGCTTCCAAACCTTTCTAAAAACTGTTTTTTAATCCTAATCTATTTCGGATTGCTTCTAACCTATAAATAAGATGTGGGGGTGTCTCTAAAACCTGGTGAATCACAGATTATCTTTTAGAAACCCTAGAAGCTTGTAGGTGACCGTTTTCCCATCTTCTACATCAAGCTTCTCTCAAATTGATTCATGGTTTCCTAATTTCTAATATTCTTTTAGAATCAATTTGAGAATTGCTTAGAGACTATTCTCACAGATCTTCAATGATATTCTAAGCAATAAACCATCATCAACGTTGTTGTTCTTGCTCCGGACGGAGTGGCGTCGTGGATTCGGCGTGTTCAAGACGGTTCGTGGATTCGGATCGTTGGCGCTCGTGGATTCGGGTGTGCGTCGTGGATTCGACGTGTAGAAGGCTTCGTGGATTCGAAGTGAGGCGTCTCGTGGATTCGAGGCGTGGCGTTCGTGGATTCGAACGTGGGGCGTGGACAACCCAGTGGTGTGCGCGAGATCCGGAGAAGATAAAAGAGAGGTTAAGTCCGTGGAGTCGGTAATCACCTTGTAATCTTTTATTCTTAGTGGATTGTTATCGCGTGTTGGTCCCGTGGGTTTTTCTCCAAGGTGGAGTTTCCCACGTAAATCTCGGTGTGCTGATTTTATTTTCCGCATTACTTTATCGCATTGAGATTTGTGATTTTTGTTTATACACCTATTCACCCCCCTCTAGGTGATTGATAGTATCTAGATAGATCCTAGGGCACCCCCTATTTTACAAAGAATAAGGGGAGAAGGCCTCTGCCCCTATTCATAACCTCCACCCCATGAAATTACCAAACTGCCCCTTCACTGGGCATACTGCATCAGCCGGGTCCGGACCTTGCAAGTGGGGTCCGGACCCCTCACAGGTAACAGTCCACCGCGCAGGCCGGGTCCGGACCTTGGCATCAGGGTCCGGAACCCGTACGCGCCTTACAGTCTTGCGCCGGTCGGGTCCGGACCCCAGATCCCGGGTCCGGAACCCGTACGCACCCCAACTCGGAAATCAGCTCGGGTCTGGACCGTGATGTCCGGGTCCGGACCTTAGCTGCTCCGCGGACTTCATTGTCCGGACCCCAGGTTCCCGGGTCCGGACCCCGTGAGCAGTTTTGCTCCAGTTGGCCCTTTTTCCGAAAATTTTAATTTATGGGTTCCCACTCGCACCCAAAATGTTCTGAAACTCTCAAAACCCAATTCCACCCCAGCATTTATTTGCTTCCTCCGAACTTCATTCCATTTGGTAAAGTTTGATGCAACGCACCGAAATTTCAGAGTGCCACAGTTTACTAGTGTAGTAACCCGTGCAATGCGACGGGTAGGTATTATTGAAACAATTATTTTTTCTATCATCATTGATCATTGATGATAATCTGAAAAAATAAATTTTAAATATATAATTTATCAAATAAATA